>CM014273.1:55916167-55956307 GCA_004135705.1 Alloteropsis semialata
GCGCGAAAGGTCCATGCTGATGAACCAAGGGCGGTGAAGGATGGACGAGTAGGCTTGGACCGAGGGACCCGAAGAGTCCGCCGGAGTCACGTACGATCCGCATGGTGCACGGAAGAGCAAGAGTACATGATGGGATGAAGACGGCGTCGGTCGAGTCAAGCGGGACGGAGGCGAGTCGAGTAGGCGGCCCGGGAGCGGGAGCGAAAGACTTGGAGGCGTCGGAGGCTTGGCGGAGGCCGGACACGCGTCGACATCGGTGAGTCACGTCGTGCGGCGACGTGCAAGGAGGGTTTGGCGGTTTGGTCCTCAAAACCGGCCAGAGGCAGGTTTTCCCGGTTTGGGCCTCAAAACGCGGGTGGAGCACGGTGCGGTCGGATGCGGCCTGGTGGGACTGGGTGCGGTTCGATGCGGCCGGAAGCTTCGAGTGGGGCGACACGTGGCGGCATCGCGAAGCTTGCGTCGAGGCGAAGCAAAGTCGTGAAGGCGGCGTGGGCGTCCGATCAATATTCCTGGACTTGGTCCAAAATGCCCCTTCGTGGGCTTGTATCTTAAGTGCTTCATGTAAGGGTATTCCGGTCATTTTCTGGATGCCTATTTATATGTGGAGAGGCTGAAATTTCAGCACTCTCTTGGGCTTAGGAGGTGGAGGTCTCTCTCATTTGCACATGTGAGAGGATTTTTAGGGTTTGAGGAGAGAAGAGAGGAGAGGCTCTTGTTCTTGAGCTTTTAGCCATCCAAGTTTTGTAATACTTGTGAGTGGCTTGTATCCGGATATGGCCAAGTGATTCTTAGTGAAATCTCCTCTTAATCTTGTGCCAAATCCTTTGTTCCCGGCGTTTTTCTTTTTAGCCATTTTCGGGGCTATTTTTGGGCGAATTCGTGATCTTGAGTTTGGCTGCGTTTTGGGTCGGATTTCTTGGGGGGATTTGGTGCTGGGACATGTGCGAACACATCTAGGGTGATCCCCTACTGAATCCATGCACGAGCACCACGAATCTTGAGTTTTCCCGAAACCCTTCCTCTCTTGTGTTCTTGGTCAAATCCGTGAAATTCTTGGTGATGTATTAATCTTTCTTGGAGAAGATCTTTTGGATAACACTCACCAAGTTCTTGCGCAGCTATGGCGCAAATTTCACGGAGTTTGGACCTCGTTTGAGTGGATTGAGGGTTTTCTCCCCATGTTTTCAAGTTGCTGCCAGGAAGAACAGGTCAGACCGGTTTCGAAAGAGGTCAGACCGGTTTTTTTGTCAACTTGCTCCTTTTGAAGATCTCTTCTGGTGTTTGGACTCATAATACCACTGGAAACCTATAGTCCAAATATCATGATTTTTGGAGCTCGTTTGGTCTAGTTTTGCTATTTTTCTTGAACTCTCTATAGGCTGCCAGACCAAAGAGGTCAGACCGGTTTCGGAAAAGGTCCGACCGGTTTGGGTTTTCGTGAGACCGCTTTGGAGAGAGGTCTGACCGGTTTGTGCTCCAGTGAGACCGGTTTGTGATCTGAATTTTTGTGAGCTCGGCTTGTTTTTGCTTCCGCTTTGTTCTGAAAGGTTCCTAGCATTCTTCCTAGGTTCGTTAGCTCTTCCATAGCTAAGTGAGCTTGAGTTTGCTAGAAGAGAGGGGTCCGGTTGGATTTTGGAGTCTCGTTTCACTTTGGAAGAAATTTGTAAAGGCTCCCATTCACCCCCCCTCTGGTCGCCGTTTCGGTCCTTCAATTGGTATCAGAGCTTTGGTTAAGGATCACTCAACCCTAACCGGCTTTGTGATCCACGGGGCGACAAGGGAAAGGGCACTTTCGCTTCTAGATTTGATTTTCGCGATTTGAGCTTGCTTTCAGCTAATCCTAACCGGTGCATTGAGCTATGGCACCAAGCTCTTCTTCTTGTGTGTCTTTATCCTCAGGTTTGGATGACAACAAGAGGAGGAGGAGCACGAAGATTGAGATGGAACAAGAAGTGGAGGAGGTGTTGGATCTCCTCGAGCACTATGAGGATGGTGATCTCACAAAGAGCAAGTTCTTCCGCGAGCTAAAAGATATGAGTCAAGGTACGCTCGCCAAATGCATCTTGTTTCTATGCAATCGGAATGATGATGATGCTATGAGAAACAAAGAGTTTTGTGATGCTTTGCGTAGGAAGCATGAGAAGATGAAATGTTCTCTCTCTAGGCTAAAATCTGGAATGTCTCATTGGAAGTCACGTGCTTTAATGCCTTGCAACTCTTGTGATAGATTGCTTAGTAAGAATGATGAGTTAAATGCTTCTCTTGCTTGCTTGAAATGTGAAAATGAATTGCTGAAATCTAATGCCTCTATGCCTTGTGATTCATGTGTTACTTTGAATAATGATCTTGATAAGGCTAGAGATGAGATTGCGTTGTTGAAATCGAATGCTTGTTTACCATGTGTTTCATGTGAGTCTTTGCTTGCTGAAATTAATGAACTAAAATTGACTCACACCACATGTGTAGAACAACTTGAGCATGCTAGGGCTGAAATTTGTGAAATTAAATCAATGCCTTGTAGCACATGCTCTTTTGTGCTTGAAGAGAATGCTTGCCTTACTTCTTGTGATAATCATAATACTTTGCTTGATGTGAATGATGATGCTTGTTCATGTGGTCTCATTTGCACTTCATGCATTGATTTGGAAAATGAAGTTTTGGCTTTGAAGCAAATGCGCGATGATATGAGCGCCAAGTTGGTTGAGCACAATGAAATGAGTGCTAACCTTGAGAAAGAGATTGATCTCTTGCGTACCACATATGCCAAGTGCATCGAGAAAGAGATGGATAATCTGAGAAATGCTCCATGTGGTACTTGTGATCGCCTCAAACATCAAAATGAGGTTTTGGTCATGAGATGCAAGAGTTTGAGTGCTAAGTCCTTGGATTCTCGTAATTCTTGTCACTCCGTTGTTGGTGTTTCCAAAGTTGCTTCTTCTCAACCGGAGTTGACTTCTTGTGTTGAGCGTGAGTTTTTAGATGTTGGCACTTGTGCTAGTGCTTTGGATAGCTCTTCCATAGCTATTCCTAAGCTTGTTGATTCTTTGGGTGTTGCCCAAGAGATTTCTGATGGCAAGGGTGCTTCTCACTTCTTTGGAACTCAATCCCCCAAACCAAAGTTTCATTGCACCTTTTGCAAGAAAGATGGGCATACCATTGAGTTCTGCTTTCGCCGTGTCAAACACGAGCGACGTGTGCGTGCTAAAGCTTTTAGGAAGCCACGTAGCCTTTCCCATGGCACGTGTGATCCTATTGTGGGCACCAAGTTGGATTCTAATGCTTATTGCTCTAAGTCCCAAGGGACTTCTCACATGAATGAAAATGGTGATTCGTCCACTCGGACCGTGCCTCTAGATAGGCCTTTGTACCATTGTTCCTTTTGTGAGAAAGATGGGCACCAGGAGAGCTTCTGCTATCGGCGTGCAAGACGCTTGCGGCGAGCTCGGGCTTCTAGGCCATCGGTTGTTCATAGCCCTTCTCATGGCATGAACGCTTGTGAGCCTAGTGCAAAGCCTCGCTTTGTTGATGGGTTTTACGACTCCTTCTCTAGTGGGTTAGGTCGTGATCGTGGACATGCTTCTAGTTCTTCTTGTGTTGGTCCACGACATGAGTCTCATGGTGCTTGTGATGGTTCTTCACTTAAGACCTTGGGAGATCGTTGCCTCTTTGCTTGTGGTAGCACTCGTTCTTCTTCTCAAGTTGCTATTTCGAGGCATGCTTCTTCCAAGTGTGTTTTAAAACCATACCATTTGAACCGGCATTTGCATGATGCTAACCCATGTGACAAGTTGAGTGCATCTTTTACTCATGTGACCAAGTCTTGGGTTCCCAAGTATATGCTTGCTAACCCTTCGGGATCCAAGACTCGGCCTTTGTACCCTCATGTGTAGGTACGGTACGCGGATGGAGAACATGAGCTTAAAGGACTTGATCTTTGGCTTCAGGTGATCAAGACTTGATGGTTCTCCATACCGTTTGGATAGCCCTCGAGTGGCTTTTGCATACTTTGTATAGTGAGCTTTCCTTTTGTACACACTTGTACTCATTTGTATACTGTCTTGCATGTTTTGTATTTGTATCAGGCTTTTATATCTTGTCTAGCATGTTTTACCTTTGCTTATCATGTGGCATGCTAACTTTGTAAATACCTTGGTAAGATAGCCACCTTTTCGTGTCTAGCATATTGTATTGTTGCTTATCTTGTGATATGCTAGCTTTTCTAAATGACATGGTAGGCTAGCCATCTTTTCATGTTAGCATGGATGTTTCTTCATGTATATCTTGCCATGCTAGCTTTGCACATATCTTGGTGGATTAGTCTTTTGTGAGACTTTTGATGCAGGTGCTTCATTGTAAAGCAAGGTAATTTGGATAAATTTGAGTCTCTCTCTACTGATGGTACATTTCTTGGTTATGCATCTTATAGTTGTGCTTATCATGTTCTTAACCTTGAAACTAACCAGATAGTAGAAATTGTGAGATAATATTCGATGAAACTATGCCTTGCACACCATCCGCCTTTGAGCTTGCAGGTGAACATGGAATGAAGCAAAGCATTTTTTAGGAAGAGGATGAGCTTGTAGATGGTGGTGATGGAGATGAAGCTGTGATCGATCATCCACCAGCTGCTGCACCTATACCTTCTACTTCGACTACATCAGTTGATGGCCCAGATGCTACTTCCACTACACCAGGCCATCGACATGTACCACTACATGATCAAGTTGAGGAAGATGACCAGGAGAGTCCAGCTGCAGTTGAGGGGGAGGCTACCTCAGAGCATGAGGCTCAACGACACTTTCAACGTCGCCATCCACCTCAACAGATGATCGGTAACTTGCATGAACACACCTCTTGGCTCTTGCTGTTTTGTTGCCTCTTTCTTCTCCCTTTTTGTGTTGGGTTCTGGATGCTTTCTCTTGCATCACATTGTATCATATATGTCTCATGCATTTGCATTGCATTTTGTGACATAATGCATTTGTATCATATCTTGCACTAGATGAGCTTCTCTTATATATCTTAAGTATTTTCTTATGCTTTTGAGAACTAGTGCATAGGATTGTGGTGATTTTGCAATGTGCTGCTTATGCTCTTGATGATATTGTCATAAGAAATCTTATGAGCTAAGCTTGTTTATAAAAATGAATCTTGAATGCTTATCACCCATGAGTAGTCTTTTGTCATGCGCTGCTCTTGCTTGAGATGCTAGGTTGTGCTAGCTTGTACTCGGGCGACTTATTCTTTGCACATGGCTTATCATTGTGCTTGCTTTGCATTACCTAGGGGGAGCATGTTTTCTTTGCTTCACTTGTGTCAAGGGACACCTCATAAACCTTGGTTTTATATGTGCTTAATAAAAAATACAAGTAATAGAAGAAAGCAAATAGTTTGCATGAAAATGCTTTTATCTATGTTGCTCACTTAAAATCATCACCAGGTTGCTCTACTGTTACATGTGCTTGCCATAGAAGTAGGCTCATGGTCTCAGTGAGTTTGAAAATGAGTAGGAATGTCTTGCAAGTGTTAGCAATGATCTTATGTTGAGAATGTGTCATCCTTATATGAGCTTTTGTGATCTAGTTTGACCTTGCTCGAGTTATCATGGCTAGACTTTTGCTCATGTGGTGATATCTTTTATAAAATATGAAAATCTGAAATTATGCCTGAGCCTCCTGATTCTATCATAATATCCTCATGTCGGCTATTTGTGCTTGCTTATGATCTGCTTCTATGTGCTTTAGTTCATTTATAGCATTTGTAAATGCTTTGTGATATATTTGAGAAGCTTGGTAGTTTTTGCACCCCATGGCATGCATTTTGTGCTCTCATGAAATCCTTGATGTTTGCATTGACAACAAGGGGGAGAAATTTATGTTGCATATGCTCAAAGGGGAGAGTTTATGGTTTTGCATGCATTTCATGGAGATAGGAGAATCTGCATTGCATTTAGTAAGGGGGAGTTGCATTTGCTCCTGCATGCATTTGTGTAGCATGTTTTCAGGGAGAGTGCTTTCGCTCAGGGGGAGCTTTGTGTTGAGTTTGCATCTCTTTTGTGTGAGTTGCTTCTCTTTTGCTCTCTTGCCAGTTGCGTTGAGCTTTTACCTCTTCTTGAGGAGCCGGCATTTGGTTTGAGCTTTTGATCGTCACATGATTGGTGTTGAGCCTTTTCTGCCTCTNNNNCGAGCCGTTGCCCTTGTCTTAGGGGACTGAGACTTCTCATCTCGAGTGATCTTGTGTTTGTCTTTTGTCTTGGCTTTTGGATCACTTGAATGAGTTATTCGTTTTTCCTTTCTTTTCTTCTTATTGTTTTTCAAGTCATTGTGTTGGGTGTTGTCAATGCACTCATCAAGGGGGAGATTGTGGACCAATGGTGGTCACCCTTGGATGATGAGTGATTGACAACCGTTGTGTGGTTTGATGTGTCTCTTGGCTTGTGATGTGCAGGTGTAGGATGCGACATGGCGGTCGACGGCATGTGGTGAAGGTCAAGCGCGAAAGGTTCATGCCGATGGACCGAGAGCGGTGAAGGATGAACGAGTAGGCTTGGACTGAGGGACCCGAGGAGTCCGGGCGGAGTCATGGGCGGTCCACATGGTGCGCGGAAGAGCAAGAGTACATGATGGGATGAAGACGGCGTCGGTCGAGTCAAGCGGGACGGAGGCGAGTCGAGTAGGCGGCCCGGATGCGGGAGCGAAAGACTTGGAGGCGTCGGAGGCTTGGCGGAGGCCGGACAACGCGTCGACATCGGTGAGTCACGTCGTGCGGCGGCGTGCAAGGAGGGTTTGGCGGTTTGGTCCTCAAAACCGGCCAGAGGCAGGTTTTCCCGGTTTGGGCCTCAAAACGCGGGTGGAGCACGGTGCGGTCGGATGCGGCCCGGTGGGACTGGGTGCAGTTCGATGCGGCCGGAAGCTTCGAGTGGGGCGACACGTGGCGGCATCGCGAAGTTTGCATCGAGACGAAGCAAAGTCGTGAAGGCGGCGTGGGCGTCCGATCAATATTCCTGGACATGGTCCAAAATGCCCCTGCGTGGGCTTGTATCTTAAGTGCTTCATGTAAGGGTATTCCGGTCATTTTCTGGATGCCTATTTATATGTGGAGAGGCTGAAATTTCAGCACTCTCTTGGGCTTAGGAGGTGGAGGTCTCTCTCATTTGCACATGTGAGAGGATTTTTAGGGTTTGAGGAGAGGAGAGGAGAGGCTCTTGTTCTTGAGCTTTTTGCCATCCAAGTTTTGCAATACTTGTGAGTGGCTTGTAACCGGATATGGCAAAGTGATTCATAGTGATTTCATCCTCTTAATCTTGTGCCAAATCCTTTGTTCCCGGCGTTTCTCTTTTTCGGATTTTCGGAGCTCTTTTTGGGGGATTTTTCGTTCTTGGATTTGAGGCCATTTCTTGCGGGATTTCTTTGAGGGGATCACTCATAGGTTCTGCGTGACCGATTTGCCCGTGATCTTTCCCCCTCAAACCCGAGGAATCGCTTTGAATTTGAAGTTCCCCTCTCTTCTTCCCTCTCTTGTGTTCTTGGAGGATTTCACGAAATTAGTGGGGAAGTCTTGATCTTTTTGCGAAGATCTTTTGGAAATAGACTCACCACGAAGTAGTGATGATTCTGTCCAAGTTTCACGAAGATTGGATGCCGTTTGATTGAGTTTGATCTTTTCTTAGGTTTTTCGCCCGCCCAGAAAAAAAAACAGGAAGTTCCGGTTTTCAAATCCGGAGGTTCCGGTTTTTTGTTCCATCTTTCTCTTTTTGAGGAGATCTCTTGGCTACAGACTCACAATGGCCTAGAAATGCTGTGGCTGTAATATTGTGTTTTTTGGAGTTCGTTTGGTATGGTTTTGGATTTTTTTTTGTAGTTCCTATAGGCTGTTCTGAGTGAAAACCGGAGGTTCCGGTTTTGGAAACAGGAGGTTCCGGTTTTAGGAATCCGGAGGTTCCGGTTTCAAATCCGGAGGTTCCGGTTTTTGCACTGCAAGTGGTGCATTTCCCTTGGTGCTTTTCCGTGTGTTTTTCCGCTGCGTTTCAGAGACTTCTAGAGTTGTTCCTAGGTCCAATAGCATCTCAAATTGCTATGTGGGTTTGGCAACTCTAGAAGAGAGGGTCATTGGGGTTTGACGAGGATATAGGCCTTATTCTTGTGAAAGAATTTTAAAGGCTCCCATTCACCCCCCCCTCTGGTCGCCCGTTTCGGTCCTTCAGTCAGACGACGACGACGCCATGGGCGTCGTCTCCCTTCCTGGAGGCGTCGTTTTGGAAGCTCTGCGTCTACTGCCGCCACTGCTGGGACTGTTGCTGAACGCCGGCTATGGTCTTCTCCGATCTTCGCCGGCCATGTGGTGATCGTGCTCTCCTTGGCCTACCTGTGCTCCCTTGTCACTACATCTCGGGGTTGCTGGTGCTGTGACTGTGTTGGCGGATGCTTTGCCGCCCTTTCTACGGTCGTTGGCGGATGCTTTGCCGCCCCTGTTGCTACTTTTGTGCGGATGCTTGGCCGCACTGGCGGATGCTTTGCCGCCACTGTCGTGATACTCGTTGGTCGTCTCCGGCGGATGCTTTGCCGTCGGTTTGCTGCTGCTTCTGGTGGATGCTTGGCCACCTTCACGTTGTTTCAGTTGTCACAGTCGGCGTCCTCGATGGTGTTAGTCCTTTGTAGGCCCGGTTGCTTGGGGTTGTTTGTTAGGGTCGTGTGGAGCTCCATCTCTCTTCCGTAGTCGTGGTCGTTGCTCTGTCTGTTTGCTGGCCATTTATTTTGTCGGCCTTTTTCGGTTTTTTTCTCTCCTTTTAGTCCTTTGTGCACTTGGAGAGGTCAACCTCTGTTTGGCCTATGCCAAGTAATGTTTGTAACTGCTTTCTTCTTAATGAAATACGTGCTAAGGCACGTTCGCGAAAAAATATCTCTCAAATTACTTATCCAATCTTGAATTCGTTTGTAGATTAATATTTCTGACAATTAAATCTACAAAACAAGATGTCATTTGACTATATTTCAACGTAAAAATAAATAATGACATGTGGACCCCACATGTCATAATAAGATGTTGAATTGGCCAGCGAAGATTTGGTAGCGCTACCATCCAAACATGACATTGCCAACGATTTGGCTGTATCCATGATTTGGTCATGACCAAATTTTGATTTGGCTAGACGGGGCACAAACCAAACATACCCGTAACCTTACCAAAACTGGCCAAAACACACTTAGCTCTTGAGTATAGCATGTGGGGTCTACATGTTATTATAATTTTTGATATTGAAATATAGTCAAGTGATATTTTGTTTTGTAGATTTAATTGTCAGAAACATAAATATGCAGACGGACTGATAATTAGACAAACCATTAAAGAAATATTAACATTTGAATACTTTTAACCAAGCGTCATGGGGTTCTGTGCCACCAATGTCCTCCTGCCACCTCCCTTCAGACTTCTGTCGTTGGCTGCCAAATAATGCTGGCCTGTGTTCTCGCCGGCGTTTGTGTATATTTTGGGCGTGTTCGGATGAGGGGGACAATTTTTTTTTTTTGTCCCCAAGGAATCTTGTATGCATGAAGTACTAAATGAAGTCTATTTACAAAACCCAGTCACAGATGAGTGTAACTTTGCGTGACGAATCTAACGAGCCTAATTAATTCATGATTTGCTGCAGTAATACTACAGTAATTATCCTCTAAACGTGCGGTCAAAGGCCTCATTAGATTCGTCTCGCGAATTTGCCAGGGGGCTATGGAGGTAGTTTTGCAAACTGACTTTATTTAATACCCCTAAGTAGTGGTCAAAGTAGGGATCAATTTTTTGATCCCCACAACCGAACACGGTCCAGTAGATATTGGTCTGGTAACAAACCAAGCGGAAGCCAATTTACAAGGGCACGCCAAAACTTTAGTTTGGCCATTGAAAGTAAACCAAACAAGCCGATCAGAGTCATTCTATTCTTGCCTTTGTTTAGTTTCACGAGATAAGTTTTGTTAGTAAATTCGAATGTTTAGTTACTAATTAGGAGCATTAAATGTGGATAACTGACAAAACCCATCTCACAACCCGAGTAACTTTGCGAGACGAATCTAACGAGCCTAATTAGGCCATAATTAGACAACGTCGTGCTACAGTAAACAATATCTAATGACGGATTAATTAGGCTTAATAGATTCGTCTCGCGATTTCCCGTCCATTCGTGTAATTAGTTTTATAATTAGATCATATTTAGTTCTCCTAATCTTCGATTAAGTTTTGCTACAGTAAATTTCGTAAAATATCTTGTGAACGGGGCCTTTGCTTCCCTCAGCGAATCCCCCAGTACCGTCCCAGCCTGAACTTAGGCCCTATTTAGTTACATCAAATTCGACTAATTCGACCAAAAGTATCTTTTTGAAAAACGTGCCCTCTCTCTGCTTTTACGCTTCTCAATACATTTTGCTACAGTCAATTCGATCGAATTCGCGCAAACTAAACAAGGCCTTATCCAATGATTTCCCAACTCCCACGCAGGGTGAAGTCCGAGCCCTCGGAAGTTCGGAACGCCGCGCCCGTCAGGCCACCACGGCACGCTCCGAATTGTAGCCGTTGCGGGCGCCGGCGCCCACGCAGCCCCCGGCCGATAGCAGCTGCAGCTCGGCTCCTTCCCGATCCCCCCACCCCACACGGAAGAGGACGCGGCGGGCACGGACGCGAATGATCGGATGGAGCGACGCTTGCCCGTGGCGGGACGCGACGGTGCCAAGCTTTCCCGTTTTCTATTCCCCGACTGGTGGGACCACGACGGGCTCCGGACGGGGACACCGGGACAGAGCGGTGGGAGGCGGGTCCCGGCGCGATCCGATCTCGAAATCATGGAACTCGAAGGAGAGCTCCTGCTCGTCACGGGAGGACGGCTGGGCAGTGGGCACTGGGCAGAGCGGCCCACAGGAGCTCTATGCCGGGCCAGGTCCCGGCGGCTGGGCTTGTCAGCTTGCGTGCCGGGCCGCCGCTGGCACATGGATTTCGCTTGATTTCTTGTGACCTGTGAGCACGGGAGGACGCTGGGGTGGGGGGGGGGGGGGGGGGGGGGGGGGGGGGGGGGGGGGGGGGGGGGGCTGGCAGGGGCCATGGCCCCTCCCCTATGTTTTGTGTCAAGCCTAACCAAGTAACGGGGGGCTGGCAGGGGCCATGGCCCCCCCTATGCTTTGTGTCAAGCCTAACCAAGTAACGAGTATCTCATAATTTATATAGAGTAGTAATTAAGTTATGTATTAGATCTTTAGCAATTGAGTGTTAAAATGAAGTATGATTTAATTTTAATACAAAAGTAGATGTTTTTGCAAGCTAATAAGCTCTCATGCATCCTGATTGAGCTAAGTCATTTTTATTTTCCTTCCAACAATTTAGTTTTATCCGATACTTCAAGCTAGTACTTGTATTACATAAATACACAACATTTTTCACTTACATATTTAGTCCTCTTTCAACAACTCTCTTCCACACTTTTAGTTTTAATATATATCGCACTCTCAAGCGTCTTGACGAACTAATGTGCAAAATACCATGACAATCACTTTATAGTTTAATTTGAACACGATTATTATGGGCATATCTCGAGAGTGAGTCAAAGGCATCTATCGTATAATGTGTGTATATTTTTGTAGTAGTTCATCAAAAGCAAAGCGCCACACTTAAAAAAACTATTAAGAAATTTGAGAAAACAAACACCTATGTAATTAGCCATCTAAAATAATCTCATAAAAATATATATTTAGTAATTAAAGAGGTCATCAACCTCTATTACAAGACATATTCAACACTATTGGCCCCCCTATATTTCAATCCTGGCTCCGTGCCCTGGTCACGAGACTACCGATGTACAAAACGTATCCGCCGTTTGTGTGCTCGTCCACGATCCACGAAAAGCGTGTTCTAGGCACGTGAGGATGTCCGGCTTTGGGCGTGCTGCCGCTGACAGCGAGTGTAAGATATTATTGCTGGGATATCTTAGCTGAGCCGTTTAGTGATAAACAAAGTTAAAGTGGGGCGTAGTAGTGGACTAAGCCTGTTCGGCTGACCTGATAAACAGTGCTCGGCTGGTCCAACTCGGTTTATTTCCTCTCACACAATACTATTCATTCTACCAGCCGAGCACTATTCATTCTACCAGCCGAACGGCCCCTAAGCACTCCCCTGTCCCAGGGTCGCGAGTATCGTGCTGCGCTGCGCTGTCAGGCTGTCGCGGCACGGTCTAACAGATGTTCACCCGAGGGCACACACGCGTCGATCTCGCTTGGCAGAAAAAGACGCGGCGATGAGTGCCTGTGGCGATCGCCGCCGCCGCGTAGGGTCGGGTGGTGGTGGGGGACGCAAGATGCCCATGGCCATGGGTCCGGGTCGAACGCGTACGCGCGCTGGCCGCGTGACCCCAGCGTTTCGACACGTCCCGCGTCAGTCCAGGAGTCCCTACTGCCGGACAGCTGGGGCCTGGGGAGAGGTTCAGGGCCTCGGAGGGGTGTGGTGTGGGTCATACTACAGTGCTACTCCGTACCACTGATCGAACGACGACTTCAATCTGCTGCGGCTGGTCCCGCCCCGGCGTCGGCGTCCGCGTCGCGGCGTACCTACGCGGACACGGCCGGCATGTGCGCCGCGTACCAACCCTTTTGACGTGGACTGGAGCATAGCCTGCGCCCGTTCCGGCGATCTGCAACTGCAAGCCTACCCGCAGGCAGGGTTCTTTTTACCGACCGGTGGCCCGTTACCGCCGGCCGGCGGTAGCGGTTAATCGGTCGGTTAACCACGGTTACCGTTCAAAACCGGTCAAATTCAAAATCCAAACCAAAAACGCTAGTTCAAACGGTTTCCACCGGTTAGCCGACGGTTTGAGCGGTTAGCCGGCCGGTTTGAGCGGTTAGCCGGCCGGTTGCGAAAACATTGAAGAATTTGACATATTTTCGAATTTTAATTAAAAATTGGAAAATAAAAGAAAAATTCTAAAAAATTCCTAAAAATATTTTAAGGTGCGTAGAATTTAATGGTGTCAAAATTTTTCAAATATTAGTGCATTTAGTATTTTTTGCGGGCATTAGAAGTTTAACGTGCTGATTTAGTAGGCTGTTTGAACTTTTAATGCCAGCAAAAAAATATTAAATGAACTAATATTTGAAAAATTTTGACATCATTACATTCTACGCACCTTGAAGTATTTTTAGGAATTTTTTTTGATTTTTCATTTTTTTTGAATTCAAATTTCAAATTTTAAATTTGGCCGGTTTGTAACCGGCCGGTACCGCTACCGGTCCGGACCGGTTACACCGGTTACCGCGGGAACCGGACCGGTAGCGGTCGGGAAGAAAAACCCTGCCCGCAGGTCGTCATCTCCAGGCCTCGACCCCGGCGGGAAGGCTGCGCATGTGTTTGGTTCGGAGAAAAGAGGGATGGAATGGTTCCGTCCTGGATTTTTGGGATGGGATCGTCCCGTCCGATGTTTGGTTGAGAAGAATGGGTTGGTTCTAGTTTTTTGTTTGGTACAATAGATTGAAAATGAGAAACGGATGGAGAAATAACACCGTTCGCTACATGTTTTTAGTGGGACCCACATGTCATCCTCTTATTATTTTTTCTCTCAGACCTTATCTTCTCCACCGGCCGCGCTGCCCTTCCCTCACGCTCCACCGGCCGCGAGCCCATCGCGCCGCGCCGCCCCACGCTCTGCCCACCGAGGAGCAAGCATCGCGACTCGACCTCGGCCGCCACGCATAGCTTGTCCCTGGGAGGACCTGGCGCCGCCGCCGCCCCTGGCTCGCCCTCGCGGAGCTAGCGATCGATGGCTCCGAGCTCCTGATTTGCGCCCCCCCTTTTCCCCAGCCGCCCCACGTCGGCCGCGATCGACGGCCGCCTGTGACACTCTTGATGTCACTATAGTAATTAAAAATCATAACGAACGTAACTAAATCAATAATGGTGTACATCATCTCATAATCATAGTGCTTTGTTTGTGCATACGTGTTTGTGTGTGACCACGTTACCTATCATAAGGAACGAGGCTTAGCTTAGCAAGATTCGAATTAAAAATTACAATTAAATCCAAATTAAAAGTGCAAATACTGTTATCTTAGCAAATTGCGGTGCCAATGGGAACGGTCACCGCAATAATCGGTGCTACATGACTACGAATCAAGTTTTTAACCCTAAAGCAGGAAGTTGCGGTGGGGTCTCAGGGAATGACCGCAACAGTCGGTCGCCAGGGGAAAATTCGAAAAAGCTCTCTGGATTGACGGACTGTTGCGGTGGTTAATTATTTTTGCATCACCGCAACTTTAGGTGGTTGATTCACTTCCGTGCAAAGGTTCATGGCACCGAGTGTTGCGGTGCTGGGACAAGGCCATGACCGCAACAGTCGGTGGCCCGCGAGTTTTAAATTTGACTTGTCGGCACAGTGTTTTTCGACACCACAGACTGTTGCGGTGGGTGTTTTACCCCACCACCGCAACAGTCGGTGCCCAACCACCGCGCCGGCATGGGCAGCTCCGGCGGTGGTATGGGCGTCCGCGCCGCTTGGGGACACGTGTCCACTTCTCCTGTGCTTCGTGCGTGGTGTATGCCTCAGTATCACGCCACGTCCGGAGCCCGGAGGGTAGGTGTCGGATGTTTGGACCCGGCAGTCCACACAGGGTAGCCTACGTGGTTGATTTGTTGAGGGACAGATCGAGGATCAGAAGTCGATGGTAACACAAGACGCAAGGATTGAACAGGTTCGGGCCGTCGAGATGACGTAATACCCTACGTCCTGTGTTGGGGGCGATTGTATTGCTGTGTATGAAGTTCCTTGAAGGATCTCCGTAGTTGGGTTCTGTCCTAGGTTTCGCGGATGTTGTGTATGATCGTGGGTTGTATCGTGTTCTGGAGGGGGGTCTCAAGGCGCCTTATATAGTCCGGCTGCCTTGAGTTACAAGTCGGCTAGAGATCGTAACCTACCCGAAATACAAGGATTCGATCCTATAACGATTACAGATATCCTTCCCTATAATTCCGGCTAGTTTATCTTGATCTCCGAGCTTCTTGCGGGATACGCCGTCTTCTTCCTTGCCGCGCGCGCCGTCGCGCCCATCCGGTTCGCCCGACTGGTGGGCCTCCCGACTGGTGGGCCACCCAGTCTGACAAACCGATCCAGTTGCACTCGGATTGGGCCGCCCCTTGCTGGTTGGGCCAATCCGCCTGCTGGGCACCCCTGGGGGTCTACCCCCGACAAGCCCCCGAGTAGTACGTGGTTGAGAGACAAGTCGGCGAGATCGTGCTGTCTGATGAGCGTCGAGCCTGCTGCAGTTGGAAGCGAAACCGCGTGATACTGGAGAGAAAAGAGCCGTTTCCCAACGGATGCGCCGCGAGGTGCGTCCGTTGGCCGTAGCCCCCGAGCCTTGAAGCGATTCCGAAGGAATCGGTCCAAGGGTTAGTCAAGGAGCATCTGGCTAGATCATCCGACGTTAATTTCGGCGTCCAGCCCCCGTGCGTGAGGACCGGCGGAGTCCCGCGAGACACGCCGAGTAGTCGTCCCGGCGCCAGCCCCCGAGCGTGAGGGCTGAGCACGCCGAGTGGTCGTCCCGGCGCCAGCCCCCGAGCGTGAGGGCTGAGCACGCCGAGTGGTCGTCCCGGCGCCAGCCCCCGAGCGTGAGGGCTGAGCACGCCGAGTGGTCGTCCCGGCGCCAGCCCCCGAGCGTGAGGGCTGAGCACGCCGAGTAGTCGTCCCGGCGCCAGCCCCCGAGCGTGAGGGCTGAGCACGCCGAGTGGTCGTCCCGGCGCCAGCCCCCGAGCGTGAGGGCTGAGGCACGCCGAGTAGTCGCCCCGGCACCCAGCCCCCGAGCGTGAGGGCCGAGTCGAGCCGTCCGAGGCACGCCGAGTAGTCTTCGTCTTCCTCGTCATGCGGTAGCACCAGCCCAGTACTCAAAAGCACTCAGCTAGCGATCCTTGTGGAGTGTAGCGCCAGCCCGAGTGCTGCAAAGCACTCGGCTAGCGACCGTCGTGGAGTGTAGTACCAGCCCGAGTTCTGACTGACTCGAGTACTCAGCTGGCGGCGATGCCGGAGTGGTCCAGCCCCTGAGCGTAACAGGCAAGCTCGGGATCCAAACATGTGCCCTGCAATGAAGATATGAAGGATAGGTAGTATATGGTGTAGCAAATAATAATTCTGGAGAAAAACATTCGGCGTTGTATGTAATAGATTTCTACTTCCAGCTCTTTAAGTCTATTAATTTCCTCGGGTAGTTATCCTGTTACGTTTATGCACCTGATCCCCGATAGCCGTAGTCCATAGCGCAGGGAGCTGGGCCGCATGCACGAGTAACGTAGGCGTACGGAAGAGTCGAGGCTTCACGGATTAAGGCGTGTGCTTCCCAAGTACTTTAGCGACTTGTACAAGAGTGGAAAAAGAAATAAACGATGGAGAAAAATGCAATATGCGTCCGTTGGGTGTAGCCCGACTGCTCGTGTAGCGCTCGGGCTGTATAAACAGTCGGGAACAAACCAAGGGTAGTCGGCGATGATCATGGAGACTTGTATATGGAAATACGCGGTGACCGAAAAAATATTATGAAAGTATTAAAGTATGACTTAGCTTGATTCGTGTCAGAGTTGGAGAATTGGCGTGTGGCCGAGTATGTCGGTCATACACGACTCGCTTTCCGTTGTATGTCGGCGCCGAGTGGTCGGCGGATCGGCGAGCTGTTCGGCGGAGTCGGCAGTAGCATGTGCTGAAGTAGTAGAAGTCGTAGCCGGCATGTTGGGGATCGGCACGTGTAGACGCACCGCCCTGTAATCTTCCTTGCTTGCTTGTAATCCGGTAGTGGTAATGCGCACATGCACGTACAGCATGTTGGGGGTACAAATTGCTTGGGCCTTGATAGCAATCTCCAACTCGACGATGAATATCGAGGGTGATGACGAGGCATCAGGGCAGCGGCAGCTACGATTATAGTCGGCGACGAGGCAAGTCGATGTAGGTGTGGAAGCGGCGGCTCGGTGTAGAATCCCCGACTTGAACATGTTGACGTTGCAGATCGATCTGCAAAGAGGTCGGGTACAGGGCCGAGTTGCGATACTTGCCGCCGAGTTGTTGAGGTCGTTGCCGTAGTTGCGGCGACCGACCGCAGGCTTGTAATCTCCTTTCCCTTCCATGCATGCGCACGGGCGTTGATGGAAGTTGCATACGTCGTATCCTTTTTGCATGCATGATTAGAGAAATAACAGATTAGAATAATCTTTGTCAAGCTACCAGTAAATACTTGATTCAGATTAGATCGGTGACGTGAAAGAAAGAATAGAAATAGATCTTCCCTGTACTCCAATCATAGAATATTTTGCTTGCGCAGAGGCTTGTAGTCGTAGGGCATGCATATGCTGTGCGTGCATGCTTTGCTCATGTACATGCCTCATGTTGGTGATGAATCACATGCGCACGCAAGCTGCTTGCATGGCTTTCCATGCTTTTTTGTAGTTGGTTCTGATCTGGTTGGCCGCCCTTCGAAGATGAAATCGGACGGATCGACGAGTAGCAGGCGGTCACCAGTTGCAGATCGAGTCGGAGATTCATCGGAAACATGAACTGAGCACTTTTCTCCGGGCGCAGCCACGGATGGCAGTACAGTGTCGAGACGCCGCACAGAGCAGCAGCGCCCCTGTCCCGTTCAAGTCCTTCTGCTTGCGTCTGACGCTGCTTCGTGGTGGCCTCGTGGACGAGCGTGGCGCCGGCCGAAGATGGACACAGCTTCCGGCGGCAGCCTCGTGATCCAGAGCCCGAACATCCATGCATAGAAACGCACATGTAGACAAGAGATACATATTAGAAACCAATTAGAGGAGGTTCTGCATAGGGCACGGATGAGAACACGGGATCACGTGTGCATCACAACGGTGGAAAATAATATACCAAATAATCTTTATTCAAGATAAAATCAATCCAGATTGAATTAGACGTAGAGCAAAGTAAAAGGGAATCTTCCCTGTACGGCCTGTCGGCGATCAGTGCAAGGCAGCCTCACTTCTCCGTGCGTAGCGAAGATCGATGATGGCAGGCTCCCGTGGACGTTCGCTTCACCGTCACGTAGCGGTGTGCCCCGAGGGGTCGCTCACGCGCAACCGCTGTTTCCTCGGAGCTCGCGTCGCCGCCGTCGTAGATCGGAGTCGGATTTCCCATAGTAGATGGGATCTGAAATCTGCCACCGTGCTTGTAGATTGATCTCGTCGATCAACCCCTACCTGGCGCGCCAACTGTCGGATGTTTGGACCCGGCAGTCCACACAGGGTAGCCTACGTGGTTGATTTGTTGAGGGACAGATCGAGGATCAGAAGTCGATGGTAACACAAGACGCAAGGATTGAACAGGTTCGGGCCATCGAGATGACGTAATACCCTACGTCCTGTGTTGGGGGCGATTGTATTGCTGTGTATGAAGTTCCTTGAAGGATCTCCGTAGTTGGGTTCTGTCCTAGGTTTCGCGGATGTTGTGTATGATCGTGGGTTGTATCGTGTTCTGGAGGGGGGTCTCAAGGCGCCTTATATAGTCCGGCTGCCTTGAGTTACAAGTCGGCTAGAGATCGTAACCTACCCAAAATACAAGGATTCGATCCTATAACGATTACAGATATCCTTCCCTATAATTCCGGCTAGTTTATCTTGATCTCCGAGCTTCTTGCGGGATACGCCGTCTTCTTCCTTGCCGCGCGCGCCGTCGCGCCCATCCGGTTCGCCCGACTGGTGGGCCTCCCGACTGGTGGGCCACCCAGTCTGACAAACTGATCCAGTTGCACTCGGATTGGGCCGCCCCTTGCTGGTTGGGCCAATCCGCCTGCTGGGCACCCCTGGGGGTCTACCCCCGACAGTAGGCCAACCACCCTGTACCTCCTCTTCACGAGCTCGACGTCCTCCGGCCGAATCCATCCTCATCGCTCGTTCATTCCTCGATTCCCAGCACCCCGAGCTCGCTCACCTCGCCCTATTCGCGCCCAAACCTTTCCCTCCCTCAACCATGGCCTCCCTTGCTCGG
Source organism: Alloteropsis semialata (assembly GCA_004135705.1). Taxonomy (NCBI): domain Eukaryota; kingdom Viridiplantae; phylum Streptophyta; class Magnoliopsida; order Poales; family Poaceae; genus Alloteropsis; species Alloteropsis semialata. The sequence goes on from CM014273.1 coordinate 55,935,165, forward strand.
AATTGTTGAGTTGCCGGCCGCCATTGCCACTGCCGGCCACACTTCTCCCCTCTCGTGGGCAGCCACCCACACGCCACCTCCACGCGAACCAATGCCTCCTCTAGCCTTCCCCTGAGCTTGTGATTCCTCCGGCCTTCCCCTCCTCCCCGTCCACTGCAAGACCGCCGTCGGTTTCAGCCCAAGCCGAGCTCAAGCTCTGACTCGAGGTGGAAGAAACAAGGACCTAGGGGTAAGGGGTTAGAAAGGGTAAGGGGTTTTCTATAAAATTCTAGGACTTATGTGCGTATGTAGAGTATGTAAAGCGATTTGTGTTGCTTTGTGTTTGAAAAAGTGCTCGAGGGAGCTTGTGTATAGTTATTGCTTTAGAATTCCTATGCCTAATTCAAGGAAATGCAAAACCACATCAAATGGTGATGTGAGGATTAGTAGAGTTGAATTGAGTTCTAATGGCCTAAGTGTAGTCATGATTGTAGTGGATTTTTAATTAGATAAGTTAAGGGAAATAGGAAGAAGTAATAGATGGCCAGACCGGTCAAACCGGTCTCGAAACCGGTCAGACCGGTTCCTGGGCAAAAATTTGCCTTCTAGCTATGTATACTTCATGAATGGGTGTTTAATGCTATAAGTTGTTATGGTGAATCTTATGATTGATTGCTGCTGCATTCATGCATCTCATGCATATTTTTGGCATATCATGTAGAGAACACCATTACCGACGGCGTGTACGAGATCAAGGTCGAGCCCAAAGGTGACCCCGCCGCCGCTGAAGTGAATTGGACTGCTACTCAAGACCCGGACCAAAATCCGGAAGGGCCCAAGGCCGTCGCTGATCAAGAAGGCAAGCCCCGGAGCATAACCCTCTGTTTCAACTAACTCCTTGCTTATGCCTTAATTTGTGCATTTAAGTTTTGAGGAGTTGAATGAAACCTTAGTTGCATGATCCCTAGGTACCAATGTCCCAATGCTAGTATGTATAGGTCGTATAGAATGCTATGCTTAATTAGGACCGGTAGAAGTCGAGTGATTGCTTAGTCACTTGCGAGATATAGGAGTTTATTTTATTTCAGTTAATGATGATCGGAAAGCGGGGCTTGCGCGATATGTATGCTTGGTTGAATGTCCCGCTTGCACAAAAGATGGTTGGCTAAGGCATTGAATGTGTGGCGATGTTGGTCAAGCTTTTGAAGGTACTAATCGTATGCCGGGAAATATGGTAAACTGGTAAATCTAGTACTTGATTCAAACTGACGTCTGACGGACACTTGCACTCCATTGGGCGAGGGGTTGATGGCGAGTGTAGCGGTGGCCGCGGCACAGGTTTGCCTGGGGCACCTGGGGTCCGTTGGGGCGTGCACTCAGGTGGAGTGGGCTCTGATGGCAGATGGCAGGGAGAGATGGGAAAGGTTGCCCCGTGAGGTCCTGGGTGTCTCTCACGGGTCGTGCGATTAGGTTATCCCATGCATGGTTAAAAATCAACTCGAGTTGTCCGTCCTTCGCGGTTACATGAAGCTGCTTGATCTCTTTTCACACATCAGTGTGCTTGGGCCAAAGGAGTAGAGATGTGGCTAGATGAGACATGGGGAAATGATGTTAATCAATTGTATGTCCACATTGATTGCTATTGGATAGTTTGGCAAACTTAGTAATGGTTAGTCACACTTAAAACTTGGCTAAAATATTGAAAATGGGTTCAAGTTGTAGATGCTTTTGGCAAAACAAACCCCAGAGCCAAAAAGCCTTGCATGTCTAGAATTTATCCTTGTCGGGTAAGTCTCGCTGAGTAATTAGTATTCAGCCTTGCTTATGGCTAAATTTTATTGCAGATTGTGATGGCTATGATCCCGTGGCTGCTTTGACTTGGCCGTGCACCTTGCCCGATGGTTGGACCGTGGAGCGGGTGCCGTCCGAGTCCGACTCGAGCCGCGGTGACTAGGTGTTGTGCGAGGGCTCAGCATAATACCTTTTGTTTCGACATGTAGTCTTCCGCTGTATTATACTCTGGTTTGTAATAAGATAAAACATATACACTGTATTTGTATAAATATCTATTGGAACCATGTGCTGTAAAAGTTGTGATGAGTTGTACTGCCTGAACCCATCTTCGAGTGGGACTGCTGCTATTTCGTTTCGGTCGAGAGAAAAAGGTGGTTTAATCGGAAAGGTATCCGACGGATTGCACGATTAACTCGGTTTAAGGGCGTGGAGCACTGCTGTGATAGTGGTCCCATGCTCTTAAGCCGGATTAATTGGGGCGGTCTGCCACACCGCCTTGGCCGTGTCGCCCCTCCGCCGGCCGGCCGGCCTCGCCTCGTGCTCGTGCTCCGCCGGCCGACCTCGCCTCGTGCTCGTGGCTCGCCATTGCCTCGTAGCAGCGGCCCCGCCCGCCACTCGGCCCGCCAAGGGAGCAAGCGCCGCCGCCTCCTGCTGCTCTGCTCGGACGCCGCCTCCCGCTGCGCTGCTCTGTCCATCCTCCACTCTGGCCGCCGCCGCCCCACCACCGCCCAAGCTCCCTTCGCCCCCACGTTTCTGGACGGATGACAGATGGCTTGAGACGGAGGCAAATCGGGACGCCCCCGTCCGCCGGTTTTGGGCGGATGGAGTCATCCCGCATCTGAGAGGAATATTCCCTCTTAGAGATGACTCCATCCCACATGTCCTCCAACCAAACACTTCAAAAACTAGGACCGTCCCATTTCGTCCCGTCCCGTCCTCGAAACCAAACGCACGCGCAGACTCTCTCGTAGATCCACGGGTTTGCGACGTGGTGCGCCGTGTAGATGTATAGACACCGGCTCAGAGCGGCGAGCGCGTTCTATACCTGGAACGCATGTGCACGGGGGACGAGCTCGCCTCGTGTTCGTCGGCATGCCGGGTCATGGAAGCATACTGGGCCTCTCCGAGGCACTGCAGGTGCTCGAGACTTTCAAGAGGCGAGGCCATAGTTCCGTCCTACAAGCATCTACAAGGATGACAAACAGCCTATTCGGTTGGCTGGTGGCTGGTGGCTGGTGCTGATTTGTTGTGAGAGAAAAGTACTGCTGACTGGCTGGTGGCTGATGCTGATTTGTTGTGGGACTGAAGTACTGCTGCCTGGTGGCTGATAAGCCAAACGAACAGGCTGAAACTTGCTACTGCCACTTCATATTTGCCAGCTAATTTTAGTACAGTACAGTACAGTATGTTCAAAAAAAATATAAATGCTCGTATGAGATTGAAAAACTCTTGGGCGTCCATACCGTGTGCCTGTAAACACATCCGACGATCGCTAAAAGGAACAACTACATTAACGAGGAGGAACATTGTTTGATCTCTGATGGGCAAGAGTACCACCATGTCCACTAGTAGAATTATGATATTTTGCTTAAAAGTGTTTTCTTGTAAACACTGCATTTTTAGCTCTAGTTTTGGATAATTCATGCGGATGAGATTTCTGCTTTCCCAAACATGCGTCGGTCCTGCATTGGATAATCTGTGTTCGAGGTGCACACGGCTCCACTGTTGCTACTTGTTTGATGGACTAAAGTTGATGTGCTAAACTTTAGCACCCATTAACACTTCTCTCTTCTAACAAAATTTTTGAGTCTTAGCTTAACTTCAAGAATATCTATTAACACTTCTATTTATATGGGCTACTGCTAAAAATTACTCCGCACCATGTTGGTTAAAGTACACTCACCCATGTTGAATTACCACTGCACCTCGAAACTCGTCTTTTGGCCACGATGAATAAAAATTTAAACATATCTCGTCCATGCGTTCCGGTTAGGATTTCCAGGAGAGGCTCCCGTACCAAATCTCAACGGAACAGTTCAGGTTTAACCGCACTTGGCAATTGGCATTAAACTGCAGGAGTAAGTATCATTATCCCCAAGGCCCCAACACGGCCATGACCTCGCGTGAAGGTAACTCCACGGCATGCACGAGTCTTACCGTTCAAGCTACACGATCACGCACAACGCGAGCAGCTGCTATGATTAACAAGTGAGCAACGGGGACGAGTGCTTTTGGAGAGCACGGGCTCTGATTTTCCAGAAGGAGCAGCCACGTCCAGCTTTTCTAGCGGAGAAAGCAGATCGGTCGCCTGCAGGCCAAGTTTAATTCAGTAAGATAAGTTTAGAAAATTTACTGTAGCAAAATTAAATCAAAAATTAGGAGAGCTAAACATGATCTAATTATAAAACTAATTACACGGATGGACGAAAAATCACGAGATGAATTTATTAAGTCTAATTAATCCATCATTAATTCACATTTAATACTCTTAATTAGTGTGTTAATATTTGATGTGACGGAATGAATAAAAAAACTTATGAAATTAAACATGGCGGTTGCGCTGCGTCCATCCCAGTCTCCTCTCCCAGAGGCCTTGTGCTCGTGGGTGCTAGCTGCCTGCCTACGTGGCCGGGCGATGCCAAAAAGGACGCCATGATCACCGTGGCTATTCCTTGCTTGCTCCATGGCCGCCTTTATGATCTGTTCGAAAGCATGAGGACCGAAAACGAACAGGAACAGTGCTGACTTTTTGCGCCGTGAGATGTGTCCTCTGATTTCTATTTTTTTTTAAAAAAAAGTGTCCTGATGGTGGGGGCGGAGATCTTTTAATGGTGGCACCGTTGTAGCGGCGATGGACCGGACGAAGACGATTGGAAAAAGGTCGGGGGAAAACATTTAGGCCTAGTTTGGGGAGCAAGGGCAGCTAACCCAGGGTTGATAACCCCCGGCGGGGATTCCTGTTGATTAATATTTCCCCGGGTGAGATTTCTACCGGAAGTAGCAAATCTCTACTGCTGTTTGGAGAATTGGACGGACAGGCGGAGCGGCGACGGTGCAATGCTAGTGTCGTCTCGCATCGCTCGCAAAGTCGCACGGGGAGGCCGCGCCCGGAGCTCAGAGGTGGGGAACAGCCGCCCGTGGAAAACACGTGGATAGGGTCGCGCTCCCCCTCCTCCGTGGGCCTCCAAACGGCGCAGAAATCTAACCCGGACGTCGCTTCCATGCGGATGAGGCGCTCCTGCCCTGGGAAAACGCCGGATTCCACGCGGGGTTTGCGGCTTCCAAAGGAAGCCTTAACCATTTGCAATTGGAAGATATCCCTAGTAATTCTAAATTCTGCCTGCTAGTACTACACGAAAATGAGACAGTATTTTTTTTTTGAGTTTTCTGTTTCGAGTTCTGATGGGCCACCATTTCCCCGTAGGCCTCCTCTCATAAATGTTTCGGCCCGGTCGAAGGGCCTCGCGGGCCGTGGGGACAGTTTCGAAGTTTTCTTTCTCTCTTTTTCAATGGTTTCGTAATGGTTTGCGAACTTTGAGCAACATGCAGCTACTGAGCAGTGAGCAGAAGAGTTCTTTTTTTTTCTTTTAAATTTCAACGAGTACTACGGGCAAAACAGTTGACCAAACAAAGTCGTCGATGTCCCCTTCCAGCTGACGACGACATTGCTGAAATGAAACAATTCACTCCGAGCAATAGTAATCTGCCACTTGATTTTAATTATTAGGCGTGAGACCGAGTAGCCCCGTGTGTACATGCACGTCGCGGTATGCATGGCGCATGCGTTGTTGACAGAGTCCTGCGGTTCACCAAAACTTTTGCATTACTATAACTATAACTAACCAAACCAAAAGGCTTGTCAGTCAAGGCACACGGAGTCACGCCCAAAAACTTCCGTACAGAGAGCGATCACGATTTGTTAATGCAAAATGCGAAGCATGATTGGGCCCGATGCAAACACTTGACACGCTGATACTTTACGTACCCGGCGGCGGCGCTTCGTCCCGGCGACGATCTGGTCGGAGGCGCGGAAGCGGTCCACGTCCCATGCGGTGCTGAGTGCTGACGTGACGCCGACAGCAGGAGACGAGCTCCGACGACCGGGGCCCACCGCCAGCCACGTGAGCAGCTGAACTGGTCCGGGCGTCCGGCCCCGGCCCCGGCCCCACCAGCTCCGCCACCCACTCCACCTCACCCCGAAAACGCCAAAGCTTTTAAGTCCCCGGTGCCCGCCTTCTTCCCCGCCAAGCCGCACCAATTCCATCCCTCTCCGGCTCCCCCCCTCCGTTCTCTTCTCATCGACGCAGCGCAGCGAGGCGGAAGCCCGGAGCGGGAGCGGCGGCGAGATGTGGGTGTTCTACATGATATCGCTGCCGCTGACGGTGGGGATGGTGGCGGCGACGCTGCGCTACTTCGCGGGCCCCGCCGTGCCCGCCCACGTCCTCGCCGTCGTCGGATACGCCTGGCTCTGCTCCCTCTCCTTCGTCGTCCTCGTACCCACCGACATCTGGACGGTGCGATCCCGCCGCCTCCTTGCTCCCCTTCGCGCGACGCTGCTAGTGCTACGCCGCCGCGACCTCTGCTAGCTGCTTGCCCGCTTCCTGCTTATAGTGTGCGGCGCTATCCGAGATCATTTGCGCGTACGAGTAGACTCTGTTTGTTCCGCCGGAGTAGAGATTGAGAATGAAGACGAGAAGCGCCATAGCTTTGGATACTGGTAAAAATGCAGTAGTGTCGAAATTGGAGTTTCGATGAACGAGCCCGTTGCTAGTTTGTTGTCGAATTATTTTAGGCTGGCAGATCATCAATGCTAAGGTAAAAAATTCAGATAAACAATCATGAGAGTGACGGGGCTTAGATGGTGAAAAATTGTCAAATTGGCATTGGACTGGTTCAATGGCTTGTCAACTCCTGCTGCTTAAAAAATTAAGCAAACAATCGCCATCAATAAACCGATTAGACTTCTGTTATTTCAGTTTGTACGTTCTCCTATAATACACTCGTCCCGTTACTTCTTACGCTATACTCGTGTGCCCTGTACTACTAGGCAGACTAGTCTGTTTTCATTCTGTTGACCTGACCCGTTAAGCTATTATCGGATTATTGCAGGCGATTTCAGGAACTCAGAAGAGTGACATCGGATTCTTTTGGAGCTGGTCGTATTGGAGCACATTTATCCTAGCATGGTATGTCAGTGACCACAAAGGCACAAACGTTCCTGTTTGTACTGTGTTTCAGGCAAAAAAATGCTCGTGTTTCAATCTCATCCCTGCAGTGTTGGAAAACTAGGAACGATTGTGTTTCTAGTGATGAGCTCCAAACATGACTTTTCCTTTGCATATCGTTAATGTAGCATGGAACTCCTTCATGAGCATTGAGTTTTTAATGGCACAGTTGGTCAACGTCAATGTTTACTGAATGTTGTTTAACTAGATAAACTAGATCCTTTGACATGGTCTCTTATTTGCCCAGTATTCCACAAGTAATACACTATGGATAAAAACCTGACCTCTTGGTCGGTATATATTGCTGTTTCATATTAGAATACATAGTTCTCATGCAAGTTGTGACCTGTGACTGATATAAGAAAAGGTGCTTATGGCCATTCTAATTGCCTAACTTTCCTTGCATGTCTTTAGGTTCACAGTTGGTAGGTTGCTTGTAGCAATGTATATTTTACAGTATTGTCATTTGAAAATGTATCTATCTGCCTGAACAGGTCTATTGTTCCCACTCTTCAGGGCTATGAAGATTCTGGAGATTTCACATTCAAAGAAAGGCTGAAAACTAGCATCCACAAGAATATGACATATTATGCAATCGTAGGATCCACTGGCCTTTTTGGACTCATTCTCATTATAATCATGCGTCATGAGTGGTATGATGCAGAAGTCTATTAAATTTATAATCCTTGATCAAACTAATATGTTTCTGCATCTGGGGCACAAGTGTCATTTCTCTGTTTATACTACAGTAGAACAAGTAGCCACTATTAACTTTTTTGACATGGCAATTCGAAATCCATTTAGTTCCATCTAGTAAATTGAATGTCACTTGACAAACATTTTCTTTCTTGTGCCCAGTCCTTATGTCAATCTTTGTTTGGAGAAGGGTTCATTTGCATCCTTGCTTCACTGTCTAACTTGAAATATTGTCTCTTGGCAGGGTTCGTGGTATCTTGGGCTTTGCCATGGCATGCTCCAATACCTTTGGCTTAGTGACAGGTGCCTTCCTGTTGGGTTTTGGCCTAAGCGAAATTCCAAGGAATATATGGAGAAATGCTGATTGGTCTCGCCGCCTACAATCTTTATCTCACAAAGTTGCCAAGATGGCTACAAAGTTTGATCATGCTCACCAAGAATATTGCAGCGCGATATTTGTATGTGTTTTTTTATATTCAAAATTCGTATCATGAATTCATGATCAGTGCATTTATCTGAAGAACTGTTCCTGCCTGATTGAAAGGTTGTTCAAGCCACCTCGAAACAAATGTCCAAGCGTGATCCACTAAGACCTTGCATGGATATCATTGATACTATGCTGGCTCAAATGGTATGGATTATCAGGTACCACATGAAGTTTCATTTAAATTTTGAGATAAATCATACTAATTCGTTACCTCACATTTATTTCTTCAGCTTCAAGATGATGCATTATTCAAGGCTTCTGGTGGGAAATTAGGGGAAGATGATATGGACTATGATACTGATAACAAAACAATGGCTACACTCCGACGTCAACTTAGGAGAGCTCACGAGGAGTATTACCGACGTAAAAGGTATGTTATACAGTAGGCTATTACTTGTTGTTAGCTTTTATATCATGCAACTTTTTAATTAAGGAAGGCAACAATGGACCTCCCTGAATTGTCAGTGTTTTGCAATTTAACCCTGAACCAGAAAACACTTAATATTAACTGTTGGATTATCTGAACTGGGAAAAAAATCTAAACCTGATGGTGAATCTCACGGTGATACAGTTTCAAAAAAATCTCACGGTGATTTTCAGACATAATAACTGCTTCTACTAATGCTTTTGCCACTGTGCATTAAAAAATTCTATGAGTAAATAAAATGACACACTCCTTCTCCTTTGAGCTTCCCATCACTGGATGGACTCCTTTGCTGATAATTGCACACCTGTAGAATAGGAATGGGGGATAAAATTGACCAAATTTTACCCTTGAACCTTTTTTTTAAAAGAGAGAGAGAGAGATGATAAACTAGTTCAAGGGTATAGCGTACATTCTATGAATTCAGAGGGGGGGGTGGGGGGAGGGGGTTGAAATTAAAACTTATGTGGATAATATACATGTTTTCCTTTGAGTATATTCCCATAGAGTTACTACTGCAGTTTGAACAATTTTACCTTTATACGTGTTTGTTCATATCTGCTGTGCTTAACTGTATACTGTTTTGCAGTGACTATATGAATTGTGTAATGGAAGCCCTTGAGCTAGAAGACACTATTAGAAACTATGAGCAACGTGATGCCAGTGGATGGTGAGTATTTTTTATGCTTGCGTAGAAGTGATTATGCTTGTTGCCAGTTTATAAAGTGAGTTTTTGTGGCGAAATAAATCATATTGGTATTTAGGTTTATCTCCTCTTTTCCCTAGAATATGCAGGAGAATTGCGTATCTTTGTAGAAGGAAATTGAGTTTGTTACAAAATGAACTGCCGTATTTTAGGTTTATCAGAGGTAGTTACAGGTCTTGACTCCTAATAAACTTTCACTGGTAAATAATTAAGCATTTGATGTGTCTTTTCCTCTCTCTAATCATATTGCGATAAGCTATCTTAGGGGACTTGTTTGCTATTTTTATCGTAAATATTCCACAGGCCTAATTAATTGATGTGATATGGGTGATAGAAGGTATTGCATACGAACAAAACATATTTGCTCGGCTTTCTCCTGCGTGTTCGAGAAAAAAAAATATGTTCTTCAAGATTTTCCAATGTCCTGGCATTTAGATGATGAGAACCTTCATTGTGTGTTTGTATTTTTTGTGGCTGAAGATCTATGAACAGCTGTGTGCATCCTTGCTTGATATAGCATCTGCGAGAATGTTATTCCTTTAGGATAAGTGCTAAGTGACAATATGATATGTGCAATTCTAGAATCATGAACTCTTTGCTACATTGGCCCCTTCAATGCACTTGAATGGTGATAGAACATGGATATTTCAGCAAATTTATCATGGATCTTTTGGTAGATTTATTTCGTGATGTTTTAGCATATATGCATTGAATTTTGTCTGAACTGCTTCAATCTCGAGTGTTCCAAGCTAGTTATCAGCTTATCAGTTATCATCATGGTAAACATTTCTAGAGGTCTATTTCAAGCATCTGTATATCTAATTCACTGTTTAATTTTACAGGAAATATCTATCAAGTTTCAGGGAAAATCGATCAGGAACACTGGGGTCTTTCCTTGACTCCACAGGTATTTTCCTTCTATCTAGATTTAGATGTCTATGAGTATCTCTTAGAGCTCTTTTACAGTGCCCTATACTACTACTCAGTAGTATATAGTATAGAGGAAGGACATTCTAGTAATCTCCTTCTATTGAGAAATTTTTCCCCTTTCTCCGTCCCAGGTTCGAACCATATTGATGTCTTGACATAGATTGTTAAAAATATTTACAGTTGTGCCATTACGATATTTTTAATAATATTATATTTGTGCAAATAAAATTTCTTCAAAAAATTACATTTGTGCCAATTATAATTTTTCCCTAAATACCCATACTAGACTATACTACCCACCTATACCACTATACTACATGTCAAGTTTTCACCAGTATACAAAAATTCTGAGCCGTCCGATCCTTTCATATTGGTCCTTTTTTATTCTATACTAGTCCATCTTTAAAGTAGTATAGGGCACTGTAAAAGAGCTCATCTCTTAATGGCATACCAATTGTAAATGTCTTGCAAGGTTCTACTAGCTGTACTGATCATATAAAGTAACTTGACAGTTACTCATGATATGGAATTTTTTTTTTTGAACACCCAGGAGAGCTGCGTATCGTTGTATTAATAGAAGAGAAAGAGTCATACATAGACCCAAACACACACACCCGAACCCACTGAGCCTGCAAAATCCTAATCACCCATGGATGTCTAAAAGGACTTGACCACAACACCCGCTAAACAGCAGTGGCAGTGACTGTGTGCAAGGACAGATCCTTAGCACCAGCCAAACTCCACAAAAGGGCTTCCTCCTTGGCACGGGCAAGAGCCGCTGGTACGCTAGGGGTAGCGCCATTGAACACGGGAAAGAGTCATGATATGGAATTTTATTGCTGAAAAAACGTTTCTAGAAATTTAATAGTAAAGATATGTCTTTATGTCCATTTATCATATACGACGCAGAGATAGTTTTGAGCTAACCTCTGTGAACTATCAATAATTCATAGAACTGATTCAGAAGCACATTGACATTTTCAGAGTTCATTTGGCGCTGTTTACTGAGAAAGCAACTTATGAGAGTACTTTCGGTTATACTTGGCTGCATCTCGGTTTCCATACTATTGGCTGAGGCCACTTTGCTGCCAAGTGATGTTGATCTGTCACTTTTCTCCAATCTTATAAACGCTGTAGGAAAGCAAGAAGTTCTAGTCCAGGTAAGAAGATGTAACTTTGCCTTGTAGTCACTAGCTATTACTCCGTCCGTCCCAAATTGTCAACCATTTTAGCTTTTTTATATACATAGTAAAAGCCAAATCTACCGAGTAGTTTGGAGTAAAAATACCCAGGACGCTTATTTTTACACATACACATATGCCTTTATAAAACGTTGCTTTTTGAATGGGATTATGTAAATCCTTCACTCCTCGTTTGTATTGGCCATTTATATGACTAATTGTGCTTTAATTCGTGAACAATGTTTCCTGATGTCTCTTCAGAATTTCTCTTTTAGGGGGTCAAATCGTGTTCTTTGTCATGTGAAACAAAATACCATTGATCCTATTATTTATTTAGTGTAATTTGTCATCAAAGGAAAAAAAATCCCAGAGCAGCTTTCTTTAACAGGTTGCCTCTTAACAGGTTGCTGCATTTGTTCCCTTGATGTACATGTGCATTTGCACATATTATTCTCTGTTTAGGATTGGGATGATGCTCTTCTATTCGTTGACCCCAGGACAAACTAGTTCGGTCAGCTTGCTTATGATCTGCTCGTAAGTTTTCCAGTTTCTGACTTTTGGTACTTTTTTAGATATTTTTTTTACTTTGAATTGTAAAAATTATTTTCTCCATCCTAATTATTTTCACATAAAATATTTCACTGCAGAATGGTTGCAAGATATGCACCCCCCATTTCTTACAACTTCCTGAATCTCATTCACCTTGGTGGTAACGCCAAAACTACTTTTGAAAAGGTGATCATTTTTATATGTTACTACATTTTGTCAATAAAATAAAATAAATATATGGTATTTGACTAGCCATTCCACGTCTCAAATTTCTATAGTTGATGTTAATTGGTAAGAAAAAAATTACAAAACCGTTTTCTGTTTTCTGAGTTCCATGGGATTTTTTTGTGTGCAATAGGACATAAATGTTTTAAAAAAACCATATACTACAGGGTCCTAGTTTAGGATTTATGTCTCTTTAGGATCACTGATTCAAAAAATAATCAAAATTGTAATTTAACCAGAACTTAATTTTTTAAACACTAAAGAAATATTTAACCCTCGCAAAAAAAATAAGAAATGTTTAAGGCCCTACTCGAAATCAGTAGCTCCCCAATACCTATCTCTGTCTCGAGGATACTCCATATGTTTTACTGCAAATGCAGAGTTCAGAATTCCTCAGTTTTTTGAATCAGTTAACTGCTTGACTGATCATCTCTTGTACTAATATGTAGAGAATGGGAAACATTGATGATGTTGTTCCTTTCTTCGGGAGAACCTTCAACAAAATCTACCCACTCATTATGGTTGTTTATACTCTATTGGTCGCTGGTAATTTCTTTGAGCATCTGGTAGACTTTTTTGGAGGCTTGAAAAGGTTCAAGTGCTGGACTGATCAAGAAGAAGACATGGATGGATTCGATCCATCTGGAATGTTTATTCTGCAGAAAGGCAGGAACTGCATAATTTATCTTTTCTTGTTACCCCACACATCATCTTTTCTTTAACTTCTATGTTATGTCCTTATGGGGTTTCAATTTTTCAATGAATCGGAGCTGCATTGGTAGGATCATATCTCTCTCCAATTTTTTTGTGCTTCTAACTTTGCCTCAGTATCTTAATTTTTTTTATCAACTTATCATACATATGCAAAAACACTTCAGACTCCAAACTCTGCTACAGTCAACCATCAATCCTATTTGCCTAACCCTCTTTTTCCTTCTTACTTTTCATTAGAGAAGTTTGTTTTCCTCCGGTGCTGACTTGTTCTATTAGATATACCTAAGAGGATGTATTTTGTTTCTTCTGCAGAGAGAAATTCCATGGAACAGGGACGCAAGGTAAGTGAGCATGCAACTCCACTTGCAAGAAATTTCAGCAGTGTGGACAAAGACGTCGAATCGTGCAATGTACCGTTGGTGAGGATTTCATAGTGCATAATTATTTCTTTCAGGAGTCTGCACCCTGCAGTCTTCTTTTGCCGGAATTTGAGTTCAAATTTTAGTTCATCTTCTCACTCTCAGTTCATCTTCAACTTGTTTTTGTACAGGGTGAAGCGACAGCAGAAATGAAGCCGGAACGAACCGCCCAGCCGAAACACTGTGGCAACGTTGCCCACAAATATGCTTCAGTTGGAGACGACCAGTGCAGCAGTCTGAAACCAGTGGAGCAAGTGCAGAAGGGAATCTCATCGGCCTCCATTAATCTTGAGGCCGGAGACACTGAAGAGCCGCCATCTGCGAGCACAGCACAAGATTCACCAGCTGGAACGGCCTCTAGATGGGGCTCAATCAAGACAGGTTTTCAGAATTTCAGATGGAGCATGGGCTCCAAGAAGTCTCAGAGTCTCGGGACGAACGCATCTGCTACGGAATCGCTCGATGAGATCTTCCGGAAATTGAAACGGGGTTCGAGCAACGCGGATGCGGATCACCTCGACGACGATGGATTGCCTTGACGGCAATGACGACAGCGGCAGGTGCTCAGCAAATGGATGAACTTGCAAGATCACTAGATCAGCAAGATTGCTTGACTTATCTCAAGATACAAAACGAGAAAGCTCAGGCTGCGAAGGATTAGATCACATAGGACATAGGATGACACGACTGGACCGAGGCACACAAGGTATAGATTTTGTAGGCTTCTGCAAGCGGGCGCGGGACCCAGGTAACTGGTTCATTTGGAGAAGTGTAAAAATGAGCATGAACTGGTCCCATGATGATCTGTATTCTGTCCTGCGCGTAGGAGGATAGAGGTTCCAGGAAGAGGGTGAAACGCTAAAATGTACTGCGTGTTCAAGTTCTATGGACCACCCGCTATGTTTCTGATCATTCCGTAATCTTTGTTGCATTGCATCTAGCGTGCTATCCGATCCGATTGCTTAATCAGAACAGAGAACTCCAAACAACATCCTCAACTGAGAGTGCATAATGAATTCTCTAGAAAAGAAGAAGAATCCATGCTACCAAATATAATTAGTTGCTCACAAAGCAGTGTCTTAGCTGCACCCTCCTACTTCGTGCGAGAATATTAGTTGCACCTGCCATGCAAGAAAAGAAAAGCACAAGTGTCGTTTCTCAAAAAGAAAAGGCCGTGGTGTATGCTTGATTGCTCACAGACGGGGGGCCCTGCTCTACGCAGCAGTTGTGCCTGCCTGACGACAAGAAAATGTCTGTCACTACTCGCCAAGAACAGTAAACAACGCAGTTGCACGGCTACTAGTGAACGCACGGCCATAAGCCTGATCAGTGAACACGATCAGTTTGAGCTGATCATGGCAGCGGAAGAAGAACACGGAGGAGCCCGATTGCGATCTTTTCTTCTGGTGATGTTTTACAAAATGGGCGTGCCATTAGGCCGCCTTTCGCCACTCGGCCAGCAGATCACAGGACAGAATGAAAAGAAACCCGAAGGATTGCGAGATAATCAACAGCGTAAACACAGGAACAGCACACCACCGAACACCTCGACGGCCCGACGCTCACGTCCACCGGCACGGTCTCCGTCGCCTTCGTCAGACCAGCGGCGCCCGCCTGTGTGGCGCGGCGCCGGCGGCGACGACGCTCTGCTTCTCCGCGGCCACCGAGCACCCGTCTTTCCTGTGCCAGCCCCCGTGGTGGAGCTGCTGCTGCAGCCGCACCCAGAAGTTGCCGCCCCTCTTGGCCGTCCTCTCCTCCTGTTGCTGCTGCTCAGATTGGCGCCCCTCGGCCAGCGCCGCAGCCTCCCTCCCCTCCTGCCGCAGCAGCAGGCCCAGGCTCCCGCGGCGCGGGGGCCGCGGCTCCTGCGCCGACGACAGCGCCACGGTCTCCTCCCACGACGAGCACGGGGAGGAGGGCGACGACGGGGACGCGGACGCGTTGGCGCCGGCGCGCGCGGAGCCGGAGCCCGCGGCGGAGAGGCGCGACAGGCGGTCCCGCAGGCAGAACGGGCACACGCCCGCCGCGTGCCGGTGCTTCGGGTGCCTCCTGCACCGCGAGGGGTCCGCCGCCTCCTTCGACCTGCCAGCGCCCGCCGCCATGGCCGCCGATCGATCGACCGAACGCGACCGCACGTGTGCGCGAACACGAGCTCAGCGCGGCGAAGGAGAGGAGCGCCAAGCTGCTGGTGGTGGGTGGGCGCGCGTGCGGCGTGCTCGTGGTGGTGCGGCGTCGGCGTGGGCGTGGCTGGCCGTGCGGGTGCGTGGTGCTATATATGGCGCGGGGCCTGCAGAAGTTTCGCGGACGCGGCCGGAGCCGGTGAGTTTGGGTGTCCGGGGAGCGTGGCAGTTGGGGCTTTGGGGTGGTGGAGTGCGTGCGTCGATGGCGTGGTTGCAACACGCCGTGGAGGAGAGCCAGATTAGTGGTTGCAGAGATTGCCATGCTCTCGGTTCAGTGCTGTACAAGCATATTCACAATAAAGTTTAGTTGACTTGATTTTCTAGAGTCCCAGTGAAAATGTTGCGAGTGGATTAAGGGCCTGTTTAGATCCTTTAAAACTTTTGAAACTTCATTATTTATTAAAAGGAATCTTACATGCATGTAGTATTAAACACGTATTAATGACAAAACCCATTCCATAACCCCCGGTAACTTTGCGAGACGAATCTAATGAGCCTAATTAGGCCATGATTAGATAACATCGTGCTACAGTAAACAATCTCTAATGACAGATTAATTAGGCTTAATAGTTTCGTCTCGCGATTTTCCGTCCATCCGTGTATTTAGTTTTATAATTAGATCATGTTTAGTCCTCCTCATCTTCAATTTAGAATTGGAAACTTTCTTTCGCAAACTTACTTTCCAAACTAAACATGCCCTAAAAAGTTTGTTGAGTTGTCAGAGTTGAACCAGCACAGATCATCGTGTGTGTAGAAGGGTCGAGGCAAAGCTGGCAACGTTTTCAACGTAATAAGATGGTGTTTGGATCCCTCATTTTAGCACCAAAAGTGCTAAAATTTAGCACAAATTGTGCTAAAGTTTCAAACAAGTGCTACTAAAAGAGGTGTTAAAAGCTCCAAACCTCTAGCACCCAAAGAGGTGCTAAAAGCTCCTAAAACTGCTGCCCTCATAATGACTCCCCCCTTTATTGCTAGAGGGGTAGGAAGGTCATTTTCTGGTTGTTTAGCACCATTTAGCACTTGTATCCAAACAGAGTACTAAAGTTTAGTAGTTACAGTTTTAGTACTAAATCTTAGTACTATGTGGATCCAAACAGCGCTGGAGAAAAGAAAAAGGAAGCGCACGATAAAGAACTACTCATACTTTGTCACTGACTACTGAGGATGTGTTTAAATTCGGTGAACTGGTGAAAAGTGGTGAAAAATTTTGCATTGAGAAGCATGTCATGTGAGAGGAGGAATTTTTTTTTATTTTTTAATCCTTTTTAAACTGAAATTTAAAAAAAAAACCCACCCGAACTGTATTTTCAAGAAATAACCCTTTTGGTCGCGCCACAAGCCGTGGCGCGAGCAGTCGCGCCAGAGCATGTGGCGCGACTGGGCTGCCACGTCGGCCGTCCCGGCCGCGGGCGGCCAGCTCGGCTGCTGATGTGGCCAGACGAGTCGCGCCACATGCCTTAAAGGCGTGGCGCGACTCGCCTGTATACAGCCGGGCGCCCGAGCCCTTTCTTCTTCCTCCTCCCTTTCTTTCTTTCTTCCCCAAACCCTAGCCCGAGCTCCTCCATGGCCGCCGCCGCCTCCACCTCCTAGATCGGCCATTCCCACCACGGATTTTAGGGGGAAAAGACTCCTGGAAGGTAACTCCTCCACTTTGACCATGTACATTTTGCGGATTTGGTTGATTTCCTTAGTTTTGGATGAGGTTAGGTTTAGCTAGGGTTTGACTTGATTTGATGGATTGAGCATGGATTTGAGATGGTTTAGTTGTACTAAGTGGTGGATTTGGTTGTTGGTAACGCCTGTCTATCGTATAGATTTTCTTGCATGTGATGATTTCGTTGACATAACCATGTGTAGATGTGGATGATATTAGTAAAGAACTAAGTTAGTTTAACTTGGTTTTTTGGACTTTCTATTAATGTACCTTGCTATGGAAATATAGAAGTTGATGTCATGCTTATGTGTATATATTGAAGTTCATGGTTATGTGTATATGGAAATGCGAAATATGTGAAGTATATATGTGAATTTTGTTTGATATATGGCAAATGTGTATATGAAAATGTGAAATATGTGAAGTATATATGTGAAGTTCATGGTTATGTGTATATATTCAAGTTCATGGTTATGTGTATAAGGAAATGTGAATTATGTGAAGTATATATGTGAATTTTGTTTGATGGCAATGTGAAATCTTGTAGCGTTTGTATGTGAAGCAATGTTCTTATTCACCACATGAAATTCATTTTCGTTTATGTGATGAAGGTCAAAATGGCGCGGCACGCACAATATCCATTGCTTGAGATGGCGTACGACGAGCGACACCGCGGGAGGATACTTGAGGAGCGTATTGAGGTTAGTTTGTGACTTTGTATCGAGTTAATGAATTTGGTGGGTGGATGTAGTCCAACATGGGGTTTGATGATTTGTTTGCAGGTGTTGAATCCTCTACGTATCCGCACCCACAATCTTCTAGCGTGGGATGATAGGTACGCCCCATACCTTTGGCAAGCTGGCTTTCTTCCATTGGCGATACTTGTGAAGGGTGGATTGCCGAAGATGGACAATGCGGCTCTTACCGCGCTAGTGGACCGATGGAGGCCTGAGACACACACATTCCACCTCCCTTGTGGTGAGATGACGGTGACACTTCAAGATATTGCCATGCTTTTTGGTCTTCGCATAGACGGTCAAGCGGTCACTGGGACAATTGATCCTGCTGGTTGGCGAGATCGGGTGGAGGTCTTGTTTGGTGTTCGTCCTGCAGATCCACCGGACGATCGAAAGGATAGGAAGACTACAGGAGTCAGCTCGGCTTGGTTGGTGCAGCACTTTGGTACGCCCCCTCCTGCTGATGTTGCGGCTGGTGTTGTTGCTCGATATGCTAGGGCATGGCTATGGCACTTGGTGGCTGGGTTTTTATTTCCGGACTCGAGTGGGAACACCATTTCTTGGATGTGGGTAGACATTATTGGGCAAACTTGGGAGAACATCGCCACCTATAGTTGGGGTAGTGCAGTTCTTGCATGGCTCTATCACCAGATGTGTGATGCTTGCTGCCGCAAGGGTGCTAGTGCTAACATGGGGGGTTGTGCTTATCTTTTGCAACTGTGGATGTGGGAGCGGCTTCCGGTTGGTCGGACGGAGCGGTATACACATGGGGTAAGATAATATCTTTTGCTTCATTAAGTATATGATATGAGATATTATTAATTTGACATTATATTTGTCTTGTTGAAGCAATTACCAACTTATGGTGAAGAGCCTTTGGCCACTGTCGGTTATCTATGGCACAATATTCTCAATGTGCATGGAAACCCGGTGAGACGTTACACTGACTACAGCAACACTCTGGACTGCCTCACTCCTGCACATGTAAGTTGTCTTTAGCACGTTCTTTGGTATTGAGGTTTATTTTCGTTGTCTGTTCTATTGTAATGGTTTTGGCATTGTTGGAAATTTATTTGATTCATGATACCTAGGTGAATTGGCGCCCTTATGATCGAGATGAGGTGCAAGCCATGGAGCTTAGTCCATATTGCATGATGAATCAAGAATATTGGCGCTCGGTTTGTCCCCTCATTTGCTTCTACATTGTCGAGTACCATATTCCAAGTAGAGTGATGAGGCAGTTTGGCTATCTTCAACCTTACCCTCCAGAGTACATAAACACTAATCAAGAGCTTCATCGGTATGTTGTATGTTTGTTCAGTTTATATTCTTGGAATCATGGTATGTTATATACTTGTATTTGATAAAGAATGTGTCTTGAATGTAGTATTGACCGTCGACGCGAGAGGGGTAGAAAGGATTGGGGCATGAAGCACCAAGGATTCATTAACGCTTGGGATAGTCGTGGAGCCAACATTGTCATAGGAGGTCCACTTCACCGTGACCCCCCTTTTGAAAATTATTTGCAATGGTTGAGAGCGAACACAAGGCTTAAACTTAAGGTGGCTATGGATGCCGGTCCTGTCGAGGACCTACCTTCAGACCCAGAAGATGTATTTGACCAGTATGACGAGATGACAAGGCAGGCCACGCAGACACAGCGGGGACCGGTGGAAGACTACATTGTAAGTTTGGTTGAATTGTTTGCTTATTTCATTAATGTAATTTGGTTTTGGCTACATTGTAAGTTTGGTTGAATTGTGATTAAATGGTTGAATTTTCACATGGCAATGATAGGGACAACAACTTGGTCGTTTTGCTAACGAGTCTCTCGTAGCATTGGGTGTGCCAATTGGGCATCCAGAAGAGGCGAGCAAGTTATGGGCCTTCATAC
Source organism: Alloteropsis semialata (assembly GCA_004135705.1). Taxonomy (NCBI): domain Eukaryota; kingdom Viridiplantae; phylum Streptophyta; class Magnoliopsida; order Poales; family Poaceae; genus Alloteropsis; species Alloteropsis semialata. Next base: position 55,954,956 of record CM014273.1, read on the forward strand.
AGGTTAGATGTAAAGTGCTTTTATCTCTGATTTAGAGCCTACCAATTTAACTTTATTGTGATTTTAGAGATTCCATCGTGGGTGTCGAAAAATGGCCCGCAAGTTGAATTGCATGGCCCCACGAGAACAAGAAGCGGCTGGTGGTCCCTCAAGTTCTGGTACACGTTCAGCTCCATCCACTAGGGGTACTAGGGCCACCTCCACGAGTACAGGTGCGGGCCTGGTTTCAAACTAGTACTGTTTGTGCATTTTTGGTTTCATCATTGGTTTTTGATACAAAATGTATATTTGTTCATGCAGGGACTCTCACCATTCCCGGCCCTAGTAGGGATGTTGACCCGGAGGAGGAGGAGGAGGAGGAGGAGGTGAAAGTGCATCTAGGCCCCCATGTGGGTTTTGGTGAATTGTATGACAAAACGATTAAAGGACTAACTTGTTTGCTTAAGACTATGAGCAGGTTTTTATTTGTACATTCATGTTGTGATGTTGAATTATATATGAAATGAATGTTGAGACTATGAGCAGGTTTTTATTTGTACATTCATGTTGTGATGTTGAATTATATATGAAATGAATGTTCTTTGGCTCATAATGAGAAAGGCAAGCAAGTGTGTGATCTCTTTGTGCATAAATAATGAATGACAAGCATGAGTGTTGATATATTTTGGACAAGTCAACAAAGGTATATCTATGTGGTTCCAATCTATGAGAAAGCTTGTTAATATATGAAGGGATCATTCAAAGTGGAAATTGCAAGGCTTCATGCATTTACACCAAAGGGACATATGCTTATGTGATATACGTTGGTCTCATTGTTGGAAGCTTGCAATGGTTTGAATGTACTTTGTCAATCAAGAACAAGCATTTGAAGAGTTCTTTCAAATGGGATTTCAAAATGATGAAGCAAAGCTAAACTCAATATGGCAAGGGTAAGTGGTGAAGAAATCAACCGAGATGACTAGAGCGAGGGACTAAGCAAGCTTTGGCTAAGCGACGGCTTTCCATGTGTGCAAATTGCTAAGGTGAAGTATCTAGGTCCGTGGGGTTTCGAAGAACCATATCCAAGCTTTGTTGAGGGAAGCAATGCAAAGCATCAATTAGTTGTGATTGATAAAATGGAGTTACTTAAGGATTCAAATACACTTTGTCAATAGATGATGGAAAATCCTAAGTCACTAGCTCAAGTATGGAATTGCTCAAGAAAGTTAGCAATGTTGAAAGCCCTCAAGTTGACAACTATCAAAGTATGGCATTGATCAAGACTTGGAAACTCAAGAGGATGTCTTTGTGTTTATATTTATTCTTGAGTATAGGTATGCCGTACTATCAAGAGGGATGCAACATTTGCTTAT
>CM014273.1:55957307-55984151 GCA_004135705.1 Alloteropsis semialata
CTTCGTATGGTCAAGAAGAGATTGGTTCCTCACAGTTGCCTGATGCGCCATTTGATCCATCACAGGGCAGTCAGAGGCCTAGGAGGCGGGCACGACGGGATCACACAGATGTTGGGACCCCTAATGTGTTGCCTACCAATCCAGGACGCCAGCGTCGCAAGAAGAAGCCCTACACACCCAACCCCTCACGCCGCAAGTAGAGTTACTCAAGTAAGATTATGTGATGGATATGTTTAGTGATGGACTCGTTATGTGATGGACTTGGGTCATGTGAAAACCTTTGTGATGGACTTATGTTTAGTGATGGACTTATTATGTGATGGACTTGGGTCAAGTCAAAACCTTTGTGATGGAATTGTTATGTTATGTGATGGACTTGTTATGTGATGGACTTGGGTCATGTGGAATCCTTTTTGATGGAAGTGAATCATGGTGGATATTACTAAATTGCTGAGGGCTAACTTGGCATGTGGATATACTTGCGATGTATGGTTTTTCTGAGATATAAAATGGTTACAAGGGATTATAGATTAAGGATCTAATACATAGGCACCATAATTCGAGTTTGGTACAGTTGAAATATTTTTATAAAGTTGATGTTGTGCCTGTGGCTGGTGGTCCTTCATGTGATTAGATTGTTTGGTTAGACGGTAGATAATAATTGGTTGTGGCAATTGGCAAATAACTAAGAGAATCACCTGACAAATACAATGCTAGCTGTTAAGTGGTATATTCGCCATTAATATAAACCTGCTGCCGCCGGTTTCCAAAAAAAAAGGGCTGCCAAAATGGTGACTAGTAATAAAGTTGGGAACCATCAGAATCATATCTATGCTGTGTTGTCCCAATTGCTTGGGCACAATAAATTTCACACTGAAATATTGGGCTTCCATTGCAAAGCACTACAATATCTTGCTAACTGCTGATTGTGTACCATGGCACTGAGCAATAATGGGAAGCTGGTGCCTCTGCTGACCGAGGCTGGAGCGATCGCCAGTTCTACCATCGAGAATGGACCTGAGAATGGAAGTGAAGCACTGCTACTGCATTAGTTCAGTCGCGCCATGAAGCGAGGCGCGACTAAAGCATCAGTCGCGCCATGGATCGAGGCGCGACTACCGCATCAGTCGCGCCATGGTACGTGGCGCGACTCATTTGGTCCTAAATGGCCTATCTGGTTCCTCAGTCGGCCACCTTATTGGCGCGACTACCGCATCAGTCGCGCCATGGAGCGAGGCGCGACTAAAGCATAAGTCGCGCTGGATCGAGGCGCGACTAAAGCATAAGTCGCGCCATGGATCGAGGCGCGACTACCGCATCAGTCGCGCCATGGTACGTGGCGCGACTCATTTGGTCCTAAATGGCCTACCTGGGTCCTGAGTCGGCCACCTTATTGGCACGACTACCGCATCAGTCGCGCCATGGAGCGAGGCGCGACTAAGCCATAAGTCGCGCCATGGATCGAGGCGCGACTAAAGCATAAGTCGCGCCATGGATCGAGGCGCGACTACCGCATCAGTCGCGCCGCCTGAATTTTCAACAGCTTGTGTGACTTCATCCATCCTAATATCTGAAAGGATCAAAGTTCAGCAGACTTTCCTAATATCTGAAAGGATCAAAGTTCAGCAGACTTAACATGCTGATGTGCAAAGTAAGTAAAAACTGACAAACTTGTAACATAAACAGAATCTGGTTTCAATACTTACTTCTAAGTTCCATAGAGAAAATATACTTTTTAGAGTTAAGTGAGAGAAAAATATACTTAGAGAAGAGGAGGCTTGTTCCTTAAGCCTTGCATTCATGAATTGGCTTGGCATATGGATAACATTTCAGAGTAGTGCAAAATTAATGCATATTCCTTTCAAAGAACTAAGCCGTTACAATCACACAGAGCATGGAGCACCATCCCAAGCCTCAATTATGAGCAAAAACATCATAGGCTACAAGACACCAGTGTCTTGAACTCCCCGATCTCTTCATGTAATAATGTGTGCAACTTTTACCCACGAAAATCAAGTAACATAGAAGTGAACACAAGATTGGTTTAAACATGACACAGACAAAGTTCAAAGTCTGCCAAGTTTGAATCAACACATACAGAGTCCAACAAAAGGAAAAAGGACATAAACATAGTTCATGACAAAGACATGGGAATTCATAGACTTCCAGCATCAGGCCTAATCCGACTGACATCCAGGGAACACCTCGTCATCGCCCCAATCCTCCTCGTCCTCATCATCTGAGCAAATGACGACCTCTCCTTTGCCCTTGGAGTCTCCTTTGCCTTGCCTTGACTTTGGGTAGGGCAAATCTGACACTAGAGCCCTCATAGCCTCCAGCTGTGCCTCTTCTGCCCTCTGCCTCTTCATGTTCTCTGCCTCTATAGTCGGCGGCGTCAGACTTTCAAGAATATCAGCATCTGACCTCCTCCTAGAATTGTTCAGCCACACAGGCTTGTTCTTCTTCTTTCCATTTGGTCGAGGCCACAAACCCATCTGTCGCGCATCCTTTCTTTGCTTTTCCTTATGGAACTTGAGAAAGGTCCTCAGCACCTCTGGATGGAGTCCCGGTTTCTTTCTCCTTGCAATCTCATCCTGTACTTGCCGCTCCAAATAATGGGCCTCATAGTCACACTTTCGAGTACTCTGCAAACAACAAAACATACATTTTCACATTCAACATAAACATATGAACCTTATATAAGCGGATATTGATTTCAAGTCACGCTAATGAACTCACCAAATCATCGCCAACCGTATGCCCACAATAGTATCCTATTCCAAGCTCCGAGGGCAGTAAACCATGATTAGCTACTACACCACAAGCACACTTCCTATCTGGGGCAGGGTCAATGTACCGCTTTTCCCCCTTTTTCCTCCTAATCCCTTCCTGCTTAGGCCAACAAGATTTGGGACCGTAGTCATATTCTGAAAATGAACAAACCGGATACCTATTCTGCTTTTGTGTAAAACATGAAATTAGCAACCACAACAAATTAAGCAATGCAGATGGATGGAAACTAGATTACACTTACGGCTGTACGGTTGGGACACCCGAAGGTGCGAGGCCAAGGACAGTTGGGCATCTGCTGACTAATCTCAGCTGGATCACCGCAATTGCATAATGGTGGATTTGACATACGTCTGGCAATGGCTTCTTTCTTCTCCTCAGCTGTCATGGGTGGCGGGTTAGGAGGAGGAGGTAGCCACCGCTGGAAAGTCTCATAATTCTTCGCGGAATTGGGTCTAAAGAGAAGAATGCGTTGATCCACCATCTCAGGGCCATCTATCCACTGAAAAAAGTTGCATTGCTCCCAGTCCTGCATCAACACAACCAAATTAGCAAATCTTCATAATATATGAGAGTTTGGGCAATCAAGTAAGACAGTCTATGATTGCATTATCTTACACGGTAATCAGGACACGTGTAGTACGCTCGAGCCGCAGTATCTGGATGCATCGATTGAGTGACCTTCGCAGGCTTCCCATACTCACACAGAGGTTGCGGGAGAGCGGGAGGAACAGGCGCATCCTTGCAAGACACGTCGGGATAACTCTTCTGTCCACGTTCCTTCCACTTTCTCTCACGCCACAGGGCATCCATTGATTTCCTGTACAATGTGTCAACCCATGACTTTATATAAAAAAAACTTAAACCATTCAAAATAAACGCACAAGCAATGTAACACTATCTCACAACCTTACATTGGTGCAAAGATACTTCTATTTCTAATCCTAAGTCATTCACTGCTCCATTCCACTACTACTAGTCCTGGTTTGTTGTCTTCTTTGGTTAGGAGGTCTATTTCTTTTGGTAGGATGCAAATTTTTTGGGCCCTCTTTGTGCCGTTCCATGCGGTGTCCTGGTTTGTGGCATATACCACAAAGTATTGTAGACTTGTCTTGGTTGAAGTCCCCGTAACCGTACATATCATCTCCATAACCATTAGATGCATCCATCTTGTTACGGAGACGCTTTTTCTTCCTTCTCCCAACCTTGTCCTTCTTTGTGGTACTATCCGGTATATACTCAGGACCGTTGTACAATGGCCAAGCAGAAGGGTCAAGTAAAGGCTCAAACCGGGGTGTCCAGGTCTTTAACACGGTAGCCTTTAGGTAAAACTGAGAGGTATATAAAGCGGCCCGATGATCCACCCCTCTAACACGGCACGAAGCAATCATATGGGAGCAAGGCACATGCAACAACTGCGGCACGCAACAAGTACAAGTCACATGTGTGAGGTCAACCTTGTATATACGACCACCTGTACTCTCACCACCCACCGTTAGAGCGTTTGCGGTCCTAACGGAGTACACATAAGAGTTAGGGTCAAACAACTCTGCTGCCATGGTATTCGCCTTGTCCTCTTCCGTACCTAGCAGTTTTGCCGCACCTTTGCCCCACAAATTCTGGTTTGGCCTCGCATCAATTTGACTCTTCGCTTTCTGCCACCTTTTAACAAAGTATGAATTGACCTTGTAGAAGGTGTACTCAACAATTGCCGACACAGGCATGCCGCGAATTCCTTTAAGTACCTTGTTTAGGACTTCAGAGATATTAGTGTTGCAGACACCAAACCTCCAACCACCTTCGTCAAAGGCATTGCACCACTTATGCATGTTTTCCATTTGACTGTCAAGCCACTCTGTCGCTTCTTGATTCATCATTTTCTTAAGTTTCGCAAGCCGTATGGCAAAAGTTCTCTCTGCCTTCGATGAACATACCAACTTCAATTGTTTTATTACATTCTTGTTTTTGTGCCTATGCCATATGTTTGCAGCAAAGTGGCGCATGCACCAACGGTGCACGATCGGTTGGTAACCATCAATGTGCTCTTGAACAGCATTTAGAATGCCTTGGTGCCTATCAGAAATTATACAAATCTTTCGATCCGGTCCCACCACATCCCTACGCACCAAATGAAGGAACCAAGACCAACTTTCGTTGTTCTCGCTCTCCACCAAAGAAAAGGCGAGCCGTAACAAACGATCCTCCCCGTCCATTCCCGTTGCAATCAACAAACTCCCCCTATACTTCCCGGTCAAAAAAGTGCCATCAACACTAATCACCGGCTTGCAATGTTTGAATGCCTCTGCACATTGTGGAAAACACCAATAAGCACGCTGCATTACTTCCTTCATTACCCCATTGTGCAACTCCAGTGCTCCCATGGTGCTAGTGCACCATTTCGTCCCCAGATTGCAATATGCAATAGCATGTAGAATCCGCGGAACTCTACTGTAGGCTTCAATCCAATCACCCCACAGCACGGCCATGGCGTGTTGTTTAGCCCTCCAGGCCTTTCCATACTTCACCTAATAACTAGTGAATCCGACAATTGCTTCAACGAGCGCTGACACGGAAATGTCAGGGTCAGCATACACCATTGAAGCAATCCGACCTCCGATATATCGTGCCGTACACTGAGAGTGCTGGTGGATTGGTCGGGAAGTACCACATGTGTGAGGCTGCTGCACTTTAGTTATCCTCCACTTCTGCCTTTCATCGGTCATTGGACGGGCCCATACTTTCCAACCACAATCAAGTTGGCATGCTACTGTGTAGCGCAGCTTAGAGTCAGAGTGCACCACATCATATGGACGATGGTGCCGCACCGAGTAGTCCCTCAAAAAGAATTTCAGCTCTTCCATACTGTCGAATGTCATCCCTCTCTGTATCAACTCTTGACCACTGTCAGGCTCTAAAGAATTAAGACGCAAGCCAGAATCACAATATGCCTTCTTAGGGGTGCATGGAAGAGAGGAACCTCTGGAACACCCACATGAACTGCTCCAAGTTGTCTCGACTCCTCAATAGTGAGAGGGGCCAATCTAGGACCAAAAATTATAGCCATACTAGAGGACGGTTCAACCATAGGAGATGGTTGAACAAACGAACGCCGATGCACCACATAGTTCGGCTCAACCGGTTTTGGTACACCATGTGTTGGCTCAACAAACGGTGCTTCATTGACTGGTGTTGGCTCAACAAACGGTGCTTCATTGACTTGGGTTGGCTCAAAAACTTCTTCTTGGGTTAACGCTTCTCTCATTTCTTCTTCTTCTTCTTCCTCTTCTTCTTCTTCTGATCCCGCAGAGATTTCGTCATCATCTTCCTCCTCAACATCAAAAGTGCCCTCGTCAAAGTCATTGTTCACTAGACAATCATCCTCTGGATCTGGCTCATTTGCCATGTCAACCTCATATTCTTCATCGTCCTCAGCTTCACCAACCTTATAATTACTTTCTACACAGACACTCTCACGAACTTCAACTACTAACTCAGCACAACCAACTTGGGAACCTTTCACCAACTCCTTATAAAAAGACCAATCTTCATCACATGAAATTCTCATAAGCACATAATGAGCCCTTTTGTCACCGGCATCGAATCTACCATGTAGGATTATTTCACTATGTTCTTGATCAACTTGGAATATTGAGCTAGCTCGAACAAAAACTTCATCAAATGAAGGAGGGCTATCAAATCTTGTGACTTCATGCTTCATCCTCTCAAACTCTCCATTCTCATTAACCGAACCACCAGAGAAATAACGAACTAAGCGATCCATCTACATACATTTAACGGCCACATTACAATTACCATTCATGGACTTATATAAAAACTAGAACCAACTAGTTTTCATAACATCATTCTACAATAAATTCTACAATAAAACCTATATTAAAAGATCATTCTACAATAAATCCTAATTTCCATTTCTTGCCAATATTAACAAGAATATCTACCCACTAAAATCTCATCGAAATCGTTTCATGATACACAATCTACACGTTACAAAAGCGTTGCCAAGAATCAATTACACGATAACGCTCAACTAATCTTACCCTTTTCGTACTAATTTACCAAATCCAAACCAAACCCTAGGTTACCCTACCACAAGCTATGCCAAGGGAAATAAGCAAATGGCACAAATCTACACGGATAAAGTGGAGGAGTTACCTTCCCGGAGTGTTTTCCAACCGTCTCCCCTTCGAATCCGTCGAAGAAAGAGGGGGATCTAGAGGGGGGAGGTGGGGGGCGGCGCCATGGGAGAAGTGGAGCTCAGGTGGAGAGGAGAAAGAAAGGGAGGAGGAGGAAGAAGGGGCTCGGGTGCGCGGCTGTATACAGGCGAGTCGCGCCACGTCCTTTGGCGCGACTAAGTCGCGCCATGACATGTGGCGCGACTCCGCTAGCCAGGTCAGCAGCCACGCTGGCCGCCCGCGGCCCGGCCGGCCGACGTGGCAGCCCAGTCGCGCTACATGCTCTGGCGCGACTACCTCATCAGTCGCGCCAGTCACGCCACCAGTCATGGCACGACCAAAAGGGTTATTTCTTGGAAATACAGTTCGGGTGGGTTTTTTTTAAAATTTCAGTTTAAAAAGGATTAAAAAATAAAAAATATTCGTGAGAGGAGACACGATTGACCGTGTGAAAACTTTTAATGACTTTTTGGTGAGTTTTGGAAATTAAACAGAGCAAAATCAGGCGTTCAAATTTGTGTCGAAGCGAACTCAAACTTGCATGATCATACTCACATCGGCCCATCCACATCTCAACATGTGGCATCACTCAGAAAAGCAAGAACCATTCAGAACGCCTACTCCGTACGCGAGAAGGGCGCCCCCACATCAATCAGTACATGGAAATCCGTCGTGAAGTAAAAAATGGTTGACCGTCTCACGGTGCTCCAACGTGCTCGCCGTTGCATTGGGCACGTGCAAACCGATGCACCGCCACGCATTCCCCCGAGGAGACTAGGTGACCGTGCCGCATCACCTGCAAAAATCAAAACATGCACGCACGCACGCATGGCACGCCCACAGCCCACGGAGACTACCTAGCTCGAAGCTCGTAGTACTTGCTAGTTGCTACTCCTACGCCCGAAGGCCGAAGCCCTCGGCGCGGCAGCACTGCACCGTGCACGCCACGCCGCGGCGTCGCGCGCCTCGCAGGTCTCTCAGCCCGCAGCGCCCCCCGGGCTGGCAGACAAGGCGCCGGCCGCCGCGCGTACGGTGTCCCCTCCGTCCGGGACCGCTCCCAGGCGCACAGGGGCCTCCATGCGCCACCCCCCTCCTTCCTCGACACGTGATTCCGGCCGCACGTCGGGTCCCGATCGACGGTGCACGTACCCCGTTGGTACGCGCGACTGCTTTTGCACGCCGGCGTTGACAGCTGAACAGAACAGAACAGCGCGGGCGGTCTGTCTGCCGGCAGCGGCATCGGCCTTGCTCGGCCTGATTGGAGGCGGCAGCCTGGCGCGGGCGGCTTTATCGCTTTCGTGTCCGCCTGCCCGGCCCGCGGGCTGCCTCGGCGCGCTTCTGCTCGGGCGGCCCCGCTGGCGTTGCAGCATTGGCATGGACGCGCGTGTTTGGGTCCGTCCGTTCGTGCCGGCGGAAGGCCAATGGGCATTGCCTGGGCTTCATAGTCGTAGCTTTCGGTGCGTGTGGTGTGTGTGCTGCTGGTGCTGGGTCCTGGGGGGGCGCTGGGCGCTGGGCAGGGCTCATGCCTCTGGCTGCATTCTGTACAGGATGGCGCTAAGACTGACTTCAACAGTAAGAGGCAATTTTGGAAGGCAAATGGAGCTTTGTCTCGCGTCTACAGTGTTTTTCCTCCCCTCCGCATCCCACCGTCTCCAATAGACCATTGCATTTGCAATCGCATCCCACCGGCCTCCCCGGCCCCTCCCTCTCCCTCCCCTGCCGCCACGCGTTGCTCCCCAGCGCGCTCGCCGTTTGCCTCTGAGGAGAGACGGAGTGCATCTTTAGCTCGCCTCTCTCCTCGGATGCATTTTTGCCTCTCGGGATGCCTCATCTGTTGGAGGAGTTGCAGCGCATGCACAGTGCCGCGACGGAGGCATATATGCGTTTGCCTCTTATTGTTGGAGTCAGTCTAACAGGTGACAGGTGCTTTGAAAAGCAGACAAGCTATAGGTAGGGACTGACTGGGTGGGCTGATCGTGCAGAGCTGTGCCTGCCTTGCAAAGGGCGTACATGCACGCAGGGAAGCGCTGGCGCTGCCGCGCAGCATCCAATGTTTGTCCGTGGCTCCATGCTCGGTTGCGTTCTTCTGATGAGCAGCAATGCAACATCTGATCGTGTCGTCGTGTGAATATGTGATGTTTGGCATTAGTTTGCATTTGCAGAAACGGGTCTCTTAAATGATCTTGGTAAAACAAACCCACACAATCGCATCTCTCAAATTCTCCTGCATACTCTCTCCCGGGACTACTATCTCTCTCAGCTAAGCATCAGAATCCATTGCCTATCGGTGTTCTTGCTTAGTTATCGTGTCATCTTGCTGACATGAAGAGCATGGTAATTATAAAGATAGAAGTTGTACATGCCTTGTCCCTTGTGCAACCGTTGGGCTAGTGTACTACTGAACTTGTTCACCTTATAAAGAAAAAAATAGCAAGAAAAAATATACTCTTATGATAAATATTTTCTTTATGTGCTAGCTCTTAGATAAAAGATAGAGTAATACACGCTCTCTTGGTCTCTCCTCACCTTCTCTTTTTTCTGGCCAAGCCTTTGATGTGCATGAGTCAATATCTTATCTAGTTCCTCTCTTTTCTCTCTCTCTCTCCCCCTCTCTCTTCCACATAAGAAATCGTGTAACATGTTTTCTTCACGGATGGAAATTTAGGGCATGTACAACAGTTTAGACAGCTGCTGTCTGCGTACTATGCCATGTCACACACAGACAGCTAAAAAGACAGCTTATACAGTGAGTCGTCTATTTAGCTATCTGCAAGCTATTTAATTCATCTACAAGCATATAAATCATAGTGATCGAGTGCAAATTTGATCTTTATAGCCATTTTGATACACAAAGGAGACCCATCAGTTCTCACAGTAGAACCCATTCACTTCTCACAGTTGCACAAGTCACATATGAGCAACGTTCATATAGAATCATCATATTACACAAGTTGTGCAACTGAGTGGATAAGCTGACAACTAAAACTCTAAGGCTAACTAAACTACTCCCAAACATCACAGTTCACAAGCTGTAAATCAACTTGGTAGATTAGCTGCCAACTAACACTCCATACTGTATGAGAAAAGAGGATAACTGAATGACAAGGAGACCAATTGAATGAGACAAATTTGACGGGTTCTATGACTGACAATTGAATGATAAGCAGAACGATTCTATAACTCACAAGCAAAATTGGACAAATGACAACCAGAACTATTGTACCAGCAAATTTAGCTTAAGCTTGAAAACGATGACTCGCTGGATCTGAAGCTTGAGTCCAAGTTCTCCAACCTGCGCGCTGCGAGACGTAACAACTGAAGCGAGACATGGACTAATCCTACATGGAGGACGCGCGCCGTCGCTTACCAGCGGTAGGGACCAGGAATCTGGACACCGTGGTAGTCGTCGACGACGAACTCGTCGCGGCGGCGGGTACGCAAGGCGGGCGGCATCACCGGCCACGGAGCCCATGGCGGCAGGTGCGAGGAGCGAGAGGCCGTGGGGGCGAGACAGCAGTTTTTTCTTCCGCTACGGTAACTTTTTTTTTGTCTGATGGAGCAATTTTGTCCACGAGAGCAACATCCGAGGTTTTTGGTGGACAGCATTGCTGGGGAGCGCCGTGACGGCAGCGGCGAGCCGGCGACGCGTCAGCCGTCAGGCACTCAGGCTTGTTCCCGGGAGCGAGAAAATCAGAAAACACGGACCGTTTGAGAGTTCACTGGGCCACGATTTTCTTTAGCGGGCCGTGCTGGAAATGGAATTCGTGAGATGGGGCGGACGTGGCATAAGCATACGGGAGCACCCGCTCCCCAACAGCCCACATCCACTCCGCACCGGTGTCCTTTCCCGCCCAATTCCCCAACTGCAGCCGAAATGCCGCCGCCGCCGACGACGACGACGGAGAAGGAGGACCCCTTCACCGAGGAAGTTATTAGGCTCGCGGGCTTCCTCCGCAAATTCTACTGTGATGACCTCCGCGACATCCTCGTCGACGCCGATGCCAAGCTTCATTTCCCCCTCGTCATCGAGTGCGTTCTCCTACCACCCGGCTCTCCCTTACTCCTCCTGCTCCAAACCCTAACCTCAACTCACCTGGCAGATTCGCCGAGCTCTTGGACTTTGACCCCGAGTTCGCCGCCCGTCTCTACTACAGTCCCCGCGATTGCCTCGACATCCTCGACACCGCTGCTCAGCGCGCCCAGGTGAGCAAACCAGTCGGCCGTACGATCACACTCATGCCCAGTCACCCATCGCTCCGCTCTCCTTATTAGACCCTATTTTACATCGTAGAGCGATATGATCAAGCAACCAGTTGATTTGGAGCGTGAAGCACAGCAGAAGAAGTCGGTGCACGTGCGCATCGACGTCTCTGGGTCACCGCTTGAATTCCCTGGTACGCATGGGTGCCACTTATCTGTTTGTTGGAATGCTGGTGTGGTGGTTTGGGCTTGTGATTTGGCGAATCTGACTGGATTCTCGATTTTTGGTTGCTGTGGTGTTTTGCAGAGGCATCCCCAAGTATTGGGAAGGTGAGGGTGAAACACATGACGAAATTGATCACTCTGAAGGGAACTGTGATCAGGTCAGGTGGTGTCAAGATGATCGAGTATGAGAGGGAGTACATCTGCAGGAAGTGCAAGTACAGGTGTGTCATGCGTGCTTCTGGATTTTGTAGCATGTACTCTGAGGTAGAGGGTCATATGCCTAGTTGAGCTAGCTAGATTGTATCATCTTCTGTTACACTGCTGGTAACACTGGCCTATCTGGGTTACTAAATCCTGTAATCCAAAAGCTGGTGAGCAAGTTCAGTCTCCATGCATCCTTAAGCCTCTCGGTAAGTACCGTGAGGTTGGAGGCCATTCAGTATGACTATATAGAAGCTTGCCATATTCAAAGCAATATGTAAGGTTAATGATGCACCCTCTATTGTTGTGTATTTTTCAAAATTGAAAATTGATGAAAGTGGGGTTCAAAAATTTTGTTGATTGCCTTGAAATTTAATATGGACATCGATGCACCCTCTATTGTTGTGTATTTTTCAAAAATTTCGAATTGATGAAAGTTGTGACTGAACATATAGCGAGAAATATCATGACCTCATCATTCTTTTCTTAGAAATCTTGTTGAACATTATGATCATAATACATTGACATACTAGACACATAATCCCTAGCTTTCTGTATCTTAAACAGGTTCAGGCGCTGTCCTGAGCTGGAGGCTGGGAATCGCATAAATCTTCCTGCATCTTGCCCATCTATGGTATTTCACTTCCTTAGTTGTTACTTTCTTTTCTTTTGTTTTGCCTATATTTTGTCACAATGTGGCACACTTGCACATTTATATTGTCATGTGTGATTGGGTTACTACTTTTCTTGCCTATTATGTTCTGTAATTGGTCAAACCTTTGTTTGAACTGCTGCTGAAATTGCCACTGATATTTTGCTATCCATCCAGAGTTCAAGAGGTTGTGTAAGTTCTTCATTCCAAGTGATAGAAGATAGCATAATCTGCCATGATTATCAGGAAATAAAAATTCAAGAAAATGTACAACTTCTGGGTGTTGGGTCTATACCCCGTTCAATGCCTGTAATTTTGATGGATGACCTTGTTGATATCATTAAAGCTGGAGGTAAGCTGCCTCTGTGCTTATCTATATTATTATGTTGAATTATCAATGGAATGCTTTGGTCCTTCATCTTCATGTCTTCAGTTACCATCCTGGAAGCAGTGTTTAACTTCCAATATTTCAGTTGTATTCAGGATTCAAGCATTAAAAACCTTGATCTTTCTGGGAGACGGTTGAACAGATAACTTGGGAATATTTTGATGCTAATTGTCATTGTTCCCAAGCTGAAAAATTCAACATGCTGTACTCTTGCATGAGTTTCTATGGTTATCCATTGTTAGTTTAGCTTGCTTCTCTACTGTATTTAGCCATGTTTGTTTGTTCTTCTACAGATGATGTCACTGTTACTGGTATATTATCCGCCAAATGGTCTCCTGACACTAAGGATGTGCGGTCCAATCTTGATCCTATGTTGATTGCCAATTATGTGAGGTAATTTGATAACATTGGTTTTCAATAAAATTCCTTTATACAAAGTTTGAATTCCTGTTATTTGTGATTATTTCATTTCTGCATAATTGTTAATATTTTTTCATCTTTCAACCATGCCATTATCTAATTACACCTGCTTATCCTAAGCATTTTTAATTACATATTATGTTTTTTAAGAATCAGGATGGGGCTGTCCAGATCAATGCCATAATACCAACAGTAACTTATACAATAGATAACCATAACCTATACAACTAGAAGTTTGCGGCTATTTTGATTTATCTGATACTTTCTGTCTGGATTGTTCGCGAAAGGGCCTCTAGCTGAGTTGGTTAGATGGTCTCAATAGCACTCCTCTTGTCTTGGGTTTGACTCCTCGTGGGAGCGAATTTCAGGCTGAGGTTAAAAAAATCCCCTCGTCTGTCCCACGGCCAAAGCACAGGTCTGGCCCAGGTCGTTGATCGTTCTCACATGGGCTACGGTGCCGCTGTGTATGGGTGGGGCAGGGGTTCGGGGGTTTTCTTGACCTGCGTGAGAAGGTCTTCTTCTTAGCAAAATGCCCGGGGGCTGTCTTATCCCCCGCAGGTCGAGTTTTTTTGTCTGGATTGTTCAAGTTTGAACATTGTCAAGTACTCTAGGCTTTTATGCTTGTTTATGAATGACTGTATGCTGCACTCTACAGAAGAACAAATGAGCTGAAGTCTGATATAGACATCCCTCTTGAGACTATCGAGGATTTTGAGCATTTCTGGAAAGAACATGAAGATACTCCCCTAGAAGGTGCTTACACTCGTGCTTAATTTGTTTCTGGTTGTGTTTTCTAGGCTGGCATAAATCCAAAGCGCTAAGTCTCAAAAAAAAAAATCCAAAGCGCTACCATTTAAGCATATAGAATGCAATAATGCATTGCATTTTCCAACTGTTTTGTTGTGAACTGGGAACTATCGAGTGGAAGCTCACTCCTATCCATATGAGATGTACACCCTGATGTTGTTTCATATTCAATTGCGAATCTATTATTTTTTTAGAGAAAAGGTTCCCTGCATTATTTTGGCATTTTTCACGAAAAAGCAATTGTGAAGCTATTATTATATTTAGATCAGGCAATAAGTACCATGCTTAGAGGGGTGGGATGATGACAGCTGAAGGAGAAGGGACTTTAGAAAAGAGATGATGTAGATGGGCAGTTGGACCTTTGGGTGTGAAAAATACTAAGCCATTCTTTGCTTAATGGGGGCACTTAGAAGTTAGAACATTTGGCTGTGAAGACTAAGCCATTCTTTGGTTAATGGTGGCAATTAGAACTTTTGGGAGTGAAAAGATAGTCAGTCTTTGCTTAGCGATAACAGCCAGGCACCCTCATTTTATAGATGTATTTTCCTCCCAACAAATATCTTTAAACCGATGTGATTTTCAGAACTGGAACATCTCAACTTCACTGCAGCTTATTTTCCAACTAAAAAGAGAACTTAGCTTGGTGTGAACAGTGAATCCTACTGGTGCAGAGCATTTTTTCTCCATCCACATCTTAAGACAGCTCTGTTTCTTTTGCACACAGGAAGAAATTTAATCTTAAGAGGCATCAGCCCTCAAATTTTTGGACTATTCACGGTGAAGCTTGCAGGTAACTTTAAGTTGTATTGTTGTACTAATTAGTAAAGTAGCCATACAATTTTGTGGCTAACCTTGATATATGCTCTCAGAGAGTATGAATAGTATAAACCAATCCTTTAGCCAACTTTTTTTTTCACTTCATATAGGAGCAAGGGACTATTTTGGCAGAACCTATTTCACTCATATATAGTTCTGAATTACTTAATAAAGTATTAGCAAGCTAAGCATGTCAAATTAGGACTAGGCAAGACCAATTGCATTACACAAAACACTGAAAAAGTGAAAAGCTTACACCTAAGTTTTTATTCTCAAACACACAGGAGAGCTGCAAATCATTAAATTAAATAGGAAAAGTGTCTAAGAAGACCCATACAAGCTCAAAAGGGAAAAGTTTAGTTACATTAGGAGTTGAGGACTCAGACGAGAAATTGAACAGTCAAAAAATGAACAAGGGAGCACCATATCATGTTAATTGTTTGGTAGCATCCGGTAATGATTCCGTGCTCCTAAATATTTCATTAAATTAGATCGTAAACCTCGCTATCAACCTGGGTTCTTCTTTTGATTTTTAATCTGGAATTTTCTGTGAGAACTATCACTGACTTATTTATCTCTTTGAAGTTGTTATACGTTAAATAAAGCTATTATAACATTGTGATTGTTGATGATTTCAGTTGCTCTTACATTAATTGGTGGAGTGCAGCATGTTGATGCTTCTGGAACAAAGGTCCGTGGAGAACCCCATATGCTTCTTGTTGGTGATCCAGGTACTGTATTCATGATATGCATAGATAAGGAGTTTCTCCACAAGGTGCTGCGAAGGTGAACCTTTTTTGAGAGAGAAGGGCAGGAGCAGGAATTATGCATAATGCATTGAAGAAGAGAACATAGATCTTCCATACAAAAGGTGCTTGGAGAGTAGGGTTACACCAACACGGGCATGAGTGTTGGATTCCACAATCCACATAAGACTCGGGTATCCGATTCAACCTAAAAATTTTGGATTTTCAAGATATCACTTGGAATCTGACTTGGGTCTTGAGACCGACTTGGTAAAGTTTTTGGAACTTAGGTGTCTGGGTAATACTGTTAATTGAAGACAGCAAAAGAAAAGAACCAGCAGCCAATTAAAACAAATCAGTTTCGCAAAAAAGAAAAAGTTAAAACAAATCAGCACTGTCATGCGCAGGTCTGTATGTGGGTGGATTGGATCGGGGACGGTTGTTTTGAGAGGTTTTAGGAACTGAGCCTAGCTCAGTTGGTTGAGGGTGTTGATGTACGCCCAGACCACCCAAGTTCAAATTTCCGTAGAGGCGAATTTGGGAGCCTATTTCTTGTTATTAAAAGCCACCTAGTTTGGAGCTGTGGTCAGCTTCTCCACCTGCGAGACATGGGCTAGAAAAGGAAACTGGGATAGTACATTGCTTATTGCTTAACTGAAACATGTGTGCTGGTTGTCAGTTATATAAGCAAGGCTAACCATTTCTGTAAAATGAGAAAACAGTTTATTTATAAAAGGAAAGTTAAAATAGGAACTGTATTTTGTTCCATTGAATTTCAGGTACCGGTAAGTCCCAATTTTTGAAGTTCGCTGCAAAATTGAGCAACCGCTCTGTGATCACAACTGGTCTTGGAAGCACCAGTGCTGGTTTAACTGTCACAGCTGTCAAGGATGGAGGTACTATGTCTGACATAGCATTATGCTTTATATATTTTTGTTGTTTTCGTTTCATCTGAATCTAGTAACGAATTTCTTGGTGGCTGTTCTATCATGTAATAATTCCACTGTTTCCCTTCTCTTGGGAGAATCTAATCATAGGGGAGTGGATGCTTGAGGCTGGCGCCCTTGTTCTGGCTGATGGTGGTTTATGCTGCATAGATGAATTTGACAGGTCATCAATTCACTGTACAATTTTCCACTTAATTCTGTTATTCACTAGTACAATTAGTGTGTTTTGTTCATCTGAAATTTCAACACAATCCAATCCCTAAACTAGAAGTCATCTGACAATACAAAAAATATTAGTAGTATTCTGAAAGTATTTTTTGCTAAGGGTCATAATACCCCTACCAGTTCTAAATTGTCATCTTTGAAATAACTTATGAACCAGATCCCTTATATCTATCTTGAGTGATCTTAAACTGAAAAGAAGCTTTAGTTCAGTTGGCAAGCAGTGTGGCTGTGCATGCGGCCTGCCAGCGCTCGATCCCCAGGGCAGCTGCCTGGCCTAGTTTTAATGTCCAATAACTTGATAGTTTGCAGATCTAACTTTTAACCCCTCTCTTCTGCTCTTCGAGCCCCCTCCACCCCAATGTACCCATGACATGAGCACAGAGCTAGCACAATTAATAAAACATGGATGGGCAGAATTATCCTTTATCATTTGCATAATAAAGCAAATGATAAGGACGTTGTTCTCGTTCTCGAATGTGCACCTATTTTGTGGGGTGAGTAACATTGAAGTGTGAGGTGAAGAAAATAATTGATGATTACAGAGCATACTGACAATCACCATGGTGGCAACTAAACAATGATAATAGGAGGGGTTGATGTTGGGAACCAATGACATTGTGGCGTCTTCCTATTCCATTGGCATGGAAACTTGGAAACCCCAAAAAGGAAATTACTGTGGCTATGTATAACATGTGTTCTTGCCTTCTATCGGAGTGCTAGGGCCTAGGATCAATCCTGGGAAGATAGCTACTAGTGAACCCTTCTTCCACCTTTTGCATTCGGAGCCCTGGAATCTGCTCACTGGACATTGAGACCTACTATGAGATGTATATATATACATGTATTTAATAAACACCACCCTGTTTAATGGAGTAACGTCTACAAAGATTGGGGCCCTCTCCATAAGCGCCTTGGTGGGCACTCCGGTGACCCTGCCCCAGGGCTGCATTTGATGAACACTCATGTTGCTGGACACATACAAGAGGTCTCAGATTATCTGCCAGTACACTCAAGTTTTTACCTGATGTATTCTCTATGATAAATGGGTAGCTTTTCTTATCGCAGTGCTGTTCATACTTTTTGAGCCAATAAGTATGTGACATAGTAATTCTTTACCTTTTTGCTAAAATAAATTCAGAGATTATTTTGTAGTCCAATTGTTGTGGAGCTCTCTGACACTTAAATCTGACATTCTTCTCAATAGCATGCGAGAGCATGACAGAACAACAATACATGAAGCCATGGAGCAACAAACAATAAGCATCGCAAAGGTATTGTTTCTTTGAAAAATTACCAGATACTGTGCCATTCACATTTGTTAGTATGCACTTCGATTAAGCACCCTTCTTTGTATTCCAGGCTGGACTAGTGACAACACTCAGTACAAGGACTACTGTCTTTGGCGCCACAAATTCAAAAGGGCAATACGACCCTAGTGAAAGTAGTGCTTTTACACATCAAGCAATTATATACATTTTGGTTACTTCAGTAAAACATTGTCAGATGTCGGCACTGCACTTCAGGCATATGATCACCCATAACACGATGGTGTTATTGAGCTATTGGCAATGATATTACTAAACCAGTAACTTTTTTTAGATTCATTTGGAGGAGTTCCATAACTTCTGAAAGCCGCTTTAATGTTCTTAAAAATATTAGTTTAGCACGGTATCAGAAATCATTTGCATGCTTCTAAGCTTTTATCATTGGCCATTGCTAAGCTTTTATCTCTGCTTTTCCTTTCAGGTCTATCTGTGAACACAACACTTTCAGGACCACTGTTGAGTAGATTTGATATAGTTCTTGTTCTCTTGGATACAAACAATTCTGAATGGGATGAAATAGTTTCATCTCATATATTAAATGAGGTACTATTCATGGTTATTGAGTTGAACTTGCTCTAATTTCTGCATCTTAAATACTCTTACTCTGTAGGCATGAAAATAACACAGTGGATTGTCACTTAACAAGATTAAAATGTTTTAAGCTGTGATTTTTTAAAATTATGCAGACTTTTGATAAGAAAGACAAGACAGATGTTTCTGAAATAAGGTGGACGCTCTCCCAGTTGAGAAGGTATAATCCCTTTTGATGTCATATTAATTCCCATTAAATGGTAAGGTTGAGTGTAGAGGCTTGTGCTCACTGCTCAGCAATAATATAAATAAATTTGTTTTGTAATTTTCCTTTATTTTAACATCCTTCACTTGTCAGATTTTGGAAGTGCTGTTCTGTCAGATTGTAAATGATGATCAGCTAAAATTCTAAGTGCATTTAGCTGAATGTTCTCTTTATTCTGAAAATTTTCCCAGTTTGCCATTATCAATGCTATATATAGTGATACGGGGTATTTCAAAATTCCAGATATATCAATTACGTAAAGAAACACTTTGCACCAGTGCTGACAAAGGAGGCTGAAATAGTTATTTCAAGCTATTATCAGCTTCAGCGAAAATCAGGAACACATAATGCAGGTTAGCCAAATAAGTATTTTCTCCTAGCCTAAAGAGTTTACAGCATTTCAAAAACAGGTTTTTGTTGCAGCAAGGACAACTGTGCGCATGCTTGAAAGTTTGATAAGGCTAGCACAAGGCATGTTCTGTCATCTCCAGGGGATATTTTCCTGATTTCTTCCATTGACATTTGCTATTCTTTTTTTTGTTTCTTCTTACAATTTATTTATCTGCTGTAGCACATGCAAGACTGATGTTTAGGAATGAAGTCATACAACTTGATGCCATTGCGGCCATTTTATGCATTGAATCCTCCACGACAACATCTCCTATAGTGGACACTATTGGGAATGCTCTGCACTCAAATTTTACAAATAACCCTGATGAAATATGTATCCTATCATGTGATTTTTTAGATTTCTTATTCAAGAATATCAAGGATTTAAATCATCTCATCAGCGAAAACTTAAATTGTCTATTTGCAGTTCTTCCTTTTGTTTTGCTGTGTCTGCTAATATTCTTGTCTATTTCTCCAGCATGCCTAGGGAAGCCATGATATTATAGCTGATTTATTCTTTCAGTAAATGTTAATTTGCATTGTGCAACATATTTCCTGTTGTTAACTGGCTTTCTTGCTACTTTAGATACATCGATCATTGTATGTACATATTCTGTAAACAAGCAAGCCGCTTCCCTGTCTCTCTGTTTTTCTTGACTTGTGTAGATAAAAAACAGGAGAAAAAGATCCTTCAGAAGCTTGGACTAATTGAAGATTCGCCATAATTCTAGTACACATAATACCAGCTGCTGCAACATGTAGTGCATGGCCGTTTGGTCTTATGATGTGTTATTCTGCACAGTGAATCTGTGATATGATAAGGTGAACTTGTTATCCTTACCTCTGGAGTCAGGTTACTCAACTGTTATTTGCTTATGTGTATTAGCATTTGTCAGTTTGGCACTCCATCAAACTTTCTAGGATAATTACAAGGATAATCAGCATTCCTAAATGAACCATTAAATCAAGTATTGCAGATGAAAATTCCATAAGAATGGCAGCTGAAATGAATCTGTGTCTAAATTTCTGTCATGTAGTGTGTAGTCTGTCATCAAAGCTTGTCGATTTTAGTACACACAAGACTTAGAAAATTGCTTCTGGTGTGCAGCTGCTGCGCCTGGGCTTGTACTGTTAGCCTTGTATTGACATGGCCGGGTCGTGTTGGTCGGGTTTTAATTAGTGTGTGGCGTCCTATGTAACTTTTGTCATGGTTTGAACTAGCTGCACAATATTTTCTTCTTTAATCATATGAACTCCTGCACATTCGAGAAAAGAAAAACTAAAGCATGAAATCAGTTCGTGCATTCCTAGCTTGCCTAATTGATGCTTCAACTCTTTTATCGGTATATATGATATTTGATTACTTATCTAGCTATTTGTGTTTGATCGACTTCATACGGCCTATGCAGGGTTGTGGTTGGATGAGGTTATAGGTGGGCGACGGCCCGGCCCGGCCGGCTACGGGCCAAGAAGGCACGTGGGCCCTGCGGGCCGTGCCTACCTGGCACGTGGGCCTGGCCGTCGGCCCTGGCACGGCCCCACGGGCCGCTTTTCGTGCCGTGCCGGCCCGTTAGGCACGCCAAAATTAACGGGCCGTGCCAGCCCAGGCCCAATGACCATGTAACACCTCAAAAAATTCAGAAACAAGAGCAGTTTCACAATTCACAATTTCATAGTTCACAAAATAACAGATTCAATCATAGTTCACAATTATAGTTCATACTTCACAATTCAAGAGACAAGAGCACAACAAATAATGAAATAACTCAAGTTTTATATAAAAGGAAGAGCTGTTTGTGCAATGCTGCCTCATTAAAAACCTTTCTAGGTAAAACTCACCCTTGTGAGAAACCCTAGAAAGGAAAAGAGTACAGCCAGCTCTAAAAGGTCTTTATTAGAAACATTGTTCAAGTATCAGAGTATCTAAGTCTCACAACTCTCACACTCTCACTCATCTCACCCAAAAGGACAAGTGGCACTCTCAGCTCACTTGTCAGCCAAAAACTCCAAAAACAGCTCACAGCTCACTTCTCAGTTCTCACCCAGCAGCAGGAGAAGCTTCAGCACCATCTTCTACATCCAGGTACAAGTCCTTGAATGCTTCTTCTAGCTCCTTGTTCTCACCAGCTTGATGTTGTTCTCTCTTCTCTCCTAGCTCCCAGTCCTTCAAGAGGGCCAGCATCTCCACTGTTTCTGGTAACAAGCTCCGGCGCCGTTCTTCAATTATCCTGCCAGTCAAGCTGAAACAAGACTCTGAAGATATAGTAGAAACAGGAACTGACATTATATCTTTGACCATTAGAGAGAGGACTGGATAGATGAGCTTGTGGTCACGCCACCAAAGAAGAATGTCAAAATCATCCTCATAAGCAGTGACACAGTCACTGTCAAGGTAGACTGTCAGCTCAGATCCACCACCAGCAGTGGTAGTGGAAGAGGTAGATGAGGTAGGGGGAGGACCAACTACACCTGATCCTGCAAATATTCTTCCCCATGCTTGCTTTCTCTTACCTGATTGGTAGGCTGGCTGTGATGTCCTTTGAGACCTAGCTGAACCAAACTTGAGCTCATACATGTTAAATAGCTTGTACAACTGCTCTTTGACAGTAGCATAGTAAGTAGTATAAGCAGTACCAGTAGCTTGAGCAAGTAAATTTAGAACACTAAAGAAACCTCTAAGCTTAGCTCTTGGGTCAAGAATGAATGCAAATGAGTATAACAGTGGTATGTCTGACCAGTACTTAAGAAACTTAAGCTGCATAGGATACACAAACTGTCTAAGATTAACATCCCTTTCACTATCATGCAAATGAGTTGCAATCTCCAGAACATGATGCAGAACAAGAGGGCTGGTAGGATAGTAAACTCCAGACAAAACAACAGTGCATTCATAGAAAAGTTCCAGAAAATCCAGTATCTTACCAGCAATATGCCAATGAGTTGGAGTCAACAGAGCAGATCCATAATTAGAATTGATGAACACAGAGAATACTTCACTATATGGAACCAAGTGTTTCAACATAAGATAAGTAGAATTCCATCTCACATCCATATCCAAGCCAAACTTTCTAGGTCTAACACCTTTAGCAATGCAATAATCCTTAAACATAGCAATCCTATGATTAGATGAATTCAGGAAACTAATTGCAGTTCTAATATCATCCAAAAAAGGTTTGATCCTCTTAAGCCCAGACTTAACAATCAAGTTAATGATATGGCAAGCACAACGCTGATGCATTAAACTATAAAAACATCTAGGATCATCATCAGGTGCAGGTGCAGGTGCCAAATAAGCAGCAAACATTGGACACAGTGTTTCCATAGCCTTAGAATTAGCAGAGGCATTATCAAGAGTCACAGCAAATATTTTATCAATCAGACCATATTCCTCAACCACAGCACCTACCCTTTCAGCAATGTTTTCACCAGAATGACTCACATCAATCAACCTAAGACCCATAACTTTTTTTTTGCAACTCCCTATCAGCATTCACAAAGTGAGCAACTACACTAATGTAGTCCTCCTTAGCATTACCAGACCATATATTAGATGTCAAAGCAATAGCAGAAGAAGCAGACAAGACATGCTTAACTGCATCACGGCGGCCAGCAAACAACTTAGATAAATCTCTAGTGGTGGTCCTTCTAGAGGTTCTAACAAACCTAGGATTATGAGCTTTCACAATATATTCTTCAAATGCATCAGTATCACCAAAACCTAATGGAAGATCAAGCCTAGCAATCAACCGACACAGCTCAGACCGAGCAACAGCAGGATCATAATTCCAGTTATGCAAAGAACCATCAGAATTAAAAGCAAGTCTTGACTGAACCCTAGCAGCTTTAGCAACTTTTGCCTTGCAAGCCTTTTGGTGTCTGATCAAATGACCAGTACCACCACTAGATTTAGCACTCAAACTGGATCTACACATCTTACAGATAGCCTTTTTAACATCTTCACCATCAATTTTCACAGTGATCTCATCAAAATCTTCCCAGACACCAGATTTACGCTTACCCAGTTTAGGATTAGGACCAGTACCCTCAGTAGAGTTAGGATCTGTACCAGTACCATCAGTAGAGTTGGTGTTGGAGTCTACACCTGTGGCCGTCCCCGCCGCCGCCGGTACACTTGCGTCATCGGCGATGTCGTCGTCAACCTCAATGGCTGCCTCCGCAGCGCGCTAGTCGGCACTGTCATCCAGCAACACCATGGCCAACTGCAGCGCGCGCTCCCCAGTTCCGGCCCCGTTCCTCGACGGTGCGTGCGGTTGCGTCATCCTTGAGCTAGAGGAAGCAGCATCGGCAACCGACCTGCAGAACGGATCAGATCAGAAAGGACTTCGGCATTAGGGTTAGGGTTTCGGTCTTACCTTCGCAACCGGAGCCCGGCGCCGGAGAAGAAGGGGCCAACCAGAGCGACGAGACACCGTTAGAGGACGACAAGCAGTGCCGGTGGCGGATGGATCGGACGGGTAGACGAACTCACATGGCCTCAGGAAGGAGTGGAGGACAGAGGAGGGAAAGGAACGGATCAGGATTCAAGAGCACGTCACCGGCGGTCGGAGACTCGGAGGGGCGGAGGGCGGAGCCGGAGACGCGGCGGCGGAGGCGAGACGAGCGCAGATGCGCCTCGGCGGCCGGCGGAGCGGGGAGGGGAGGGGGGATGGGGATTCGATTTAGGGTTCGGTCGGGGTCGGGGATGGGGGACGGGGATGTGCGGCGGCCGGCGGCTCGGGCGCTCGGCCATTATATCGGCCGCGGCCGCGAGCTGGGCCGAGGCCAAATCGGCCTGTTAGCCTCCCCCGCCGACCGTTGGCGTTGGGCAGTGGGCACTGGGGCACCGGGCCGTTAACGGGCCGGCCTAAAATTAGCGGGCCGTGCCGTGCTGGCCCATGGGCCTAGCCGTCGGCCCTGGCCCGGCCTGCTACGTCGTGCCGTGCCGCCCGGGCCCGTTGGCCTTCGGGCCGGGCCGTGCTTGTGCCGGGCCAAATCGACGGGCTTTGGGCCGGGCCGACGGGCTCGGGCCTTCTGCCCACCTATAGATGAGGTCCACCTTAGCAGTTCACGATGTCTTATGGCCATGCATTTTGTCCAAATATTCCAATTTGGACCAGGTAAGGGCCATTTGGTACAACTCATCCAAAAACAGCTTCGCTGGTGAAGCTGTTTTGGTGAAGCTGAAAAAACTAGCTTTGTCCAGCTTTCAGGTCATTTTTGCATCGTTTTTCAAAACAGCTTCATGCTACAGTGCCTCGTTTTACGCAAAACATGTAAAGCTAAGCCACGATAAGCTCTACCAAATGGGCCTGTAGTTATCGTGTAGTCAACATTTCTTTGCCGCTCTGAGGACTGTATCTCATCTTATATTGGATAAATTGTAATGAAATTTGTACCAGGTAGAGTACAGTGTAATTAACTCGCTGAAACGAGTTTCTTTCATCATCGCCCTGTCAATCCTCGTGCAGGATGATAGCAATGGAAATTCTGGCAGTGTATGACTGTATGTGGCCCTCCTACCATTAGTCCTTTTTTTTAATATAAGGACTCCTACTAGTCTTGTTCGGCTAATTCCACAGATTGGCTCCAACATATACACAAAAACAAAATAGAGAAGCATGAAAGAAATAGGATAAACAGTAACGTATTCAAGGTGTCCAACTAACTGCCAACAGCACAGCAAAAGCACCCATAAGTTCCCTGGATCAAAAGAAACCTGGTCAAATCCTCAAGACCTCAACCAATGCATGAATCGATGACGTGCATCCTAATAAAAAATAAAACAGCACTGCCTCCACCCTGGCGGGCGGCTCTAGAACGCGCCGAGGTGCACGGCCACGAGCCCGGCCAGGCCCAAGCCGGCCCACGCCGCGGCGCTGAGCCCGGTGGCGCCGGAGGTGGACTTCTTGCCCGGCGGCGAGAGGACCGTGACGGGGGTCTTGGGAGTGACGCCGCCGGAGCTCGAGGGCGACTTCGGGGTCGTGACGGGGGTGGTGTCCGGGGTGGTGTCCGCGGCGTCCGGGGCCGGGGCCAGGGCCGGCGCCGGCGCCGGGGCGGTCGCTTTGGCCTTGGCCTTGGCGACGTCCACCACGAGCTTCATGCCGCTGCTGCAATGGCTCGCGACGCCGCAGATGAAGTAGTGCTTGCCGGCGGTCTTGAGGGTCACGGTGGTGGTGCCGGCGCTGTCGCTGCTGAGCGCGTTGCTGGTGGAGCAGGCGGCGTAGTCCGCCGCGCTCACCTCGTCCACCGTGTGCGCGCCGCCGGCGTAGTTGAACACTGAAAAGAAACAAAAGCCCCAACATGTCAGGCATTGGACACCGGAGCGAGAGCATGAATACGATCGGTAAAGCAAGCAGTTCAGAATTCAGGTTATATGGCGCTAACCGAGAGTGTCGCCGACTGCGAACTTCTTGCCGCTGGCCCAGGTGGCGTAATCGCCGGTGGTCGTCCAGCCGGAGGTGTCGCCGACGGTGTACTTAGTCGCCGCCGCGGCCGAGGCGCAGCTCACGAGAAACAGCGCGGCCAATGCCAGGGACGCGCCACCGGAAGCCATTGCAGAAGATGGAGATCGATCAACCAAAGAGGAACGGAACCAACAAGCTGGAGATCAAGGCAAAGCAGATCCGAGGTGAGATGCAGAGCCGGTTGCAAGCCACTGGCGATTTATACCCATGCTACTATGAGCGACAGACTGACTGACAGTACGTCGCAGCAGCAGGGAGTTGGTGAAGTGGCTTTCGTTGGCGTTGGTTGGGAGTAGGAGGAAGCAGCAGGAAGCTCTGACGATCTCCGATGCACAGGCGGGCAAGCAATGGCTTAGAAACGACTCTACCCGTGATCAGTTCATCTGTCAAGTCCCTTTTGGACAATGAATCCTCCGTGGTCGTTCGTGGAGCTTTCCTGCCGCCTTTTTCAGGTGCGACATCTTTCTCATGGCGAACACGCGTCAGACGTTGTTTCTGTTGCAACGACGGGCAAGAAAGATGATGGCGTTAATGTTTCCCAACTGCTGGTGGCTTGGTCCTGTCACCAGACTGGCCATCTCTGTGCTGTGGTTAGCCATGAAAGGCTTCCACTGGCGACCAACAGTAGCGATCTCCAAGGTCATTTGAGGCCAGATTTTTCTTTATAGAATTAGATAATTAGTAGCAATAAAGGCCGATAATCCTTGATTCTTGTACGTTGGGGTCAAAGATTATCTGTGATCTGCTTACTAGCTTTTCACATTTATTTGGTGAATGACAGCTTAGAGCCTTAGACAGTTCACAATTTGCTTGTGTTAACTGCAGTCTGCAGGCACCTACTCCGTGGACAATGACCTCTCCCAGAGAATGTGATGAGAGGTGACAAAGCCTTTGAGGTGCATCAATCTCACCAGCCGATCCAGCAGGAACAGGGTGTACTTGAGAGTTGAGACCTTGCAGCATGCAGGCTTGCAGTTAAGCAAGATGTGACATGAAAGTTTGCAGGTAAGCTACTTGCGGAAGATCGATCGGTCGGACCGTGAACTGAAGGCAGTGAGATGAACATTTCGGTGCTTGTGGGTGGGGTTCTTATCCGAGAGGATTAGAGGGCCAAAGATTGGAGAACAAGCTAAGCTACCTAGCCACCACATAGATGTCGATCTTCGATCCGGTTGGTCAGTCACCTAACGTGAATGAGACGAGTAGGGTCGCTGATCTGGGTTTGGTACCGGGAGAAGAGCAGTTGTGTTTGTTTGTTT
>CM014273.1:55991089-56026831 GCA_004135705.1 Alloteropsis semialata
GCCTCCAGTCGCGCAGTCCGCCCGGGGGTCGCTTGCCCGGCGCGTTCCATCCCGGTCGCGGTCCGCTGCGGCCGTGGCGGCTCTCCCCGGCGCCCTTCGGCAGTGGCCCGGTGCCACTGCTGGGGGCCGTCGGTCGTCGTCGTGTCCTTTGGCGCGGGCTGGGGGGGCTCGGTGGCTCCCCATCTTCATCATTCGTCTCTCTTTTGGGGGCCGCCGCGTGGTGGCCAACGTGATGGCATGTTCTGGGACTTGGGGGCAAGGCGAAAACCTCTGCTTGCCTGCGAGCAGATGATGGCGACGCCCTCGGGCGCCGCTTACCTTCTTGGAGGCGTCATCTCTCCCCCTTTCGCAGCCTGCAGCGGTGCTCCTGGGTGTGTTCTTGGGGCAAGGCGAAAGCCTCTGCTCTGCAGGCAAGCGGATGACGGCGACGCCCTCGGGCGCCGTTTACCTCCTTTGAGGCGTCATCTTTTTTTGCCCTCTGCTTGTCCTTGAAGTTCACGTTGGAATGTTGTGGCCGTCGTCAATGCTTATCGGGATTTTACCTACTGCACCTGCCCTCGCTTTGTTTGTACATCGTCGCCTTGGTCGCTTGGAGTGCTGTTTTCGGGCGGATGCTTTGCCGCCATTATTGTGTTGCTGGTGCTTGTTCTGGGCGGATGCTTTGCCGCCCAAGCGTTGGTCGTTGGGTGGATGCTTGCCACCGTTCCTCTTTGGCGGATGTTTTGCCGCTGTGGTCGTGATGTTGGGTGGATGCGTTGCCACTGTTCCTACTTTGGCGGATGCTTTGCCGCTGTGGTCGTGCTGTTCGGTGGATGCTTCGCCACCATTTCTTGCTTCGGGCTTGCTTTCTCTTAGCTTCCTTGTCGGCGATGTAACCTTTTTGCAGGTTCAGTTCCTTGGGTCGCCTCGTTAGGGTGGTGGGTTTGGGGGTGTCGTTCCCCCCTCTGTGCTTCTTCTGCTGTCGTTGTGTTGTAGCATTGTGTGTTCGTCTTTTTTTTCTTCAGTGTTTCTCTTTTGTTAGTCCTTTGTTCTCTTGTGTTGGCCAAGGCTGTTTGGCCGCATCAAGATCTGTCTGTAAACTGTTTTCTTCTTAATGAAATACGTGTTAAGGCACCTTCGCCAAAAAAAGGTCGTGGATCAGCTAAAAATATGGAAAAGATGCGGACCGGTAGATTGGTTGGAGCCACGGATCGGATGCCGCCGGCCGGCAGTTGGCGCCACACGGAAGCCTGAGAAACCTATCGAATTCACGTACGTTTCGGCGGCACTGCTGCAACCCCTTTTGCCACGAGCGTTGCTACGTCGTCCGCGCTGACGCCATAGCCCTATTATAGGCTTCTAGGCTAGCATCTCATGTAATAGTGACCCCCCAAGGCCCCAGTTGTGAACAAAGAGAGACATGTAGTAGGTTCCTAGACCGTTAGTAGGCTCTAGACCGTTGTTGTTGTTCAAGGTTCACACAAGGATTTGATTTTATTTTTTATTTTTTATTTTTTATTTTTTTGAGACCTCACAGTAGGATTTTTTTTTTGATTCCTCAGGTCTAGAGTACAAGTTGTAGTATCTAAACTCACGTCCAAACACACACCACTCCTCACTTACGCACCCACACACATCACAAAGGCGCAAGCTAGACCTAAACTTATACACGCAAACATGTCTATAATATATTCACGAAGATAGAGCTTCGCTAGCGACGAGAGCGTCGCCTCCTATTGTGCTGCATAGACGCCTGAGGATAACCACCGAAATAAACTGGAAAGTAAAACCCCTGGTGAGCACCGACGCCGAAGCTCGGCTTCGAGCGTGGAGCCCACCGGAATCCCTTGCAACCTGAGCTACGGCTCAGTCCTCCCTCACAGTAGGATTTGATGGCACGACGGCGGCACAAAATCACAAACAGTGGCGGCAGGGCCACGAGAGTTGCAGCCAGCAGCCGGCCACTTCATGGCTTTCCGGGCCCAAATCAGGCAGGGGACATTTGGCAGATTCTCCCGGCCCAAATGCACAGTACAAACTGAACTTGCATCCCATCATGGCCTGGGAGACAGCTGACGAAACGCCTCGCCGTGTTTTCTCTCTTGTTTGAAGGTGACTCGTCGGCGGCGTAAGCGCGAGATGGGGCACGAGGGGCAGGACTGTGGCCTCTGTTGGGTCCGAACCTCGTTGATCGATCACGTCACCCAGTTAAGTGCCAACAGTGAGCAGGCACGGGCGGTAGGCAATGTGGGCATCCCAGGGCCCAGGTCTATGCCAATCTGCTTATCTACGTATGATTTAGTCAGTCTCATAACAGTTTGGCAATGCTTCAGATTAATCCCCAAAAAACCGGGGAATAAACTATGCAAAACATGGCCGGCTCAAAGACAGCAAAAACTCAGCACATTCCTATCACCAGTGTCGAAATCAGATGAATAATAACAGTCTAATAAGATGTATATAGAACGTCACGAATTTCATTTTAAGATGTATATAGGACGCTCCTGACGTTCCCATGAATATGCAACATCGATGTCTCCAAAAGGTACAACAATCTGTTAGCTATAAGCTTCCCCCGGGACAACAAATTCTCTTACATAACACATTTCAAATCTCTCAGCATACCTTATGAGCTTGATGCTTATTCGACGCCCGTGACAGAAAATAGGTCCACGTCATATAATCATATAGCCTGAAGCCACAAGCAATACTCTACAAACAATAACTTCCCCCAAAGGGGTCAAACTTTCATGGCCTTAACCTTTTAATGTCCCTTTCACCACGATCGTAGTTCCGGTTCTCATGGACATCATTCCTCCTCCGATTGTCTAGGGCTGGGGAACGGTGTTCTTGGCTATCAGTGGACAGTTCGCCCTCTTCAGTATTTTGGCGAGCGACCTTCTGCTTGTCCTCCCGGTGTGCAGGATGGGACCAACTCTGCCTTCTCTCCTGCTTGACCCTGACACCCTCAGCAGCTAACTCCACACCATGCTCCAGCTCCCTCTCGATAAGGTCATCATCATCCATGACGTCAACCTTTCTAGAAACATCACCTTTCGATTTCCTCCGCTTCTCCAGGGCGGCTTTCACCTTATCCTTGTCTATCTTCTTCATTGCGTCCATCATTAAGGATGACATTTTTGGACCGTCATTGCTATTGACAGCACGGTCCCTTGCTTCATTCTGAGGTGTCCTCTGGTTTGTATTTTGCTTCTCTGGATGAGGGTGATCATAGCCACGGTGGCCTGCCAAATTTTGCTGGCTCAACTGTCTGGGTGGTTGATGGTGTTCCTGGGCAGTAGGCACATCAACGGTTTCTGCAGCTTTCCCAGGAGCACGATGATTAGCAACACTAGCAGAGCTCCGATCAGTATCATTTCCTTGCAATGGATGTGGCGCGACATTACTTTGCTCGTAGAGCTCCAAGATTTGGTTGCTAATCTCTGAAAAAGAAATATCATAAAAGCATAGTATCAGCATGTCTCCTCGACATCATGAGCATCAAAAGTAACATTTGAAGAAATGAATAAAGAGAATAACACAAAAGAGATACTGAAGAGGCATTGATGGTGGCAAACAGCCATAACAAATCTGAACAAGTGACACGGTCTAACAAAACATTTCTAGTTGACCGATATCGCTGGCAAAAATATGTCTTGTTCGATACTCTAGTAGTGGCCATCCAAATCTAGGTGCATTCCACTGCATGGCATACCCTTGTATTTTCCAGAATGCAATATGCTAAAAAAAGTCTAGAGATTCCACTGCAGCATGGCAGTCGCAACTGTCTTCACCTTACCTAGATCTTGGATGCAAATATGTGAGACTCCGAGATAGCTAACCAGCAGCAACAACAGCTGCACTAACGATGTTACAAAATATGGACCCTTACCAAAATAAATACCCTATTAGTGCAGTGCAGGTATTCCCTACTGACTTTGCATCCAGAGACCAACCTTCCAAGTGCCGTGGGGTAACATCAAACTCTTGCCACCAGACCTTCTCGCCATCTGATGGAAGCTTGACTTTGAGAAACTTCGCAGCCAGGAAGATCGCACCGGCCGCAATATGATGGGGCTTAAATTGCAGGCAAAGCGAAGTGCGGAGCCTGTACACCCCTTTTAAGGCGTAGTAAATAGGCATATTTGAGGATTACTCTTTGTAACAAGAAGAGTAATTTTAGCATACCCATCATTGACAAAGTTCCAGGCAACTTGAGCAAGTGCATTTTCAGCAACCTTGAATTTCTTTATTGCTTCAACCAAGGGCTTGTATGGATGGTGGATATTCAAGTCAAAACCGAGTGTTACAAGAACAACACGCTCCCCAAGTAAAATAAGTTCCTTCTGTTGTTCATACACTTCCTGAACAAAAAAAAAAAAGCACAGAACCTCAATTTGGTTATGCCACAGTAATTAGGGAATAAAATTGCATTAAACAAATCAGTCTTGTCATTGTCATTAAGAAATGGTCCATGATTGAAGAGAAGTGGCTTAAGGGGAAGCGTACAAAGGTAGAAAAACAAATACATCATTGTCAGCTGCAAAAAAAAAAGGATTACTGATAACCTAAAACAAAAATATAAAATGAATACATGATTCAACTATCTCACCTTTTGTCTAATTCGCTGAGCCGCAGCAGGATCCTTTTTGTGGATGATTTCATAGGAAATCAGTATGACATCCCTAAGAGCTTTGGGGGTTTCTTCAACTTTTCCCGCCAAGAACATACAAACTGTTGCAATTGTCTGCTTGATACAATGAGCATAGCATATTATAAGAACATACCAACTGAGCATTATATAATGAGCTTAACATAATGCAAGTTTAAATTAATAACTGTTGATGGGAAAACATTATTCCCTTGCAAGTAAAAAAGAGCAAGCAATGAGGTATGAGATTACTGCAAATAAAATGTAAGCAACTTAAGTTTGATTTGCATATCAGCAAACAATTTTTGTAACATAATAAAGAGGTAGGTTCCTGTGTGTTAGTGCAGATCTCAAATAGGCGAATATCGTAAACACTAAGCATTGACCTATATATTTAACGACATGTAATTATATTAAAATCCAGAAATTCATATTGTAAGCCAGAGGTTCATATTGTAAGCCACATGATACGAAAGTGTGCCAGGAATCCCATCACTCCACAGGGCATTGTACATGCTAGTATTGTTGTAACCTACGGGCACAACCACCACCCACTCCTGTCTTTCATACTAGCAAGTAAAATTATGATCGATATGCCACAAAATATCATTTTTGTGTCTTCGACAAATGATTAGTAACAGAATAGAATGCACAGATCACTTACCACATGCTATGATAGCAATACACCATGTAAACAAAGTGATTGACAGGTAAAAGGAAATTATTTGTTGACATAAGTGCTGAGTATCACTTTACAATCATGCAAAAAAACACAATGAAATAAAATGTTCCACAAACAGTACAAGCTCATGTGCATTTTCAATAAGACTTACCCGCTTATCATTTTTTCCATGAGATTGACGAAGGAAAAAACGATGACAAAACACTATAGCAGTAGCAATGGTAACTTGAGGCCTACATTAAAAAGCAATTCGCTGTATCAATTTATTATTGGATTTATATACTATATAATCCATAAACTATATCAAATAGGGCAGCTAGTACTCCCTCCGTTCCAAAATGTAGGTTGTTTTACTTTTATCCTAAGTCAAACTTCCCAACTTTGACCATATATATAGAAAATTATATTAACATCTAAAGTACCAAATAAATGCACTAACAAGACATTTCATAGTGGATTCAATGAGCCTGATTTGCTGTTGTAGATGCTGATGCATTTTTCTCGACTCAGGACAAAACTCAAAACGACTTACATTTTGGAACAGAGGGAGTAAATGATTAAATAAGAAATAGTATTCAGTATGATTTGATAAAGTAATAGCGGAAACCAGACAAGCCCACTCGTCACTTGAGTAGCCGTCTTCACAAAATGTTTGGTTGCCTCTGCCTCTAGAAAGCTACTTCACGTATCATAAAATCTTGGGTTAATTTGTTTGGTGCCACTGCAAATATGCAAGTTTGGAGAAATACCATTATAATTCACCTATTCGAAAACATGCCATTACAATTCTTGAATTGCTTGAATGGTGCCATTTTCTACGGTTTTTATGTTCTTGGATCCACCTGCAGTCCAACTTACTTTTGTATTGTCCAAAATACCCCTATCACACTCTTTTCTCCACCACGCTGACATGTGGGCCCCATGCGTCATCTCCTTCCTCGCTCTCTTCTCCTATACAGATTGCTCATCCCGATCTGCTAGCCTTCATGAATGGTTGCCGCTGAGCGCCTACATGTTGCTAGGCCTATAGCCGTCGCGTCCCTCCTTGTCGATTCCACCATCGACACTAGACCTGCATCTCGCCTCCGCCGGCCGCTAGAACTTGCCTCCACGTCTACAGTCGGCCGCTTGACTTGCCTTCCCATTTTAGTGTGCTCGCCGTCGCATGCAGTGCTCCGGCTTCCGGCTTCCCCGCTCCGCACTCAAGCCCCAGCTCATGCTTCCCGAATTTTTTCTTGCTTTTTTCTTTCTCCAAAAACCAGAGCAGCACTGCAAGCAAGTCCAATCCTCCTCCTCTCTCTGCCACTCTTTTCCATCGAGCAAAGCAGGCCAGCTGCAGCAGCCTGCAGCACACCAATCTCCACCACCTAAGTCTCCCAAGCCAAGTCCACCATCCATCCATGTCAAATCCAAAAATCAAATCCACCAGCATCAGCAGCCCGGAGGTTGCCTCATTTGCGCCGTGCAGCTCGCTCACGCGCTTGCTGCTACCGTCTGTAGTTAATGGCGCTCGGCCACACGCGGAAGCGAGCTGTGGATTGAGATGGTAAGACGGAGGAAGGGGATGAAGCATGGGCCCGCATGTCGGTGTGATTCAGAAAGAGATATAGTGGGGGGCATTCTGGGCAATACGGAAGTACGATGGCTTGCAGGTGGGTCCAAGAGCATCAAAGACGTAGAAAATGGCACTGTTGAGGCAATTCAAAAATTGTAATGGCATATTTACAAATAGATGAATTGTAATGGTATTTCTCCGAACTTGGATATTTGCAGTGGCACCAATCAAATTAACCCTAAAATCTTTACCTTCTGTGCAAACACTAGGTAGATCGTGTACATTCAGAAAAACATTTGCCATCCTAATATTCTAGTTAAAGTTTGTGACAATATATGATTGAGCTATTACTCTCATCAGGGGTGAATCTAGCTCAAAACGGCGCCGGGGTCAGCGCTATTACTGGCCGGGGTCACCTCTTTGCAAGAACAGTGCTGAACAGTAATTTGCATTGAATTTAGAAGATGTTGTCGGGGTCAGCTGACCCAGGTAAATACATGTAGATTCGCCCCTCATTAAATCTTCCCAACAAATGTTGTATGTGTCCTAGGTGGCAGAATGTGTCTTTAATAGCTGTGGACCAAGCTCAGTACACAGGTAGGCCACAATTCCAGCAGCATTTTTAGACACTTGAGGCCAAGATGGGTTTTTTGTTAGGATCTTATCTTATCTGTAGTGTTACAATGTTTGTAAGGAGCCAATAAGACAAGGGTCCTGGTATTGCTAAAGAAAGGCAAGCAACAACTCCCTATCATTCCATATGTTCTTTGTGCTGCTGGTTGCTTCTTCCTCCTATTTTCTAGTCACAACTAACCAATCTAACCTATCAAACCAACCCATACCTCTATCTATGTTTCTCAAAAAGTCGGTTCATAACAGCCCTAAAGATTAAAAAAAAAATGCTATCTACAAGCCCTGCCATGCAGTTATCAGTCATGCTGCAGATGTGAAGCAAGAATCCCCTCATATTTGTAAAGTACAGTGCACACAGTACCATTCATAATTGTAACCATATAAAAGTTCTTCAGACAGCAGCAAAAGCCTAATAGGAAAAGATAAATAGGCTGCACTGAAATAACAGGCCAAAACAATATGAAAAGAGTATGTTGAAATATTACACATGAAGTGGCTGTTATCTTTTCGGGAATACAAGTAATGGTAAAAAAAATTGTGGTAGAATGCACACTTACACTTGAAGCCTCATCCCCAAATCCTGAAGAAAAATGCAGTATGTCTTGCGAAAATGAGCCTCTTTCTTCAGATCAATGCCATCTCTCCGTGAAAGCGAATTTTCTTCTATTTCTTTTCTACTAAAATACCACGAACTACCAAGTTTGCCAGCTTCTACATTTCTGCCATATGGGATTCTATATGGGCTATTTTCTACAATTCCATGATGTGAAGAGTCACTTGTCTGCATGATGTAAGGATGTTCCTCTTCTCTGCTCAGCAATCTGAAGAAGTGAGGAAGGTAGTGTTACACTGTTACTCTTTGCAAAATTAACAGGAACCTCAAGGGCAGTGGTTAGAACAGAAGAAGTGGTAAAGAGCTGAAAAACAAAAGGCACATGCACCTAACAATATGTTTCAAATGACATGTGACAATGCAAGTTATATAAAAAAAACTAAAATATGTCACCAAAACAATGATTTAAACCTGCTAAAACTAAAACGAGTGAAGAGGTCTATCCATACAAGGTCCAAGGAATTGCCAGTCATTCATGGAACTCCAGTGATTCAACAAAGAGATTTACTCCTTGTCAATCGATTGAGATCTTGCTTATCCATCAATCCCTCAAAGTTCTAGGGATGAAGCTTTGGTTTGGGGGATTTGGGGTTTGGGGCTTACCTTGTTGCCTGGTTGTAGAGGGAGCTCCGGGGTGGCTCGCCGGCCGGCGGTGGAGGCGGGAGAGACGGCAGCGAGCGGAGGCGTCGAGGGCGCAGCAGGAGCCGGGCGGCGGGGATTCCGCGGCGGGCGGTGGAGGTGGCGGGGGCGGGGGCGTACAGGTCAAACGGATTCGCGTCGGGTGGTGGAGGAGGACGGCGGCGGGGGCCGCCGGAGCCGAGCGGCGGCGGAGGCAGCGGGGGCGGAGCGCTCTCGAATTCGGCGTTCTAAGTTCGGGCGGAAGCCGAGTCGCGAGGAAGACGGGAGGAAGAAGAAAGAGATGAGAGAGAGGGAGTTAGATCTGAGCCGTTGGATGGGGATCTAATGGTTATAGATGATGATTGATGGATAACCTATTTTTCAGTTGATTGACGTGGAGACATAAAAATGGAATTTTCCAGTAGTGGTGATCTTTCCATGCTATGGAAGGAATTTTTCCAAATCATCACGCCCAAACCTCGAACAAAAGAAAAATTACAATTTTGTCATAAAATTAACCCACGGTTGCGATGTTATGTCTTCAGGGGCAACAAAATCAGACTCCGTAACCGCTTGACCGGGCAACTCCCAGATTATTCCTGCCAACCACGCAATATAACCACATAACTCTCCACGTAGCACCCGATCTCTCAATAACGAGTCAATCATTCGACTGTCAATCATTCGACTCAGAATCGTAGAAAAATTTCGAACGAAAGCTAATTCGAATGAGATGGATCGGATGATAACCTGAGAAGTCGATACGAGCCCTCCTCGCTGCAGGGGTGTCGTTGATGCGCGCGGCAAGGACGGGCGGAAAGAACAAGAATAAGCGCCGCCCTAGGGGCGCGGCGGAGGCGGTAGCGGCGGCGGTAGAGGGGTGGGGCGGCGTCAATGTCGTGTGCGCGGGGAGGCTGCGAGCCTGCGTGCGAGGCGAGGCTGAACGGGGGCGGAACCCTAGGCCGACTTGGTTTTGCCTGTCCCGTCTCGTCACGTGGGCTGGTGGGCGGGCCGGACCTGGACTCCTAAGTTCCAAATGGAACCAAAGTCCAGCTCAGATCTGCCGTGGAGGACAGAAGAAGGAAGCATGTACGCTGGACAGCTGAGAAATGGGCCGCCACACTTATCGGGCCAAAGTTTAAGTTTGTAACCCAGCCCACCAAATTGAGTGTGTCTGGCAAGCTCAGCAAGTCCAGACCCAACTCGAGGACTGAGCCGTAGCTCAGTTGGCAAGGGATGCTGGTGGGCTCCCTGCCCGCCCACGCTCAAAGCTTGACTTCGGCGTCAGTGCTCACCAGGGGTTTTACTCCCCAGTTTATTTCGGTGGTTATCCTCTGGCGCCTATGCAGCACAATAGGAGGCGACACTCTCGTCGCTAGCGAAGCTCTGTCTTCGTGAATATATTGTAGGCGTGTTTGTGTGTATAAGTTTAGGTCTAGTTTACGCCTTTATGGTGTGTTTGGGTGCGTGAGTGGGGAGTGATGTCCGTTTGGACGTGAGTTCACGTTACAACTTGTACTCCAGATGTGAGGAATAAAAAAAAAAAGTCCAGGCCCAACTCGTCCATCGCGCGTCGGCGGCGTCACAGCCGTCGTCGTCTGCGAGGAGCATCTCTTCCTCCACGGCTCCACCCCGCCCCACCGCCACGGCCGCTCTCTCTCCTCCCTTCCCCCTCCGCCGGCCGCGACCCGCCACTAAAAAATCGCCTGGAACCTTTCCTTTTCGTGGATCCCTTCCACTCCCCCACGAGGCAAGCTGCCGGCGTTAATTCCATTCCTTAATTGCCAATGGCGACCGCCTGCGCCAGTACGGCCTTGCCGCGGGCGTCTTGGGATAAACTTCGCGGCAAGGAAGGCACCCGGTGCCGTGCCGCCGCCTTAATAGCTTCTTCACTCTTCCCCCGTGGCAACTCTGGTCCCGCGGGTTGTGGTAGGGCATCGCCATGGGTGCTCTTGTTGGCCCTGCCTTCGTGCTGCTTTCATGGGTGCTTTTCTCCCCCTGCCTCTGCTCTGGTGAGATGTCTTGATCGTGCACTTTTGAGTTGTGGATTTTATGGCTTTTGGGGAGCAAGATTCTATGGTGTGCTGAGTACATTTTGGAGCTAATAAGAGATGCAATTACTGGACTCCAAACTTGTCAGCGTAAAATACAAATAATCCTTTATTCTGTGCGCCTGAATGTATCTACAATTCTGCATGGAAAATTGTATGTTGATGATAATAGGAGGAGTAACCCTGTATTCACATGCAGTTTTTTTTTTCAACTATTCCGCATATATTTTTTGAGAAAAAGAAAGTTGTACAAAAGTATGCAATTTGCTATAGACACTGTCCATGTTGGTTAGCTAACTTTGAGTTAGATGCAATTTTTACTGGAAAACTAGAGGTTGAGTGATTTTCCTGTTAAAAATGGTAGCCCAAGCTGCCAGTCTTTTATTATATGGTGTTCTCAGTAAAAGTTTTGCATAACTGTATAAGTTGTTATTGAACATCATTTATACCACCGTTTGAGCATTCTATTTTTTCTGCAGTGGATGGGCTGTCCAAGGTGAGAGCTGTTAATTTGGGAGGATGGCTGGTGATTGAAGGGTGGATTAAGCCATCGCTTTTTGATGGCATTCCAAATGGGGATATGCTCGTAGGTGGATTGATCTTAGTTATTCTCTGTGTGTTCTTGGTAAATTGATGCTTGCAAGGTTTTCATCCTCTATGGGTTGTGTTTACAGGATGGGACGCAGGTGCAGCTCCGCTCCGTTGTATTGAATAAGTATGTTAGTGCAGCCAATGGGGGTGGCTCAAATGTGACAGTGGACCGTGATGTGGCCTCAACATGGGAGACATTTAGGGTGAGGAGTACGTGGAACTTATTTGTCTGATTGAATGAAGTATTAGTCTGTTGAGTTGTAGTTTACAAGGGATAAGCCTCTGTGTTATTACAGATATGGTGTATGAAATTTATCAATCTGATTTCAAAGTATGAAGTATATTGGTCTGAAGAAAAGTATGTTTCATTCATGCTACTGAAATATTGACTAAATGCTATTTAGCTCTTAACTCCACTCCACATTCTGCCACTGGGTACAATTTTTCAGCTATATGATATATTTCTTTTCTGACCTGTTTTGCCAAGTTATATGAACTATTTCTTGAGTTCTTGTTATAATTAAGTCGATGGCCACTGTGGTTTTACAACTGTGTATCACATGACAAGAAACTCATGATGAGAACCATTGCAAAATTTAACTGAACACTGAATAGTATAGGTGAAGGGTTGGTGTCTTGGCGATATATTTTGCTGTGTAGTCAAAATGTTTGGAGGGTCAACAGTGTAGTTTTTTGACATATGTTTGTGAAACAATATTTACATATTTTTGCCAATCCACATGTAAGATTGCCACAAACATACATCTAGAGCATATGTCAATATTTTTTTCTCCCTAAGCAGACAGAATCATATGTTTTTCACTTTTTTGCCATCCAACTATCTGTTGCTCTATGCTTAGTAGTTTTTTTGAGCTTCATCAAGTGTTACCTTACTGGTTTTTATCTTTAAGCAGGTTTGGAGGGTGTCAGAAAATGTGTTTCAGCTTCGATGCCTTGGAGGTCAATTTTTGACATCCAACAATGAAGATGGTTTGATCTTGGCAACTGCAATGGAACCATTTCCCACTGAGACTTTCTACATAGAAAGGAATGATGGAAGGGTTCATATTAAACTACTGAATGGAGGCTATGTGCAAGTATTGCTCAGAGTTTCATCTTGACAATTTCAAAGTGTTATATCTGATTGTCCCTTAGTTGCCTTCGTGCAAGTTGCGCCATTAATAAGACATTGCAATCTCCTTTTAACTTAGGCAACAAACGATCATCTGCTTATTTACACTTATCAATTCCAACCAGGATGGGATAATAATTTAGCGACATTTGAATTGGTGATTGTTGCCAATAACTTGCATGGGGACTACCAGCTTGCCAATGGTTATGGTTACGAGAAGGCGAAGATGGTCTTAGAAGTATGTCTCAGGGCCCTCATTTTCTTTTGAAACTTGCTGAATTGAATCCATTTCTCTTGTGCACAACATCCCTTGACTATTCCTTCTGCTTTTTAAGGAGCACAGGACAAGTTTCATTACAGCAAGTGACTTTCATTTCCTATCTCGACATGGAATTAATACTGTGAGAATTCCTGTCGGGTGGTGGATAGCACAAGATCCTTATCCACCTTCTCCATTTATTGGAGGGTCTTTGGCAGCTCTGGACCTAGCATTTTCATGGGCGCAGTATGTCGTTTTTTGAAACTGTTCTTTGTGGTATTTGATATTCCTGATTCTTCCTAATGCTATAGTATTAAGGGTTCATTCAGTTAGTAATATCCAATTTCTTTGTTGGATTAGATCTTATGGTTTGAAGTGTATAATCGATCTTCATGCTGCTTCCGGTTCTCAAAATGGAATGGAACATAGTGCGAGCAGGGATGGTTCTGTGGACTGGCCGTCACCTAGATATATCTCACAAACATTGGAAGTTATTGACTTCCTGGCGACAAGGTATTCTTTCTCCTAGAATGTTGTCTTAAATAATTGGAACGGTAATTGTTGCATTTCTCCTGCGCCGATTCTGTACCACCAAACTATCTCGGCAGTTGCATATCCTAAAGACTGTATTTACTAATTACTAGTAGTTTCTGATGTTCTTAGATCTCACGGACTGCCCTTGAAATGTTTTTTGCAGGTATGGAAGCCATCCTTCCCTTTTGGGCATTGAGCTTCTGAATGAACCTTCTGCAGCTACTGTTCCTTTAGATGTTCTGGTGCCATACTATATGAGGGGTTACCAAATTGTGCGAAACCATTCATCAACTGCATATGTTATTCTCTGCCAAAGAATTGGGAATGCAGACCCAGTTGAACTTTTTCAAGCTGGTGTTGGTCTTTCAAATGTTGTAGTTGATTTACACTACTACAACTTGTTTGATCCTTACTTTGCCACCATGAATTCCACTGAGAATATTGAATTTATTTACAAGATGAGAGCACCACAGTTACAGGCTCTTAAGGACGCAAATGGGCCTCTTGTCTTCATTGGTATGAATACCAACCATCTTACATTTTTATGTTATTTCTGCCTTGCCCATGACTATCTTTCAAATGTTTTAGTTGCTGCACGTACTATTGCTTGATATATGTTTCTTCAAAAAAAAATATTTTGGAGTCCGGACCTGTTTTCTGCATTAATTTCTTCTTCAGATGTGATGAGTATCATTCACTTTAAAACCCTCTTTTCTGTTTATTTAACCCTGTATCCTTCAGGTGAATGGGTCAATGAATGGGACGTGCAAAATGCATCTCAGTATGAGTATCAGAAGTTTGGCAGAGCTCAGTTGGATGTTTACGCGAACGCCACCTTTGGGTGGTCGTATTGGACACTAAAAAATGACAGGATGCATTGGGACTTCGAGTGGAATATTCAGAACAAATACCTTCTATTCAGTAAGTAACGTTGGCCGTGCTAAACCAAGCTTGCAATTCTCATCCATTCCCTTGACAATCCTATAGCTAGTAAGCCACATCCGATTGTTAAATTTTGCTCAAAACATTCAGTTCTGCCCTAACCTAACTAGTAACCAATTCCATACATAGAAGTAACATTGATCATAGGATGGAGTCATTTCAGTGCTATTTCCATCAGAATCTGCCATCTAAGACTCCTTTTGAGTTCGTTCCACATGTGACCAGTTCTTACCATGGTATGCAACTTCTGTTTAGGTGGGTCGTCCCTGCTGAGGTCGCCGAGCTTACTTCTGCTGCTAATGTTTGGATGTGGACCTTACCTTATCACCATGCCTAGATAACCCGGAACCTCCTGGAGGACATGCCAAAAGGAATCTCTTGTTGTTCCTGCTGCCGTCTGCCCTGTTTTTTTTCTCCTCCCTGCATCCACATCAGCTGGCGATATATTCATTTGCGTAGATGTGCCGTTAGAATTTTATTTTCGACGCACTTTGGTCGTTGCAATTGTCAGTATGTGGAGCATCATTGTTCAGGATGGAGACAGTAGCGTTGGGCCTCTCAGAAAGTACAGAGGGGTGTGGCTGCTGCGAACTGGCCGTGTCGTCGTGGGTTGCCGGATCCACGTGGGGTTGGACTTTGCTGATGGGTGCCTGGGTGCTGTTGTTTTTTGTTTTGCCTCTGCGTTCCGTCGTGACTCGTGAGCGTCAGAGTTGTGAGGCCGACGGCTGGACCGTGTCTCGGAGCTCGGCGCCCGGCGTCTGCGCTCCTGGCATGCGGATGCGGTCTCGGCACGCTGCCGCGGCTGCAAATGGCAGCTGATAATTGCGTTGGCCCGGAATCTCTTTTTCCTAGTGATCGGCCCCTCTTGCAGCCTGAAGCCTCTTGCCAAAATTCCAGCAGCACATTTCTAGCTGGTACACCCCGGATGAGCCGCCCAAGTGGCTGAATTCGTTAAGAAGTGATGACCATCTTGCTCATCACTAATCGTGCAACTAGTTCGGTACGTACTTGCGAGCTCACCAATCCCATCACTCAGTCCGGTCCGTACTTAACGATCAACCAACAGGGCACATCGCAGTTCGCAGTACGCCGCCACGGCGCCACACACCATGAACATGATGTCTCGTCAGACAAGAACAATATGCTTTGAATTGAACGGTTTTGCTTGTGTTTTCTCCACCCACGCAAAGCCAGCGCCGCCCAATGTCCAAGTCCAACCCATGCACGACGGGTACGGATGCGACCTACTCCGGACACCTGGACGGCTGCGCACGCCAAAACCCCGGTGCCCAACGCCCCGAGCCGGCGAGCCCATCAAACCTGACGTGCGACCGCGCCCAGCCACCAGACGCCACGACCGCACCATGTCTCCTCCGTCCACTGTCCACTCCACCACCATGACTCCACCCCCGTTTATATGCAGCCTCCGCGCCCGCGCGCCAGCGACTCCGTCCAAGAACACCCCGCCCGGCGCCCACCCACCCCCGCCAGATGACGACGCCTCGCCACCACGCGACGGCGCTGCCGCTGCTTGCCGCGCTCATTCTACTGCTGCTCGCCGGCCCGGCCGCGGCGCAGCCGCCGTCGCGGGACAAGGACAGCGGCGGCGGCGGAGTAG
This sequence comes from Alloteropsis semialata, assembly GCA_004135705.1. Lineage (NCBI taxonomy): Eukaryota > Viridiplantae > Streptophyta > Magnoliopsida > Poales > Poaceae > Alloteropsis > Alloteropsis semialata. The sequence continues at coordinate 56,006,948 of CM014273.1, forward strand.
GAGGGTATGGCATGCAGACCCAGCCGCCGGGCTTCAGCGCGCCCATGGTCGTGCTGCTCGTGGCGCTCATCGCGGCCTTCTTCTTCATCGGCTTCTTCTCCGTGTACATGCGCCGGTGCGGCCGGGGCGCCGCCTCGGCCGGCCCGAGGATCCCGGCCGCCGCGCTGCTCGCGCTGTCGCGGGAGGAGCAGCGGAACCAGCAGCGGCGCGGGCTGGACCCCGCCGTGGTCGAGTCGTTCCCGACGATGAGGTACGCGGAGGCCAAGGAGCTCCGGGTCGGGGGCAAGGACGCCGCGCTCGAGTGCGCGGTCTGCCTCAGCGAGTTCGAGGACGAGGAGGAGCTCCGGCTGCTGCCCCGCTGCAGCCACGCCTTCCACCCGGACTGCATCGGGGAGTGGCTCGCCGGCCACGTGACGTGCCCCGTCTGCCGCTGCAACCTCAACCCCGAGGAGCTCGCCGCGGCCGAGGCGGACGGCTCCGGCGAGGCGGCAGCCGCGGAGGAGCAGGCGGCAGATCAGGTGGCCATCGACGTGACACGCGAGGGCGCCGAGGAAGGGGAGGAGGAGGAGAGGAGGAGGGAGGCGATGGAGCTGGAGCGGATCGGGAGCCTGCGCCGCGCGGTGCGGTCGCGGTCGGGGCGGCCGCCGCTCGTCCCGCGGTCGCACTCCACGGGCCACTCCGTCGCCACGCGCCTCGACGGCGACCTCGAGCGGTTCACGCTGCGGCTGCCGGAGCACGTGCGCAGGGAGATGGTCGCCGCGGGCGAGGAGAGCCTGCGCCGCACGGGGCCGGCCGCCCGGGACCGGGAAGGCCGCGCCGGCGCCGGCGCCAGGAGCGCGCGGCTCGGGCGGTCGGACCGGTGGCCGTCCTTCATCTCGCGGACCTTCTCCTCGAGGGTCCCGTTCTGGTCCGCGTCCAGGAGGGCGCCCGACGCGGAGGCGGCCGTCGTGGCCGCAGCCGGAACGGAAGCCCCCACGGCCGCCGCGAGAACCAAGCGTGAAAAGACGGCGGATGGCGGCTCCGTGACCCCGTCCAAGGGGAGCGTGCGCTTCGATTGCCTCGGCGGCGTCGGCGCCGCCGTCTCGTCCGCTGCCGGCGACAGCGAGACGGAGGATGAGGACGAGGAGAAGGCGATCGCCCGGCACCGGCAGGCGTAAGCGTAACACGCCCGGGAAGCGGGATTCGCGCCACGCATCGCGCGCGCGCTCGTCAGCATCTCTGCTCCACGGTTCAAACGGCGACTCACGCACGCGTCGCACGGACACGGCACATGGTAGCGTATCAGTGCGTGGTGAGACGAGGAGCTGCAGGCTACTGTCCATGGCCATGTGATCCACGACCACGAGACGAAGTTGCTCGCGGGCAAATGGGAACGCACCGCTGAGGCGACGATTCCGTTCCGTTCCAGACGGTGGTTTCTTGTTCCCGTTTTTCTCTTCTGCGTGCTAGTACGTTTTTTTAGGAAAAAAAAAAGAAGTGAGAAGGGATTTGATTTGGTTGGCCGGCGTGCTATGCTTATGGCTTATGCTAGGGGACGTAGAAGAGTTCTTGATTCATTTTTTTTCGTTGCCATTGAAAAATTGGGCGAAGTCGTTGTAAGACAGTGGTCGAGAAAGTATTAAAAAAGGTTGAAAAAGTTTACGGGGCAAGTGTTGACTGACTGTGACTGTTGTGCCTTCTCTTCCACACTGGCCCATCGTTTATCCTGCCCACATGGTGGCGAGCTTGTGCAAGAAACTAGCAGAGCAGTGTTGAGCTTTACCAGTGACTTCGTGGCTCCATCTCACTCACACTGAAATTGAGGGGGTCTTTTTCTGAATCCTGTGAAAAATAATTTGATTCGTTCATAAAAGCAACAGAGCTGGTTTAGCCCCGAGCGATCGAGCTTGGCATGCAATCCATGGTGGCGTGATGAACTGATGGAGGGATGTGTACTCCACGCCGGACGGTGCCGTGCCGACGCATAATCAATTCCGGCGTCCACGCCGCGGCAGTGTCAGTTTGACTTCAACGTTCTAGATGCTCGCCACTAGACGATTAAACAAGGGGGGGTCCTGCGCTTTGAAAATACCGATCCTTTCTACGTGCCAACGGTACTTGTAGCTCACTGACAAAGACTCCCCAGCTGTCGATGGTTCCTAATCCAATGTGAGACTCGAGTGAGAGATCAACATCCTGGAGCCTCGTTCCACGTAGCATTAGGCAATCACGTTCATGGAATCAAACTGCTTTTTTTTTTAAAAAAAAGAGACTAATCCCTGATTCTATAGACTACTAGCAGATCCAGCACTTCGCCTGACAGAAAGAATACTGCATGCTCCTGTCCTCATGTAGAAAGTCGACTAATTGGTATATTAGATGTTGTTCAGGACTATCGAATGCTAACAGACCTGGAACTACGACTGAAGCGAGATCTTAAAGTGAGGCTGCTAGGGCTGACAGCGGTGGAGAAATTGAGGGCAAGGCAGGCATCGCGGCGGGTGGCAATAAAAGCAACTGAGGCAAGCTCGAAACTGTTTTACTTGCAAGCTAACGGCCGGCGCAGAAAGAATCTCATTCACTCTTTGGAGTCTGAAGATGGTATATGTTACTCACATGAACAAAAAGAGGACGCCCTCTATAAGCATTTCAGTGACCATTTTGGCAGACCTGCACAGAGGGAGCAAACCTTGAATTGGGATGAAATTGGGCTTGTGACACATGACCTACAACACTTAGAGGAGCCTTTCTCGGAGGAAGAAGTGCATGCAGTGGTCTCTGATATTGAGGCAGAGAAGGCGCCGGGGCCGGATGGCTTCATTGGAGTCTTTTTGAAGCAAAGCTGGGAAGTGGTTAAGGAGGATCTTATGAATGCAATGAGCTATTTTTACCAACAACATGACCAACATTTCTCCCACCTTAACACAGCCCATGTGTTGCTGATTCCCAAAAAAGCGGATGCAAAAAGGATAGCAGATTATAGGCCAATAAGTTTGACGCACTCCATTGCAAAGCTTGTTTCTAAGCTGCTGGCCAATAGATTAGCCCCGGAATTGAATGAGCTGGTGTCAAGGGCTCAAAGTGCTTTCATCAAAAGGAGGAGCATACATGATAATTTCCTTTACTCCCAAAATCTTGTAAGAGCTCTGCATCGATGCAAGAAGCCAGGCTTGTTCCTTAAACTTGATATAGCAAAGGCCTTTGACAGTGTAAGGTGGGACTATCTCTTAGAGGTGTTATCCAGGATGGGGTTTGGACCAAATTGGAGAGCTTGGGTTTCTATTCTGCTGTCAACAAGCTCATCGGCTGTATTACTGAATGGGACAAGGGGCAAATGGTTCAGGCACCATACAGGTTTGCGTCAGGGGATCCACTCTCACCAATGTTGTTTATCTTAGCTATGGAACCTCTTCAGAGACTGGTGGAGTTAGCAGCTGCTGAAGGTCTTTTGTCCCCGATTCAATCCAGAACAGCTAAATTGCTGGTGAGTCTTTTTGCGGATGATGAAGCAGTTTTTATTAATCCTGAACGGAATGAAGTCAAGGTGGTGGCTGAGCTGCTACAATTATTTGGAGATGTCTCGGGCTTGATCATCAACCGGAGCAAATGTGCTGTATACCCCATAAGATGCGATGGCTTAAATTTGATTGAGGTAATGGAGAGCTTCCCTTGTCCAATACAGAATTTTCCGTGTCAGTATCTTGGATTACCACTGCATTTTAGACAGCCGAGGAGGGTAGATATATAGCCGTTGGTTGACAAAGCAGCAACAAGGTTGAATACATGGAAGGGACGGCTTCTGAACAAAGCTGGGAGATTGAAACTTGTAAATTTGGTGTTGTCATCAATGCCAACATATTTTCTAACTGTTTTCGCGCCGAGGAAGTGGCTGATAAAGAAGATTGATAAATTGGAAGGGGTCGAACGAGGCAAAGGGGGCAGCTGCTTGGTCCGATGGGAGAAGATTAAAAGACCAAAGCGAGTAGGAGGTCTGGGAGTAATTGACCTTGAGCTCTTCAGTAGAGCCTTGAGGTTGAGGTGGATGTGGTTCGAATGGAAGGATCCAGATCGGCCGTGGGCTGGGACTGAAGTACCCTGCAATGATTATGATAAGCAGCTTTTTCGCGTAAGTACAAGAGTGACACTGGGAGATGGTGAGAGGGCAAGGTTTTGGGACTCGCCATGGATGGATGGTAAAGCGCCTAGGGATATCGCTCCAAATCTCTATAAACTGGCTTGGCGCAAAAGTTTGACAGTACGAGAGGATTTGCAGTATGACAATTGGACAAGGGGACTCTGGAAGATGACCACGGCGGAGGAAATGGCGGAGTTTGTAACTCTTTGGAGCCAGGTGCAGCAAGTGCGTCTGAATGACCGGCCAGATGAAATTACATGGAGGTGGACTAAGGATGGGAACTACACTGTCAAGTCTGCTTATAACGTGCAGTTTGTTGGCTCCTTTTGCTCCTTTGATCAGTCGGCCATTTGGAGAGCAAGGCCTGAAGGAAAACATCGATTCTTTGCTTGGTTGCTAGTGCAGAACAAAATCTTGGCTGCTGATAAGTTAATGGTAAGGCGATTTGCTTGTGATCCGATCTGCTCTTTATGTGACCAAGAGCTGGAGAGTGCGGTACATCTGTGCCTTCATTGTGTCTATGCGCGAGAACTGTGGATGCTTCTGGTCAACTGGGTGCAGGAGGACATCCAGATGCCTGTGCTGGGGGTGTCCCTGGAGGACTGGTGGAATGCGTCGTTGCAGGGCTTGGCAAAGGAGCAGAGGCGGAGGGTGGCGGCGCTGCTCATCTACACAACCTGGAACATATGGAAGGAACGTAATCGTAGAATTTTTGAAAGGAAATCCCTGTTGCCGCATCAAGTCTTGGAGTTGATTAAGGAGGAGGTGCAGATTAGGGAGGCAGCTTGCGAACGAGGGCCAGGGACCTAAGGGTCCTTTTCTTCTTTTTTTAGGATGAGTCCATCAAGAGCTTTTAATCCTTTATGTAATAAGACCTTTGTAACTGTCAGTTTGCTTCTCCTTCTTAAATGACATAGCCTTCTTAAATGACATAGCAGTGCTCCTGCTGTTTATTCAAAAAAAAAATGTAGAATGACTGGCACTGTGCAGTCTTCTCTAGATCACTACCTAGAAATAGCATTCAGCAGGACCTCGATCACAAACCCAAATCAAGAGACCGGATCAACGCATCTGCTAGAGATGTTTGAAGCGTACAACCTCTAACAATTATACAAATTCACAGCACATGTTTCTTGATTTAACAAGAGCAGCAACAGTCAGCAGCCAGTTTATGTGCAATTTTGATTTGGGCTGGAAATTAAGAAAAATGTTACTGAACCATTCTTAAATATATGATGTTTAGGCTAAACTAATAAAGAACAGAGAGAAATAGAAGCCAAGAAAACAAATGAGTTACTGAATAAATTAACTCGTTTCTACCGAAATTTAATTGGAAACGCTGGACAAACTGGTTGAGGACATCAAGTTCAAGCAAGCCCACAACGTCGTGTTAAATGGATTTTTTTAAAATTTTCTTTTTTATGAATTTTCAAAAACAACTGTTGGGTGGCAGATTTTGCAAATCTGTCACCCAACCGCCGTATCAAATGGCTACCGCCAAATGATACGGCGGTAAGATCCTGTAACCGCCGGTTCCGCTAAACCAACAGGCGGTTTCTTGATGAAACCGCCAAATGGTTTCGCGGTTAGCCAAACCGCCAAATCAAACGGCGATAACAATTTGAATTAAATTTTTTGTTGGTAAATTGTTTAAAAATTGTTATTTGATTAGTATAAATTGTTTAAATAGGTTATTGATGATTTTTATTAACAGATATTTTATTTTTTGTTCTGACTCACTGCAACAAACACATCCCACGGATTCAATGGCCCTCCAATTAATTTTTTAGGTAAATTGTTTAATTGTTTAAAATTGTTATTTTCATTATTATAATGGTTGAAAATTGTTTAAATTGGTTTTTAATTTTTTTATTAATAGATATTCACTTTTTTAGGTAAATTGTTTATCTGTTTAAAATTGTTATTTTTATTATTATAATGGTTGACAATTGTTTAAATAGGTTATTGATTTTTTTTAGTAATAGATATTCTGTTTGTTGTAGGTAAATTATTTAATTCTTTGAAATTGTTATTTTCATTATTATAATGGTTGAAAATTGTTTAAATAGGTTTTTGATTTTTTAAATAGATATTCTGTTTTTTCTGACTGACTCGAACAAACACATCCCACGGATTGAATGGCCCACACCATCTCCTTGCCGAGTGACTGCAACAAACACACCTCACGGATTCAATGGCCCACACCATGTCCTTCCTGAGTGAGTGCAAAAACACACCACACGGATCCATTGGCCCACTGGCTGGGGTGGGCCATTCAATCCGTGTGGTGTGTTTTTGCAGTCACTCAGCAAGGACATCGTGTGGGCCATTCAATCCGTATGGTGTGTTTTTGCAGTCACTCAGCAAGGACATCGTGTGGGCCATTCAATCTGTGTGGTGTGTTTTTGTAGTCACTCAGTAAGGACATCGTTCAAATACAGCTTTGTTAGTAGATGGTGTTGATGAAAACTTGAACTTAAATGGAGCATCTGATACTTTTGATTCAGCCGATTCAGATTTTGAGGAATACATTGATTCTAGGGGAGAAGATGGCGAAGATACAGATATAAAAGGGCATTATGGGGAAGAATACAATAGACTTTTAAGAATTGCACTGCACGCACTTTGGATTCCGCTGCCACCACTATCTGTTGTGTAAGATTCTATATAACTCAAACCAACAGAACATAAACACAATTCCAGTACAGGGTGTGCTTCCTCTGAGTGACAGCAACAAACACATTCATGCGAGCCACGGATTGAATGGCCCACCACCTCTCCTTCCTCTGAGTGACAGGGGGGTGCAGGCTATAAGTGTAGGCCGGTGCGCTCTTTATATTGCACAAGTTTGATACACAACTCATCCATCCCACGACTCATCGTCAATATAGATCGTACCAATGTCATCGTGGAGAGATGACCCAAAAGGTGTGCCGACATGGGAAGAGCGGCCAAAATGCTACTGCGGGTTCCGATGCTGGTTGCAAGTCTGCACTGATTCTTCAAACAAGTCCAAGTGGGGTGCTAGGTTCTTCAGATGTCCTGACATTGATGATGATTTCAAGGTTCGTTGCAATGCTAATGCATGTTTTTGTTGTTAGTGTATCTAAATGACCAAGCCGTCCACATGCAGGCTTGTAGTTTCTTCCAGTGGATTGACAAGAATGCTCTACCCAGTCAAGGAGTACCATCACCAATTGAGAGCAAAGAGCAGTACTCTGCTAGACTAGAACAAGCACGTGAGGCCGAACGTTTTTCTCGCCTTGAGAAAGACCTTGTTAAGCGTGAGGCGGCACTTAAGCTCAAGGAGGGAGAATTCCAAGCTCAGGAGTCTCGCCTGCGTCATCAAGAAGCGCAACATTTAGCTTCGGCAAAAGAGTTCTGGCAACGAAGTAACAGGATGAAGGAGGTGGAGCGTCAGGAGGCCGAAGCACGTGAAGCCGATCGTGAGCGCAACAGAGAGGCCGGACGCCGTGCAAAGGAAGCTGCACCAGAATCCAGCAGGAAGGGGAAATATCCCCGTTGTACTCAGTATAGCGTTAGTTCCACACCCGGCAACCTACTTTCCCCTAAGGCATGTTTGTTCTGGTAACAGCAACTGATTATGTTTTCGGTGTGCTGCACATGCCATTGCAACTTCTATTAGATTGTTTAGGCTAAAGATGTGAGGTGTGTGTTCACCATATCGTTTCTGTGATGTAATTTTTTATACATTGCAAATGAATGCCGGGGTACTTAATTAAGAAAAACATGAGTACAAGAGACCCATTTGTTATCCATCAATCTGCTAGCTTCTTGGAAGTTACTATAATCCATCCATCGTCATCCTTAAGGTTTTTGTTAACTGGAGGTATTTCCTGGTATATTTGCTATCAACGGTGAGCAAACATTTCAAACAAATATGGCATGGTGCAAGATAAAACAATGTGCGAAAATATTATGATGGCATGAGTGTTTTGGTCACTATCAGCAGAGCCACCATCCTGGTCTGTATAATCTCTGTTTTCCTCATCACCGGAGCTCAGGTCACTTAGGTACTTGGAATCATCCAGTCCTCCATCTTTGTTATGCTCAGAATTGATGTCAGATCTTCCATTAGTTTTTTTTTCTGATTTATATATTTTCTACTGAATTCAGGACCTAACCGCCGAAGGATGCGCACGGACCTAACCGCCGTTTCATTCGGCGGTTAGGTCCTGGCCGTCCGACAAAAAATAGTTTCAAATAAAACCGCCGGTTCAAACGACGGTTCAACTAACCGCCGGTTCAACGGCGGTTACAGATTCTTACCGCCGTATCATTTGGCGGTAGCCATTTGATATGGCGGTTGGGTGACAGATTTGCAAAATCTGCCACCCAGCAGTTGTTTTTGAAAAATCGTAAAAAAAATTAAAAAAAATTCTGTTAAATGGACGGTGTACAAAGCTGGCCCATTCGATTAAGCCTTTTGCCGCGGCCCACCACCGCTAAACCCCACACGCCCCACATTTCCTTCCTTTCTTCTCCCCCAATCCACGATCCTCTTTTCCTTCTGCTCCTGCATCGCCGGCGGCGGCTTGCCGGATTCTCGACCCGGGACGCTTCTGGAACCTCCTCCACGCCGTTCTGAACTTCTGATCCTCCATAGGCTTCGCTACTCACTCAGTCGCAAGCCCGGGGCACCCGCACCTCTCACCCGTGCGCTCCGGAAGGCTCAGTCTCCGCCGCCCGGACCGACCTCTCTTCCATTGCGCGCCGCCCCGCCCGAACCGACTTCTCTTCCATTGCGCGCAGCCGCCGCCGCCCCAATGGGCCGGTTCGGGTGGCTCCGGCACGCCTCCAGGTGTCTCGCGCTCCGCTCAGGCGAGGTGAGGCGAGCTCGCTTGCATTTTGCTGTCTTGCATATTTGCCCCCCCTCCCGGTCTGGGGTTTTGCGGAGTGCTAGTTGTTTAATCCGTTTGGGGCTTTGCTCGCAGGTGGCTGCGCAGAGGAGCACATGGATTCGGCCGAACACACGTATTTTTCCTTCCATTTAATCACTTGTTAGGTTTGAGAGACGTTTTGCTGTTTCTGATGGAAGTGCGCTGTTAAGTGTAACATAATTTGGCGGATTTTAGGGTGAATAGAGCGGCCTAATGCTTGGGATTTGGGAACCAGCCACTATAGGGTACTGACTCACTAATTGCATTGTCACAATGCTATTTTCTTGGTCTTCCTGTCATATTGGTGCGCTTTTTTATCATATGAATAATTTAATTTTATGTCAAAGTACACTAGCAGAAACAACACAAGAATTCCATTTTCGTTCTGAATAGAATACGAAGGATTATTTTAGCTTAGCAAATTTTAGATATGAGCATAGCATAACCAATTCATACTTTGCATTCTTGGAAAAAGTATGTGAATGGGAACAACTGCTAGTATGCTACAGATACAAGATAACTTAAACTTTTTTTATATCTGCAGTTGATATATGTACATTTACATCAAACATATATTTATTGGCTACAATCAGTCCCAAAGTGTGGCTCTATAATCTTAGATTACCATTTTGTACTTTTCAATATTTCTCTATTCCTTATCCTTTACTTTTGTTTTCATCTTGAGTACTGCAGCTTGCAGCTCTACTATCTATATTGGTGATAAGTACGATGGCCGATTCATGCTGACATCATTTGTATTGAGCAGGAGTTTTCATGCTACAGGTTAATATGCTGGGTTTGGACTAATCTTCTTATCATGACTACTTTTGCAATCACGAAGGGCAATCAAACATTTCTGGGTGCTTCTGTCAGGTCACTGTTGTTCGATAGATAAAGACTATTACAAAATTCTTGGTGTTCCTAAGGATGCGTCACAGGATGACATCAAGAAGGCTTTTCATTCTGTGAGTACCATCACAGTTCAGCTTATCTTGAGATATTCTGCTGTGCTCGCTTACGATCGGGCTATTTGTTTTAGATGAGCATGTTGTAAATCTAATATCCATCGATTAAATTTCCAATCTCATATGTTTCGCACATCATGTCTCATTTGTGATGCTGTTAACTTTAGGAGAAAGCACTACATGTATGATTCTTCACTTGTTCGCGGGTAGCTTCATTACGAAATGTTTCGGGATGTGACTTTGATCACACCCACAATCCTTTCAGCAGCTGGAAACCTAATCTTATTCATATACAAACATATTGTTTTTTTTGAACTGATATACAAACATATTGTTTTGATACAAACATATTGTTGACCTTCAAAGATATATGTTTTAAGAATTTGGAACAAAATGGAATTAGGATTAACAATTAACAAGTGATTAAATGGAAGGAAAAATACTTTGAACAATGAACATGGAGGTCAGATTCACTTGTAACTAATAACCTACGCTGTAAGAATGATTGATCTTCAACATGTGTGCTTGCAACATGCTCTGTTATCTCTTAAAAATGCAAAGGGTGCGATTTCAATGGTTTTGTTTGTTAATTGAATCATTCACATTTCTGCTTCTAAATAAAACAAAATTGTGTTTAGCTTGCAAAAAAGTACCATCCGGACACTAATAGAGGCAATACTGCTGCAAAAAGGATGTTTCAGGAAATAAGAGAATCATACGAGGCAAGTAAGTTATCATAGTTTGTGTTTTACTTGTTGATGTTTTCATTGTTTACGAAAGTTTACAATGTCTTGTTATGCTACCTGGACTCCAGACATTACGGGATCCTTCAAAGAGAGAGCAATATGACATGGTAAATTTTCATGGTTTGGTTTCCTTCTTTGCACCTTTTTAAGGAAATAGCTTGGTTTCTTTCAAGTCCTTGAAATGGAGTTATTTGCTTTATAATCTGGGGAAGTTTATGTTATGTTGTAATATGACAGCTATTTTCTAGAGGGTCGAGGGGGGAGTTTGATGGGTCCTATCGTGACACATCCTCAGGATCCAACAATCAGAACCGTGACCCTTTCACAGAATTCCACAGACAGAGTGGTGGCCATTTCTCTAGTAAATTCTATAAAGTATTTTCTGAGGTAGTTTTCTGTCACTTCAAATACATTTCCTTCCACTTGTCATTTCATTTCATACTATGGAGTACCACCTATTCTCTTGGATTTCAGGTTTTCCAACAATACACAAATATGCAGGCAAATGATATTGAGGTCCATTCTTTGGCCTGTTTCTCTTTTATTTCAAATTGTTTTTTTCTGTAGTCATTGTCTTGTTGAACTTATTCTATCTCTTGACTTAAATAGATAGAGTTGAATCTATCGTTCCATGAAGCTGCCAACGGGTGCATAAAGAAAGTGTCCTTTAGTGCAAAAAATGTTTGTGATTCATGTGGTGAGTTGCTTTTATTGCTGGAATATGTTGCTTTGGTACATTGAGCATGCCTGGCTTTTGTATGTATTTGGATTCGTTGAATCAAGTTAAATCCTTGTGCTCATGCTGTTAGCACTTAGCAGGCATTTTGTTTTGACATTTTTCTTCAGAAGGGCTAAGTAAGGGAAAATATCTAGGTAGTCCTACCCTTATTTTGCAAGGAGGCTGGTTCAAACCAAGACCTCCAGGACACTAACGAGACTTTTTTCCTGAATATTTATCTATTTGAGCATTTCATTTATCTATATGGTATGTCTGTTGAATAGCCAACTATTTCAGAGATGTTGTTAGTTGAATTAGTTGTTTCCGTGCAGCTAAAATTCAAGTCAGTTGGAAGATACTATTCCATTAAACTTTCCTGGTGTCCATTTATTTATTTTTTGTTGCATGATATATCATAAGAATTCCATTTTAAATACTATTCATGCCCTTTGTATCTGTCATAATATTCCAGAACCAAGTAGTAGATGCTAGTTGTCAATGAAGCATTCTAGAGAAAATAGGATCGTTTAAACTCAGCAGGAAGATTGCCAGATTCATGTGCTTCTTTCAAACACTTCATGGAACTGTGTAAAATGCACCTGCATTAACCAATCTTAACCTTGTGAGGTTAGCAAACTTTTGATACTTTGGGATGTAGGCAGCGGCGGAGATAAAGAGGGTGCAGCAGCAGCACCCCCTTAGCCAGGAAATTCAATGCATAATGAACTCATAAACCTCTAAATTAGCGTGCTGTTTAGCCCTAAAACACAGTGTTTTTCCAATTATAAAAGGCCCAGGACGGCAGGACCCATGTAACTTTAGAATCACTTAATTGTTTAATTCTGAGAAGGCTATAAATTTTATTCATAAAGCTTCCATCTTGCTTGTGTAACATTCTAATTTAGCCCATGTCCTCTTTGCTTTTTTATCAACCCTGATTGTCTTTTACTGTTAGGTGGGAGAGGTCACTTGGCAAATGCAAAGAGATATGTTTGTCCTTCATGTAAAGGTGTAGGAAGAGTAAGTATTTGCTGTTAGTTTCAAAATTTCCGTGAAGACATGCATGTTATATTGCATATAGTTTGAAATTATAATTTTGGTCTATGCAGGTCACTTCATATCCATTCACGTCCATCTGTAGTTTTTGCAGAGGTGCTGGCAAAGTAATTAAGGTAATTATCCTATGAGTAACATAAAGAAGTGGGTGTGTGTGGGATCTCTGTATGACTCTTCCTTCTACTATTAATACAATGATACACGGCTCTCCTGCGTGTTCGAGAAAAAAGAACATAAAGAAGTGGGTTCTTGCACTATCTTATATGATTTTTTTTGCAGGATTACTGTTTGACATGCCAAGGTTCGGGGGTGGTAGATGGTATGAAACATATAGAAGTGAATCTGCCAGCAGGTGCCTTCTGTCCGTTTGCTTCTTTCTACATCCCTTGCAATTATTGCATGTATGCTAATGCAGTTGCAGAGAGAATCATATTTGCGTCGTTTCTACTTTCTACTTGAAACTTCACTTTACTGTATTATTTGGTGGCAGCTAGGTAAACATTGTTGGGCTAACACTTAGCTGCCAAAATCAAGGTGGTTTTACATCTATACTCATGTATGCTGTGGGTGCATCTGTTTGCCGTAACAACCTTGAACAGCCTTATTCAGGAGATATCTAGCACCTTTTGTAGCCACTGTTACTCCCTTTTATTCTATTAGAAGGATGGGATCGCTTCATAATTTGAGGAGGCCGTTTCTGGCTTCCTCTTTGCATCTACAGCATGTTGAGTGAACAAGTTGTTTGTTACACAGCGCCTGATGTTTTACTACTAAATGAATGTTTAACAGAATAGTTTGCATCGTAATATTTTAACTCATTGAAGATATTTTTTTTTGTTTCCTGCAATGTAGGACTTGATTCTGGTGATACAATTCATGTACGGGAGGCTGGAGATAGTGGTGGACTTGGCACCCTACATGGAAGTCTATATATCAAAATTCAAGTAAGAATGCATATTCATGCTTCTTTTCATACATCTATATCAACCTATAAGTTCATTGAATTCCAATATTGAGTTCATTGAATTCCAATATTGACATATATCCAGGATTTAGTTACCTATCATCATTAGAGATATATCTGTCATATTGACTTGTTGATGTTAATAGTTCTGTGGTGCCAATCAGGAACAATAGACAAACAGAGCTGTTTACACCATTCGTTCTTGTGCTTATTGGCAATCAGGGACAATAAACAAACGAAGCATATTGGCAAATTCAACTGATTGTGCATGTGAACTCTACTTACACCACTTGTTCTTGTGCCATAGGGGTAGAGCATTTGCATTTCTCTGTGAACAATGTGACCTGGTCTATTCATGATTTTGCTGGAAATTATGCATAAGATTATGAGCGGCTCATATTCTGCTGGAAGGCGATGCCTTCAGTTCCAACAATCGTTAGATGTGCATGTGTCATGCATGGTTAAGTTCAAGCGGGATTTCAAAGCACAAAAAATGCACCTTTTGCTTTGAATAAAAGGTGCTTTTACCAGAGACATGCCAGTAAATGATGAATTAAATGCTCCAGCAATAGTTCCAGTTCTGAAGGGAAACAAAAAGGGAAGCCTGCTTGTCAACCATGCCTGAACCCAAAGGATCCATTTTGAAGCTTCCGTCCTAGCTTAGCCTATTGTTCACATCAGAACCAATTTCTTCAAAGCTTCTTCACCGTACCTTGTGTTTACACCGATCATGGCGCGGTTACTTTAAATGTCTCAGAAACACCTCAAAAAGGATTCCATAAGTATCACTAGGAGCACCGGTTTACCTTGTTTGATCCAAAAATATTGTTGGTGAAGGATTTGTGACCAAAATAGTGAAATACAATGAATACCTCGCAGTATAGGATTCCTCATTGCTATGCATGCCTTTTGCCAATTTGCCTGATATGTATTTGTAATGTGTCATCGTGTTCGATTTTCGCACCATGTAAGGTTGTGACTGTAATCATTGATCAACAAACTTATTGGAAAGATCAGGAGGTACTTTTCTTTATTCATCTACTGACTAGTGACTACTGATGTGATGAGTTCATACTGTTCTGTGGTGCTATTACATATTGCCCAGAGGCTATCAGCTTCGGCCATTATGAACTTATAGTATTATGCAATATTACCGTACTCTCTTCTCAAATAATTTATCTTCTGATTCTCCCGTCAACTGTGTATATTGTAGGTAGGAATTGATCCAGTGTTTACGCGAGATGGTGCTGACATCCATGTCGACAAAAAGATAAGCTTCACACAGGTAAATACTAAATAGTTTCTGCTCACTTTCTATGTTGTTCATTTCCATTTGAACATTTTAAAATTATGCTATTTCTCACTCTCAACCTCAGGAACTTTTTCCAAACATTAGATTATATAAAGTTCTTTCCCTTTATATAGTTCACGTATCATTTTTTTTAAATTTCTGTTCAAGACAAATCAAGCCTGTTCAGTAAAAGATTTCTTGATTTTGATTTGGTTCCATTAAAATGTTTGGCTCTGGAATTTGGAACCTGGCACCTTTAAGGTTCCAAGCACAGAAGTGATAGTTTGTTATAATTTAGGAAATGCCATTATCATTATTCTGTGCTATCATAATTTTAAAGCTCGTAGAAATTTGTACTTTTTTAAAATTTCTGTAAATGGTTTGGATTTGTGGTTTTAATTGTTGCTTGTGATGGGTTTGTTGCTGATTTTCTTAATCATGCAGGCAATGCTTGGTGGAAAGGTTGAAGTACCTACTTTAAACGGGAAAACAGAAGTGAAGGTAATAAGTGATGCCGAAAAAGGACATGTGTGACTGCTAACAAAATATGCTATACACTTCTGTATTATACTATTATGTTATTGTTATATTTCTGTTGTGCTAAGTGCTAGATGGGAAGCCTTTGTCTATGAATCATACTGTCCACTATGAATTATACTATTCGCTTGGACCCTATTTCAAATAAAATGCCTGGTATACTTGATCTTGTTTTGTTGGAAACATGTCTGCAATCTGCATGCACTTGTTAATTTAATCTTAGTTTTGTGAATGGTTATCTGCTTGCACTTGTTGAATGTATATGCTATCAAGTGTTTCATAATATCTGTTGCCCCCTCCATATTTTCTTCACCTAATTGACATATGATGGAATTTATCCAGATACCCAGAGGAGTCCAACCAGGTCAAGTTGTAGTTTTAAGGGGGAAAGGTAATTTGTGGAACTTGAGAAATGTCCCACCTGACTTTAATGAAGTGCTGATGATCATAATTTCTACCAGGTTTGCAAAATCTGGCAGGATACTCTGGGGACCAATATGTACGATTCCAAATTCATTTTCCCTCGTAAGTTGCTTGTCCTTTTCTCGACACACTTTTTTTCGAACATACAATTGCTTTCCACCATATACACTGTTATGGTGTTCCCATTCCTTTCATGTTTGCTCTTGAAGTCAAAGAATATTGAGTTGCTCATTGGTTGCCTGTTAGCTCACACTTCATTGAAATGATCTTGTTATCGGTTAATCAGTGTCATATTGATGAAGTAGAAGAGAGTCGAAAATTTACATGTTCAGTGGAATGCTGAACTGTTTGGACAGCCTGATGTCAAACCAATCTGAAGACACGGTTAAACTAGCATTTGAGCTTGCTATTAGATTGGTCTGTGGTCATCTCTTGGCAGGCTTAGATTGTTATTGGTGTTAGGGTTTGGGATTTATGATAACTTCCGTCTACATTTATGGGTTCATTATACATATAAATGAAGAGTATGAGCTAATCCTAATACATCATCATTTGTATGCATCAATAATTTCTTTGAAGTATATGTGGATTGACACCATTCTCTAATATCTCGAGTCTTTGAGTACTAGTTGGCATACTGTTGCATCAGACTCAGCATTGTATTAGAAAATAGGGTGGCTTTTGTATTCCTCTGTCCATACATTGCCATATTGGACCTAGTAAGGCATTTGTATCACTTGCTACTATCAATCTTATTTGTTTTCTTGGCAATTTCTTCATAAGTACTTCGGTGTTCACTGTTCAGTATGGATTATTCTGAGCAAACATTTGATCTCTTAGTGTCTCTTAGTATCATTCCTTTGCTTTTAAGTCAATTTATTTGATTAATGGGCCTTAAAGAAACATATATCAAACTATCAATTTGTTTGGTTTATGGCAAACCATAATTCACCGGTACTTGCTCTTCGATTTGATGCAGGGTGGTAACTGAACGTCAACGTGCGCTGCTGGAAGAGTTTGCAGTAGAGGAAGCTACAAAAGCACAGAATACTTCTGTAGTGGGAAACTGGTAAGTTCAGCAGGCCTCACGCTTACATGCACACACACAAACAACACAACTGTGTTCACAACAGCAAAAAATCTGCAATCCATCCTCGCCTTCCCAACATTCAATGGTGAATGGGAAGTGTGTTATTTCCAATTACACGGTTCAGTGATCTTACAGTAGTGAATCTCAATCCCCACCACTCCCCCCACCACCCCCCCTCCCCCCCTCTCTCTCTCTCTCTCTCTCTCTCTCTCTCTCTCTCTCTCTCTATTCTATTCTATTCTTCCTACACTGATTTACATTGGTAGTATATAATCTCCACAGAGTTGGTAATCTCACTATCTGAATGTTGCCCATCTTTATTGTTACATTCAGCCCCTTCAAAGTTTGTATTGTTCTTCAACTGGACCTTTATAAGTACCAGAACCTCACACCCCTCGTGAAAAAAGTTGTGTTGTCGTTTATTATTTCTTTCATTTCCGTATCAAGTGTAAAGCACATACCTACATTACAATAGATAAAGAAGCCTCCTGGTATTAACTATCTGGTCAGGTTTTGAGAAATGATATTTGTTGTTTTGCATTATTGCCTGTATCTTCTGGTAGTGATAAAGACGAAATTTTAAACAGGCTTTATCAGCAGCTCTCTACTGGTTAATACTTACAGGTGGGAGCTAGTCGCAGAAAATATGACGGGACAAAAAATCATGATCGGAGTGGGCATCCTCCTACTTATCCACCTGATACTGAGCAAGGCTGTGAGCTAAGTCTTGGAAGCTGCACTTTTGTTGGGGCAGTGGACCAACATCATAAATATCTCTGAAGATTTGGCTTCAGACAATAGAACACTAGAACAGAGGCTCACGGTTCCTTAAAGATTCTTTGCACCCATGAGGATCGCAATTTTGAAGAAGGCATCAGCTAGAAGACTGCAGGTGCCTGCGGAAAAGATGATCATTATAACATATTTTAGATCTCATCACATAGTAGCCTGTAACGTCTGAGACATTTGAGTTGCCTAAATTTGGTTGTGGTCTCTCTTCAGTGGTGTAATATGGATGCTTGACCATTGGGATAGCTCAAGGGTGCAACCATGTGAGGGTGAAATCGGTTGTAATTTCAGCGTGACTTCACGCATCCTTTTTCCATATCCAGTTTATTATGTACATAGCCTTGCCAGCCCGCCCTGATGTGGCCAAGGCACTTCCCTGGCAGCAGTTGCTGCTGCTTGGTTCCAGATCTCTCATCGGTGGCGGTTTGGACTATTTTTGGGCCAATAGTTTTCTCACCTTGCTCTGAATTTTTTGAGATTCATAGTATGTGTTTCGGGTGCTTGAATGTTGTTTATATGTTGTTTTTATTTTTATGTTAAATTGCTGCCCCGCTAGCTTGATTTAATGTCAGAGGGATTTCCCACTGAATGCTAGTCCGCACAACGCGCATAATTCGGCCGCGGCACCAGCTCACTCACGCGTTAGCCCGTGTGTCACCGCGGCAGCAAGCCAGCAATCCTGGCCCAGGCTCCCCATCTCGAGCGCCTGGATGTGCCGAGAATGGTGGCTAGCCGGCACGACGGCACGAACCCAATTCGGCCGCGGCTCCAGCCCACACACGGCGCGGCGGATTGGTGGTCCCCTCACAACCCGGGCCCGCGATGGATGGATGTGGGGTAGCATTAGCAAGCTGTAAACGCACTGTGCGGAGGGCGCTGTACGGCACCATAACTTTGCGTCAAACTGAACTTCCCTGTAGCAACGTGAATGAAGAAAAGCTTTAAGCCCAGACTTTGCAGGACGTAGTTCTAGCTCAACCGAAAATACATCCTGAAGATGCAGCAACAGCCGTTTCCCTTTGACCTCCGGATTGGTTCTCAACAAACAACCAATACTGTCACATTTCAATGTCGGTAACTAAGGCATTCAAAATGGACAGCGGCAGTGTTCTCCCGTATATATATCTCATGATTACAACACAGGCAGGAATAACAAACATTTCCAACACGTATGCAAGCCAGTGAGTGTATCAAGTCAAAAGCTTCAGCGCGAAGGATTTGAAACAGGAGACGCTCAGAAGCCAGGAATCCGGTTCCGAAGTGATGATGCCCCAATGATGTTGTGGAGACTGATGTATCAGGAAACATCCAATTGATGTCTCTACGGTTGCAACTCACGAGCACTAGCCATGGCTTCTTGAAGACTGGCTGCGGCTTTGTCATACATAAGAAAACCCATGAACCAGAACTCGTGGCCTTCAACGGAAACGACCTGAATGTACTTTTCAGCGGGGTTTAATTTGCTCACTGAAGGATTGGCTGCTCTTAGCTGGTGAAGAGGAATAACCACCTGTTTCAGAAAGCGAAGAAAACATATTGTTAATGAACATAATCCTCTGTTCATTAAAGTCCTACCAATGTTTGACATCAAAATGGATCAAGCAGCCACTGAGCCAAAAGGCACAAGCTAGCTAGGCATGAGAAATCAACTTGCACCACCATCTTAAGTCACAATGAGTGCTTGAGCATTCACTCCGGTTCATCCAAGGACTGGCACGAGGCTAAGCACCCCCTGTCAGATCATGTCCTCAGTTCCTTTTGGTTAATAATTTTATATTTCTTAGAATGGAATGGAATTGAAGAGCATCATCACACTCATCCTCAGAACCAACATGTATGTATCACCAACAGAGTAAGTTACATTCATAAATCTAGAGGAAACAAACTAACAATGACTCAATGACCACTCGAAGCAATTGAACAAGCCAAAAACATGATAAACGAGCAAAGAGATGTTTGATTTTAATAGAAGCATTTAAGGAAGTGGATAACCCTTGTACCTTGTAGTAACTCCATTCAGTTTTGTTTCCAGCTTTGTAAGAGAGAGGATTGTCACTGCAGAATGCAATCTTAGCTGTAGAAATGTACAAGACTCCCATGACAGGACCTGCTGATGTTGACAGATAGCATGCATAGCTTATTTTCAGCTGCTCATCTGGAAGAGCTTCGAAGGTCTGCTTAAATATTTTTTCATAGCCTCCTTCTGCTAGAACTTTAGTTCCTTGAGCTAGGCGTCCCATGGCAGCTTCAGTAATACTAGGTCCAGTCTTAACTGTTAGGAAAATGGCGT
>CM014273.1:56027549-56053642 GCA_004135705.1 Alloteropsis semialata
GAAACCCTTCCCAACGAAATCAGCGGTGGGTTCTAGAACCGGGCGGGGGGCCTGTGTAGTTCGTTGTGGTCCAGGTTATGGGCCTATAATCAGCCTGGCGGGTCAGTGGTGGGCCCTTTTGATTGCATGGGCCGGTGTAGCTTTCCCGAAAGCCCAATAGTATTGTTGTTGTGGCCTGAAAGTGAACCTTGTTGGGCTTCGTGGAGAATGCATGGACAATGGCATGTGGGCCGTGGCACAATGAGGTGATAGGTGGATATATATAATTAACTAGAAATCATTGGCGCGGCGTTGCCGCGCCTGCACAGAGTTTTCGCTGGCGCCTCATCACGTCTTCAACGTATGCATTTGTGAATTTATATGCAACCGAAAATTTAGAACATTTTAGTATCCAAAAGTCATATGGTGATTACTTCCAGGGGCATTTGCAATGAGACATACAAGTTTTGAGCATCTATGTCCGAATCATTGTATCAGGTTTGTATAAATAAATCAAAGAGAATATGAACTAATATTCCTCTAACAGAAGCAATGTCTACATTTGTCATGCATAGCGAAGTAAAATTAAAACGTAACTTTGAGAATGATCTTGCAAACAATAACAACCATGTGTTACATATCTGGAGCTAAACACTAAAATTCAGTGAAGAAAGTAAGAAGTAGCATATGTTTTTAAAAATAATGGGCCAGAATCAGTGAATGACATAGCAAGCAGTGAAACAGAACGCAAACTTCTCTCAAACATTTCATCGAGCACCAGGTGAGCTGCGGCTAGCCACCGTGTCGCCGCCGGGGAGGGCGGTCGCCATGGGAGTCGCGCTGTGGGTGAGGTACGCAAGTGGTGCCGCACGGTGGGTTGAGGTTGCCAACGCCGTGGGAGGCCGGGAGCTGCGCTTGTGTCGCGGTCCGAGCCATGGCCAATGGCAAGGCAGGCAAGCGCCGCTGCGCGTTGGAGGCATCTAGAATTCCAGACCAGGCGCGGGCTGCAGGCTGCCAAAACTGAAGACGGCTCAGTGGAGGAGAGACAGTGAGGAGAACAGGAGAAGCAGCGTTGAGAAAAGTCTAAGGACGCGTTTAGCTGGGCTCCCAGCCACTCTGCTCCCCAAAAAACGCGTTTGGTGGAGCTCCGTGAATGCTCCAGCTCCTGGCGATGACGGCCGCCATCAAATCGAGCTCTCCCGCTGGCGAATCGACCTCTCCTCTTGTGAATCGAGCCTGGTGACCGACGCGCAGCCACGGCGGACGTCCTTGCGTTCGAGCAGTGGAGGTCGACGGCCGCGAAGGCCATGGGGCAAGCGGCCACGAACAGAGGCCTGCGGCGGCGGCGACGGGAGGAATCTACGCGCAGTGGAGTTCGACGTCGAGGTGGAGGAGCTCGTCGCGGCAGTGGCCGGCGTGGAGACGGCCGAGCCGTAGGAGGATATTGCCGACGAGGAGATTGAGGATCTTCTCTTGTGCCTCGACGGTCGTCGCCTCTGACCGGGTTGGTCAGGGACGGTCCCACGTGTTGCCTCTTGCCGGAGAGACGGGCCCCACGCCACCTCTGGTCGGGGAGGCCAGGAGGCGAGCCCACCTGCGCCGTTTCCGGCAGGGGAGGCGAGTCCCCGCGCGCCGCTGGAGGACGGGTACGCCGCTGCCACCGCTGGAGGCCACCCCGTGCCGCGCCGCCGCTGCGTGCCATGCCGCCTCTGGCCGGGGAGGCGGGTTTTGGAGGAGGGAGGGACGGCGGGTGTGATTATGATTGAATCCGAGGACTTTATTGCAAAATTGCTGAACTTCTCTCGATCTATACCGCTCATCGCGCGATCTGACGGTCAATAATTGGAGACGACGTGGCCCAATACCTGCTCGAGGACGGTCCGCAGGTTTCGTCATTAAGAGATTATTTTGGACATCTTTTTAAAGAAACTGAAATTATATTTTGGACCTTGTTTTCTATTTTGGATATAATTAATTGTTTTATGGCATGTGGTCTGTTTTCTATTTTGTTTTCTATTTCTTTTGAACCATTGTGCTGTGTAAAATAAATACCATAAAATGAGATCTAGGGCCCTGTTTGGCAGCTCTCACCAAGTAATTGACAAGGTCCAACGTTCTCAAGGGATCGTCCTTCAAAAAAAAATCTCAAGGGATTGACGGCCACTGTTTCTCAGAATTTTCCATCTGCTCTTGTTCCTCTATGTTGGTGTAGACTGTAGAGTGGAGATGATTGGCAATAGCCGTGGCATGCTTAACATGAGCTCTGAAAAATGAAGTAGCACAGACGTGCAGTAAACGCGCTAATATAAACACAAAAAACTGAAATTGAAAAAACAAATCGGGTATCCATGAAAGAAGAATTGCCTGCGTCGAATCCTGAACACTTATCACTTCATCAACCACCAAGAGCATACCAAAACAAGCAAAGTGATAGACTCCAGCCTCACAAGTTCTTGTTCATAGCACAGCAGCACTCACCATCTTCTCAATGTTTCTTCCCCTCCTTCACCTTAGCCATGTACTTGTCAAGTTCGACGAAAGGATCATAAGCTTCCGCGCTCTCCTCAGGCCGATCGAACTCAGCCGGCTTCTCCCTCTTGCCGGCCAGCTCCTCGGCAGTGCCAGAGAACCCCCTGTCAGGCTTGAACCTGTTCCTCTTGGTTACGTTCTCGAGCTGCTCATCGGCATCGCCGTATATGTCGGAGTAGCCGTGCTTGTTGGGCCTGCAGAACGTCGACAGTGCCGGCTGCGCCGCGAAGAGCCTCCCCGAGTAGACGTTGTTCAGGTCGTCCGCGGCGAAACCGGAGTCCATCCCCATGTCCTGGTTGAACAGCCTCTCATCGTAGGTGACCTCGCCTGCGCCGGCGGCGCCAGTGCTCGCCATGCCGAGGGCGATCCTCTCGCCGACGTCCCGGTCCCTGTCCCTTGTGATCCTGCTCCTCTTGCCACCCGCCGCCTCCCGCCGCCTCTCCCGCTCCCTCTGGCCCCGCAGCTCCTCATGTACCATGTCCCGCTCGCGCCGCATCCTCTCCGGAGCAGCCTCCGACGCACCCTCGGCGCGCGCCCTGTTCGCGATCTCACGCAGCTCCTGCTCCCGCTGCTGCCTCTCCTTCATCATTAGCTCCTTGCGCACCTTGTCGCGCATCTTGATCGCCTCCCGGGCCTTCTGCTCCGCGAGGTACAGCGCCTCCGAGAGGCCGGTGAAGCCGTCGCTGACCTGGACGTCCCGCATCCGCCGCCCGTCCGACGCCGCCCGCTTGTCGAGCGGGATGCAGTACCCCTTGGCGTTCTTCCAGTCCGAGACGCTGGGCGGGATGTTCCAGTCCGCCATGTCCTTCCGCGACGCGGGGCGCGGAGGCGAGTGCATCACGGTGATGGGCGGCGACCCGGCCGGGCGCGGCACACGCCTGCTCCTGTGCCTGGGCGGCAGG
Source organism: Alloteropsis semialata (assembly GCA_004135705.1). Classification (NCBI taxonomy): domain Eukaryota; kingdom Viridiplantae; phylum Streptophyta; class Magnoliopsida; order Poales; family Poaceae; genus Alloteropsis; species Alloteropsis semialata. Next base: position 56,030,960 of record CM014273.1, read on the forward strand.
ACCGGGTCCTCCTGCGCGTGCTCCACCCTCACGACCCGCTCCTCCGCGCCCGAGTTGAACGCCGCCGACTGCCTCGCCGGCCTGTACTTGACGAACGCCGGGTCGTCCCGGCTACGCGGCCGCGCGCGCGCCGGCTGCGCGGCGGAGAGGCGGGCGTCGACGATCACCTGCAGCGCGGCGCGCGTCCGTGCGGTGGTGGCCTCCACCTCGTCCTCTTCCTCGGCGTCCTGGTCGGGCGCGGCGACCCTGGGGACGAGGTCGGCGTGGCTGGAGTAGACGATCTTGGCGGCGTTCTCGCCCTGCCGGACGACCGCGTCGAACGCGACGCGGCCGCGCGCGTCGACGGTCAGCGCCAGCACGTTGGATGATCCCGCCGCCGTCGTGTCGCAGCCACCGCGTAGGCCCATGGAGAGCGGGTACTGCGGCACGTGCACCTCGGGGAAGGCGCCGCCCCCGCCGAAGTCCTCCTGCCGCCGGGACACGTGGCCGGCGCGCCTGCCATAGGGCGGCACGGTCCTCGCCGCCATGGACGCGGGCTTGCTAATGCTATCGGCGTCGCGGCTAGGGTTCTTCGCGCTACTGATTCGCGCCGGGACACGGACGCACGGCCGTCGATTTGTAGAGGAGAGTTGCCGACTTCGGGGGGCAACGCAAGTCGGTAAGTGTCCGAGTCGGCATCGAACCGTACGCGCGTTTCCTCCGCCGTGCACCGACACCATGCGCCAAGCGCGAGTCCTTCGCCGCGGGGCGGCCCGTGGTCGAGTTGCGCCCCGTGGAATTGGAATTTTTTTTATATTTTAACCCTTTTAAAACTATTTTTTTAATAATAACCCGTACCGATCTATATTGTCAAGAACTAACCCTTTTAGTCACGCCAAGCGTTTTGGCGTGACTAACAGGACAGTCACAACACATGCCATGACGTGACTAATTTCCACATTGGCGTTTTGACGTGACTAACAGAGCAGTCACAACACATGCCATACGTGACTAATTTTCACGTTGGCATGTACGCTGACATGGAATAAACTGAGTCACGTCATGTGACGGCGACTGAGTCACGCCACTCCGTATGGCGTGACTGGGCATTTTTTACGTGCAAAACTGGACAGTGTGTGTCAGTGCATGCTCACAGGAGTCGAGGACAGGCACTGCTGCAGTGCTGCTCGGCCATGTTTAGATGGAGCTCCAACAAATTTTGAAAAAAAGAATCTTTCTTGCATGGAGTACTAAATGGAGTCTATTTGCAAAACCTCTTCACGGATGAGCGTAACTTTTCGAGACGAATCTAATGAGCCTAATTAATCCATGATTTGCTACAGTAATGCTACAGTAATCATCCTCTAATCGTACGGTCAAAGGCCTTATTAGATTCGTCTCGCGAATTTACCGGGGGTTGTGGAGATAGTTTTGTAAACTGACTTTATTTAATATCCCTAATTAGTGGTCAAAGGAGGGTGAAAAAAATTTCACCCTCCATCTAAACACTGTATGTTGTGCATGCGCGAGCCTGCAGTCTATGTGCATGCACCCCTAGAGAACTCCATTGCTCCACTGCCCCCCTGCATTGATTGTTTGCAAATTGGAGCTCGCGAGTCCCAAGGATGAGGTTGGTGTGGTCTCATTAACTTTCAGCCAGTAAGGCCCTGTTTAGTTCCACCCTTTCTCTACTCATTTTGCAAAATACGTGTTTCCCAATACACTTTTTTTCTCTGCGCACACAACTCAACGCTGCACCATTTTGCAAAATGGGCTGAACTAAACACCCTCTAAGTCTCAGCTATTCTCACGCTTCAAATTAGAAATTAAGAATTTAAATGTATTTCTACTCATTTATTAAAATTATTTAGCATTTGAACCACGTGAGCTCCCATTTTTAAATTTAAAAACATATAGGGGGAGTCCATTCATACATTTACATACCACAATTTTAAAGGAATAATATAAATGTTGGTGTATACTCCTCCATCCCAAAATAAATATTCGTTTAGCCTTCAAATTTTGTTCCACAAAGAGTGTTTATTTAGCTTTAGTCAGGACCATCTAATTAAATCAACCCCAAACACTAAGAAAAAACTCATGGAGAAGCGGAAGAAGCCAATCAAATGCTTGATTGATGCTATTTTTTCTTGTTCCAATATATGAGCATTTATTGACAACGCAGTTTTCAATCACACTTACCATGAGTAATTAGGGGCAACATAGTATTTTTATATGACTGCTAATGTGTCTGAAAATTTCCAAATAAACACTTATTTTGGGACTGATGGAGTACTACACAAAAATATCCGCAGAGCACATCTCTCACCAAAAGGTCTACAAATGATTAATCTGCTAGAGATGTTTTAGAGATACTTTAAGAGAGACCGTTTCATGATGCAATCTTTTTGTGCACACGAGAAAAATCAAAAAACATTTTCCCATACATAAAATATTCTTTGAAATAGTTTTGTAAATAATTCACGTCCATTGAGAGGGATGAACACATGACATGGGCAACATAAGTGCTCAACGGAAAAGCAAAAGGAAAAAAAGCACTCAGATGGATGCATGATTATTTGGATTGGACAGCTAGAAGTGCAGGTTAGATGGAGGGTGAAATTTTTTTCATCCTCCTTTGACCACTAATTAGGGGTATTAAATAAAGCCAGTTTACAAAACTACCTCTACAACCCCTGGTAAATTCGCGAGACGAATCTAATGAGGCCTTTGACCGTACGATTAGAGGATGGTTACTGTAGCATTACTGTAGCAAATCATGGATTAATTAGGCTCATTAGATTCGTCTCGAAAAGTTACGCTCATCTGTAAAAAGGTTTTGTAAATAGACTTCATTTAATACTCCATGCAAAAAAGATTTCTTTTTACAAAAATTTTTCATCCTCCATGTGAACACGGAGGACGCATGCACGCCATGCATGCAGCAGCAGTGGCGTAGGAGCTCCTCGACTGCTGTGAGCATGCACTGACACACCCTCTCACTTTTGCACGTAACAAATGCTCAGTCACACCATTCAGCGTGGCCACCGCATGTGGCGTGACTGAGCTCATTCCATGTCGGCATACATGCTAACGTAGAGATTAGTCACGTTATGACTTGTGGCGTGACTGACCTATTAGTCACGCCAAAACGCTTGGCGTGACTAAAAGGGTTAGCTATACATATCGGTGCGGGTTATTATTAAAAAATAGTTTTAAAAGGGTTAAAATATATAAAAAAATCGTGGAATTGGTCTTTGGGGCTGGAGGCCTGGAGTGGCATTTTGGGCTACACAATCTTGGGCCGTTTGGAAGGCCTGGAGTGGCATTTTGGGCTACACGATCTGCCATGCTTATAAAAAAGGGCCCAACCCACTTGTAGCCCAAACTTTTCTAGTGAGCGGTAGCACGGCAACACGCGCCAATACCCTCGAGATTCTTGTCCATGCTCAGTTCTTCTTCTCTTCTCACAGCAAAGCAAAAAAGAGAAAAAAGATTCCTGGTCCCACATTCCAGGCAATCGAAATCCCCGCATCAAAAAGGCGATCAAAATCAACATGGACAGGCGCAAAATTCCGCGGGACCGAACTTGTTGAACCAAATTTTATTTGCCCTCTCTGTCGTCGTGGTATCGCAATTCACAAGCCATCATCATCAATTCATCACATATAATACACGTACACGCAGTACGCTGGGGCCATCGTGTACGTACGTGCAAGAGCACTGCTTCCTCGCCACCAAACAGCTCGAAATCTGTCGCTTGTTATCATTGCCTCCCGCAGCTGCCGCGGGTGTCTAGTCCTTCCAGTGTTTGGACTGGAATCCTGTGGCCTCTTGGACTTTGTGGTGATCCAGTACAGTTGCATGGATAACGCGACTTCATGGGTAGTCCCTTCACAAGATTATGAGCTTCCGGTATGTGATGGAAACTGGAAACGCGTACTGAATCTTGCAGCATGGCTTGTTTAGACGGACCCAAACTCATTTCATTTTGAACTGAAAACGAACAGACTGAACGGAAAAGCGAGAGGGCACTCCAAAACTAGCGTCCCCGTTTGGCGTTTGGACCCATAGCATGATTACGTGCCGCACTCCAAAACCATACGTGGCACACACACGCCACACGCGCCGCTGTTGGTTGCATGATTGCTGGTTACTGCTGTGCTGCAAGATCTGCTGAGCTTTTCAGACCTGCTACTGCTACTGCTTCTACTTCGGCGCAAACAGCTCTCCGCAAGAGCCTCTTGACTGTCCGCACCGGTGTCCGCTACCCGGTCCTCCAGGACACGGGTAGCGGAAAAATCGCTGCAGCGGCGTCCGGTATCCCACTCGCTATGGTAGAGGACGGGCTCCCGCACGCTACTGCAAGAGGAGGTCCAGGAGCTCCGCTATCGGCGATGTGGCGCCTGGAGCGGGGCCCGCGCGCCCCACCCCCTCGCGCCGTGCGGTCCTCCACTGCGTCCGCCGCTCCGCTCCGCTCCCCGTCGTCCCGTTCCGGCGATGAGTCCCGCCGCGCTGCCGCCAACGACCCGCGGCGAGCTCCGCAGGGAGCCCCGCCGTCGTCGCCAAGCGCCCTGCCGGGCCCTGCTCTGCTCCTCGCCCTCGCCATCCCCTTCGTCTCTGCTCGCGCAGCCAGAGCAGGAGCAGCACGCTGGCGCGGCCGCGGCGCTGGCGGTCGTTCCCGCGGACCAGCGCCTACAGGTAGGCCAACTTCCGGCGCGCACTGCCGACCTCGGGCTCGCCGCTGCCCCGTCGTGCGCATCTGCTCCGGCTGCTGCTCTTGCTCCGCCACGCGCGCCGGGGAGGGAGGCCGACGAGCAGAAGACGACGACGCCGCCGGTCGAGCGAGGCAGCCGCAGGGGAGCGAGGACCTGCTCCGGCGACCGGCGACGCCGCGGCTTGCCTCCACGCCCTGCACACCAGCGGCAGCTGGCCAGGCGAGCTCCCTACGCCCGCGCGCAGTCAGAGGGCGAGGCCGGCGGTCGAAGGGGCCCTGTTCCGCTTCCGCCGCTCGGTCTCTCTGCCCGCTGGATCTCCGTGGGATTGGAATGGATCGGGTGGAATGGCGTGGGATCTCGTGGGGAAAAAAGAGAAAAAGAGAAAAAAAGAAAAAGGGAAAAGAGAAAAAAAGAAAAAGAGAGAGAAAAAAATAACCATTATTATTTAATTAAAAGTTTTATTACTAATTATTCTCATCTCATGATTTAGTGATTTAGAATAACTATTGTAAATAATTGTGTTATGAAGAAATATGTTTGTTGAGAGGAGATGGTAGTTGAAGAAGATTGAATAAAATATAGGATAGTTGATATAGAGTATGAGATATAGAGGATGATGGATGCGGGAGATACGAGTATAGAGGAGAGAATCTCGATGACCGGGATAGAATATTCCTTTTAGAGGATGAAAATAGAGTATGACCAGTGCGGACAGCCTTAGCCTCGCCCTGTCGACGACCGCGACACCCGCGAGGCCGGCCCGCCGTCTGACCGTGCTTGTGAGCTGTGAGCCTGGTGACCACGACCCCGTCGCCATGGCCCCGGCCGGGCAAATTGAATTCCCGTTGGCACCTTCGCCGCGGACCACCGGGGTCCGTCGCCGGTGCCCGGCCGATGGAGTCAGTGACTCAGGCCTTGTTTAGATTCGTGAAAAGGCACTAATTCAATTAAAAGGCAATATATTAAACTACGTGTCCCCTCTCTACTTTTTCAATTTTCAATGCATCTTCAATCATTAAATTCAGTTGAATTGGCCCAATCTAAACAAGGCCTCAGTGGTCTCCTTCGCAACGGGACAGCCTGCTCTCCGGTCCCTGACGCCGGCTACTGAACCAAACATTTTGCCTGTGGAATAGAGGATACCACCGCTGCAGAGGTGTCTCTGTTCTTTCGGGCCTGTTTAATTCCAGTGAAAGTTGAAAAGTGGTGAAAACTTTTTGCATTGTGAAGCGTGTTCTGTGAGAGGGGACACGGTTGTCAGTGTGGAAACTTTTTGGTAACTTTGGAAAGTTCCTAGAATTAAACAGGGCCGAGCCGTAAGAGCACCCGCAGCAGTATGCTCTCTATAACCTGCTATGTCATTGCCAACTAATCTATAGAGAGCATAAAAGACCATCCATCCAATGGCTTTGCTATAACACTCTACCCCAAACTACGTAGACCCCACCTGTCAGCACTATTTTATTTTCTGTAGAACTCATCCCATGACCCGTATTCATCCTGTGTACTTCTCTCCATCAACAATCTCATCCGAAAGTCCACAACGGCCACGCGAGCGCCGCCTCCGACCACAACCGCGGCGCGCGACCGCCCGTCTCCCGAGCACTAGCAGCTGCGCCTGTTCCGGCTGCCCGTTTCCGCACGTCCGCATTAGCTCGCGTCGGCTGCTGACTGCACCGGCCGCAGGCCCCGCCCCTGCGAGTGCCAGCCGCCGGGCCTTGTCCCTGCCGCCACCAGATGCCAATCGCCGGCCTCGGATCCCGGCCTGCGCCGGTCGCCAGGGCTCGTCCCTGCGCGGCGCCTACCGAACGCAGACGCCAGCCTCTAGCCCACGCAGCGCGGCTGAGATCGAGGGGACGACGGTGGTGGCGTGCGGCTCGCGACGCACGGCGGAGCATGGACGCCCTTCCCCACGTCGTCGCGAGCGTCTGCCCGCCTCATCTATGCCTCTTCTCGTCCCTCCTCTTCGCACCGAGCATCGGCGGCCTCCTCCCCCGTCGGGCGTCAGATGTCGTGCCCCTACTCGGCGGCCGTTCTCGTTCCTCCCCACGCCGGTGGCAGACGGCCGCTCCCTGTTCCTCCCCGCTCGAGAGGCTTGACTCATCTCCTTCGCCATCATTCCAGACAGAGCAAGCAGAAAAGAGACGGACGCGCATCGTTGCGACCCGCGCGGCGTGGATCCGCGTGCTAGCGGCTCTCGCCAGCCCTGGCGACATCACGTTCTCTCTCTTCGCCTCTCTCTCCTACGTGGTTCTCTTGTAGAGAGATTAACGGCCCCGCTGCGGCTGCCCTAAACATCAGCAGGTAGTAGCATTGTACACGGTGCATAGGTTGAAGTCACTGCGCCGTCTGCACTACTGCAGGGTAAAGGCAACCCCAAACTTCAGGAACCTGAATCTCTTGTCTTCTGCGGCAGACTCTGCAGACATCAAGAAATCCTAAGAGGCCGTTATGTATGCCTTGTTTAGTTCGTGAAAGTTGGTCGAATTTTCTGTAGAAAAAGTGTATTGGTAAACGTGTTGCAAAGAGAGAGGTATGTTTTTCAATACGTTACTTTTTAGTTGAATTGCAGAACTTGCTGGAACTAAGGGGCTGTTTAGTTCACCCCCTTCTTCTTCTATTTTGCAAAACACACGTTTTCCAATGCACTTTCTCTCTGTGCACGCGGCCCGATGCATGCCCATTTTGCAAAATAGGTGGAAGTAAACACCCCCTAAACAAGGCCGTAACATCAAAGCTGTTACAGTCTTACAGACAAGGAATAATGCTACTTGACAGATCAGAGTTTTGGATACAGGCCTTGTTTAGATTCGCGAAATTGCACCAATTCGATCAAAAGGCAACACATTGAACTACATGTCCTCTCTCTACTTTTTCAATTCCCAATACATCTCCAATCATTGAATTCAATCGAATTCTCCAAATCTAAACAAGGCCACAACCTTGTTTGTACGAGTATGGATCATCGTGTTTTTGCTTTGACCGTGGCAGGTTGTTTTGTCCCCAGCAGGGTCATCAGGCGGCAGTCAGTGACAGATGAGTACACCAGGGTTACTGTACCGTGTTTGAGCTGTAGTTTTACATGGAAAGATGGGCTGGCTGGTTGGTAACTGTGGTAGGATGGCAAATGAGATGTGAGGAAAAGCGGGCTTTAACTAACTCTACTCTGCATTCACTGGCCTAAGACCATTCCCTATGAAAGTTTTGTTATATGATTTTCAAATATATCATGTCATCTAAACATGTATAGGTTTTGTGAATGAAACAAGATCTACAATGGACAGTTTCATGTCACGGTTTCATAAGCTATTTGTAGCATTTAAATGCATTGCACGTGATTGGGTAAAATCTTATAAAATGAAACTTTTCTAGCCCCAATGGTGGTTTCAACATGTTTCATAGTCTAGGTAACCGTGCATACACAGTTTCATCTAGATGAAACTCATCACTTCTCTCTCTTCATCACTTTCTTGCCATGTCATCACTTTTGTCTACGTGACAGCTCATTTAATGTCTATGAAACTCCAATGAAACCTCCACTGGGACTAGCCTAACAGCTTTGTATTGCACATTTGCTATCGCAACACTAAGGCAAGTGGTAAGTTTCATTGCACAGTTACCTAGACTCAGAAACTAGATAAACATGATGATTGAGCTTCATGGAGATGAAACTACTCTCACATCTGATGAAACTCTCTCCTTCTCTTTCCTCGACACATCAGCAAAATTGATGATTTTGCATAAAATTTAATGCCATGAAACTTTACGTGAAACTCCATTGAAATTGGCCTAACTTGAATAGGGATCAAGCTTGATATCCCATTAAGACTGGCCTAACACACTTGAATAGGGATCAAGCCTGAATATCATGAACGTTTTCCTCTTGCCCAATNCTGAGTCCCCCGAGCCCCCGCATCCAGCCGTAGGGTTCGAGGTCGGCTGCGGGAGCGAGCCGGCAGAACCACTAGTGCGGCCGCTGCAGCCCGACCTGGCGGGCGTCAACAGCAGAGGGAGGGGGGGAAGCGGCGCCGGCGAGGTTCAGCTTTGAAGGCGGCGACATCGGAGGAGAGCTCCACCGCGCGCTCCGGCCCGCGGCCTGCACAACGCAGAAGGTTTGTCTTTCTTGAGCCTGGTAGATCTGTGCAATTGCTTCACCATTGCTGCGAATGTGAAAACGAATGATGCACATGTCAAAACGAATGATGCCCATTTCATATAAAGCCTGGTACTTGTTTCTTGAACTGCATTATGTTTGTATTGTTTTGTCAAATTAAGGGCTTTTGTGCGTATTTGAAGTTGTGTAGCTTGCCATGTTTGTATAGTTAACAGATTTTTTTTGCAATACTAATCATAGAGAACAAAGGACTTAACGAACAAATTGTAAACAGAATAAATGAATACTGTTATTCTTCTTTGTTTTGACTGAAAACAGAATTAAAAAATTGATAATATGATCTCCTCTATGGATTTTCTTAACCTTCAGTAGCATGGTTTATCTAATATTTTGTCTAAGTAAAGAGTTTCTTTATATGATTGTTATTCTTAGGCTTACTAATTTTATTTTTAAAAAAGAATCTGTTGCTCTCGATCAAGTAAACCCAAAACATCTCATTCTCTGAGCTGATTTAAAACTGCATGAATCTATGGACCTTCATGTCCAACTAGGGCTATATGCTGAATATTCTTTCTTCTTGCTAAATTTTTGATACTTTTTTACTTATTTTGCTTCCAGGTTGAAATAATAATAGTAAAATAAGTGTGTTGTTTAATTTGATCATGCTATTCTTATTTTGTTTCTTGTTGGTAGTTATTCTTTTCCTTTCAGGTTGTAATAATAGTAGAAGTTAGTTCTTTAATTTGAACATGTCTTTGCTGTGGTTCATTTTGTGGCGCGGTATATTGTGACATTCTTCTAGAATAGTGTGTTTCTTGCTTTCTATTGCATTCCGAGTGGTTCCTTGCATATCCTATTAACTTGAATTTGATTCCTAACCTGAACTTTCTGAATTTTGTGTTCTTTAATAGATTTGTTGCACTTTGTTACCATTGAAACTACTCGTTTAAGTTCTGCTCTTAAGGATAGTTTTTGCATACAATACTTGCTAGCCTATTTGGATGGTTATATGATCTATGTGTAACTGAGCTCTAGTTAGCAGTTAAAAATAGCTTCACATTTAGATTCACCTTGCTGGTACGTACTTTAAAATATATGCTATGATGAACACTACATATGTATGTGTTTGTGGCTGTCATTTCAGGATGGACCCAAGCCAGGGCAATGAAGCTTCACAGGGATCATTTCCTGGTGCAAACTTTCAGCCTAGTGGCAACTTTCCTCCGCCTGCCAATTATCCTCCTGGTGCCAACATGCAGCAGTTCCAGGCTGGCTGGAACCCATACATGTATGGGTTACAAGTCCACAAGTATTTGTGCCGGCTGGTAACCCTGAAGGATTTGTGCAAGAAGAAGAGGTTGAAGTCATCGAGCAGCACCAGTTGGACAAAGCTCAGACCCAAAAGGAAAAGGATCTAGGAAGAAGGTGCTAAGCAGTAGGAACAAGTTAGGCAATTTCAACCCAGATGAAGATGTGAATCTGGTTAAGTCATGGCTCGAAATCAGCTCTGACCCAATAACAGGTACTGGACAGAAAAAGGACCGGATGTGGGAAAGGATTCTGGACCGATACAACACCCGGAGGGAATCCAATCCAGAAAGGACTATCCGCTCTCTACATAGCCGTTGGGACAGCATCAAGACTGAAGTTGGCAAGTTTTCTGGATTCTATGCCGATGCCATTAGAGTAAATCCTAGTGGCATGACTGATGCGGATAAGGTATGGCGACTAGGATGATGCTGCATTTCATATCTTCTAACTTAAACACATAAATGTTGACTGCTTGACAATCTTATATTACTTCTTGCAGACGACGCATGCAGCATCAAATTTTGCTGGGGTCCAGAAACATAACTTTGGTTACCTGCACTGCTGGGAGCTGATGAAGGATGAGCCCAAATGGAAGGATCCAAAGCCCAGAACACTTATACACTCAGGTGGAGCTGATGCTTTTGGACAGCAGCCCATCAACCTTGGTGATGGCCATTCAAGCCCAACTGCATCAGCTGAGAAGAGGCCTCCTAGAAGGGATTCATCTAAAGCAGCCAAGAAGAGAGTCGGTTCAGATGCGGGTTCCACATCCTCTTCTGAGTATGCTTCGAGGATGCAAGATCTATCCTTGCAAAGGATGTCAATGTATCAAGAAGCCGAGACAAGGAAACAAGATCGGTTCCAGCAGCTTGCTTCTATAGATGAGAAGCGCTTCGAGGAAATGCGAAGCCATAATAATTCACTGATCAGCATTGAGCAAGAGAAGATCGCTCTCATGCGCCAGAAGCAGCAAAAGGAGTTGGAAAAGGAGGAGAAGCAAGAAGATGAAAGGATCCTTGCCATTGATCTTGATGGTTGCACACCTGCTCAGCAGGCGTATTACCAAGCTCTACAAGAAGAAATTATTGAAAAGGTTGCAGCTAGAAGAAGGAAGAGGCAAGATCCCTGAAGGCCATTGGTGCTACAGACTCCGCTCTCCTGTCAGGTAACTCATATTTAGATTGTGCACTATATTTTTTTAGCATAACATTGGCATTGATACTATAGGTGACCCCACTAAACTGAAAATAACATACTTGCTAATATTGTGTTTGTAACTCTTGCACCGGACAAACATGCTTCAACACAAAACTTGATCCAACGATGGGCGATTGTATCTTGTCTGTGCTGTCTGGTTGTATGCATTCATTTATTTGTTTGAGCAGAAAATTTGAAGTCTTGTATTATTTGTTGAGTGTGAAGTTAGAACAACTATTTGTGTAATATTTGTTGAGTGTGCAGTTAGAACAACTATTTGTGTAATATTTGTTGAGTGTGCAGTTAGAACAACTATTTGTGTAATATTTGTTGAGTGTGCAGTTGCAACCAAATTTTCGTTAATTCGAACATTTACTTGTAATAATGCAGTATTGTGGATTTGTGTAATGTGCCCTGACCATGAGCTTGTGACTTGTGGTTTGTTGTTTTCCTTGTGGCTGTGAGCTTGTGACTTGTGGTTTGTTCTTTTCCTTGTGACTGTGAACATGTGACCGAAATTTGATGCTGCTTCTGCTGTCTACTTTGGCACCGAAAGGAGGAGACACTGATTCCTTGTGACTGTGAACATGTGACTGTGAACATGTTTTCCTTGTGACTGTGAACTCGTGAATTGGAAGGACATCATCGAACTAATATATACAGCCTCCTTCCTTACTCACACTCAGTAGCAACCATGGACGGCTCCCATGGCAGCCTCCGAAGGTACTGGATGGAGGAGGAGGAGGAAGAGAATGCTTTTGTGCATGATGAGGATGATGACGAAGCCGAGGCCGCCACATATAGCCACCTCGTGCAAGCAGAGAGCTCCTCAAGCAGGCGTCGCCGCAATCCTGATGCTCCACCTAAGGTCATTCGCCCCAGAAACCTTCCTTCTGGTCACAGGCAGATCAAACTGGACTACTTTGTTGCAAATCCAGTTTACAATGACCAACAATTTCGTAGAAGGTAAAGTTCATCATACTTTGGATTTACTGTCGCTGTACGTCTCGTGTTCCTCATAGCATAAGTGTTGTTGCAGGTTTCGGATGCGTCGCCCTTTATTCAAGGTGATTAAAGAGGCCGTCAAAAGTCACGACCCATACTTCAAGAAGAGGTATGACACCACTGGCAGGCCAGGGCTATCGGCTCTTCAGAAGTGTGTGGCGTCTATGCGGATTCTCGCATACGGGGTCCCCGATGCCGTTGACGAGTACGTCCGCATAGGTGAGTCCACAGCTCGACTTGCTTTGGAACATTTTTGTCGGGCTGTGATTGAACTTTTTGGGGATTATTACCTACGTGCACCCAACGCTGACGATGTAGCTAGGCATCTACAAGAGGGTGAGAATCGTGGGTTCCCGGGGATGCTAGGGAGCATAGACTGCATGCATTGGGAGTGGAGGAACTGCCCGACCTCTTGGGCGGGCCAGTTCTCAGGAAGATCTGGAAAGAAAACTATGATATTAGAGGCGGTTGCATCACATGATCTACACATATGGCATGCTTACTTTGGCATGCCTGGAAGTAACAACGACATTAACGTTCTCCATAGATCACCTATATTCTCGTCTTACTTGAGAGGTGAATCAACTCCTGTGTGGTTTACAGTAAATGGAAACAACTATAACATGGGCTACTACCCGGCCGATGGGATTTACCCTGAGTGGGCAGCCTTTGTTAAGACAGTTCGTCACCCCATGCACCCCAAGACTAGACACTTTGCCGCAGTACAAGAAAGTGCACGCAAGGATATAGAGCGTGCATTTGGTGTCCTCCAAACCCGGTTTGCGGTGGTTCGAGGACCAGCCTATGGTTGGGACCGAAGCAAGCTTTGTGATATTATGCTCGCCTGCGTTATTTTGCATAATATGATAGTGGCGGATGAGGCGGATGAACAAGGGCTGGCCCACAATACTGATTTCTTGAACATCGGCGTGTTAGCTGAACCTTGGCCCAACCATCCAACACGGGAGGCTTTTGTTGCCGCACACCATACCCTTCGTGACCAGACCACGCACTTTCAGCTGCAACGTGATCTCATCGAGCATCATTGGATGAGGCTAGGAAATCAGCAGCATTAGATGAATTTGTGCGAATATAAACTTGATTGTCTTGTAATATTTCGAGGGAGTATGATGTAATTTTCAAGACATGTGATATTATGTGCTGTAATGTACTAATTAATAGAACTTGTAATATTATAAGGACATGTATTAATGAATAAGTGTTGTAATATTTAATAAGTACTGTTATCCTTTCTGGTCATGTAATAATTAATAAGTTTTGTAATTTTGTAATAATTGGTCGAGTTTCATAAGCTTCGGACAGCATTTCTGCAAGTCACCGACTGTTGCGGTGGTGACCAAGATGGTCACCGCAACAGTCGGCCATCGTAGGGACGTTAGGGCCGTTATAGGGCAGAAGGCATGGACTATTGCGATGGCGGTACTCAGGCGCCACGGCAACAACTGGTCAGCCATTGACCAGGGTCAGTGGACCACCAAATGTTGCGGTGGTGGTACTCTGGAGCCACTGCAACAGTTGGTCAGTTCTGGCCCATCCGACCACCTGCTGGTGACACATGACTGACTATTGCAGTGGTCAGCTTAGCGTCCACCGCAACAGTTGGTCCCCCGGGGCCAGAGACAATTTCGTCTCTGGATTGATGGACTGTTGCGGTGAGGACACCACCGCAACAGTCGGTCATGTGTCACTGAACTTTGGGGCCTCTACTAAAATGAATCCACCGACTGTTGCGGTGGTTGTATGTGTACACCACCGCAAGAGTCGGTCCTCACGACTTCAGCAGCATGAGAGGCTCAATGTCTACTTTGGTTGTTGGGTTCCTCATAGCTAATATTGGGTTCAATTCAGCTCTAGACGATCGACGCTTGCAAGATATTTACTATAATTACACCATATGATTTGGACTTCAATCAGATGTCTGTTGCTGTTGTTGCGCCGGAGAGGAGACGGCCGCCGGGAGCCCTGCTGTTGCTACGCCGGCGAGTAGGGGAGGGGAGAGAGGACACAGAGGAGAGAGGCGCGCCTCAGATGCAGGGGAGGGGAGGCCCCGCCGTGAGATTTGCTCCGGCCGGCGCCGAATCGGATGGTGGTGGACAGAGAGGAGAGGAGAGCAGGGCGGAAAGAGAGGAGCGCCGCCGGGGTGGGAGCGGCAGCGGCGCGGCGTGGGGAGGGGCGGCCGGCGTGGGGAGGAACGGCCAGGGGCCGGAGGGAGAGGGAGGCCGGGGGCCGGACGGAGAGGGAGTGGGGACGGGACTGGCGGAGGGAGCGAAGGAGAGAAAAAAAAAGAAAAAGAAATAAATGAGGAGAGAGAGTATGGTTGTTGAAGATTGTTGATTAAAATATGTGGTAGTTGATATAGAGTATGAGATATAGAGTATCGATGGGTGCGGGAGAAGTTGATTTAGAGTATGAAATCTCGATAACCAGAACAGAATATTCCTTTTAGAGTATGGAAATAAAGTATAACGAGTGCGGATAGTCTTGACGGCCCCGCTGCGGCTGCCCTAAACATCAGCAGGTAGTAGCATTGTACACGGTGCATAGGTTGAAGTCACTGCGCCGTCTGCACTACTGCAGGGTAAAGGCAACCCCAAACTTCAGGAACCTGAATCTCTTGTCTTCTGCGGCAGACTCTGCAGACATCAAGAAATCCTAAGAGGCCGTTATGTATGCCTTGTTTAGTTCGTGAAAGTTGGTCGAATTTTCTGTAGAAAAAGTGTATTGGTAAGCGTGTTGCAAAGAGAGAGGTATGTTTTTCAATACGTTACTTTTTAGTTGAATTGCAGAACTTGCTGGAACTAAGGGGCTGTTTAGTTCACCCCCTTCTTCTTCTATTTTGCAAAACACACGTTTTCCAATGCACTTTCTCTCTGTGCACGCGGCCCGATGCATGCCCATTTTGCAAAATAGGTGGAAGTAAACACCCCCTAAACAAGGCCGTAACATCAAAGCTGTTACAGTCTTACAGACAAGGAATAATGCTACTTGACAGATCAGAGTTTTGGATACAGGCCTTGTTTAGATTCGCGAAATTGCACCAATTCGATCAAAAGGCAACACATTGAACTACATGTCCTCTCTCTACTTTTTCAATTCCCAATACATCTCCAATCATTGAATTCAATCGAATTCTCCAAATCTAAACAAGGCCACAACCTTGTTTGTACGAGTATGGATCATCGTGTTTTTGCTTTGACCGTGGCAGGTTGTTTTGTCCCCAGCAGGGTCATCAGGCGGCAGTCAGTGACAGATGAGTACACCAGGGTTACTGTACCGTGTTTGAGCTGTAGTTTTACATGGAAAGATGGGCTGGCTGGTTGGTAACTGTGGTAGGATGGCAAATGAGATGTGACGAAAAGCGGGCTTTAACTAACTCTACTCTGCATTCACTGGCCTAAGACCATTCCCGGTGAAAGTTTTGTTATATGATTTTCAAATATATCATGTCATCTAAACATGTATAGGTTTTGTGAATGAAACAAGATCTACAATGGACAGTTTCATGTCACGGTTTCATAAGCTATTTGTAGCATTTAAATGCATTGCACGTGATTGGGTAAAATCTTATAAAATGAAACTTTTGTAGCCCCAATGGTGGTTTCAACGTATTTCATAGTCTAGGTAACCGTGCATACACAGTTTCATCTAGATGAAACCCATCCCTTCTCTCTCCTCATCACTTTCTTGCCATGTCATCACTTTTGTCTACGTGACAGCTCATTTAATGTCTATGAAACTCCAATGAAACCTCCACTGGGACTGGCCTAACAGCTTTGTATTGCACATTTGCTATCGCAACACTAAGGCAAGTGGTAAGTTTCATTGCACAGTTACCTAGACTCAGAAACTAGATAAACATGATGATTGAGCTTCATGGAGATGAAACTACTCTCACATCTGATGAAACTCTCTCCTCGACACATCAGCAAAATTGATGATTTTGCATAAAATTTAATGCCATGAAACTTTACGTGAAACTCCATTGAAATTGGCCTAACTTGAATAGGGATCAAGCTTGATATCCCATTAAGACTGGCCTAACACACTTGAATAGGGATCAAGCCTGAATATCATGAACGTTTTCCTCTTGCCCAATCTCGTGTGACAAAGGGTAAAAGAAATAGAGGCTGTTCGGCTGGTAGAATGAATAGTGATCGGCTGGTAGAATGAATAGTATTGTGTGAGAGAAAATAAGTCGAAACTTGCCAGCCGAGCACTGTTCAACATGCCAGCCGAACAGGCCCATAGCCCTATCTAGAAATGTGGCACAAACTAAAAGAGAAGAAGTGACCCATTGGACCAGCGTTCTCGAACATGCACATCCGCACCATCAAGTTGAGCATGATAGCCATGACTATAGGCGTCGGAGTTTCTCCTGAGAAAGCTCAGATTGCAAGACTGCAGATGCATCTTGACTGCAATGTCGAACATATACAGTAGCAGAGTAGCTGCCATCTTATACTACTCTTACCTCATCTCAATAAAATCTTGTGCATTCTGGTGCTCAACTCTTCTCTTCTCAGTTCTCACCACAAGAGAAATAAAGGGGAAAAAGATTCCTGGTCCAAACTAAGCAAGGGATCAAAGGGAGTATTTGTTTGTTACCAATCATAGTCATATGAGCCAGACATGCCCAAAATTCACATGCATAGGCACAATCTGCTGCCTCCCCGCCGGCCGATCCGCGGGACCGAACTCGTATCGATCCTTGTTTTCCCGCTCTACCATCGCATCACGAGCCATGTCCATCACATGTAATACGTACGTATACGCAGTACACGGTGGGGCCAGGGACCGGCCGTCGTGTACGTCCCTCCGCGCAAGAGGTTCGAGAAACTTTGCTCCCTCGCCCCAAACACAGCTCGATCGAGATCTGTCGCTCGCTATCGTTGGCGTAGCTGTCGCAGAGATTTCGTTTGGCCCTTTCAGAGCTTGCAATCCTCTTGGCTCTCTCGCATCTGCAGCGGTTCTGTGTGTTCGGAGCGATGAATCCACTGCGAGACGCATCGTTTCATCTGCCGATCGGGATAGATTAGGGCTCGCCAGCATCTACAGGCCCTGCAAAAAGCTCTTCGATTCATGGTCACGACTCACGAGGCGCACCGCTGTTGGTTTGTAATTTTGCATGGCTGCAGCTGCCAGATGTGCTGGTAATACATATGGCGATCCGGCACAACCTTGGCTACGATCCCCGCCGTGATGGCCCCGTGGCAAATTCAATTCCCCTTTGGCAGCAGCTCCGCCGTGGGCCACGGCGACGGCAGGTGCCGGCGGATGACCGGGATCCGTCGCCACCGGTGACTCTGAAGCCTGCGTAGGATGCAGGTTGAGGCAGCATGGCCACAACTGATTACTGCACGCTGCACACAGGTCGATACCGAAACAGAGCAACGACAGGTGCAGAAGTGGCAGCCACTGCCTGAAGATGCAGTCTGTGATAAAAACTGGTGTGGATCAGTTGGGGGTGCAAATTTTTTTCACCCTACTTTGACCACTAATTAGGGGTATTAAATAAAGCCAATTTACAAAACTACCTCTACAATTCCTGGCAAATTCGCGAGACGAATCTAATGAGGCCTTTGACCACACGATTAGAGGATGATTACTGTAGCATTACTGTAGCAAATCATGGATTAATTAGGCTCGTTAGATTCGTCGCGCAAAGTTACACTCATCTGTGAAAAGGTTTTGTAAATTGACTTCGTTTAGGGCTCCATGCATGCGAGATTCCTTGGTGCAAATTTTTTGACGCGGCCATCTGAACATTGCAGTGCAGCATCAGGCGTGGCCGTGTTTAGATGGAGGGTGAAAATTTTTCACACTCCTTTGACCACTAATTAGAGGTATTAAATAAAGTCAGTTTACAAAACTACCTCCACAACCCCTCGTAAATTCGCGAGACGAATCTAATGAGGCCTTTGACCGCACGATTAGAGGATGATTACTGTAGCGTTACTGTAGTAAATCATAGATTAATTAGGCTCATTAGATTCGTCTCAAAAAGTTACGCTCATCCGTGAAGAGGTTTTGTAAATATACTTCATTTAGTACTCCATGCAAAAAAGATTTTTTTTGCAAAATTTTTTCAACCTCCATGCTACTGGTGGATCTAAAACCATTGTTTCTACATGGCTGTGGGCCTGTTTAGTTTCACGAACTTTTTCATCGCTACAGTAATTCAAATGTTTGGATGCTAATTAGGAGTATTAAATGTGGATAATTGACAAAAACCCATTCCATAACCCCCGGTGAAATTGCGAGACGAATCTATTAAGCCTAATTAGGCCATGATTAGACAATGCCGTGCTACAGTAAATAATCTCTAATGATGGATTAATTAGGCTTAATAGATTCGTCTCGTGATTTTCCGTCCATCCATGTAATTAATTTTATAATTAGATCATGTTTAGTCCTCCTAATCTTCGGATTAAAAGTGCTACAGTAAATTTCGCAAAGTTTTTCACCGGATTTAAACACCCCCTGTGTGACAGGCAGTTCCCAAGAAGAATGGCATCAACCATCAAGTAACACTCCATAGTGGAAAACTGTTGTACAAGAATGGGAATACCAGTGCTAGAATGGGAATACCAGTGGCCTGTCCCTCAGTTTGTAGTCCTGTTTTTTATTTATCTCGTCTAATATATTTTGCGGCAAAACTCTTGCCGCCGTTTAGAAAAAAGAATGGGAATACCATGTTCAAGCCTACAATAGATTTGCACACACACTTGGGCAGGGGAACGAGCATCAAGAGCATTTGCACTTACTGATACAGGGCGTGACGAGATATTACAAAAGATTGCAATATTGCATTATCATTCTTTCTTTTTCTCTCTTGGAGGTAGCACAAATTGGAAGAGTGCAGATGTACCTTGACTGGACCCAGTCCCACTGGAAGAGTGCATTATGTGACACGACTTGTCTAAAAAAAAAAATCTTTGCAATGTAACTGGCTGACTATATTGTATTGCTCTGAGCATTACCATCTTAACATACCAACATGGTGGGGCGTGGGGAATGAAGATTAAAAATTGCATGCACATTCACTACATGAACCTAGATCTTGAGCTTGAACAAGGAAAGGAATAGGCTTACAGCAACACCATTTTTTGTGTGCTCTTTTTTTTATTGTCTGAAGCAGCAGAGCAAATTGTATGTCCTACTTTTCCTTAGTTAATGGGGTTTACTAGATATAAGTGGAACAAGCTAAGCCTTGTAACAATCTATCATAGACATTGATTCGTTTCAAAAAAAAAATCTAGCATAGACACATTATGATGTTAAGAAAAGATAATGTCCACAAATTCATTAACTTTTAAACGAACCAAGACACACCTTTCCTCTTCCAATTTGTTTCTCTCTTGTTGTATTTCCATTATCCAAATCAAAGCATTCCTCCTCCAGGTTCCCACAAAAGCAAACAAGGGAACATGAATACAAAATGCAACAAAAGAATTCCCATCTCTACAGCACACGGAGTTCGTGGTTCAATCCTGCTATCTACCTAAATTAATCGGGCAATAACCAACATCATCACTGCCTCACTGGACTATCACAATGCTTTTCATGCCCAAGACTCCTGTAAACTGGCAAAAAACCGATGCCCTGCTGCAAATCAATTGGCTTGGGGCGGGGGGAGTAAATATGGTCCATATTTTCTCTTGCTTCTTTTAATTCTCAAAACAGCTTGCGCACATTTGAATTCTTCCGAGTGGCCGAACTGCCGAATTAGAGTGACATGCTTGAAGCAAAATTGGAAAGTGAAGCACCTGACAATGAGACCAATCATCTGCAAATCCTCCTCCTTTTGCTTGCTGATGAACCCTCTATATCAGCCCCTGCACTTATGCCCTCACTTTGTTGGCTCTCACATGCAGCAATATCCAGTACACTTATGTGGCTATGCCGCTCAGTAAAAACTGAAGAGTCAACTAACTTGAGAATAATGTTTCCCATAACAATCTTTTGTTGAATCACTTCAAAGCATCCTAATATTCTCTCCTACAATGTATGAGTGCATGTAAGCAAATTTAGGAAGCATTGAAGCATACTTGAAATCAAGGCAGAAGCTATTAGCTTTAAGCTCCTAAGTTTCTATAATCCAATAAATCATGTTACATTAAGGATTATGGCCATGTATATGCGATATACCTTACTTAATTGTTTGCAACAAGTTACTAAACTCTCAAGTACTGAACTGTCATGTTTCCCCAATGCCACAAGAGCCACACTTGCTGCAATCTCTGACGGTCTGAAAACCACAAATTCTGCAGCTGCAGACCAAAATTTACCCATATTTAGGAATTGATCAACGTCACATTGTATTTATTGATCAGGTGTTAAAAGAGTACACACACTTGAATTAACAATCATACCTTTATATGTGCTCAAGATAAGTTCAACCGAGCAAGCAAGTATTATGTTGGATACACCATCACCGTCACTGAATTTGTGAAGATAGTAGTCAACAAATGAGCAAGCAGTCACAGATTGCATCCTCCAACTCAGGGTATTGAGCACTAAAAGCTCCATCCTGTGTACAGCCGTAGGATCAAACACATACTCCGCATCGACCACCTATCAAACCATTGACGTCAAAAACTAGAGAGGACAAATCTTTCGGATAATATATGCAGATCTGTTGCATGCAGTGTGATGACATATAATCGAACTTGCCTGCAAGTCTAAGGGAGTTAGGACAATGGTTTCCTCCATTTTTGCAGCCAAGGACAAGCAAGCCACTGCTATGAGTTGTGTCATCCAAGCTCTCGCTAGCTGAAATCAGAAAGTAGTTGCACAATGACTAGGTATTTATCTCTGCAAAATCGAATATCCGGACGACGAGAAATACATGCAGAGTCCTTACAGCAAAATCGCACAAAGAGAGGAACCGGTCCAGATAGTTCACAGACAAGACCACCGTCAGAGGTCCTAACTTGTAATGCTCATGGACCTATTGATCAGTCATCACACATTACAAAGAACATATTCGATAAATCACCAAGCTGAAAACAGGTAAATCGACAAGTACCAAATCAAGAACAAGATAACACAATGAATCATTAAAGGAGACATTTTTGCCTAGATTTTCTGCATTGCATTGCATCCTGAACACCACGAATCAGTGAGATTAGCAGGGAATGGCTCACCTTCCAAATCCAGTTAATGGCCGCGCTCCTGACGGCCACCAAATCGGACCCATCGGGCTGCAGCAGCCGCTGGGCGTAGCCCTCCGTGGGCAGGTGCTCCTCCTCCCTCCTCAGGAGCTCCTCGATGCAGCTCTCCGACTGCAGGGGGAAGTCAACCAACAAGACCCCTGAAGAAGCGTCGGCATGGCGCGACTGTGGCCGAAGAATCCACGAAATCTCCTCGCTTTCCTTCTCCTCCCCAAGGTCGAAAATGGTGGTGCTGTCCTCTGAACAGATGAGCAGGGATTCAGCAAAGTCGAATCTTGGCGTCATTCTATAGTGCCCAAGAACGATTGCAGAGTGGGCAATCTACTATGCTGTCTTAGTTTGCATCTCTCCTCCCCTCACTACTAGCTTCTCATCTACAACTTAGTTTTATTCTAGGCATTAGAAAAAAGAATCTCCCTTCTTTTCGGTTGTGTTCTTCGATGAGAAGAGGAGGGGGCGAAGGACAGAAGGTGTGGAGGGCTGGAGGCAACTATAGTAGAGAGAAGTGGAGACGGAGAGGCAGGGTTTTGTAGGATGAGGCGTTCCTTTCTGCAAACACAATAAAAATATGTCCTCCTCTCTGCGACATATTTCTCAATGTATTTTTTTACAAGAAATTCAATCAAATTCAACTAACTAAACAAGGCCTCAAAACGCTGTGAAATCTGCCATGTCAGATGTCCACTCTGAAAATTATTTGACATAAAATTTGGAGTGCAAGAGCCAATAGGAAATAGCATAAGTTTGATTTGAAAACAAGTTGGGATGGGACGATCCCGTCTCAATTTTGTGGGATGGGATGATCGTCTACTATTTGGTTGAACTAGGATGGGATGGTTTTGTCCAGTGTTTGGTTGAAGCGACTAAGATGGGTGATATGGAAGCTGCAAAACCTGGCTACCGTTTCAATTTCTTCGAGCTCGATTTTCTTTGGTAATTAAGAACACCTGCTTTTATTTTTTATATTCACAGCATCGTTTTGTTTTTGAGAAATTCACAGCATCGTTTAAATACCACGATCTTTCAAACGCTAAATTGCTCCTTTGGGTCTGGACTCTCAGGGTGGGCCACGGCCCACCCCCTTGGTCCGCCTAGTCCAACTCGTAAACGAGTCCTTTTTTTTTTCGCTCCGAGCTCCTTTGCTTCATATATACATGTTCCATTG
>CM014273.1:56067140-56104114 GCA_004135705.1 Alloteropsis semialata
CCACTTTATTGCCTTGCCATTGGATCAAACACTGATGCATTGTGGATGGTATGCAGCAATTGGCATGGATCCAATCACGTCCGAGGAGCATGCTGTAAGAACCTTGGCCATCAATCACAAAGAAGGTGGTCGGCAATGTCTTGCTGCCGATGGTCAATTCAACATGAATTGCCCCCCGAGGCTCTGAAACGTTCCCACCAAAGTCCTTGAGCGTCATATTAGTCTTGATTAGATCATCAATCCCTTTCCCCAGCTTGCGGAATGTGGAATAGGGCATGAGATTGACTGCAGCTCCTCCATCAACCAGCATCTTGGTCATCGGCTTCCCATCAACGTATCCCTTGATGTATAGAGGCTTCAGGTGCCGATATCCATTTGCATTTGGCTTTTCAAAGACCGCCTTCTCTGAATCAAGGAGCAAGCATGCAGCGGCTTCTTCCAGTTCATAATCGACCTCATGGTCGTCCTGTTCATCAGGAGCAGCAAAATCAAAAGGCAACATCAAAACCATATTTATTGCGGCCGATGTGCTTGCTTCATCATCATTGGCCATCTTGACGCGCCACCTTTTCTCTTTTGCCAATTCCTGCTCCTGAATCTGCTCATTATAGCGCAACCTCTGAACACGTCTCTTTTTGGACTTAGAGATCCCTGATGGGCACCACTGTCCAGGCCTCATTGGAGGTTCGTCAGTCCGATTCTGAACTGGAGCCTTTTCTTCCATTTTTTCAGGGCCATGAGCATCAGCTCGGCCTTCATAATTTTTGTGGCCATGAGTATTAACCCGGCCTTCATCTCTTTGATGATGATCATCAATCCTGACGCCGATCGGTTCATGAACTGATCGTTGACCTCTCTTGGAAGCTCTGTACTCCTCATACTGGAAACTGCATTCAGGACAATCCGCTTTTGATGGCAATCTGAGCTTCTCGTTCCAGCAGAATACGAAGAAAGGACACCCCCAGTGATCATCATCCTGTTCGTACCGGTCATAAGTTTGGTGTCTGTCCGCATACCAATCGGACCTATAACCGTACTGACAACGGTCATCAGTTCTATTTTCAATCCAGCGCCTGCCATCGGACCTGTCATCATACCAGCGTCGGCCATCGGACCTATCATCAAATCGGCGTCGGCGATCGGACTTGTCATCACGTCGGCGCTGATCATCAAACTCTTCATCGAGCCGCCTCTCCTGATACTCACGCCTCCGACGTCGTCGTTCCTCACGTTCTTCCCATGCTCGGGCTGCTGCTTGCTGCCTCTTGTATTTGTTAATCAGCATTTGGGAAGTCACACGTGGCCGATATCCACCAGGGGCATTAGACTCACGCCCGAATGCCTGATGATTCCTTCGTAGCTCTTCAACAGTAACTTGAACCGCAGGATCAACGGCACCAGAATTTTTGGCGTGGTCCGATGTAAGCACTTTACACTTCCCCTTTTCATTAGCATCAACCATATTAACAGAAAAGGAGAATTCAGCAAAGTTGTTTGGAAAGGGATGACCGTCGATCTTCATGGCTTTCTTGTTGTCCTCAAACTTGATCTTGCCTGACTCAATAGCCAATTGGATCTCCCTTCTGAACACTTTGCATTCATTGGTCTCGTGAGAGGTTGAGTTGTGCCATTTGCAATATTTACGCCTTTTCAACTCATCGGCCGATGGAATAGAATGATTTGGAGAAAGCTGGATAAGCTTCTCACTGAGCAGCAAATCAAAAATCTTATCGGCCTTTGTTATATCAAAACCAAACTTTTCAGGATTCTGTTTGATCCATGGGAGCGACACCGGCTTCTTGGATTTGGTCCATTCAGCTATGTTGACATCAGCTTCCTCTTCAGACTCAGAGAGATAAGATACTTGTTTGGAAAACTTCACGCGCTTCATCTCCTGATATCGGACCTCATGAGCTGACACTTTCTGAACCAGTTGCCCCAATGTCTCAAACTCCTGAGCAGAAAACTTCTCCTTGATCGGCGCGAGCAAACCCTGGAATGCAAGCTCGGCCAACTGCATATCAGACAGTTTCAAACTATAGCACCGATTCCTAGTGTCACGAATCGTTGAATGTACTCCTTGACGGTCTCATCATTCCTTTGCCTGATAGCAATCAAATCAGAGATCTTCATCTCATTGAGACAGAAAAGAAATATTTATGGAATTGCTTCTCCATATCGGACCACCCTGTTACTGATCCTACTGGCAACGACGTAAACCAAGTAAACGCCGGCCCTGACAGTGACGGAGGGAAAAATCTGAGTCTGAGTCCCTCCTCAGAAGCAGCCTCACCACACTGAGCCAAGAATCGGCTCACATGTTCGATGGTGGTCATATCATCTTGCCCGGAAAACTTGGAGAAATCCGGCACTCTGTAACGTGGAGGAAGTGGCACTGCATCAAAGTAAGATGGGTACGGGTGCCGATACAACCTCGCTTCATCTTTAGGCTTCAAGCCGAACTGGTTCTGGATCACCTCGGCTATCTTCTGTGACCAATCGGACTGTTGATTTCCAGGTGGCATTCCATCAGATATATCCATCACATAGTTATTGTAATCACCAACCATACGCTGATGTGAAGGAATCTCTGTACGTAGCCTTGCAGCTGCAGGTTGTTTCTCCCCTTCGTTTAGAGTCCTTGCATATTTTTCACCATGTGGGCCGACAATAGTTCCATCGGCCATCAACAGAAAACCGTTGGCCAGTTCAACAGGAGGTGGTGGAGCAATCGGCATCTGTGGAGCAACGGTCACTGCATTATCTGCAGTTTCTTTGCCTCTTCCTGACCCTGATGCTCCTGGAGAATCTGCTATAAACACTGGACCTTTCAAGCAAATAGCATCATCCACCGCCTTCCTGATGAGATTGTCCAGAGAATTCACCAAAGTGCCTGACTGGTTGATCAACGCATGATGAACAGCCTGGTGAATCATCTCTGATGTATTGATCTGGTACTCCCGAGCTTCAGTCGTCTTCTTGATCACCTCTGGATCCGGGAGAGGAGCTTTGAGTATGGGGCCTGAACGATTACGCCCAAATTGGCCAAGACAGAGCTTCTCAAACGCATCAATCTGGGCCTGAACTGCATCCAATTGAGCTTTGGACAGATCGGCCTTTGTGATTGGAATGGTCGTCTCAGGCGTCTTGTTCTTGTCGTTCTTGGCCTTCTCAGCAGCTTCTTTCTCAGCAGCAAGTCTCGCTGCAGCTTCTTGTTCAGCTTCAGACGATGACATCTTGGATTTTGTTTTTCGTGTCCCACTGGGCGTGCCAAAAATGTGTTGACGCGGAAAATCGGCGGTCGTATCTCCCGCGTGCAGCACACGAGGACCAGGAAGATCTGCTTCACTCCAGCGCTAGTCCGCACTCCAGTTCAGGTTCGCAGCGTGCCAGTCAATTTGACCTGTAATTGACAAGGGAATAAAACAGTTAAATTACTCTTTGATTGTGCCGGCTCTATTTCAGACGATGGAGTGACGTCGAATTTTAGCCAAGACCCAATCAGACACGTATCGGCCGATATCGATCGGACCTCAAAATCGGACCTCATTGATGACATCAATCGGACCGAGTGATCGGACCTCAATCGGACACCAAATCGGACCTCAGAATCGGACCAATCGGGATCGGACCTTGATTGTTATAACAGACCAGCCTTTGAATAATAAAATAAAGCGTAAAGCAAGGCCGATATGTAAAATAATGGATCAGCTGTATCTTAAAACAAGATATTAAATAAGCAAAGTGTAAGCCGATACATTGTCCACCTTGCCTAGTTGCCAGTTTGACTCGTCTTATCGGACCATCTAACCAACCGATCGGACTATAGCCTTTGCAGAGAAATCTAGCTCCGACGTAGGGAATCTAGATTTCTCCAACTATGATCAGATCGGATAGCTAGATAATCTGACTCAACTCATCAACCTGTCAATTAAACAAGATGCTCGCACAGGTGTTGATCAGATTAAGCAAATAAGCAAGAAAAACATTAACAGATTCGTTCTGATTCTAAGATATGCTACCAAATAATTAAGCAAGATCCAGCTCCGACGTAGGGAATCTACACCACACTTAACATTCAAATAGCAATAAGGCATAACCAAAACTTCCTTTAACTAATCAAGATGAATCTAGCTCCGACGTAGGGAATCTAGACCAAGCATGACAATCAAAGATTAATCTAATCATATTGTAAAGATCCAGCTCCGACGTAGGGAATCTACACCAGTACAATACTCAAAGAACAACCAGATTAAACCACAAAGCAAGATCGGACCTAGAACGATGCTGTAAGATAAATATTGCTTAAATCGGACCAAGACCAATGCTCAAAGCCGTTGAAGAAGTAGAATTGATTCACATGGCGTAGATCTAAACCAATCTAGCAACTCCAACAAACCGCAAAGACTACCTTTAGTAACCAAGATTATTCTAGCTCCGACGTAGGGAATCTAGACTAATCTTGATACCTAGCTCCGACGTAGGGAATCTAGGCTTAAAGTGTAGCCCGATAAACGATAATCTGTTGAATAATCAATATTGATCTAGCTCCGACGTAGGGAATCTATATCAATCTTTATTATTTAGAGATAAATCGGTTGAACAGTATAAACGAGAAAGGGCGATGCGCCTCAATTCAAAGCCTATACTAGTTCGATAAATTGACTAACTTACTGGTAAGCCGGAGATCAGAACTGATGCAGCCCGTCCACCAATGAGCTTCGTCGGTAACTACTACTAAGGGTTTTGGCGTGAAGCCGGGTTGTATTGATTGTGAGAATAGTTTTTACAATGGACGAGGGTTCATATTTATACCCTGGTCATGGAGAGTCCTGATCGGACCAGACTAACTAAATAAAGTAAACTAAGCTTAAGATACAACGGGACTCTCGTATGCCTTCTGAAAAGGAAATAGTCCCTGGATCTGATACGCTTCCTTCTTAGCCGACGCGCCCTTCCTCTTGTACGCGTCATCGGATCGGACTCCTGCTTCATCGGACTCCTCTTCAGCATCGGCTTCCTTCTCTGTCACCTTTGGCCTTGACCAGTCAACAGGCCCACCGTGCAGTCTCAACCTCACCACGTCACCATCTGACTCAGTATGTCAGGTGCGAAAATCTGGTGTCAACACGGTCCTATGAAATTATCTTTCCATCCATATAAAGAACGTCAAAAATAGACTCCGTATGCGACCTGGACTTCGATGTGGACTCGAACTTGAATTTCTTTGGGCCTCCACCTTGGGGACTCGAACCGAATTAGTTTTAGGCCTTCTTCTTGACTTGGACATCCATGTTGGACTCCTTTAAAACAAATAATTATGGCCATATCCATGGTTGTCATGTCCTCATCATCCTCCCTTTCTAGACGAAAAGCCGTCCTCGGCGTTGATTGTACTCGAAACCTATCCTGTACAACACAAAAGAGAACGAGGTTGCGAAAACAAAGGGAACCAAAATTATTCTGAGGAGGGATGTTACCATGTTTCCAATTGTGTACTGTGCCATTTCGCATAAAAATGTCAGCAAGCATATATGCTCCATGATCAAAATACACACGATGTTTGTCAAAACTATCCTGTAAAAGATTAGTATTAACAAAAGCAAAGCAGGATAGATGGTCGCATATCAGAAAATTCAACATCAGCGAGCATAGGTAGCCACCAACAATGCTTCTCTTCTTTGGAGACAAAACTACTAGAGGAACATGTGAAAATATTTTTATTATGGCTGTCCTCTAATTGATCACAATGTTGCACAACAAAAAGGAGAATTCATATTGCTACGAATGTAGACTCTATGTATCATATATTGTCCTTTGTTGTCATATTTGCCAACAACACGATATGTATATTTATCAAACTAAGGCAAATCAGTATATCTAAAAAGTCTCTTTTCCAAAAAATTTAGATTACACAAAATATCAAATTCAATGTAACCCAAAGTGTGTAAAGAAGACAACAGTTTTAGCACATCATCGACATTAGCAATATGCGTAACATGTTTAGGTTCAGCACAAGTGTGTGGTTGCAAAACATGTAACACTGAAGTATCATCACACAATTCATCTTTATCATATGAAACATCAAGCACATCATCATATGTCAGAGATAAATCAAGAGACGGTTCCACTAACAATTGCTCTATGATAGCATGTTTTGTGAAAAAAATTCAGCACATTAATACAATTCTCATCTTCCGTGAGTATTGCACTGCTCTCAGTTTCAGCATGAGTAATAGGTGCATTGTGAAGTGATGGTTCTGAATTTTCACATGAAGTTGTGAGCACCTCATTTTCCTCCATGACATGCTCTCGCTTTTGTAGATTACCCTACAAAAGGTTAGGCACAACAGGAGGAAGAACAAGAGATCGATCCTCCATATGAGACATGTCATCATTTGAATGCAAAATAGGAGGTGGGTTAACAAATGTTTCTCTCATAAAAAATTTCATATCAATCCAAGTTTGAGGTTTATCTAAAGGAACTAAAGACTCCCACCAGTTTAAAGCAGTACCTCGCAAGACACTGGCTGCATTCTGAACCTTTCTCCGTGCACACATAGAGCGAGTAGAAAATACGTTATCTATTGCTATTTCCCACTCAATTTACTTAGCAGCACCTACACCATCATAAGTCGGTGGATATGAACGATCTGTCACTGTTAGAAGATAGCAAAAGACAACACAAAAGTATTATCCCTATCAACTAGTAACTACTATGTGGTGGTGAGGGTGGAATGCAATATTTGAAACAGCTTACCACCGTCTTGCAAGTGTTCTTACCAAAGCCAACAGGGCGGCACAATCGGTTGTCAACCTTGGGTGTAATAGTTGCAATGTGAACCTATACTGACAGAAGTATGTATGTGAAGCTTTGTGTAGGCATAATATGGTAGCAAGGAATAACAATTATTCAAGTCAAAATTGCAAGACTGAAAAGTAGTCCCAAACTAGTCTATGTTGCCGGCCTAAACTTGTCTCGGACCAAGTTCAAGCAAGCAACAAAAACAATTTAGCAAAAGACTCAAAGGATGCAAGCACTTCTGAATTTTTTTTCTTCTTTGCCTTGTCTTTCTTTCTTTCTTTCTTTTTATTTTGGTGCAGCTTTTTCTTTTCTTTCTTTTTCTTAGCACCTCTTTGCCTTTTTCTTTATGTTTTTTTAGAATTGCAGCAAGACACACAAAAAATGTCCACCAATAAGTGGACTACATAAAAAAAATTCAACTTGATTGCATCACGATATCCAAACCAATCCGTTGCCTTATGTTATTTTTTCTCTCCCAACACGAGCTCGCATCAAAAGCAGTCAAATCACATAGAACAACTCAATCTTTTCCTTCTCCCTTCAACTTGCGCAACAACCTAATCTGATTGTGGGGAAAAATAATCTATTCTTCTCTCAACAGCAAACAATACTTGACACCAAGACCACCAATAAGACCTAGACACGACGAACACAATGACAAAACGAGGGACTAAAATTCAGAAAAGCAAACCAAACTGAAAAATTGTGGGGCACAAAAGGGTTATAGGACAGCGGAAATATTTTTGAAGAGCTTTTTTTTTTACGCCAGCGCCTTATCAAACACGTGTTCCTCTTCAGCAGCGCAAAACCATATCTGCATATGAAGGAGTAGGAAGACAGACTAATGTCGTTGGCGCAAAAAACTATTACTGATAATTTATTCAAAATGCGATGGGTGAACCCTTACAGATTTAGAGATCACTTAACAGTTCGAGCCCTTCTGCTTGGTTGCATGAGGAATGCAAAGGGTCCTTAAAGATCAATGGGATTCAAGGAGTAGTACCAATGGACTGAAGACGATGGCCTGCAAGATAATAAGGCGGTATCCAATAAATACTTGACGTTGGCAACTAAAGACACATTGTATTGGAGAATCCTAGGGTTCATCTAGGTCCATATCACCTGTCTCGCTATCATCAGCCTTAGCTTGAGCGACACCATCAAGGGCTAAATTACTCCAGCCATGTTGGTATCATGATGTTGGCTCAATTCCCCAATCGACACTACAAGAGATGCAATAAACGGCAAGAGAGAAA
The DNA here is from genome assembly GCA_004135705.1 of Alloteropsis semialata. Classification (NCBI taxonomy): domain Eukaryota; kingdom Viridiplantae; phylum Streptophyta; class Magnoliopsida; order Poales; family Poaceae; genus Alloteropsis; species Alloteropsis semialata. The sequence goes on from CM014273.1 coordinate 56,075,202, forward strand.
ATTAGTTGGGGATAAAATCAAAACCCTTGGCAATGTTAACCCCAAAGGGACACTCTTGCAATTAGTAACTTGGAGATAATGGCGTAACTAATATTGTTATCTACAGCGACCCCACTGCAAATAAGTACTCCCAAGGACTTATTTCCACCACGGGTCTTGGTGATAGCCATCTTAGCTTCGTTTGATTTGCTGTATGGGATAGGACTATTTGCAAGGACTCCTCGATGAGGATACATTTTAGAGTTAAGCCAATAATAATAATAGTTATTATTTTCCCTATACAAAAAGGCCCCTTGGCAATGCTCCATATTTCTATATTGCACGTTGATTGCACTAATTATTTATATTGCAATGCACACTTGAACTAATGGCAAAATCCATACACATCTGGTATCAAAGAACAAAACGAACTTAATTATGTTTAATTTGTTAGGACACACATTCAACAACGTTGTTGCATTACATAAGTAAAGCTACAAATTAAATTGTTCAAAAGGGTAAAAGGTCCAAGTTGACTAATCTTCTAGCTACATCTATATGAACATTCTTTCCTGATTTGTCTTGACATCTGAAACATCCTAGAAGAACCATCAATCATCACCGTCATGAGAAGTTCTAGATTTCCCTTGTTGCTCTCCTAAAGTGTTAACTGCACCCTGTAAGGAGAAATGGACAAAATAAGTTCAAGGTACAGAAACAAAATAATATTAGTTGAACCATGCCAACCCTAGGACCAGATCACAAGACTACTTTCTAAATTGAACATTCAGTGCAGGAATTTATAAATCCAGTACTAGGATATCTTGAAGTTGAGAAGTTCTGGAAACATATTATTTTCTATCTGAGGAAATAACTTCAATATTTGTTCATATAGTTCATTCAGCAAAACAGAGGATTGTATGACATAGCCAAGTTTACCATGCATAACATATTTGGTGCCTCAAGGAAATCTGGTGCAACATAAGTTGAAGTCCCATGAGCATCCTGCAATTTTATAGAGATACAAAAATTTAGTATGCCTACTATATAGTAATTGCATTAGATTTTATTTTTACATACATTAGATTGAGATTCTGGAGTAGGCCTATCCACTCTGCGCTCCAATGACTGTAACCTTGTGCCAAACTCTTGGTTAATATCATGCAGAGCATGACTTACTGCCTGGGAAACAATGTCTTGCACCTGTTCTTGTGTATAGCTGCTGCATTGGGCTATTGAGCATGCCACTTGATGGTGTGCTTGATGAATGGCTAACTCGATCTCTATCTATTATACCTGGAAGCCCATAGTACCTCCCACGTTTCCGACCTCTAGTCAGTTGCACCCAAATATTCTGCTTCTCGACTTGATTGTTGTCGAGTTCTTTAGCACGCTCATTAAATACACCCCGTATAGTTCCTGGATGATTAGAAGTACAATATACCCAATATTGAGTTGAAGTAATTTGTAAGTTTACATACCACCAACTGTTCAGCTTTCCTGTCAACATATTGTCCTTTGCCCTTGTCACGTCTATGTGTGCGTGCAAAGACATCCAAATCATCAACATCCTGGCCACCATTATCATCTGTTCAAATAACAATAATAAGATTAGTTACTTTTAATATAGCAGAAAGCCATTCATTTGACTTTCCATACCATTGCCTGCTTATGCATGAGTATGCTTCGTGACCCACAAGTGTGATGAACACCTCCGTTCTTCCTATTTTCACTATTCTGAGCCGACACCTTCTTGACATTTGCATCAGACCATAAATCACACAACATGTCCCACCACTTTTTCTCTATCCAGGAAGGAGGAAATGGCTTCCAGAGTTGAGCATCCTCCACATCTAAGTTATTTGCACCATTGCTGCCAGGACCTTCATCTGTTTGTTGTTCTAGCAAAGCATCTCCATCCTGCTCTGACTGATCCATTGCACTTCTCTCCATCATAAACTTTTCCAAAGATCTTTTGGCCCAAGATTTCTCATACGACAATGCCTGGCTAAAGCGTTCAACTGCCTTTCGCTCAAATAAGCGAGCACACTCCCCCTCTGTAGCAAACTTAAAACGTTGCTGAAAGGAAAAGAGAGAAAAATTGTAATTGGATGGTAAAAATTATAATGACAAAATTATATGTGACTGTTAACATACCAGGAATTCATTTAGAATAGTTCTCCGTGTATGTGAAGGGTAGCCGTGATAGTGAGATATCACTACAGCATCCTCAGGAGGCTCCTCTCTCCCATGTTGATCCAATGGCCTATATGTACCTGTGTACTTATCCTTTAAAAGGCGAGTAACGGAACCTTCAACCCGCAATGTGATGTTACCGAAGAAAGGGGAGGTCGTGTGGATGGAGAAAACGACCAGATGAGTCGGAAATATTCTCATGCATATCACTAGCAGCGAGAAACATGGGAGTGGGAGAGATGGGTTCATGGGTGGCGAGATTTGGGGGGAGGGTTAGGGGTGGCGAGAATTGGCGGGAGGGTTAGGAATTTCTAGAGGGAAGAAGATGGAGATCACCAAAGATTCAGGCGTGGGGACCTGATTTGTTCCAGGCTGAGAGAGAGAGAGGAGTAAAAGAGATCCACTTTTTTTGGAAGGGAAAAGATCTATTTCGGTGGGGGTTGGGATGCATGGGATCCGATGGGTTTGGTCAATTCCAGCTCAAAATAATATACTTATCCAAATAAAACAATCCTATGTTGATAATAAGTGAATAGTCAAATTTAAACTTTTGTTTTATGACTGAAAATCTGTAATATGAATCTTAAAACTACGTCTATTATATACGTTCCTATTTTTAGTCCAAGATACATAATATCTCATTTTCTACAAATTAAAATTACGTAACTAGATATAATAGAAATATGGTAACTACACTAAGTTTTTTCATACTAACGTACATACACTCTGACTTTGAACAAGTTCAAGAGATTGGTATGGTCAATTTTGAGATCGACGAAGCTAACATATGTGCGATGTCACTTAACAGTGAAAAAAATAAATAGCAATAAATGTGAGGACTCGAACTAAGTTGGAATTTTAAACCGGATGGTTAAAGCTGTATCACAAGAATCTTAACCAATAAAGTTATGCTCAATTCGCACTACTCAGACCGATTTATCCTATAAGATGTGCTTAGCTATATAGCGAGTATATTTATGTTGCTAGATCCTGATTTATTTATTATCTTTGTTTTGAATTTTTGGTAATCCATCATTTCGTTACCCTTTTATCAAATAATTTATAGAAAATCCTCAGAGAAAGTGCTTCCAAAGGTTACTAAAAACTTTTATAGAATTTAAATGTATTTTGAAAATATTATGAAAACACACACCCTACTCTTATGAGCACATCGACTGGTAGATCGTGTCATTGATGAAGTCATTCTAGGCGAATTACCTACTATAAAAAATAGCTCGGTATTCTCTAAAACAAATTCAAGAAAAATATAAACATGAGTACTCGGTTAGTTCTTGAGTTTATTACAAAACAAAGACGATGATGATATTATCCATCCATCCACATATACACAGAGATGTTGGTTCATGGAGCCGACAGCACCGGCGACAGATCTAACGCCACGCTTGTCGCTAACGCCCCTACAAGTGTGTGTGTGTATATATAAACAGTCCGATTGAACCAATACATAAATCATTCGCTCTTGCCTCTCACTCTGAATCAAAACAGAGCCCATGTATATAATGTATCGAGGTGTATTTTTAGCTAGTTTTAATTAACTTTATATTACCATAGATATCATCTCAACTATGTTATGGGGTGTTTAGATGTAGCGTTATGCATAGTGTTTTTGTATTATGCATAGTGTTTACAGAGAGAAAAAGTGTATTGGAAAACGTGCATTTTGCAAAACGTTATGCACAGTGCGTGAACTAAACAGGGCCTTAGTATTTGCATTTACGTTGAGACTTGCAAGGAGAGTTTAGCATGCCGTACTTTATACTCGATGGATATTAGCTTGATTTTATATATAAAATTTTGTTCTACGGAAGCAAGAAGCTAAGTATAATAAGTTAATTACTAATATTTTAGAGAAATAGAAAATTAAGCGGGCCGGCCACACTTCCTACCATGAGCGGCCACCAGCTGTCCAGCTACAATTGCTACTCCAGGATTCCAGCGCGGCAAAAACCAGGAATAAAAAAGAAATATATTGGATTGGATTTTCTAACACTTATTTATATTAGTTAATCTTTTTAAAGCGTACAACTCCAAGGACCCTACTACTTTCCTTGGAGATAACCAGGTATTTGCAAGGGGACACCCCTACCGTTGTTGTTAAATACTAGCAGCAACGAACATTTGTGTGGGTTGCAGATATAGTATTATTAGCAACCAATATTTTTTGCAAGGGAGAAAGCTCTTGCTAGTAATTGCATTTCTTGTAGTGCGAAGTCAGCATTGAAAATGTAAGGCCAGTCCCGGTAGAGGTTTTATAGGAGTTTTATATACATTAAATGAGCTGTCGCAGAAACAAAAGTGATGACATAGCAAGAAAGTGATGAAGAGAAAGAATGGATGGGTTTCATCTAGATAAAACTGTGTATGCATGGCTACCTAGACTATGAAACATGTTGAAACCACCATTGGGGCCAGAAAGTTTCATTTCATAAGATTTCACCCAATCACGTGTAATGCATTTAAATGCTACATGTAGCCTATGAAACCGTGACATGAAACTGTCCATTGTAGACCTAGTTTCATTCACAAAACCTATACATGTTTAGATGACATGACATACTTGAAAATTGTGTAATGAAACTTCCACTGGGAATGGCCTAACTCACTGATAAATCCTAGTGAGAATTCTTTAATGGGTACATATATGAAGAAAATGGAGAAAATTAAATAAGACAATCATGCTCTTCTGGTGTCTTAATATCCCACTCTCTTTTATTGGTATTTCTGTTGTCAGAAACTTAACTGCACTTTAGGTAATCTAAAGGATCTTGCATGTTGAGATATATACACGGAGACGGGAAACTGCGACTATTTCTGTTGTCATCCTTGATTGTGAATCAATGTGTTGTCATAGAGCCTGTTCGGCTGGTCCGATAAACAGTGCTCGGCTGGCTTTTTCGGCTTATTTCCTCTCACACAATACTATTCATTCTACCAGCCGAGCACTATTCATTCTACCAGCCGAACAGGCTCTATATACCTTGTGACAGAGAACCCCATGGCATGATTCATGTATGTCTGTAAGGATAGGTTATTTATATATTCATACTGTCTAGGTGCTCCCACTGTGCAATCTAGTTCATGTACACAGTTCATTTCTGGAGACATGAATTTTGTTTACCCATATGTGATTTCAAAAAATTCTTTAGTAAAATATAGTGCCCTTTTACATTGGCTTATACTAAGTCATACTACTGTTTGAAAATGACTAGTCTGAAAACATTGCTAAAATTAATTGTATATACTATTGAAAACTACACCTGTGGTATAGTATGATACATGAGTAGTATAGGTAGTACAAAGGTGGTATTATGCGATAAAAATTTGGGGTTAATGCATTGATGTACATGAATGTGGTAGGATCACAACAGAATTAATTAAACTGTGATGGTCATTTTAGTTCACAGTGATTTAGTCAATTGTTTGAAGTTGAAATCCTTAAGCTACGTGCTCATGTATTAGATTGTATGCAATTCAATCATGACGACGCAACATTTACAAAATTAGTGGCATTAGTTTAGAAATAATATAAGTATTGACCAAGTTTGACCATGCTTAGAGCATCTCAAGAGTGCCCAATAAATACTCCCAACAACTAATTTGAGGAATATAAGTAAAAAACAGCACTCCAACGGTAGCTCAATCTTAGTCCTATTTTTTTGGCGTGCCCAATAGCAGAGCTATTCTGAAGTAAATTTGCCTCTCTGTTCCTCGCTCGCAATCCACGACTTTTCACAGAGATGTAATGTTTTTGTTTGCTTTTTTCACGACTATTTTTCCCCGCACGACACATTTTCTTTTTCTCACGTAATTTTTCCCCTTGTATTCTTTTTCTGACTTTTTCTATTCTTTTTTATTTTTTCACACTGCATTTTTTCGCGTATATTTTTTAGCGACTCTTTTTTCTGTGTTTTATTTTTATTTCTCAAACTTTTTGTCAGTTATTTTTTGGACGTATGATTATGCAGTATATTAGTAGAAGATATACCCACAGATTGATAATGATGTAGTAGTAACTAAATTTTTTAAACATATTTTTGGGTACTGTTGGAGAAGGAGGTTGTTTCAGCTCCCAATACTTTTTGGCAAGGTCCCAAAACTAGTGTTTTGGGAGCTTATTTTTTAGACACTCTTGGAGATGCTCTTATAAGGGATAATAGTAACATGCATATACCACATTAAATAAGTTAAATATCAAAATATATTTCATAACAAATCTAACAATATTCAGAGAGAGTACTTGGATTTTGGAGAAACTGATCGTGCCTTAGGGCAAGTACATTGGTGTCGTCTAATAGATGGTCTCATGCAGTGATACGTAATCTTGAAACGGCTTAACAGACAACCTGTGCAATAGGTTGTCTTATAAGTTGTCACATAGTAATTAATAATTTCTTAATTTGTGGATATAAAAATAATTAATTGTGAGTTGCATGACAACAACAACTCATACAATGGTAATTTAGTGGTCTCATAGTCCTAAATTTTAGCTTTGAGGTGGTTGCTTAATGAAACCTCCCTCTCTTTCTTTCTCACATCATAAAAAACCTATTTGAAACTGCATGAGACAATTTATGAGACCGCTCACATGTAACAATGTACCTGCTCTTATATTTCGAGTCAAAGATAGTACGTTAAAAGTATGTTATGTAATTATATATGTAAATATGCTGAGATATGGCTTTTTATTTTCATGCCACGATAAAAATATGCCATACTCTGTGTCACTTTCTATTTGGAGTATATATGGCAGGCGGCTGGCATAATCGAAAATGCTGGTTGGTAGAGATCTCATGCTAATTAAGACTGTTTCAAACTTTCAATAAAATGGAATATTGTCCCGGCCGAGATAACGAGAGTTTGTTACAACTTTCTTGAGATAACCAGGAGCATTCGGCCTGTTCTTTGGAGATCAATCGATCCAGCAGGGTTAAAGTTTAGCCCTGTCACATCATGATGTTTTGATGCTAATTAAAAGTACTAAATATAGACTATTGTAAAACTAATTTCACAGATGGAGGCTAATTCGCGAGACGAATCTATTAAGCCTAATTAGTCCATAATTTTACAATGTGGTGATATAATAACTATTTGCTAATGATGGATTAATTAGGCTTAATAGATTCATCTCACGAATTAGCCCAGGACTTCTGCAATTAGTTTTATTATTAGCTTATATTTAGTCCTCCTAATTATCATGCGAACATCCGATGTGACAATAGGGCTAAACTTTAGCCCAATGATCCAGACACAGCCATAGTCATCCACTATGAAGGGCAATGCCCAAGTCCTCACCCCTCCACAATGTCACCAGCAGCGACCTGTCTGAAGCCCAGGACCTCACCTGGCTCTCAAATTTGCTCGCCAACGGGCACTACTACACAAAACATTTGTAGGAGCGGGCATTTTGAATGATTAGGTGCGGGGCAGAGGCCCGCTCCTGCTTTTCGCTTCTCAAAATTGAGCGTTTGCAGGAACGGGTCTCGACCAGCTCCTACAAATTGATTTCTAGAATGGGTGGCGCCATGGTCCGCTCCTAGAAATTAATTTCAAAAAAATAATATAATCATAAAAATAAAAAAGAAAACCAATTGACCGAACCAGCCAGCACTCATTATTTACAAGTTGCACATTTTTCTAACAAATGAACCATAAGCGTTCCCTGGGTTTCGAACCCTTGACCTCTGCCTCACGCGTAACAACTCCCTCCACTGCACCACACCGTGACTTCTGCTCCAGTAGCATGTCATCTGCTTGTATTGTTCGACGTGAACATTTGTAGGGGCGGGTGAGGGCCTCATCCGCCCCTACAAATGATTTTTAGGGGCGGGTGACGCCCTCACACGCCCCAATAAATATTTTTTTTAATTTTTCAAAAAACTTTGTTTATATCAATATACCAATTAAATCATTCAAAAAATCTTCAAACCTCTATACACTAACACATACATAGTCTACTACACATAAAAAACTATTAGAATTTATAACGTAGTGTTTTGGTAAATACTTTATAAATTTTAAAGTGTGCTTGAGTTATACGAAATATTGTCCTTAGTGTCTCTATTTATGCCCAATGTATTGTCTACAATCCCTTGAATGTATTTATTTTTTCTCACTACTCGAAAACCCTCCATCGGTTACCCCCTTTGGTACCTGTTTTTTAAGACCCGGTACCAAAAAGGTCATTGGTACCGGGTCTAAACTTGGTAGCCCCCGAGGACCCTTTAGTACCGGGTCGTAACACCACCCTGTACCAAAGGTCACCTTTTGGTGCCGGTTGATGTTACGACCCGGTACTAAAGGAGCTGCATCCTTTGGTACCGGGTGGTAACACCAGCCGGTACCAAAGGCCCACCTTTTGGTACCGGGGCGTATTCTCACTCGGTACCGAAGAGTCCCGCGCCATTTTTTCATCCTCTTATCTCTTCATCCCACGCCAATCCTAGTCCTTATCTCTTATCCTCCGCCTTCTCTCTCTCTCTCGGGTTGGATAGCAGGAGCGGAAGCGGCTCCCGGCGGNTGGCCGCCGGCGCGGGTGAGGCGCCGCTGCGGAGTCGGAGTTGCGGCTGATGGCCACCGCCGGGCTGTAGAGAGGCCGAGGATCCACGGCAGCGAGTGCCCGGGGCTTGATTCTGTAATTGTTTTTTTGTTTTTAGGTCTGGTGATTGGTTTTGTCTGTCAATGTCTGTGAATGTTGGTGAATGTTGATTCTATTCTTGTTGAATGTTCGTGAATATTGATTCCAAAGGTTGAAATTGATTGGAGAAGCTGGAGCTCTTCTGTTCTTGTTGAATGTTTGTGAATATTGCTGTGTATATTGTTTGTAAAATTTAGATGAGGATGAACCAAAATCAAAGTGTATCGGTGAAGAGGATTTGGATTTGATGGGAGCTATTTTTTTGTTTTCTTTTTTACTCATTGGTACTGGGTGAAAAAGAGGCGGTACCGATGACTTTTGTCTTTGGTCACGGATGCACTGTACCGGTTCCAAAACTGGTACCTATGAGGTTTTGAAACCGGTACCGATGGAGGGTTCTTTGGTAGTGTCTTATGAATCTTGTGCACATATATAATGATTCTACACCAAATTTTAGAATTAACATAACTCATTTTAAATATTATTACATTTTTTGAATTAATATGTATGACTAGGTCTGTGCCCGTGCGTTGCTACGGGGAGAAAACAAAAAAAATGAGATTATAAGTTTCGCACGAAAAACAGCTCATTTTGCATCACGATAAGCACCATATGTATAAAATCATGTTGTCCATCGCCATTGGATTTCGCAAGAGGGATGATGGCATACAGGATACATAGGTCGACTATAGGAAATTTGCAAAAGGTATAGGTTTTCTTTACTGCTAGCACTAATTTTTGCCACTATTGTAAACATTTCTTTTAAGAAAGAACTAAATGGCACCGAATAATAGAACTTCAAGGCAATTTACCACATAATTTCACTACTTTTATGTTTCAAAAACCTGATTAGAACATGGCACTCATTCCAGTCAGGTAATTGTGATCGACTATCTCGAGGTAGGAGATGTCGACGATGTGCAGATCGTGACACCTACAATCTAGCCTAACGCTGACAATCGTTTTTGCAGAAACATACACATAACTTACAAGTGCTAAACTGTAAGTCGTAAGGCTTCCAATAACCATATTTACAAACAATTTTTTATTTGTGCAACAAAAATAACTGTGCACACCAAGGTAACCTTACCAAAACTGTTTGTAGGTAAGATAAAATCAGTAGATTGGAAAATGGCAAAGGAGAAGATAAACTAATGAAAAAGGATAACAAACACCTTTTCCTTCTTGTTTACCATCTTATACCTCCATAAATTGCACGATGAAATCTATGAACTTATGCATATGCATGTCCTCACAATGTCCTCATATGAGTTGAAGTTGATGCAGAAGGCATATCACCTTGATTGTTGTTTTGAGCTCCTTTTGTCTCAGTTCTTTTTCTGTGGCCTACTGGTCTCCAAAACCTGCACGGAACAAGATTTGGTCAATTTGTAGCACAGCTAGCCCCTGTACAGTACATAAATACTCTCTTTGCCCGCTTCATAAATTCTCCTCTTTGCATTTGATTTTGGTTCACAAGTTCTAGCTAGTGTTGTGACCTATCTGGTGACATTTGTTGCATTGAATAACAGTCTATCTTACTGACCTTTGTGGCTTTTTTTGGCCTCACCTTGTTCCCTCCTCTCCTTCCTAGGCCTTGCTAGCATTTTTACATAGGCTGGAGGCTGTGGTTTGCGTTGATCTGCTGGCAAGCAATGATCATAGATCTTGTTGTAAACCTCCACTGAATAGCACAGAGCTATGTAGTCTTCAGCTGACTTAAGAGCTATAAAACAATGCAGCGATTGCATGAGCACAAGGGATACCTTCCAGCTGCCAATATATGAAAGAACAGGTCCTCTTCTCTATGTCAAGTGTCAACTATGTAGCTCTTATCCTTTTGTTTGACCTCATAATGACAGATAAACCTATGTAAGAAAGGCTGCTAATGAAGAAATGACAGATAAACCTAGCATCTAAATTTTGATACTAAAGTGTATATCAAGATCTCACCTCAATGTATTATTTTAAATTTACACTATTGGAGATCCAATGGTAATAGTAAGCATCAATTGCAATTATGCAGTCAAAAACATTGGAAACATTCAAAAAATGATCTGCTAATGTGGATTTTTTTAATGCATCAATTTGATGGCACATATCTTTGGGGTCTAGGCATACAAATATAGGAGTAATTGCCAACTACAAGATACTATTATTCCAGTACTACACCAAAGCAAATGGATAACCTTAAGTGTGATTACCATGTTCTAGTATAGAATTAAGTCATGTAAAAATCACTGAATCAGTCCAACAGTAATATGGTACAGAGTGACTCTGTAAATTGTACGACTAAATTAGAATAATTAAAGCAGTTCCAAAATTGAACAAGGCACGCAGAGCACATGCATCTTCAATCAGCAATCATCTAGTTGTAGAACATATGTGCATTATTGAGAAAGGCATCAAAGTGTACATCTTTAGTTAACAATCATTGAGTAGGAATACTTCTGGGTGGATAATCAGATATAGAAGTGGAATTGAACTTTTTTGGGGCAACCACTTATCATGACCTGAAATTCATACGATTTCATGCACTCACTCGCCCAAATAATCTCAGCAAAGCAATGAAGCTACAGCCTGCAAGACGGATAAAAAATCTAACAAATGCATCACATAAATAAGCCCAACTATTAATTCTTATATTGCTTAAATGGTTCTCATGTAATGCGAAATGAGTGCAGCATGCTAAACAACACAATAAGTTCATTGCAGCATTCTTGGTAACAGCCCTCTCATGTCAATATTCATTTGTAATCCACACAAGGCAACATGCAGACCTCTACAAATTGTCTACCTCTTCGACTCTAAAAGGTGTTATTAGGCAGGCTAGGCGCAAGCTTTCTGAACAGTGCATTAACTTCACTCAATTCACCAAAGAACTGTTCATTTAATTTAACTACAGATAAACACCATCTGGTTCAGGCCATTAAGTTTCAGCCACCAAAGTTGGACATCTAACTCTGAAATTCAGAGCATAAGTAAAATCTTGTACAGTGGGAAGAACAAACAGCTCTAGCGCAACCAAACATCAACAGAAACAGAAGCGCACCGTCTTATCTTGCCCGTATGCCCAACAAGCTCAAAGAGTTGCTCAAGCTGCGGCGAGTTTGACTGCCCATGCTGCTCTGGGATCTTCCAGACAGCAGCGTCGTAACCCTCACCTGTCATTGACACAACTACACAAGTACATGCTTTAGATTTACAAATTGGAATGCTCACGGACAGAGAACGGCCATTTTATCTATTTTTTTTTACCAGAGGCGTAGACTGTGGAGAAGACCCTGTGATCGAAGGGGCACGATTGGAGGTCCCAGATCTCGTTGGGGTGGTAGAAGAGACCGTCGCACACCAGCTCGCTCTCCGTCGGCGACTGCCGGATCAGTGCACCTACTTGGACGCAGAGTTTGAGATCCAAAATCAAATCTCACGCCATTTCCTCTGACAAATGAAGGACCTACTGGAATCGCGATCCCCGCGGGAGCTGCGCGCCTCCGCGGACGCGCAAGAGACGCACCTCGTTCTCCTCCTTGAGGCTGAGGGTCCCGGCGAGGAAGGTGGTGGAGCCGGCGTCCGCGCGCACGTCCGCGACGCACCGCCCCTGCAACGACGGCGAGGACGATGGGGTTAAGGGAGGCTGCTCTAGAAGGTTCCAGAAGGCACCAGTGCTGCTGCTTGCCTGGTACTTGAGGCCGCCGTAGACGATGCCGCTGGATCCGCCCTGCATTCTCGCGTCTCTCGGATCCTCCTCCCCCACGGCGACGTGCCTGATCGCTCTGGTGCCACGGGGCGTGTGGGCAGAAGGGCGCAGCACCGCTGCTCGTCCTCCGAGATCAATCTAGATCCCCAATCAATAGGTACATGGGTTGGGCAACCGGCCGCTGCTCGCTGGGGCAACGGCGCGTGTGGAAGCCGACCCCTTCTGCCGGAGCCGGGAGGGAAAGGGGCGGCGCGACCAGGGGTCGGACGCAGTGCAATCGGCGCGCGTGGCCTGGACGCCGACGGCGTGATGGGAAGGGTGCGGCAGTGGGGCGGGTGGGCGGACTACGAACCCATGACGGCAAGGGCACGACGCAGGCAGCAGTGGCGTTGGCGGCGACACCTCAGCGGGCTCGACGGCAGTAGGAAAGGCAGGCCAGGTGTGGAAGAGGAATGGGCGGCACGGCGAGAGGAGAGATTTACGGCGGCCTTTACGTTTGCGGGAAAGAAATAAATCGGAGAGGAGCAGATGCAGCTACGCGAATCGATCCCGGGCGGGAGGGGTTCACCCTCGATCACGGGCGGGAGCACGGATGCGGGCGTCGGACGAAGGGGAGGGGGGCGCGCGATAGAGCGGACGAAAACCACGGTGTCGAAAGGACCTACGACGGACAGGAAACGACGACAAAAGGTTCTTTATAGGAGTAGAGATTTGTAAGTACGGGTGGGAGCATCACCCGCACCTACAAATTGATTTGTAGGTGCAGGTGATGCCCCCATCGCACCTACAAATCCATCATTTCTAGGTGCAGTTGCCCCCTCCCCCTCCCCCCCACCCGCATCTAGAAACAGTGGCCATTTCCAGGCGCGGGCGATGCTCCCGCCCGCATCTGGAAACGGATTTCCAAGAGCGTGCGAATTGATACAGTAACAAATAACTAAAAAATTGGACGCATCTACAAATTTTTTCTGTAGCAGTGAGATGTGCCGTAACCTCGTCCTCAACCTCTGCCGTGGCGGCAGCGGCGTGCCAGTGGCCCCAGCTTCGCGTCCCTCCCCGCCGACATCAAGGTGCTAATCTTGTGCAGGCTCGACGTCGCCGACGTCAAGCGCGTCGAGTGCACCTGCAAGGAGCTCTGGCGTTTCGTGGCCGAGCACGACGCGGAGCTCTGGAAGGCCAAGTGCGAGGCCGTCGGACAATGCGCCATGGCAATGCTTGACACTTCGATGCCAGTGTTCCTCTTCCACTCTGGCGGCGAGACGGCGGCAATGAGCTGGAAACAGAGGTATGCTGTGGCCAGGCGGTGGAGCTTGGCACTGGTAGCTTGGCGAGGGTTGGGTTCCGGCGCCACGGATGCAGTATCGCAGGGGTCGCAGTCCAAGGAGAATGGTAAAGACTGTGTGCATTACAACAAGCATATGCAAATGCTATGTCCTTGCGATCGACGAGAGGCCCTGGCCGAGGACGTCACTGAGGCTAGAGACAAAGGAAACTGCGCCGGCGAGGGAAATGGCCACCACAACGAGCAGCTGGTAATCAGGTTATTATTTTCCAGTAATGCAGGACAAAATTCATAATTTGTTAGGCTGCACAATATTTTAACAACTCTGATTGAAAAACCCATAATTTGCCCAACACGTACGTCTCACTTGTTTGCAAATGTCATTTATTTTCCTTTGTTGCGCATTGCTTTCCTGATCGAGTATTCCTTCATAATAACCTTATTATGTGTATGGTAATCAATCATCTTCGGAAAATCGAAATTCTTGTTGTTTTGGGCATCTCTCTGTTTAAAGCAAAGGTATGTGAAACCTCCTGCTCCTGCTCACTCTTATTTGGCGTTAGACGCCCGAGTCATGCAGGTACATCTCCAGCTGTCAGTCTGTCCATTTCACTTAACCAAATGTAATGAAAGTGTATGCAGTCCAAATTAATGATATACTCCTCGAGCCCTAACGTATAAAATCCGAGTTTCAGTTCTGTGTCCACAGGAATTTAACTTTTGGCTTCTGATATTTAATAGTCAAAGTAATGTGCCAACTAAGATTTGTCAGAATTTCAACATGACAAAAGTGAAGTAACTAAAAACAGAACAGAGCAAAAAATAACAGGTCTAGAGCAAATACTGAAAGTAATCGATGCTCGTGATAATCTAAGAGGGAGAGGGGGTGAATTAGACTTTCTAAAAACTTAACCTACCACTTACCTTTATTTGCACAAATGTAAAATAAGACATGGTATCTAGATGTACAACTAAGGCTCATTCTAATGGTTGCACCCATCCAAAAGAGTTTTGCAACCTTGAGCCAATTCTATCAAGATACTACTTTGAAAAAGGTAAAAGCACACAAGTTGCAAGTATGAAATACAGAAGCCTAAAAGGGTAAGAAGGATGTAAACTTGACACGAAGATTTATCCCGTAGTTCGGCTAACACCTACTCCACGTTGGAGCTCCACAAAGGATGTGCTCCTGGTCGCTAAGTCTTGTTCCCAATCACGGCCTTGAGCTCGCCACAAAGGCTCCCCAAGAGGGATGATGAGCAAGTCACTAAGACCTTGCTCTTCTCAACCTACTCTCCCAGAGATCTTGACACCGTCTCCACTATGGAGCTTCTCCACCAAGGAAGGGGGTCTCCTCGTCCCCCGCACAATGCTGTCATCGCCGCTCCGCACCAAGCCTGTAACACCCAAAAATTCATCATGAGTTTTTGTTTGTGTTGCAAATTTAAATCTCTATCCAAACCCAAATCAAATTCACAAAATAAATCCCATACAAATTTCAAACCCTTTTCCCTATTCCCCTCTCCCTTTCAAGCCCATCCGGCCTTTCCTTTTCTCCATCTCGGCCCAGGCCGCGGCCCAGCTAAGCCAGCCGGCCCACTCACTCCTCCCTCTCCACCTCTCCCTCTCACTGACATCAGGCCCCACCCATCGGCTTCTCCTCCCACCTCCCACCGCATCCCTCTCCTGCCGAGCTAGGCATGGCCCGAGCCGCCGCCGCCCATCTCTCCGTGACTCTCGCTCTCCCCTCCCAACCCGCGCTCGTCTTGAACGCGCAGTGGAGCCCCCGCATTACTTCCCCCCTCTTTCCTCCCCTCTCGCAACGGCTGCCACACCATCATGGCCATTAATGGCCGGCCTCCTCCCTCCCTTCTGATCCTCCTCCCTTTAGCACCACTCCCGCTCCCCCATGGGCACCTATAAGAGCCCCAAGGCCCTCTCGTGCCCCTGCTGTCGCCACCGCCAGCCATCAGTGCTGAGGGAGCCAAGCGTCGTCGCTCAATTTTTCCGCGTACGTTGGATATTGGACGAAGCCATCACCACCAGAAGTATCCCCGTGCCGAGCCGAGCCTTCCCAGCCGGTCCTTGTCGCCTTTTCCTCGCTGGAACGCCACAGCCATTGGAGCAGTGCATCGCCGTCGTCTCTGGTTGCTCAGTTCGCCGGACCTCGTCGTAATTGGAGCATGCCGACGCCACCACGAGCTTCGCAACAGGAAGCCGCACCCTCGGTGCCTCTTCCCAACGTCCAACCACCGCCGGTGCTGCTCGTCCCCGTGGAGCCCGACCACCGGCCGCCGTCTCCACCGCATCCTCTCCAAATTTCGGCCACCGCTATCTCCTCCGCCGCTGGTGAGCACGTTCCCGTGATCCCCACTCCCTCCTTTTCCGTTTCCCCACACCAGACGGAGCCCTAACCCACCGGAGCTTCGGCGATTTGGACACCCAAAGCCACCGGCCGTCGTGAACATGGAAGCTCTTGGATCTTTTGTGCTTAGGTCCCTAGGAGATCCTTCAGTCTGTACCACAAACCTTGTGTCTTGCAAAAGTAGCTTGCTAACCCTCTTTGGCTACGGTTAATCATGAATAGGTCCCTAGAATCTTTGTATGACCATAGTTCTCACGTTTTGTATCCGAATCGATTCGTTCAAATTGCGTTAGGATCTTGATCATATAAAACACACGTTAGTGGTGCTGTTTTACACAATGCTTATTTTTGGAAATTAATTTAGTATTAATTTGATTAATGCCTATAAAACATTGTGTTATTTAATTAAAAGCTATATAGTGTCACACACCGTATTTTATAATAAATGCTAAATTTATTAATATTTATTTCATATGCTTTTTCTAATTAAAACTAATTAGTTTACACATCGGCTTTTCTTGAATAATATTAACTTGAATAATGTTCAACTTAATCTAGCTTTTCTGAATAAAAATTGATTAGGTTTTTACACCGGCTTTTATAATATTGTTAATGTGATTTATTCTCAAAGTCAGTGTCTTTTCAATATTAATGTGGTTAGCTGAACATGAGACATAAAGTTATCCAATAGATGTTCACACATGTTTTATTTCCAATTAAATGTTTAATTGGTATAATTAATACTTGAACATTATAAATAAAACTTGACTAAGTCTTATCTCGATTTTGTAAGATAAAATTTAATATGACATCATTCTAACATAGGGTATTTATTTTGAATATCCTTTTATATTGTGTTTGTTAAACTAAAATGAACCAAGCATATAGTCTTTGTGCTCTCATAAATGCAAATATACGATAGTTGTCTTTTAATCGTTCCTCTATTTTCAGCGTTCCTTTGAGCCTTCGTAACCATAGCTCCGAGCCCTGTCCTTTAGTGTGTTCTTTTAAGCTTCTCTATGATTGTTTTTAGTTGTACTTGTTTGTTTGTTTTTGTATGTTTGTGCCGACGATTGCTGTGAGTAGAAGGAACGCAATTCAGATGTTTGAAGAAAAGAGTTTCAAGAAGAAGATTTTGAAGACTCTGAGCAGTAAGTGGTATTTTTATTGTGGAAAGACAAGTGTCCCTAACCATCCTCCTATCTATGCTTTTAATATATCATTGTTATGATGTTAATTGGAAAATGGAGAACCACCCGAGAAAACAGTACAACCACGTGTACTATATGGCTCTGGTCTTGGCTAATTATTTAGATATATGGGTGACTAGCAGGCCTTACCGAAAGGGCAAGGAAGGGACCGGTGAGGGGTCATAGCTCAGTCCTCTTGTAGGAGTAGTCTCTGCTAAGGTACGTCCTCTTTTGGGAGGGCTGTGGACCTCACCGCTGCCGAAACTCTAGCAGGCTGCTAGTTATCTGTGTGTCTTTTTAAAGGCATCGTAGCATCCCTATGGAATCACACCAAAGATAGTGTGATGACTGTGCCTGATTAGCACTGCATGGTTGGGTCTAAAGTTCTTTTGAACTTTTACGCGACTTGTGGTGAAAGTGTACAACCTCTGTAGAGTGTTAAAAACTGTTACAACAGCAGTGCTTATGGTCAAGAGCGGCCTGGACCCTCACATGATTAATAAACTTGAAGATGGAATTGAATCATTATTTTGGTTATTTCTTATGGCCTTACTAAGTACCAACCATAAGTGTACTCATCCTTGCTTACTGCTGCTCAAAAAGGTGATGTGAAGATGCTGAAGATGATGCTAGGTGTACGCAACCCCCAGTCGATTGCATGTGAAGTGTTGGAGCCTTCGTTTCCAGGATAAGTTGTGACTCTGATAGATTGAAAGTCTTTTGTATTGTTTTACATGATACTGCTATTGTTTATCACTGAAGAAGTCTCATATGTGTGTAAACTTCATCCTGGCGCACATATGATTATCATTCGGTTTTGTCCTTAAAACCGGGTGTGACAGAAGTGGTATCAGAGCTGTATCGACTGTAGGACGTAGGCCTAGCTAGCAATGGTCATTTTCTAAGATTCTCCTTGATATCAAAAATTTCCTAGACTTGTCTTGAACTTTCTGATTATTATTCCCAATCATTGACCCTCTATCTCCTCCTTGATAACCTACTATTCATGGACTCTTGGTCATTTATTCCCATCTTTTCTTGATATTGCTAATTCCCAATTCTTGTCTATTCTAGTCATTTAAGCTTATGGCTTTCCCCTTGATCTTTCATCCCTTACCTTGAAATTGCTTTTATGGACCCCCTCCTTCATTGTTTTCATTCTCTTCCTTATTTCTCTTATATTGACACTTTGGACTTCCCCTTGTCTTTATTTCAAAGTGATTTTCTCATCTCCTCTTATATTAGAAAAAAGATGTTTAATTCCTTATGTCTTAATGCCCACCCAAGCCTCAGTGAAGAATCAAACTACTACGAGTCAAGTCAGTGAAAATGAAGGCTATGTCACACTCAAAACCAGGAACCATCAAGAGCAAGAAGACAGATATCAGGACCAAGGATGCCTTTGTAGGTTTATAGGATCCCATGATGCAGTTCTAACAACGTTTAGCCTCGTTTTGCATTGTATGGCTAACTTTTGTTTGATGCTTTGCAATGACTATTGTTGTGTCTAACAATCGCTCTAGTTGGCTTCTCCTTTGTGTTCCCTCTATCCTTGTTTTCTCTATCCTCTCCCTGAATCAAATGGAGAATACAACAAGACGGAGTCTTTCTACTGTTTCATATCTAAATTTGCTTTCATTTTTTTCCTTGCCTTTTGTCTTATTTCTTTTCCTGGACAAAATCTTGTTTTCATCTTGTTGACACCAGATTTTGACTTGGTTGGCGTAAAAGGAATATTATTTTTAATGGACGCTGGGGAGCAGAAGCTGTAACCGAGTCCGATTCTGATTTGTAAATCTCTGATTCTGATCGGGAATCGTCCGATGGAGTCTTGGTTGAACACTGAGGTGAGAAGGCCGAAGCGTTTACGACTCTGGAGGACAGATGCGTCTAGAAGCTTCTCTCAGGCTTGATTGTGCGGCAATTGTAATACTTTTGGTAGTTTCAGATTAGTTTGCTCTAAATAAATTAGAGATAGTGTCGTATCCGACAAGGATTAGCTTGATTTTCAGGGAATAAATATAAACCCTGCGTCATTGTAAATAACGTTCTCACAACCATCAATACAAACACAACTTTCGGCCCTCGTGCCAACAACCCTTTTCGTCGAGTTCTTCAGCAAGCAGGGCTGCATCATCTTGACCTCTGGTTTGTCTGTAAGTGCGACATCTATCGAATTAATCTAGGCTTTAAATTGAGGCGTATCGCCCTCTTTGTTTAGTTAATTCACCAATTTATCGAGTTGTTCTAGGCTTTAGATTGAGGCGTATCGCCCTTCTTTGTTTAGATCGCTCACTTCTTTACCGTATCTTGTTGTTTTATCTTATCAGCTTACATCTGTTTAAAGATCTATTCGTTTTACTGTGTTCTAAGTCTTATAATAGATCTGTTCATATTGTTTATATAGCTGATTTAGATTTAATTATCAAGTTACAAATATATCTGGTTTACGCAAGTTCTTTGATATACGTTGATTTATTGGAGTGAAAAGCTAAATCGGTGCCCTACTAGCAACACTGTCTCGAAATCTATCCGATTGTTAGTGACACGAGATTTAGTCTATTTAATGCCTTTGGAGATATGTGTAATAAAGAACAAGTTTAAGTTAGATTTATCTTCGATTTGACTTTCATAGTTGATGGCTTGTTTTAATACACTTCATATCATCACGAATTGGACTCAAGGCCGATGGTTCATGCTCGCATCGGACTTCTTTTTAGGTTGATCCGATCGCCAGAATGAATCGGGGCTTTGGCCGATGAGTTCCTTTTAGTTTACTGATTAAATTCTACTCTGTCAATTTCAGGTCAAATTGACTGGCACGCCGTGAACCTCGAGATTTTGGACCTGCACTGAAGTGAAGCAAATCTTCTAGGCCATATTGTTAATTTCCGAGAGTCAACGCCTGGCCTTTTGAACATCAACACATTTTGGCACGCCCAGTGGGACAAGAAAGGTTCTGCGATGGCACCCCACCTGGAGGCAAAGGCGAGGTCACCGCCGTCACGATGGACGACCTCAGTGAAGAGCAAAAGAGGTTCGTGGAAGCGCAACTTGAAGAATTCAAGAACCTGTGCCTAGAGTCATTCAGCAAGACTCATAATGCTGTGATTAAGAAGAATCAATTTCCTGTTCCGAAAGAAGCGTTTGACAGAATTACGGCGGATGAGAGAAAATTCTTTCAAGACTACATAGATGCTGGTCTGAGTCACACTATGATTAACCAATCAGGAATATTGGTTAACACTGTAGTGGGATTGATCGCCAAGCTATTGGATGGAGTAGTGCTGAAAGATGTCCTGAAGGGACCTGCTTACTTTGATGCCAGTGCTTCTTGTCGGAGTTCTCATCCGGCAGTCCACCCGAGGGTACCCAGATGGTTGATTTGTAGGCAAAGGGCAATCTCAGGACTAGGGAGCTCGAGGTAACAGAGGGACACAGGGATTATACAGGTTCGGGCTACCCGGAGGTATAATACCCTACGTCTTGTGCTCGAAGGTCTTGTATTGATCTGCTCGGCGTGGTTCCGGAGAACGACGGCGAGTTTGTGGTTACAATGGGGTGAAAGATGGCGTAGAGTTTTTAATGAATGAGGGGGTCGTCCTAGGCTACCTTATATAGGCTGACGGCCTAGGGTTTACAAGTCGGTTATCTCTATTGTATCTGGCTCTGACTAGGAAACTAATCTGAGTCGGTTGCCATGTAATCTCCGTGATGCCCGGGTAGGATCCGAGCGTATCGCCTCATGCCTTGCGGGCTAAGTCTTCTCCAATCTTATCCATCAAGCCGAGGATCCTCGTGGGCCTGGCCTGGGCTCGGCCCACATCCTTGTCAGGCATGGGCCCAGGCCGACTACATACCCGATCGGTAGTGGGCCCAGGGGTACCCATATCCCACAAGTCCCCGAGCAACGTGCAGGCGCGTGTCGGAGTGCTGATGAAGAAGCGAAGCCTCCACAGTCAGCTGAAGCATCTTGGTCGGCAGGCCGACACAAGTGTGGGCAGTGCTCAAAAAAGAAAACCACAGGCCATCGGGGATGACCCTGGACAGACCCGGGGGCAGAGCCCCGAGTGGCGTGATGCTGAGTGGTGGCCGAGTCGGACACCATAAGGGATTGCACCACTTTGAAAAAGTGACAAATCCTTGATGGGGCATATGGAGAGCGACGCAAGGAGCTCTCCATATGGAGTAGTCCCCAAGCATTAGGCCGACTAGAAAAGTCGGGCTAATGGTCAAAAGAGAAGAATCTCCAAGCTTCGGGGCAGTCAGGCCGCCCAAATGATAAGCTCGCCACATACGTCGGGACAAGAACAGTATTCACGTGAACGCATAGAGCGCTCCCGTGGTCGGATGAAGCCGAAAACGATAAGGGCGGACTGAGTGCCTCGAAGGAAGGAGCTGCTGCGCGGTGCAGAGCTCACGCGCCGAATAGTGCGACCATGGTCACATGTGAACATCTAGCATAGGGCTATAAATATACGCCAAGGCTCGGGGCCTTGCGCTCATCAGAAGATAGGCATATCTACCACTAAGTTAAATATGTTGGGGACTTAGTACTGGGTTCATCCTCCGGGGAGGAAGCCATGGGGACTTGAGAGCTTGGTGCTAGAAGAGTGCTTGCGAAGACCTTGAGGTGTTGATCAGCATCTGAGTACTGCCCCATTGACTCCCTGCAGGGCTTTGAGCCGAGGGCCATGTAGGGTGAAATGCTTTGTAGAGCCAAGGGATACCCGGAGGCATTCGCAGACAACCCTCGAGTGGAGTTTACCTGTCGTCGGCTGCCATGGTGCTACAAGAGAGCTTGCGAGGAGCTCATGTGGACCAAGTTTGCTGTGTACGCAGCACTAAGCGCAGCAACAAGTGCCCCAAGCCGTCATCTTGACGGTTGATGCTTTTTGTCCTTGTAACCGGCCCATGACCGGCTCTTCTTGTAACTGTATAGTTTTCTGATGAATCCTTCATCGTAGTGTAGTTGAAGATGAAATTTCCGTGTTCCCTGACCAGGGGGCCGACGTGGCCACGTAGGTTCGCAAGTAAGCTTTTGGTGCCGAGTCGCAGAGACTCATTGAGTATAGACGGAGCGCCGAATCCCTGAGCATCGGGATTGGCCGAGTCGCGGAGACCCGTTGACCAGAGTCAGAGCGCCGAGTCCCCGAGCGTCGGGCTGGCCGAGTCTGGGGACCCGTTGACCAGAGTTGAAGCGCCGAGTCCCCGAGCGGCGGGGCTGGCCGAGTCGCGGAGACCCGTTGACCGGAGTCAAAGCGCCGAGTCCCCGAGCGTCGGGCTGGCCGAGTCCAGAGACTCGTTGATCGGAGTCAGAGCGCCGAGTCCCCGATCGTCGGGGCTGGCCGGGTCCAGAGACTCGTTGACCGGAGTCAAAGCGCCGAGTCCCCGAGCGTCGGGACTGGCCGAGTCCAGAGACTCATTGATCGGAGTCAAAGCGCTGAGTCCCCGATCGTCGGGGCTGGCCGAGTCCGGAGACTCATTGACCAGAGTCAGATCGCCGAGTCCCTGAGCGTCGGGGAAGGCCGAGTCGCGGAGACCCGTTGACCAGAGTCAAAGCACCGAGTCCCCGAGCGTCGGGGCTGGTCGAGTCCAGAGACTCGTTGACCGGAGTCAAAGTGCCGAGTCCCCAAGCGTCGGGGCTGGCCGAGTCCGGAGACTCGTTGACCAGAGTCAGAGCGCCGAGTGCTCGAGCGTCGGGGCTAGCTGAGTACTTTAGGCAAAGAGCTGTTGGTGCGCGGAGAGCCGTTGTCCCACAGTTAACGGGACTTCCACGGATTCCGTCCGTAAGTTACGGCGCTGTTAGGGTAATTCGGATCGGTGGAAAGGGGATAAATCAGATCTGTTCACCGGTAGTTTTACCACAGTCATTTCCAAATCGAAAATCAACCCGCGCCTTCACCACCACTTAGCGCCGCCATGAGTGCGATTCTTCCCCCGTGCCCTTGCAGCCGCCAAAGTTTAGGTGCCGTCGTTGCCACTGCACATCTGTGACACGCTCGAGCGTTTGGACGAGATGGCGGACCCGAAGGCATCGCTGGGCGCACCGGCGTCGGGAGAGGAGGTGCCACGGGCGGCGGGGACAGCCGACGCGACCATCTTCGCGGGCCGCAGTGACGCTGGCGTGGAGAAGGTGGTGGGACCCTCCACTGGCCAATCCAAGGTCGCGGGTGTTGTTGGGATATAGCCGAAGCCAATGAACCCAAACAACAGCCAAGACAGAGAACAGAGACAAGCAACAGTAAATTACTTATCAACAGTGTTCTCGGGAATCAGCCCTTTACACGTTGGTGGGAGGTCCCCCTTATATAGGGAGGTCAAGAGGCATATTTTACATTCCCCTTATACCCCTAGAAATCAGGCATCATCCTCTAGACTATACAACCTACGGTTCCCAGGGGCACAAGAGTACATTTACACGTCTCAATGTGAATGCGTAGACCAGTAACTCCGTCTTTGACTCGGTCTTGACTTGGTCCACGCCGCCTTCACCGTGCTTCCTACGACCTTTGTTGCCTTCACCACCGGAGCTCCTTCATAGCCGCGCGACGCCTTCTCCAGCTTAGAGAAGAAAAGACCGTCGCGCCGTCATCGAAGCTTATCTTGAGCCTGTATAATAAGATGAATCAAGTATTCAATAGTGTCTGTGAATTGCCTTCGCACCCTCACAGAATGGGTCAGGGTAGGGAAGGCAATAAATCACTTAACGACACCTTCGCATCTGTATCAGACACCTATTAACACCAGGAGCAACGTATCGCCCCTAGGTGCCCAATCTTTTAGCGAAGGAGAGAGAGACCGAATCCAGGCTTGATATTCATACGTTGCCTTCGCATACGAGCACAGTGAACTCCTGTTTCCATCAGCGAAGGTAATTGCCTTTCAGGGATACAAAGCGAAGGTAATTTCCTTTCAGGAATATAAAGCAAAGGTAATTCCCTCAATCCTGGAACTAGGTAACCGGGTGAAGGCGTTTTCTTGACAGGCCAATCCCCCAACAGTAGCCCCTCGCGGACGAGGGCTTTCTCCAACAGGCCGATGTCCTCGAAGATTCAGGATTGCCTTCGCCTGTTCCAGAGAAACGCCTACTCCCGTTGGAGCAAGTCCCGAGTCGTTGTCTTCACCCCTGACTTGGCTTCGCATCCCTTATTTTTTTCTTATTCTTCACTTTTTTATTTATTTTTATTTGTCCTATTTTTTGGATTTTTCTGGACCTTTCCAATTTTCGTGCCGCGGTAACGGTTACTTTTTTACTGACCTATAAATAGGACCGAAGGGGTCCCCCCTTTTAGGTTTCTTCGCTTTCGCTATCAATCGCTTTTTGCTGTTGAATCTTCTTCGCCTACTCCGATCATAGCCTGAAAAGCGCTTTCGCGTTCGTGTCGGCTTCTCCTCATAATACCCGCTTGTACAAGTAAGGTTCTCTATTTTTGATTGTATTGCTGTTGCTGGTTTCCTTCGTTTATGTATTGAGAATTGCTTTTATTTCTGCAGCGGCGCGCACTAAGCAAACTGCTATACTTATTGACATGGCTAGCGAAGGCAGCCCCGATGCCCAACGAACGGGAGTTTCTCGTCGTGGGATGGATGATTCTGAAGTTGATCAACTTGCACAACAGATTGAAGATGAGACTCCAACTGTTGAAGAAGGTTCTGGCGATGAACATGCCGATGATGATGATGGTGGCGAGGAGGAGGATCTTGATGATGTGGAGGTTGATGTTGAGGACCTAGTAGATCCGAAAAAGAAGCCGAAGACGCTTGTTTTTGGCAAGTCCAAAGTTGGCGAACGTGACATCAAGTTCTATGAGGAAAAAGGATATTTCCCCGTGGGCTGGGGCCGTGCTCCCGGTACTGATACTACGCCTAATCCTCGCGAAGACGAGGCTGTTGTCTTCACGGATTTTTTTATTGCGGGTTTGAAGATGCCCATTGACAACGTCATCGCGACGATGATCGCGCCTTATGGTCTACAACTACATCATCTGATGCCAAACGCCATCAGTCATCTTCTTCGATTCTTCTGGGCTGTGAAGACGCATGATGCAGCAGTTACAGTTGATGGTTTTCTTCGGCTTTATGAGGGGCATAATCAAAGCAAATCATCTGACATCGAAGGCGAGTTATATACTCCGGACTTTGGGTGTGTGACTTTCACTGGGCGCCGCCGTGGTTCTCACTTTGCGAAGGTGGAGACTTCCTTTGCTAACAGAAATAAATGGACCAAGGACTGGCAAAAATATTGGTTTTATGTAAGGGTGCCTTCGGAGGAAACTACTTTGGAAGATGGGACCAAGTCTGTCTCTTATCCTCTCCATAGCCAGATTGATTGGCTAAAGTTTGTTTCCTGCCCAACCTTTGACACTGAAAGGCCTGGGTTCTCTGAGTGTTGGAAGGCTTTTCAAGTGGCTTCGCAAACATTTTGCAGCTGCGATTTGATTGAAGAAGGTGTTGCTGCTGAACTCGCCTGTGGAGTTTATTTCTTATCTACCGATTGGGCGCCTAATAAAGTTGAATGGAAAGCTTTCCGCGAGCACACCAAGGTTGCCTTCCCTTACTTTGGCGCGAAGCTCCCCGAGGGCATGACTGCAGTAGATTTTGTTACTGCTGTGGAGCAACGGGCCAATGATATTCTTGGAACATATAACTCCAAGGAACATCGTAGTTCTGAAGACAAATTTGTTCATGTTAGATTCAATAGAGTTTTTGAGGAACTAAAGATTTCTTACGATGCTCGAGAGGTGCCCGTCTCCTCTAAGGAGAAAAAGGAAGAGAAAAAGGAGAAGAAGGACAAAAAAGGGAAAGGAAAGGCAAAGGACCGGGATGGTGATGACTCTGCTCCTTCGCGTGCTTCCCGTGGAGGAGGGCGATCTGGACGTGGAGGCGGCCGTGGCAAGAGTGCAGTCGCGAAGGCGGCTTCCTCCATCGTTCCGGCCAAGCGTGGCAGTAGCAGCTCTCATGAGTCTGCTGAGAAGCGTCGTCGACAAGACGCACCGATTGCTGCCATCCCTGTGTCCATCGTCGCCCCGGCTACCAGGGTCACCTCTTCGGCTTCGCGGGTGGTCTTCCACCTCGCCCTCCTCGGCCAGCCCCAGCGGCTTCAGCTCCCGTGCAGCGGCCGGCTTCGCAAGTCACCGGCTTTATGAGCTCAGCTCCCCGGAGCGGAGATGATATTTTCTTAGGTGAGGTTGCTCTCTTTGGGAATTATTTTCAAGGCACGAGTCTTCCTTTGCTAGGAGACTACTTGGCGCGGAATCCCGTGATTGATGTCAATATTACTTGTGAAGGCGTTGATGAAGCAGCCGAAGATGTACGGGTTCCGAATCCATTTGATGATGGCATTGATATTAGCATGTTTGAGGAGACTCCTGTTCGGGATGCTCCCATTGTGGAGAATGTGCCGGAGGAGGTTCATGTCGAGGCTAGCTTTGAAGAGCCCAGAGCCGAAGCTCCAGTTAACATTCTGGCGGTTAGCCCTCCGTCGTCGGCTTTGGCTTCTTCCCCTCCTGTTCGAGACTCTTTGGAGATTCTGGCCCATGCTGCCGGGATAGTTGACGTTGATGCCCAGGCTAAGGGAAAAGAGGTTGCCAAAGCTGAGGCTTCCGAAGCCGCTGAGAGGGTTGCTGCTTCTCAATCTTATATGGATGTTGATATGGGTGGAAGTATTCCTTTTCCCGAAGGTACTAATGATGTTTCTTCATTTTTTCCTTTAGCGATGTTGCTTGCTCTGCTGTTTGATGCTAATGCGATTGAGACCTATTTATTAGGTGGCGAGGGAGATGGGCCATCTCGCGTGCGCGAAGGTTCGAGACTTTGATTTGGAAGGTTTTTTTTGTTTGGGATTATAGCTTGTTTTTTCCTTTGGCTATTTTGCGAAGATAATAGTGTTTTCATTATTTTTTCCTTGCAGAATATCAACGACTTGTTCAGACACTCGATCCCGAAAGCATAAGTTCCACTATTTTGGCTTCGGGAATGAAGGTATGACCTTATTGCCTTCGTCTGTGATTGTGTTTTTGACCTTAGCTTCGTTTTGTTTATTTCGTAATGCTGAACTATTTTCTACCATAGATTGTTGTAGTTATCAATGAGTTGGCAGCTCAAGTTCCCAACCTCAACTTGGTTGCTGCTGAGCGTGCAGAGCTAGAGAAATTGCGAAGGGAAAAAGCAGAGCTTCTCCAGATCCAAGCAACTATTGATAGAATTAAGCAGGATCTTGAAAATGAAAAGAATCTGTTTCGCCAGGACCGGGAGTCTATTATCATTGAGAACAAGTCTTTGAAGGACAAAGTCGCAGCTTTGGAAGCTAAAGCTGGCGAAGCCGATTCCCTTAAGGAGAAGGTTGCTGCCTTGGAGGCTAAGATTGTTGATAAGGATGGCACCGTGGAGGGCCTTCGCAAGAAAATTGTTGAAGATACTGAGTTGATTTCCGTTCTAAAGGGTGAGGTGAACACATTAAATGCAGCCAAGGAGAAGCTTTCGGGTGATATTGATACATATCGGTCTCGCAGTGAAAACTTTGAGCGTGAGGTCTTGTCGCTGCGCACATCAACCCTTAACCTTCGCAAGGAGAATGAAAGCGTGGTTGATGTTGCCTGGGAGCGAGGCTTAAAATTGTATCGCTTATACAAGGAAGCCTTACGACAGTTTGGTGTGGAGCCCGCTGCCTTCCCCAATAAAGAGTATAGCTTGGACAAGCTCTTTAATTGGATTGACAATGAATTTGCTTCGCTTCCAAGTGTCGTGGAAACTCTCAGTGACTTCGCTGTCAATCTTTGCTCATGTAACCTGCTCAAGGTTCTCTCAGACAATGGCTGCGATCATTATAATGCCTTGGTTTGGAAAGGTTATCCTTATCCAGCTCCCAGAGATCCTGCCGACGCTGATTATTTTCCACAGCAACTGCTCCCCGCGAAGGCGCTTTTCTTAAGGTATTTCTGGGTTGCCAGTGGCCATCAAGCAACTCAGAACCTTGTCCGCGACCGGCTTGCGAAGGTATTTTTTATAGTTGCCGTCGTTGTTATTTTTTATTCATTTTTGTTTTTGATTTGGAATTGTTTTGTTTGATAGCTTTTGTATTCTCAGTCAAAGGATCTGAAGAAGCAAAAGGCTGAAGCCGAAGCCGCCGCAAGGGAAGCCGCCGCCAAAGAAGCTGCCGAAGCCGGTGTCGGAACAGGTTCTGCTGCGACTGGTTCTGCTTCCGGTGAAGCCGGTGCTTCTTCTTCGCAAGGGCAGGGTGATCAAGGGGCCCCAGGGGTCGATCCACAGGTCTAAGGACCTTTTGAATTGTAGCAAGAGTTAGGATTTTATTGAGCGGGCAGTTCTTTTGAACTTGTACATTTGTGTATATTCAGGGCGATGAAATGCTTGCACTCACTCCACTGGCTATGCGTGACGGGCCGCTTTGTCTTTCTAGCTTCGCATGGAAGGAGTTTCAACGTCTTTATCCGAACTCGAGCCTTCACGATTTTTTGGAGCATTGTCACGAGTTTTATCGTCACACGGAGTTCAGTGTTTTTGATTTTTTCACAGCGTTTATTGCT
>CM014273.1:56106097-56137727 GCA_004135705.1 Alloteropsis semialata
ACCAAACAGAGGCAAGAAGAATTGAGTATGCCAACACCCCAGGCCAGCGAAAGGTTCATGTCCTCAAAGAAAGTGATCCCATTTACCCAGAGGAGAAGCCAATTGCTGACAAAAGCAGCCACAGTATGCAAGGTGCTGCAGAAACAAAAGAAGTGCAACTGCAACCTGATGTCTTCGACAGAAAAGTATAATCGGCTCAGATCTTGAGCCAGACGAAGAAGAAAGACTCATCGAGTTCTTGAGAAACAATAAAGATGTCTTTGCCTGGTCAAACAAAGATTTGCCAGGAGTTGATAGGAGCATAATTGAACACAAACTTGCAATTAGCACGGACATGAGGCCGAAGAAGCAAAAACTGAGGAAAATGTCCGAAGAAAAGTGAGCGCAGTCAAGGCTGAGGTGCAAAGGCTGCTTGATGCAAAAGTTATACGCGAAGTTCAATATCCCAAGTGGTTAGCAAACACTGTGCCTGTGAAAAAGAAAATGGCAAGTGGAGAATGTGCATCGATTTCACCGATCTCAACAAGGCATGTCCCAAGGATGATTTCCCTCTCCCAAGAATTGATAAAATCATTGATCAAGCTGCTGCAAGTGAGATGATGTCTCTGCTAGATTGCTTCTCCGGTTATCATCAGATATGGATGAAGAAAGAGGATGAAGAAAAAACCAGCTTCATCACTCCAGTCGGCACCTTTTGCTTCATTAGAATGCCCGAGGGGCTTCGCAATGCTGGTACCACTTTCTGTCGCATGTCAAGCACTGTATTCAAAGAGGAACTCTTCAAAACTATTCTGGCATATGTTGATGACATCTTGGTCAAGAGTGTGAAAAGGCAAGATCACATCTCAGATCTGGCAGTTGCCTTCGCAAGAATGAGATAGGCTGGACTCAAACTTAACCCGGAGAAATGTGTCTTCGGAGTAACCAAGGGGAAGATACTTGGCTGTCTCATTTCAGCAAATGAGATCGAAGCCAACCCTGATAAGATCAATGCAATACTCAACATGGAAGAGCCCAAATGCATTAGAGATGTACAGAAACTCTCTGGCAGAATCGCAGCACTAAACAGATTTATTGCAAAGGTAGCTGAGCGCAGTTTACCCTTCTTTAAAACTCTTAGAAATGCATCAATGTTTGAATGGGGAGAAGAGCAGTCGAAGGCATTCTATGAACTAAGACAATATCTGATGCAGCTCACGAAGCTGACAACACCCGACCCGAAGGCACCTTTACTTCTATACATTGCAGTTTCGCAATCAGCTGTCAGTGCTGCACTCATTGTGGAGAAGCTGGTTGAAGGCAGAAATATACAGCAGCCGGTATATTATGTTTCTGAGGCACTAGCAGGGTCGAAGCTGTTCCACACTGAGATTGAGAAAATGATCTATGCCATGGTAATGGCATCCAGAAAGCTAAGGCATTATTTTGAAAGGCACACCATCAAAGTACTTACAGATCAACCCTTAAAAGAGTTATTGAGCAACAAAGAAGCCTCGATAAGAATACGCAAATGGGCTACAAAGCTATCTGAATATGTGGTCGACTTCGAGCGAAGAACAGCAGTCAAATCGGAAGTCTTGACTGATTTCATAGTCGAGTGGACATCGCCTTTGGCACAAACTCTGACCAGAGAAGAAAGCTGGCTAGTACACAGTGACGGCGCTTGGGGGGACAAAGGAGCTGGCATCGCAGCAATTGTGCAATCGCCTTCGGGCGTTAAGATGAGATATGCAGCGAACCTAGAGTTCTACAAAAATAGCGACAGAAGTATGAACAATGTTGCTGAATATGAAACCGTCTTATTGGGGCTCAGAAAGGCGAAGGCGCTAGGGGCTCAGCGCTTCGTTGTAAAAACTGACTCGAAGGTGGTAACAGACCACATTGAAAAAGAGAGCATTGCAAAGCAACCCGAGCTGATCAAATACCTAAATACAGTCCGATCAATGGAGAAAAAGTTCAAAGGCTTCACAATAGAATACATTCCAAGGGCAAAAAACGAAGAAGCTGATGCACTGGCCAAGGCAGCAGCAAAGGGGGACAAGTTGCCACCCGATGTCTTCTTCCAGACACTGACAGTGCCTTCGATCAAAGAACTCGATGAGCAACCACACTTTATCAATGCAATAAATTCAGAAGATTGGCGGTCTTCCATAATGGCATATCTCAGGGCATACTATGAACCAATTGACGAAGATGACCTCAAAACCATGCAGCAGAGAGCAAGAGCATACCAAATCATCGACAACACCTTGTACAAGAAAGGAGTCGTAGCTCCTTGGCTTCGCTGCGTTTCCATCAGCGAAGGCAGAGAGATAATTCAAGAGATACACAGTGGTCTATGCGGAGCTCACTTTGGAGTGAGGGCAATTGTGGGGAAGGCAATGAGACAAGGGTTTTATTGGCATTCAATCATCAATGACGCAACAAATACAGTCAAGACTTGCGACGAATGTCAAAAATGTGCGGCAACCAGAAAATCACCTTCGGAGCCGTCACAACTGATAACTCCAACCTCTACAATGGGGCATCGATCTGGTGGGTCCCCTTCCCACGGCTCAAGGAAACCTCAAATATGCAATAGTTGCAGTGAAATATTTCACAAAGTGGATTGAGGCAAGGCCACTAGCAAATATCACGGCAAAGACAGTTATCAAAATCTTCTGGCAACAAATTGTATGCAGATTTGGAGTCCCAAGGGAAATCACAGTGGATAATGGGAAACAGTTTGACTACGACGAATTCAGGCAGTACTGCATGTCCATCGGGACGAAGGCAAGATTTGCATCAGTATACCACCCTCAGTCCAATGGCGCAGTTGAAAGAGCTAATGGCATCATTTTCACTGCCATCAGAAAATGCCTTGCAAATTGCAAAAAAAAGGCAAATGGGTAGAAGAAATGCCGAAGGTAATTTGGGCTCATAACACATCTACCTCAAGAGCAACTCAGTTCACTCCATTCAAACTGCTTTACGGCGAAGAAGCAGTATGCCCGGAAGAGATTCTTCATCAGGGGCTCCGCACTCAACAGAAAGCACCCGAAGATAGTGAAGCCATAGACAAAGACCTCACAGAAATATACAGGCTGCAAGCAGCGAAGAACATTTCCAAGTACCAGGAAGAAACTAGGAAATGGCGAGACAAGAAAGTAGTAAGAAAAGACATAAAGATAGGCGATTGGGAGCTAAGGAAGAACCCGAATATGCCTTCGGGAAAGCTATAGAACAAATGGGAAGGTCCGTTCCTAGTCGTCAAGAGTAACAGACTAGGATCATTTCACCTGGGGGATGGAGAAGGCAATGAGCTGCCGCATTCATGGAATGCGGACAGCCTGCGAAGGTACTACCTGTGAACATAATGTAATAATTGGCTTCGTATTCTATAAACGAAGTCAATTAGTAGAGTAGATATTTCCTTTTCAAAAAGGCCCATACTCTTTTCCTCACAGGGGAACCCTTACCAAAGGGGTGAGGTTTTTAACGAGGCGGTGCCAACTGTAACTCGTCTGAAATATATAAACGAGCTATACCCCAAAAAAGTTGCATCGAAAGCGATTGGCTTTCGACCAAGTCGCTGATATTCGATAAACCCAACAGAACTAAATTGACCCTACCAAAGGTAAGGCCAATTCAGATCTAAATTGCTTGCACTAAGGAGTAAAAGAGGCTTCGGCTCAAGATTGTCTTCATATACAAAAAATGCTTACTCCAAAGGAGTAAAAGGGGCTTCGGCTTAGATAGATTTCACATATAGAACTTCTTACTAAAGGGGCTTCGGCAAACACCGAACCTCATACGACAATGCTCACCCTAGAAGGAGTAAAAGGGGCTTCGGTTCAAACTACTCTCAAAAACAAAAACGCCAATTGGAGCATGAACTCCAAAGAGCAGACCCGGAGACAATTCCCCGTCTAAAACCCATGAATCGCCATTTGAGCACGTCGAACAAAAAACACAAACTCGCTTTGGGGGGAGGAGGCGTTTCTCTCAGAAATGAAGGCAAACCGAGTTTGATATTTCTTATTCAAATGCCATACACGCGAACGGTTTATTCACATCATGAACATATTCACTTTCGCATGAATAAACACAAACTTGCTTCGGGGGGAGGAGGCGTTTCTCTCAAAAGCAAAGACAAAACAAGTTTATATTCATTCATGCGAAGACATAATTACATCACGAGTTTCATACATTTATACCAAGCATTCTCAAAACATTTCAAACACATATCCATAAAACTGCTCGCCAGATCTCCTAAAACGAGGAGCGTTGTAAACGAGCAAAGTCCTTAACATCAGGACCAACGTCCAATGGCTCCATCTTTGGAATGCCCAGGGAAACAGCCTCGGCATTTCTCTTCGCAGCAAGCTCAACTCGATCAGAGCCATGAGCAATAAACGTTGTGAAAAAAATATAAAACACTGAACTCCGTGTGACGATAAAACTCGTGACAATGCTCCAAAAAATCGTGAAGGCTCGAGTTCGGATAAAGACGTTGAAACTCCTTCCATGCGAAGCTAGAAAGACAAAGCGGCCCGTCACGCATAGCCAGTGGAGTGAGTGCAAGCATTTCATCGCCCTGAATATACACAAATGTACAAGTTCAAAAGAACTGCCCGCTCAATAAAATCCTAACTCTTGCTACAATTCAAAAGGTCCTTAGACCTATGGATCGACCCCTGGGGCCCCTTGATCACCCTGCCCTTGCGAAGAAGAAGCACCGGCTTCACCGGAAGCAGAACCAGTCGCAGCAGAACCTGTTCCGACACCGGCTTCGGCAGCTTCTTTGGCGGCGGCTTCCCTTGCGGCGGCTTCGGCTTCAGCCTTTTGCTTCTTCAGCTCCTTTGACTGAGAATACAAAAGCTATCAAACAAAACAATTCCAAATCAAAAACAAAAATGAATCAAAAATAACAACGACGGCAACTATAAAAAATACCTTCGCAAGCCGGTCGCGGACAAGGTTCTGAGTTGCTTGACGGCCACTGGCAACCCAGAAATACCTTAAGAAAAGCGCCTTCGCGGGGAGCAGTTGCTGTGGAAAATAATCAGCGTCGGCAGGATCTCTGGGAGCTGGATAAGGATAACCTTTCCAAACCAAGGCATTATAATGATCGCAGCCATTGTCTGAGAGAACCTTGAGCAGGTTACATGAGCAAAGATTGACAGCGAAGTCACTGAGAGTTTCCACGACACTTGGAAGCGAAGCAAATTCATTGTCAATCCAATTAAAGAGCTTGTCCAAGCTATACTCTTTATTGGGGAAGGCAGCGGGCTCCACACCAAACTGTCGTAAGGCTTCCTTGTATAAGCGATACAATTTTAAGCCTCGCTCCCAGGCAACATCAACCACGCTTTCATTCTCCTTGCGAAGGTTAAGGTTTGATGTGCGCAGCGACAAGACCTCACGCTCAAAGTTTTCACTGCGAGACCGATATGTATCAATATCACCCGAAAACTTCTCCTTGGCTGCATTTAATGTGTTCACCTCACCCTTTAGAACGGAAATCAACTCAGTATCTTCAACAATTTTCTTGCGAAGGCCCTCCACAGTGCCATCCTTATCAACAATCTTAGCCTCCAAGGCAGCAACCTTCTCCTTAAGGGAATCGGCTTCGCCAGCTTTAGCTTCCAAAGCTGCGACTTTGTCCTTCAAAGACTTGTTCTCAATGATAATAGACTCCCGGTCCTGGCGAAACATATTCTTTTCATTTTCAAGATCCTGCTTAATTCTATCAATAGTTGCTTGGATCTGGAGAAGCTCTGCTTTTTCCCTTCGCAATTTCTCTAGCTCTGCACGCTCAGCAGCAACCAAGTTGAGGTTGGGAACTTGAGCTGCCAACTCATTGATAGCTACAACAACCTATGGTAGAAAACAGTTCAGCATTACGAAACAAACGAAACGAAGCTAAGGTCAAAAACACAATCACAGACGAAGGCAATAAGGTCATACCTTCATTCCCGAAGCCAAAATAGTGGAACTTATGCTTTCGGGATCGAGTGTCTGAACAAGTCGTTGATATTCTGCAAGGAAAAAATAATGAAAACACTATTATCTTCGCAAAATAGCCAAAGGAAAAAACAAGCTATAATCCCAAACAAAAAAAACCTTCCAAATCAAAGTCTCGAACCTTCGCGCACGCGAGATGGCCCATCTCCCTCGCGACCTAATAAATAGGTCTCAATCGCATTAGCATCAAACAGCAGAGCAAGCAACATCGCTAAAGGAAAAAATGAAGAAACATCATTAGTACCTTCGAGAAAAGGAATACTTCCACCCATATCAACATCCATATAAGATTGAGAAGCAGCAACCCTTTCAGCGGCTTCGGAAGTCTCAGCTTCGGCAACTTCTTTTCCCTTAGCCTGGGCATCAACGTCAACTATCCCGGCAGCATGGGCCAGAATCTCCAAAGAGTCTCGAACAGGAGGGGAAGAAGCCAAAGCCGACGACGGAGGGCTAACCGCCAGAATGTTAACTGGAGCTTCGGCTCTGGGCTCTTCAAAGCTAGCCTCGACATGAACCTCCTCCGGCACATTCTCCATAATGGGAGCATCCCGAACAGGAGTCTCCTCAAACATGCTAATATCAATGCCATCATCAAATGGATTCGGAACCCGTACATCTTCGGCTGCTTCATCAACGCCTTCACAAGTAATATTGACATCAATCACGGGATTCCGCGCCAAGTAGTCTTCTAGCAAAGGAAGACTCGTGCCTTGAAAATAATTCCCAAAGAGAGCAACCTCACCTAAGAAAATATCATCTCCGCTCCGGGGAGCTGAGCTCATAAAGCCGGTGACTTGCGAAGCCGGCCGCTGCACGGGAGCTGAAGCCGCTGGGGCTGGCCGAGGAGGGCGAGGTGGAAGACCACCCGCGAAGCCGAAGAGGTGACCCTGGTAGCCGGGGCGACGATGGACACAGGGATGGCAGCAATCGGTGCGTCTTGTCGACGACGCTTCTCAGCAGACTCATGAGAGCTGCTACTGCCACGCTTGGCCGGAACGATGCAGGAGGCCGCCTTCGCAACTGCACTCTTGCCACGGCCGCCTCCACGTCCAGATCGCCCTCCTCCACGGGAAGCACGCGAAGGAGCAGAGTCATCACCATCCCGGTCCTTTGCCTTCCCTTTCCCTTTTTTGTCCTTCTTCTCCTTTTTCTCTTTCTTTTTCTCCTTAGAGGAGACGGGCACCTCTCGAGCATCGTAAGAAATCTTTAGTTCCTCAAAAACTCTATTGAATCTAACATGAACAAATTTGTCTTCAGAACTACGATGTTCCTTGGAGTTATATGTTCCAAGAATATCATTGGCCCGTTGCTCCACAGCAGTAACAAAATCTGCTGCAGTCATGCCCTCGGGGAGCTTCGCGCCAAAGTAAGGGAAGGCAACCTTGGTGTGCTCGCGGAAAGCTTTCCATTCAACTTTATAAGGCGCCCAATCGTCAGATAAGAAATAAACTCCACAAGTGAGGTCAGCAGCAACACCTTCTTCAATCAAATCGCAGCTGCAAAATGTTTGCGAAGCCACTTGAAAAGCCTTCCAACACTCAGAGAACCCAGGCCTTTCAGCGTCAAAGGTTGGGCAGGAAACAAACTTTAGCCAATCAATCTGGCTGTGGAGAGGATAAGAGACAGACTTGGTCCCATCTTCCGAAGTAGTTTCCTCCGAAGGCACCCTTACATAAAACCAATATTTTTGCCAGTCCTTGGTCCATTTATTTCTGTTAGCAAAGGAAGTCTCCACCTTTGAAAAGTGAGAACCACGGCGGCGCCCAGTGAAAGTCACACCCCCAAAGTCCGGAGTATATAACTCGCCTTCGATGTCAGATGATTTGCTTTGATTATGCCCCTCATAAAGCCGAAGAAAACCATCAACTGTAACTGCTGCATCATGCGTCTTCACAGCCCAGAAGAATCGAAGAAGATGACTGATGGCGTTTGGCATCAGATGATGTAGTTGTAGACCATAAGGCGCGATCATCTTCGCGATGACGTTGTCAATGGGCATCTTCAAACCCGCAATAAAAAAAATCCATGAAGACAACAGCCTCGTCTTCGCGAGGATTAGGCATAGTATCAGTACCGGGAGCACAGCCCCAGCCCACGGGGAAATATCCTTTTTCCTCATATAACTTGATGTCACGTTTGCCAACTTTGGACTTGCCAAAAACAAGCGTCTTCGGCTTCTTTTTCGGATCTACTAGGTCCTCAACATCAACCTCCACGTCATCAAGATCCTCCTCCTCGCCACCATCATCATCATCAGCATGTTCATCGCCAGAACCTTCTTCAACAGTTGGAGTCTCATCTTCAATCTGTTGTGCAAGTTGATCAACTTCAGAATCATCCATCCCACGACGAGAAACTCCCATTCGTTGGGCATCGGGGCTGCCTTCGCTAGCCATGTCAATAAGTATAGCAGTTTGCTTAGTGCGCGCCGCTGCAGAAATAAAAGCAATTCTCGGTACATAAACGAAGGAAACCAGCAACATCAATACAATCAAAAATAGAGAACCTTACTTGTACAAGCGGGTATTATGAGAAGAAGCCGACACGAACGCGAAAGCGCTTTTCAGGCTATGATCGGAGTAGGCGAAGAAGATTCAACAGCAAAAAGCGATTGATAGCGAAAGCGAAGAAACCTAAAAGGGGGGACCCCTTCGGTCCTATTTATAGGTCAGTAAAAAAAGTAACCGTTACCGCGGCACGAAAATTGGAAAGGCCCAGAAAAATTCAAAAAACAGTACAAATAAAAATAAATAAAAAAGTGAAGAATAAGAAAAAATAAGGGATGCGAAGCCAAGTCAGGGGTGAAGACAACGACTCGGGACTTGCTCCAACGGGAGGAGGCGTTTCTCTGGAACAGGCGAAGGCAATCCTGAATCTTCGAGGACATCGGCCTGTTGGAGAAAGCCCTCGTCCGCGAGGGGCTACTGTTGGGGGATTGGCCTGTCAAGAAAATGCCTTCACCCAGTTACCTAGTTCCAGGATTGAGGGAATTACCTTCGCTTTATATTCCTGAAAGGAAATTACCTTCGCTATGTATCCCTGAAAGGCAATTACCTTCGCTGATGGAAACAGGAGTTCACTGTGCTCGTATGCGAAGGCAACGTATGAATATCAAGCCTGGATTCGGTCTCTCTCTCCTTCGCTAAAAGATTGGGCACCTAGGGGCGATACGTTGCTCCTGGTGTTAATAGGTGTCTGATACAGATGCGAAGGTGTCGTTAAGTGATTTATTGCCTTCCCTACCCTGACCCATTCTATGAGGGTGCGAAGGCAATTTCTAGACACTATTGAATACTTGATTCATCTTATTATACAGGCTCAAGATAGGCTTGGATGACGGCGCGACGGTCTTTTCTTCTCTAAGCTGGAGAAGGCGTCGCGCGGCTATGAAGGAGCTCTGGTGGTGAAGGCAACAAAGGTCGTAGGAAGCACGGTGAAGGCGGCGTGGACCAAGTCAAGACCGAGTCAAAGACGGAGTTACTGGTCTACGCATTCACATTGAGACGTGTAAATGTACTCTTGTGCCCCTGGGAACCGTAGGTTGTATAGTCTAGAGGATGATGCCTGATTTCCAGGGGTATAAGGGGAATGTAAAATATGCCTCTTGACCTCCCTATATAAGGGGGACCTCCCACCAACGTGTAAAGGGCTGATTCCCGAGAACACTGTTGATAAGTAATTTACTGTTGCTTGTCTCTGTTCTCTGTCTTGGCTGTTGTTTGGGTTCATTGGCTTCGGCTATATCCCAACACCGCCTTCCCTTTGGCAGGCGGCGGCATCACCCGCGACCTTGGATTGGCCAGTGGAGGGTCCCACCACCTTCTCCACGCCAGCGTCACTGCGGCCCGCGAAGATGGTCGCGTCGGCTGTCCCCGCCGCCCGTGGCACCTCCTCTCCCGACGCCGGTGCGCCCAGCGATGCCTTCGGGTCCGCCATCTCGTCCAAACGCTCGAGCGTGTCACAGATGTGCAGTGGCAACGACGGCACCTAAACTTTGGCGGCTGCAAGGGCACGGGGGAAGAATCGCACTCATGGCGGCGCTAAGTGGTGGTGAAGGCGCGGGTTGATTTTCGATTTGGAAATGACTGTGGTAAAACTACCGGTGAACAGATCTGATTTATCCCCTTTCCACCGATCCGAACTACCCTAACAGCGCCGTAACTTACGGACGGAATCCGTGGAAGTCCCGTTAACTGTGGGACAACGGCTCTCCGCGCACCAACAGCTCTTTGCCTAAAGTACTCAGCTAGCCCCGACGCTCGAGCACTCGGCGCTCTGACTCTGGTCAACGAGTCTCCGGACTCGGCCAGCCCCGACGCTTGGGGACTCGGCACTTTGACTCCGGTCAACGAGTCTCTGGACTCGGCCAGCCCCGACGCTCGGGGACTCGGTGCTTTGACTCCGGTCAACGGGTCTCCGCGACTCGGCCATCCCCGACGCTCAGGGACTCGGTGATCTGACTCTGGTCAATGAGTCTCCGGACTCGGCCAGCCCCGACGATCGGGGACTCAGCGCTTTGACTCCAATCAATGAGTCTCTGGACTCGGCCAGTCCCGACGCTCGGGGACTCGGCGCTTTGACTCCGGTCAACGAGTCTCTGGACTCGGCCAGCCCCGACGATCGGGGACTCGGCGCTCTGACTCCGATCAACGAGTCTCTGGACTCGGCCAGCCCGACGCTCGGGGACTCGGCGCTTTGACTCCGGTCAACGGGTCTCCGCGACTCGGCCAGCCCCGCCGCTCGGGGACTCGGCGCTTCAACTCTGGTCAACGGGTCCCCGGACTCGGCCAGCCCCGACGCTCGGGGACTCGGCGCTCTGACTCTGGTCAACGGGTCTCCGCGACTCGGCCAATCCCGATGCTCAGGGATTCGGCGCTCCGTCTATACTCAATGAGTCTCTGCGACTCGGCACCAAAAGCTTACTTGCGAACCTACGTGGCCACGTCGGTCCCCTGGTCAGGGAACACAGAAATTTCATCTTCAACTACACTACGATGAAGGATTCATCAGAAAACTATACAGTTACAAGAAGAGCCGGTCATGGGCCGGTTACAAGGACAAAAAGCATCAACCGTCAAGATGACGGCTTGGGGCACTCGTTGCTGCGCTTAGTGCTGCGTACACAGCAAACTTGGTCCACATGAGCTCCTCGCAAGCTCTCTTGTAGCACCATGGCAGCCGACGACAGGTAAACTCCACTCGAGGGTTGTCTGCGAATGCCTCCGGGTATCCCTTGGCTCTACAAAGCATTTCACCCTACATGGCCCTCGGCTCAAAGCCCTGTAGGGAGTCAATGGGGCAGTACTCAGATGCTGATCAACACCTCAAGGTCTTCGCAAGCACTCTTCTAGCACCAAGCTCTCAAGTCCCCATGGCTTCCTCCCCGGAGGATGAACCCAGTACTAAGTCCCCAACATATTTAACTTAGTGGTAGATATGCCTATCTTCTGATGAGCGCAAGGCCCCGAGCCTTGGCGTATATTTATAGCCCTATGCTAGATGTTCACATGTGACCATGGTCGCACTATTCGGCGCGTGAGCTCTGCACCGCACAGCAACTCCTTCCTTCGAGGCACTCAGTCCGCCCTTATCATTTTCGGCTTCATCCGACCACGGGAGCGCTCTATGCGTTCACGTGAATACTGTTCTTGTCTCGACGTATGTGGCGAGCTTATCATTTGGGCGGCCTGACTGCCCCGAAGCTTGGAGATTCTTCTCTTTTGACCATTAGCCCGACTTTTCTAGTCGGCCTAATGCTCGGGGACTACTCCATATGGAGAGCTCCTTGCGTCGCTCTCCATATGCCCCATCAAGGATTTGTCACTTTTTCAAAGTGGTGCAATCCCTTATGGTGTCCGACTCGGCCACCACTCAGCATCACGCCACTCGGGGCTCTGCCCCCGGGTCTGTCCAGGGTCATCCCCGATGGCCTGTGGTTTTCTTTTTTGAGCACTGCCCACACTTGTGTCGGCCTGCCGACCAAGATGCTTCAGCTGACTGTAGAGGCTTCGCTTCTTCATCAGCACTACGACACGCGCCTGCATGTTGCTCGGGGACTTGTGGGATATGGGTACCCCTGGGCCCACTACCGATCGGGTATGTAGTCAGCCTGGGCCCATGTCTGACAAGGATGTGGGCCGACCTCCACGAGGATCCTCGGCTTGATGGATAAGATTAGAGAAGACTTAGCCCGCAAGGCATGAGGCGATACGCTCGGATCCTACCCGGGCATCACGGTGATAACACGGCAACCGACTCAAATTAGTTTCCTAATCAGAGCCAGATGCAATAGAGATAACCGACTTGTAAACCCTAGGCCGTCAGCCTATATAAGGTAGCCTAGGATGAACCCCTCATTCATTAAAAACTCTACGCCATCTTTCACCCCATTGTAACCACAAACTCGCCGTCATTCTCCGAAACCACGCCGAGCAGATCAATACAAGACCTTCGAGCACAAGACGTAGGGTATTATACCTCCGGGTAGCCCGAACCTGTATAATCCCTGTGTCCCTGTGTTACCTCGAGCTCCCTAGTCCTGAGATTGCCCTTTGCCTACAAATCAACCATCTGGGTACCCTCGGGTGGACTGCCGGATGAGAACTCCGACAAGAAGCACTGGCATCAAAGTAAGCAGGTCCCTTCAGGACATCTTTCAGCACTACTCCATCCAATAGCTTGGCGATCAATCCCACTACAGTGTTAACCAATATTCCTGATTGGTTAATCATAGTGTGACTCAGACCAGCATCTATGTAGTCTTGAAAGAATTTTCTCTCGTCCGCCGTGATTCTGTCAAACGCTTCTTTCAGAATAGGAAATTGATTCTTCTTAATCACAGCATTATGAGTCTTGCTGAATGACTCTAGGCACAGGTTCTTGAATTCTTCAAGTTGCGCTTCCACGAACCTCTTTTGCTCTTCACTGAGGTCGTCCATCGTGACGGCGGTGACCTCGCCTTTGCCTCCAGGTGGGGTGCCATCGCAGAACCTTTCTTGTCCCACTGGGCGTGCCAAAATGTGTTGATGTTCAAAAGGCCAGGCGTTGACTCTCGGAAATTAACAATATGGCCTAGAAGATTTGCTTCACTTCAGTGCAGGTCCAAAATCTCGAGGTTCACGGCGTGCCAGTCAATTTGACCTGAAATTGACAGGATAGAATTTAATCAGTAAACTAAAAGGAACTCATCGGCCAAAGCCCCGATTCATTCCGGCGATCGGATCAACCTAAAAAGAAGTCCGATGCGAGCATGAACCATCGGCCTTGAGTCCAATTCGTGATGATATGAAGTGTATTAAAACAAGCCATTGACTATGAAAGTCAAATTGAAGATAAATCTAACTTAAACTTGTTCTTTATTACACATATCTCCAAAGGCATTAAATAGACTAAATCTCGTGTCACTAACAATCGGATAGATTTCGAGACAGTGTTGCTAGTAGGGCACCGATTTAGCTTTTCACTCCAATAAATCAACGTATATCGAAGAACTTGCGTAAACCAGATATATTTGTAACTTGATAATTAAATCTAAATCAGCTATATAAACAATATGAACAGATCTATTATAAGACTTAGAACACAGTAAAACGAATAGATCTTTAAACAGGTGTAAGCTGATAAGATAAAACAACAAGATACGGTAAAGAACTGAGCGATCTAAACAAAGAAGGGCGATACGCCTCAATCTAAAGCCTAGAACAACTCGATAAATTGGTGAATTAACTAAACAAAGAGGGCGATACGCCTCAATTTAAAGCCTACATTAATTCGATAGATGTCGCACTTACAGACAAACCAGAGGTCAAGATGATCAGCCCTGCTTGCTGAAGAACTCGACGAAAAGGGTTGTCAGCACGAGGGCCGAAAGTTGTGTTTGTATTGATGGTTGTGAGAACGTTATTTACAATGACGCAGGGATTATATTTATTCCCTGAAAATCAAGCTAATCCTTGTCGGATACGACACTATCTCTAATTTATTTAGAGCAAACTAATCTGAAACTACCAAAAGTATTACAATTGCCGCACAATCAAGCCTGAGAGAAGCTTCTAGACGCATCTGTCCTCCAGAGTCGTAAACGCTTCGGCCTTCTCACCTCAGTGTTCAACCAAGACTCCATCAGACGATTCCCGATCAGAATCGGAGATTTACAAATCAGAATCGGACTCGGTTACAGCTTCTGCTCCCCAGCGTCCATTAAAAATAATATTCCTTTTACGCCAACCAAGTCAAAATCTGGTGTCAACAAGATGAAAACAAGATTTTGTCCAGGAAAAAAATAAGACAAAAGGCAAGGAAAAAATGAAAGTGAACTTAGATATGAAAAGACTCCGTC
This sequence comes from Alloteropsis semialata, assembly GCA_004135705.1. Lineage (NCBI taxonomy): Eukaryota > Viridiplantae > Streptophyta > Magnoliopsida > Poales > Poaceae > Alloteropsis > Alloteropsis semialata. The sequence goes on from CM014273.1 coordinate 56,120,442, forward strand.
TTGTTGTATTCTCCATTTGATTCAGGGAGAGGATAGAGAAAAAAAGGATAGAGGGAACACAAAGGAGAAGCCAACTAGAGCGATTGTTAGACACAACAATAGTCATTGCAAAGCATCAAACAAAAGTTAGCCATACAATGCAAAACGAGGCTAAACGTTGTTAGAACTGCATCATGGCATCCTATAAACCTACAAAGGCATCCTTGGTCCTGATATCTGTCTTCTTGCTCTTGATGGTTCCTGGTTTTGAGTGTGACGTAGCCTTCATTTTCACTAACTTGACTCGTAGTAGTTTGATTCTTCACTGAGGCTTGGGTGGGCATTAAGACATAAGGAATTAAACATCTTTTTTCTAATATAAGAGGAGATGAGAAAATCACTTTGAAATAAAGACAAGGGGAAGTCCAAAGTGTCAATATAAGAGAAATAAGGAAGAGAATGAAAACAATGAAGGAGGGGGTCCATAAAAGCAATTTCAAGGTAAGGGATGAAAGATCAAGGGGAAAGCCATAAGCTTAAATGACTAGAATAGACAAGAATTGGGAATTAGCAATATCAAGAAAAGATGGGAATAAATGACCAAGAGTCCATGAATAGTAGGTTATCAAGGAGGAGATAGAGGGTCAATGATTGGGAATAATAATCAGAAAGTTCAAGACAAGTCTAGGAAATTTTTGATATCAAGGAGAATCTTAGAAAATGACCATTGCTAGCTAGGCCTACGTCCTACAGTCGATACAGCTCTGATACCACTTCTGTCACACCCGGTTTTAAGGACAATAGCCCGCACATGCACGCCCCACGCACGCACGCCCTTCCCCACCCGCGGACGTCAAAGGCGCCTCTGTCACACCCAGTTTTAAGGACAAAACCGAATGATAATCATATGTGCGCCAGGATCAAGATTACACACATATGAGACTTCTTCAGTGATAAACAATAGCAGTATCATGTAAAACAATACAAAAGACTTTCAATCAATCAGAGTCACAACTTATCCTGGAAACGAAGGCTCCAACACTTCACATGCAACCGACTGGGGGTTGCGTACGCCTAGCATCATCTTCAGCATCTTCACATCACCTTTTTGTGCAGCAGTAAGCAAGGATGAGTACACTTATGGTTGGTACTTAGTAAGGCCATAAGAAATAACCAAAATAATGATTCAATTCCATCTTCAAGTTTATTAATCATGTGAGGGTCCAGGCCGCTCTTGACCATAAGCACTGCTGTTGTAACAGTTTTTAACACTCTACAGAGGTTGTACACTTTCACCACAAGTCGCGTAAAAGTTCAAAAGAACTTTAGACCCAACCATGCAGTGCTAATCAGGCACAGTCATCACACTATCTTTGGTGTGATTCCATAGGGATGCTACGATGCCTTTAAAAAGACACACAGATAACCAGCAGCCTGCTAGAGTTTCGGCAGCGGTGAGGTCCACAGCCCTCCCAAAAGAGGACGTACCTTAGCAAAGACTACTCCTACAAGAGGACTGAGCTATGACCCCTCACCGGTCCCTTCCTTGCCCTTTCGGTAAGGCCTGCTAGTCACCCATATATCTAAATAATTAGCCAAGACCAGAGCCATATAGTACACGTGGTTGTACTGTTTTCTCGGGTTGTTCTCCATTTTCCAATTAACATCATAACAATAATATATTAAAAGCATAGATAGGAGGATGGTTAGGGACACTTGTCTTTCCACAATAAAAATACCACGTACTGCTCAGAGTCTTCAAAATCTTCTTCTTGAAACTCTTTTCTTCAAACATCTGAATTGCGTTCCTTCTACTCACAGCAATCGTCGGCACAAACATACAAAAACAAACAAACAAGTACAACTAAAAACAATCATAGAGAAGCTTAAAAGAACACACTAAAGGACAGGGCTTGGAGCTATGGTTACGAAGGCTCAAAGGAACGCTGAAAATAGAGGAACGCTGAAAACAGGGGAACGATTAAAAGCCAACTATCGTATATTTGCATTTATGAGAGCACAAAGACTATATGCTTGGTTCATTTTAGTTTAACAAACACAATATAAAAGGATATTCAAAATAAATACCCTATGTTAGAATGATGTCATATTAAATTTTATCTTACAAAATCGAGATAAGACTTAGTCAAGTTTTATTTATAATGTTCAAGTATTAATTATACCAATTAAACATTTAATTGGAAATAAAACATGTGTGAACATCTATTAGATAACTTTATGTCTTGTGTTCAGCTAACCACATTAATATTGAAAAGACATTGACTTTGAGAATAAATCACATTAACAATATTATAAAAGCCGGTGTAAAAACCTAATCAATTTTTATTTAGAAAAGCTAGATTAAGTTGAACATTATTCAAGTTAATATTATTCAAGAAAAGCCGATGTGTAAACTAATTAGTTTTAATTAGAAAAGCATATGAAATAAATATTAATAAATTTAGCATTTATTATAAAATACGGTGTGTGACACTATATAGCTTTTAATTAAATAACACAATGTTTTATAGGCATTAATCAAATTAATACTAAATTAATTTCCAAAAATAAGCATTGTGTAAAACAGCACCACTAACGTGTATTTTATATGATCAAGATCCTAACGCAATTTGAACGAATCGATTCGGATACAAAACGTGAGAACTATGGTCATACAAAGATTCTAGGGACCTATTCATGATTAACCGTAGCCAAAGAGGGTTAGCAAGCTACTTTTGCAAGACACAAGGTTTGTGGTACAGACTGAAGGATCTCCTAGGGACCTAAGCACAAAAGATCCAAGAGCTTCCATGTTCACGACGGCCGGTGGCTTTGGGTGTCCAAATCGCCGAAGCTCCGGTGGGTTAGGGCTCCGTCTGGTGTGGGGAAACGGAAAAGGAGGGAGTGGGGATCACGGGAACGTGCTCACCAGCGGCGGAGGAGATAGCGGTGGCCGAAATTTGGAGAGGATGCGGTGGAGACGGCGGCCGGTGGTCGGGCTCCACGGGGACGAGCAGCACCGGCGGTGGTTGGACGTTGGGAAGAGGCACCGAGGGTGCGGCTTCCTGTTGCGAAGCTCGTGGTGGCGTCGGCATGCTCCAATTACGACGAGGTCCGGCGAACTGAGCAACCAGAGACGACGGCGATGCACTGCTCCAATGGCTGTGGCGTTCCAGCGAGGAAAAGGCGACAAGGACCGGCTGGGAAGGCTCGGCTCGGCACGGGGATACTTCTGGTGGTGACGGCTTCGTCCGACATCCTACGTACACGGAAAAATTGAGCGACGACGCTTGGCTCCCTCAGCACTGATGGCTGGCGGTGGCGACAGCAGGGGCACGAGAGGGCCTTGGGGCTCTTATAGGTGCCCATGGGGGAGCGGGAGTGGTGCTAAAGGGAGGAGGATCAGAAGGGAGGGAGGAGGCCGGCCATTAATGGCCATGATGGTGTGGCAGCCGTTGCGAGAGGGGAGGAAAGAGGGGGGAAGTAATGCGGGGGCTCCACTGCGCGTTCAAGACGAGCGCGGGTTGGGAGGGGAGAGCGAGAGTCACGGAGAGATGGGCGGCGGCGGCTCGGGCCATGCCTAGCTCGGCAGGAGAGGGATGCGGTGGGAGGTGGGAGAGAGCCGACGGGTGGGGCCTGATGTCAGTGAGAGGGAGAGGTGGAGAGGGAGGAGTGAGTGGGCCGGCTGGCTTAGCTGGGCCGCGGCCTGGGCCGAGAGGGAGAAAAGGAAAGGCCGGATGGGCTTGAAAGGGAGAGGGGAATAGGGAAAAGGGTTTGAAATTTGTTTGGGATTTATTTTGTGAATTTGATTTGGGTTTGGATAGAGATTTAAATTTGCAACACAAACAAAAACTCATGATGAATTTTTGGGTGTTACAGGCTTGGTGCGGAGCGGCGATGACAGCATTGTGCGGGGGACGAGGAGACCCCCTTCCTTGGTGGAGAAGCTCCATAGTGGAGACGGTGTCAAGATCTCTGGGAGAGTAGGTTGAGAAGAGCAAGGTCTTAGTGACTTGCTCATCATCCCTCTTGGGGAGCCTTTGTGGCGAGCTCAAGGCCGTGATTGGGAACAAGACTTAGCGACCAGGAGCACATCCTTTGTGGAGCTCCAACGTGGAGTAGGTGTTAGCCGAACTACGGGATAAATCTTCGTGTCAAGTTTACATCCTTCTTACCCTTTTAGGCTTCTGTATTTCATACTTGCAACTTGTGTGCTTTTACCTTTTTCAAAGTAGTATCTTGATAGAATTGGCTCAAGGTTGCAAAACTCTTTTGGATGGGTGCAACCATTAGAATGAACCTTAGTTGTATATCTAGATACCATGTCTTATTTTACATTTGTGCAAATAAAGGTAAGTGGTAGGTTAAGTTTTTAGAAAGTCTAATTCACCCCCTCTCCCTCTTAGATTATCACGAGCATCGATTACTTTCAGTATTTGCTCTAGACCTGTTATTTTTTGCTCTGTTCTGTTTTTAGTTACTTCACTTTTGTCATGTTGAAATTCTGACAAATCTTAGTTGGCACATTACTTTGACTATTAAATATCAGAAGCCAAAAGTTAAATTCCTGTGGACACAGAACTGATACTCGGATTTTATACGTTAGGGCTCGAGGAGTATATCATTAATTTGGACTGCATACACTTTCATTACATTTGGTTAAGTGAAATGGACAGACTGACAGCTGGAGATGTACCTGCATGACTCGGGCGTCTCTAACGCCAAATAAGAGTGAGCAGGAGCAGGAGGTTTCACATACCTTTGCTTTAAACAGAGAGATGCCCAAAACAACAAGAATTTCGATTTTCCGAAGATGATTGATTACCATACACATAATAAGGTTATTATGAAGGAATACTCGATCAGGAAAGCAATGCGCAACAAAGGAAAATAAATGACATTTGCAAACAAGTGAGACGTACGTGTTGGGCAAATTATGGGTTTTTCAATCAGAGTTGTTAAAATATTGTGCAGCCTAACAAATTATGAATTTTGTCCTGCATTACTGGAAAATAATAACCTGATTGCCAGCTGCTCGTTGTGGTGGCCATTTCCCTCGCCGGCGCAGTTTCCTTTGTCTCTAGCCTCAGTGACGTCCTCGGCCAGGGCCTCTCGTCGATCGCAAGGACATAGCATTTGCATATGCTTGTTGTAATGCACACAGTCTTTACCATTCTCCTTGGACTGCGACCCCTGCGATACTGCATCCGTGGCGCCGGAACCCAACCCTCGCCAAGCTACCAGTGCCAAGCTCCACCGCCTGGCCACAGCATACCTCTGTTTCCAGCTCATTGCCGCCGTCTCGCCGCCAGAGTGGAAGAGGAACACTGGCATCGAAGTGTCAAGCATTGCCATGGCGCATTGTCCGACGGCCTCGCACTTGGCCTTCCAGAGCTCCGCGTCGTGCTCGGCCACGAAACGCCAGAGCTCCTTGCAGGTGCACTCGACGCGCTTGACGTCGGCGACGTCGAGCCTGCACAAGATTAGCACCTTGATGTCGGCGGGGAGGGACGCGAAGCTGGGGCCACTGGCACGCCGCTGCCGCCACGGCAGAGGTTGAGGACGAGGTTACGGCACATCTCACTGCTACAAAAAAAATTTGTAGATGCGTCCAATTTTTTAGTTATTTGTTACTGTATCAATTCGCGCGCTCTTGGAAATCCGTTTCCAGATGCGGGCGGGAGCATCGCCCGCGCCTGGAAATGGCCACTGTTTCTAGATGCGGGTGGGGGGGAGGGGGAGGGGGCAACTGCACCTAGAAATGATGGATTTATAGGTGCGGATGGGGGCATCACCTGCACCTACAAATCAATTTGTAGGTGCGGGTGATGCTCCCACCCGTACTTACAAATCATACATATTAATTCAAAAAATGTAATAATATCTAAAATGAGTTATGTTAATTCTAAAATTTGGTGTAGAATCATTATATATGTGCACAAGATTCATAAGACACTACCAGAGAACCCTCCATCGGTACCGGTTTCAAAACCTCATAGGTACCAGTTTTGGAACCGGTACAGTGCATCCGTGACCAAAGACAAAAGTCATCGGTACCGCCTCTTTTTCACCCAGTACCAATGAGTAAAAAAGAAAACAAAAAAAATAGCTCCCATCAAATCCAAATCCTCTTCACCGATACACTTTGATTTTGGTCCATCCTCATCTAAATTTTACAAACAATATACACAGCAATATTCACAAACATTCAACAAGAACAGAAGAGCTCCAGCTTCTCCAATCAATTTCAACCTTTGGAATCAATATTCACGAACATTCAACAAGAATAGAATCAACATTCACCAACATTCACAGACATTGACAGACAAAACCAATCACCAGACCTAAAAACAAAAAAACAATTACAGAATCAAGCCCCGGGCACTCGCTGCCGTGGATCCTCGGCCTCTCTACAGCCCGGCGGTGGCCATCAGCCGCAACTCCGACTCCGCAGCGGCGCCTCACCCGCGCCGGTGGGCCNCGAGTGAGAATACGCCCCGGTACCAAAAGGTGGGCCTTTGGTACCGGCTGGTGTTACCACCCGGTACCAAAGGATGTAGCTCCTTTAGTACTGGGTCGTAACATCAACTGGCACCAAAAGGTGACCTTTGGTACAGGGTGGTGTTACGACCCTGTACTAAAGGGTCCTCGGGGGCTACCAAGTTTAGACCCGGTACCAATGACCCTTTTGGTACCGGGTCTTAAAAAACAGGTACCAAAGGGGGTGACCGATGGAGGATTTTCGAGTAGTGAGAAAAAATAAATACATTCAAGGGATTGTAGACAATACATTGGGCATAGATAGAGACACTAAGGACAATATTTCGTATAACTCAAGCACACTTTAAAATTTATAAAGTATTTACCAAAACACTACCTTATAAATTCTAATAGTTTTTTTATGTATAGTAGACTATGTATGTGTTAGTGTATAGAGGTTTGAAGATTTTTTGAATGATTTAATTGGTATATTGATATAAACAAAGTTTTTTGAAAAATTAAAAAAATATTTATTGGGGCGTGTGAGGGCGTCACCCGCCCCTAAAAATCATTTGTAGGGGCGGATGAGGCCCTCACCCGCCCCTACAAATGTTCACGTCGAACAATACAAGCAGATGACATGCTACTGGAGCAGAAGTCACGTTGTGGTGCAGTGGAGGGAGTTGTTACGCGCGAGGCAGAGGTCAAGGGTTCGAAACCCAGGGAACGCTTATGGTTCATTTGTTAGAAAAATGTGCAACTTGTAAATAATGACTGCTGGCTGGTTGGGTCAATTGGTTTTCTTTTTTATTTTTTATTTTTATGATTATATTATTTTTTTGAAATTAATTTCTAGGAGCGGACCATGGCGCCACCCATTCTAGAAATCAATTTGTAGGAGCTGGTCGAGACCCGTTCCTGCAAACGCTCAATTTTGAGAAGCGAAAAGCAGGAGCGGGCCTCTGCCCCGCACCTAATCATTCAAAATGCCCGCTCCTACAAATGTTTTGTGTAGTAGTGCCCGTTGGCGAGCAAATTTGAGAGCCAGGTGAGGTCCTGGGCTTCAGACAGGTCGCTGCTGGTGACATTGTGGAGGGGTGAGGACTTGGGCATTGCCCTTCATAGTGGATGACTAGGGCTGTGTCTGGATCATTGGGCTAAAGTTTAGCCCTATTGTCACATCGGATGTTCGCATGATAATTAGGAGGACTAAATATAAGCTAATAATAAAACTAATTGCAGAAGTCCTGGGCTAATTCGTGAGATGAATCTATTAAGCCTAATTAATCCATCATTAGCAAATAGTTATTATATCACCACATTGTCAAATCATGGACTAATTAGGCTTAATAGATTCGTCTCGCGAATTAGCCTCCATCTGTGAAATTAGTTTTACAATAGTCTATATTTAGTACTCTTAATTAGCATCAAAACATCATGATGTGACAGGGCTAAACTTTAACCCTGCTGGATCGATTGATCTCCAAAGAACAGGCCGAATGCTCCTGGTTATCTCAAGAAAGTTGTAACAAACTCTGGTTATCTCGGCCGGGACAATATTCCATTTTATTGAAAGTTTGAAACAGTCTTAATTAGCATGAGATCTCTACCAACCAGCATTTTCGATTATGCCAGCCGCCTGCCATATATACTCCAAATAGAAAGTGACACAGAGTATGGCATATTTTTATCGTGGCATGAAAATAAAAAGCCATATCTGAGCATATTTACATATATAATTACATAACATACTTTTAACGTACTATCTTTGACTCGAAATATAAGAGCAGGTACATTGTTACATGTGAGCGGTCTCATAAATTGTCTCATGCAGTTTCAAATAGGTTTTTTATGATGTGAGAAAGAAAGAGAGGGAGGTTTCATTAAGCAACCACCTCAAAGCTAAAATTTAGGACTATGAGACCACTAAATTACCATTGTATGAGTTGTTGTTGTCATGCAACTCACAATTAATTATTTTTATATCCACAAATTAAGAAATTATTAATTACTATATGACAACTTATAAGACAACCTATTGCACAGGTTGTCTGTTAAGCCGTTTCAAGATTACGTGTCACTGCATGAGACCGTCTATTAGACGACACCAATGTACTTGCCCTAAGACACGATCAGTTTCTCCAAAACCCAAGTACTCTCTCTGAATATTGTTAGATTTGTTATGAAATATATTTTGATATTTAACTTATTTAATGTGGTATATGCATGTTACTATTATCCCTTATAAGAGCATCTCCAAGAGTGTCTAAAAAATAAGCTCCCAAAACACTAGTTTTGGGACCTTGCCAAAAAGTATTGGGAGCTGAAACAACCTCCTTCTCCAACAGTACCCAAAAATATGTTTAAAAAATTTAGTTACTACTACATCATTATCAATCTGTGGGTCTATCTTCTACTAATATACTGCATAATCATACGTCCAAAAAATAACTGACAAAAAAGTTTGAGAAATAAAAATAAAACACAGAAAAAAGAGTCGCTAAAAAATATACGCGAAAAAATGCAGTGTGAAAAAATAAAAAAGAATAGAAAAAGTCAGAAAAAGAATACGAGGGGAAAAATTACGTGAGAAAAAGAAAATGTGTCGTGCGGGGAAAAATAGCCGTGAAAAAAAGCAAACAAAAACATTACATCTCTGTGAAAAGTCGTGGATTGCGAGCGAGGAACGGAGAGGCAAATTTAGCTCAGAATAGCTCTGCTATTGGGCACGCCAAAAAAATAGGACCAAGATTGAGCTACTGTTGGAGTGCTGTTTTTTACTTATATTCCTCAAATTAGTTGTTGGGAGTATTTATTGGGCACTCTTGAGATGCTCTAAGCATGGTCAAACTTGGTCAATACTTATATTATTTCTAAACTAATGCCACTAATTTTGTAAATGTTGCGCCGTCATGATTGAATTGCATACAATCTAATACATGAGCACGTAGCTTAAGGATTGCAACTTCAAACAATTGACTAAATCACTGTGAACTAAAATGACCATCACAGTTTAATTAATTCTGTTGTGATCCTACCACATTCATGTACATCAATGCATTAACCCCAAATTTTTATCGCATAATACCACCTTTGTACTACCTATACTACTCATGTATCATACTATACCACAGGTGTAGTTTTCAATAGTATATACAATTAATTTTAGCAATGTTTTCAGACTAGTCATTTTCAAACAGTAGTATGACTTAGTATAAGCCAATGTAAAAGGGCACTATATTTTACTAAAGAATTTTTTGAAATCACATATGGGTAAACAAAATTCATGTCTCCAGAAATGAACTGTGTACATGAACTAGATTGCACAGTGGGAGCACCTAGACAGTATGAATATATAAATAACCTATCCTTACAGACATACATGAATCATGCCATGGGGTTCTGTGTCACAAGGTATATAGTGAACACATTGATTCACAATCAAGGATGAAGACTAATAAACACAATGCATAATAGTCGCAGTTTCCCGTCTCCGTGTATATATCTCAACATGCAAGATCCTTTAGATTACCTAAAGTGCAGTTAAGTTTCTGACAACAGAAATACCAATAAAAGAAAGTGGGTTATTAAGACACCAGAAGAGCATGATTGTCTTATTTAATTTTCTCCATTTTCTTCATATATGTACCCATTAAAGAATTCTCACTAGGATTTATCAGTGAGTTAGGCCATTCCCAGTGGAAGTTTCATTACACAATTTCCAAGTATGTCATGTCATCTAAACATGTATAGGTTTTGTGAATGAAACTAGGTCTACAATGGACAGTTTCATGTCACGGTTTCATAGGCTACATGTAGCATTTAAATGCATTACACGTGATTGGGTGAAATCTTATGAAATGAAACTTTCTGGCCCCAATGGTGGTTTCAACATGTTTCATAGTCTAGGTAGCCATGCATACACAGTTTTATCTAGATGAAACCCATCCATTCTTTCTCTTCATCACTTTCTTGCTATGTCATCACTTTTGTTTCTGCGACAGCTCATTTAATGTATATAAAACTCCTATAAAACCTCTACCGGGACTGGCCTTACATTTTCAATGCTGACTTCGCACTACAAGAAATGCAATTACTAGCAAGAGCCTTCTCCCTTGCAAAAAATATTGGTTGCTAATAATACTATATCTGCAACCCACACAAATGTTCGTTGCTGCTAGTATTTAACAACAACGGTAGGGGTGTCCCCTTGCAAATACCTGGTTATCTCCAAGGAAAGTAGTAGGGTCCTTGGAGTTGTACGCTTTAAAAAGATTAACTAATATAAATAAGTGTTAGAAAATCCAATCCAATATATTTCTTTTTTATTCCTGGTTTTTCATGCCGCGCTGGAATCCTGGAGTAGCAATTGTAGCTGGACAGCTGGTGGCCGCTCATGGTAGGAAGTGTGGCCGGCCCGCTTAATTTTCTATTTCTCTAAAATATTAGTAATTAACTTATTATACTTAGCTTCTTGCTTCCGTAGAACAAAATTTTATATATAAAATCAAGCTAATATCCATCGAGTATAAAGTACGGCATGCTAAACTCTCCTTGCAACGTAAATGCAAATACTAAGGCCCTGTTTAGTTCACGCACCGTGCATAACGTTTTGCAAAATGCACGTTTTCCAATACACTTTTTCTCTCTGTAAACATTATGCATAACACAAAAACACTATGCATAACGCTACATCTAAACACCCCATAACATAGTTGAGATGATATCTATGGTAATATAAAGTTAATTAAAACTAGCTAAAAATACACCTCGATACATTATATACATGGGCTCTGTTTTGATTCAGAGTGAGAGGCAAGAGCGAATGATTTATGTATTGGTTCAATCGGACTGTTTATATATACACACACACACTTGTAGGGGCGTTAGCGACAAGCGTGGCGTTAGATCTGTCGCCGGTGCTGTCGGCTCCATGAACCAACATCTCTGTGTATATGTGGATGGATGGATAATATCATCATCGTCTTTGTTTTGTAATAAACTCAAGAACTAACCGAGTACTCATGTTTATATTTTTCTTGAATTTGTTTTAGAGAATACCGAGCTATTTTTTATAGTAGGTAATTCGCCTAGAATGACTTCATCAATGACACGATCTACCAGTCGATGTGCTCATAAGAGTAGGGTGTGTGTTTTCATAATATTTTCAAAATACATTTAAATTCTATAAAAGTTTTTAGTAACCTTTGGAAGCACTTTCTCTGAGGATTTTCTATAAATTATTTGATAAAAGGGTAACGAAATGATGGATTACCAAAAATTCAAAACAAAGATAATAAATAAATCAGGATCTAGCAACATAAATATACTCGCTATATAGCTAAGCACATCTTATAGGATAAATCGGTCTGAGTAGTGCGAATTGAGCATAACTTTATTGGTTAAGATTCTTGTGATACAGCTTTAACCATCCGGTTTAAAATTCCAACTTAGTTCGAGTCCTCACATTTACTGCTATTTATTTTTTTCACTGTTAAGTGACATCGCACATATGTTAGCTTCGTCGATCTCAAAATTGACCATACCAATCTCTTGAACTTGTTCAAAGTCAGAGTGTATGTACGTTAGTATGAAAAAACTTAGTGTAGTTACCATATTTCTATTATATCTAGTTACGTAATTTTAATTTGTAGAAAATGAGATATTATGTATCTTGGACTAAAAATAGGAACGTATATAATAGACGTAGTTTTAAGATTCATATTACAGATTTTCAGTCATAAAACAAAAGTTTAAATTTGACTATTCACTTATTATCAACATAGGATTGTTTTATTTGGATAAGTATATTATTTTGAGCTGGAATTGACCAAACCCATCGGATCCCATGCATCCACTACCGGAAATCCTCTATTTGCCGAGTGTTAAGCTCTTTGCCGAGTGTAATTTTTCGGGCACTCGGCAAAGATTTCTTTGCCGAGTGCATTTCAAAAAACTCTCGGCAAAAATAAAACACTCGGCAAAGAAAATATTTGCCGAGTGTCAAAAAAATACACTCGGCAAAGAAAATATTTGCCGAGTGTCAAAAAAATACACTCGGCAAAGATTTCTTTGCCGAGTGTTTTTTGAAATGCACTCGGCAAAGAAATTCTTTGCCGAGTGTTTTTTTTTACACTCGGCAAAGCTATAATTAAAACCACATTTTGAAGTAGTAAATCAATTCAAATCAAAAAGTTTTGAACTACAAAGTTGTATAACTTCTCAAGATGTAGAACTTTTAGTTTGGTCATTTCTTAATTCGACAAATTCATATGAATATTGTTCACAAAATCTATAACTCTCGTAGAGTTTCCTGAAACTATAAGAGAGATCTATAAGATTTGTAAACAATGTTACTCTCACTACATCGGATGAAGAAATGACATATATCAAAGTTGTAGATCTTCATAAGTTATACAACTTTGTAGTTTAAAACTTTTAATTTGAATTTGTTTTGCTAATGAAAAGTACGTTTGTAGTTCTCAAAATTTGAAATTTGAGTTTTTTCAAACGACCTCAGATGAAGAAACATTCAAAATAAGAGTTGTAGATCACAAAAAGTTACAAAACTTTGTAGTTGACAACTTTTTTATTTGAAATCATCTTGTCAACGATAGCTAAGTTTGAATGTTCTCAAATTTGAAATTCAAATTTTGTAAACGAGCTCGGATGGAGAAACTACCAAAACAAGACTTATAGATTTTAAAAAGTTATGAAAGTTTGTAGTTGACAACTTTTTAATTTGAAATCATTTAGGGTCTCAAACAAGCAATTTACACTCAGTTTAGTATAATATGGTAGGAATCAGAAGAGTTTCTAGTCACAAGTGAGAGTGTGGTGCAGTGGTAGAGGAGGTCACGCGCGAGGGAGAGGTCACGAGTTCGAATCCCGCCAACCGCGTAGCGCGCGAATTTTCCGCGAAAAACGGTGCCTTCCCACATTTAAATAAATTTTTTTGCAATTTGTTTTCGGTTTTTTTGTGCTTAGGATTCACAAATAAAGCCTTTGCCGAGTGCCCGATGCGTAGCCGTGTGGCCTTTGCCGTGGGCAGCCTTTGCCGTGGGCAGCCTTTGCCGTGGGCAAAAGGAGCTTTGCCGTGTGCATCTGGCACACGGCAAAGCCGGCGAATCCGGTAGTGATCCCAACCCCCACCGAAATAGATCTTTTCCCTTCCAAAAAAAAAGTGGATCTCTTTTACTCCTCTCTCTCTCTCAGCCTGGAACAAATCAGGTCCCCACGCCTGAATCTTTGGTGATCTCCATCTTCTTCCCTCTAGAAATTCCTAACCCTCCCGCCAATTCTCGCCACCCCTAACCCTCCCCCCAAATCTCGCCACCCATGAACCCATCTCTCCCACTCCCATGTTTCTCGCTGCTAGTGATATGCATGAGAATATTTCCGACTCATCTGGTCGTTTTCTCCATCCACACGACCTCCCCTTTCTTCGGTAACATCACATTGCGGGTTGAAGGTTCCGTTACTCGCCTTTTAAAGGATAAGTACACAGGTACATATAGGCCATTGGATCAACATAGGAGAGAGGAGCCTCCTGAGGATGCTGTAGTGATATCTCACTATCACAGCTACCCTTCACATACACGGAGAACTATTCTAAATGAATTCCTGGTATGTTAACAGTCACATATAATTTTGTCATTATAATTTTTACCATCCAATTACAATTTTTCTCTCTTTTCCTTTCAGCAACGTTTTAAGTTTGCTACTGGTAGAGAGGAGGAGTGTGCTCGCTTATTTGAGCGAAAGGCAGTTGAACGTTTTAGCCAAGCATTGTCGTATGAGAAATCTTGGGCCAAAAGATCTTTGGAAAAGTTTATGAAGGAGAGAAGTGCAATGGATCAGTCAGAGCAGGATGGAGATGCTTTGCTAGAACAACAATGTCACACCCCAAAATTTCATATTTTGGGATGTGAATAGAATACACTAACAATGTAAAGGATTTAAGAATTTCTAAAATTTTCCAAGATTTATATTTTATTACAGGGAATTTAGAATATGAAAATTAGTGTGTCTTGAATAAATTAAAACAACATAGGCCTTAAGAGCGGTTGTTGTGTCCTTGCTTTGATGTGTCTTCAACGTTTAGTGTTTAGCGTCCCAAATCCTCTCAGATATCAATTAGGTTCCTCTGGATTCTTTTCAGATCTTCTCTAGAATTTATTCCTATTCTTCCTAGAGCTAAATCCTTCATCTCCAAGCTTCTACAAATATCTTCATGAGCTTCAAATATTTTATTTGGATTCTTTAGGTCCAATATCATCTCCGAGATTTGTCTCATGAATTTTGGAATTTTTGGAATATTTTTTCATGGTTTAAATATAAATTCTAGACTTTTCTAGAATTGTTTAATACCAGAAAATTAATTATTCCAAAAATATAAATATTTTCGGGCCAGCCTTGGCCCATTATCCAGCCCGTGTTATCCTAAACCCATCCCACCTCTTTAATTGGGCCAAATTTCACAAGCCCATTAGTGGTGGTGGAATCTCATAGGCCTATTAGCGTTAGAGGGGAGTTAAACCATCCATTAGTCCCATATTGCTAATGGATAGAGAGATGGTGAGTTTTTCTCCCCATATATACAGAGTACCTCTCTCCCAGAAACGATGTACCATTGACTCCTTTACAGGGAGGCCCCAAGTTTGGGAATCCCTAAGGACTCCGTCTTTATTCACGTAGCGCTCGCCGTCGCCGTCCCTCTGCCCAGCTTCGGCGCCGCCATTGATGTCCATCTCGTCGATTCGCTCCGATTGCCGATTGTTTGTAGGTGAGATCATCATGACCTTCCTCGTTCTTGCTCATTCCGTTTTGCATCTCATCCATGTTGCCACCGGCCAGGAACCCCGCGCCGTCGCACGCTCGACCAGCAATCCTCGGCCTGTCGCTCGCCGTCTTCTGTGATGCGCCGCACCCGGACGCCCGATGAAGGGAGCCGCCTCCATGCGAAGCCTCCCTGGAGAGCCGTTCGTAGCTGTCATCTAGCCGGCGACGCCGTCCAGTCTTCCCACCGGTGAGCACACACATGCACTTTCATCTCTGCATCCTCCCGGACTCCTATCCTGTCGTGCGTAGTTCTGTCTAACCGTCGAATCTCCGTGCGTTGATCTGGCTATGCTTTATATAACGTCGCTCCCTCCATGTGTGCGTGCTGTTGCCTGCTGCCGCTGCATGTTAGCTCTCTGTACACCTGCAGCGAATCAGCCCAGCTTCCCTTAGCACTACGGGAAACCCCGCATTTGCCGAGTGCCTAACCCTTCGCCGAGTGCAAAATTTCGGGCACTCGGCAAATACGGGAGATGCCGGGTGTAGGAAACAACACACTCGGCGAAAAGTTTACACTCGGCAAACCCAACCTTTGCCGAGTGTCAAACCCGGAGCACACGGCAAAGACCGCTTTGCCGAGTGCCCGCAACCTGGCACTCGGCAAAGCGCAACATGGCCCACCTGCCAGGCCGCCGCCGTCGCGCGGTCCGGACGGCGGCTAACGGTCGACCTGTTTGCCGAGTGCCAGACCAAGAGCACTCGGCAAACGCTTGCCCGGCCCCACTTGTCAGGCAGCCGCCGTCACGCGGCGGCTAACGGTCGGGGACTTTGCCGAGTGCCCTAGGATTAGCACTCGGCAAAGATCCCTTTTGCCGAGTGTATTATCTGGCACTCGGCAAATCGTGGCTCCATATTTCATGTAAATGCTTCCAATCCTTTTTTGTTGATTCAAGTATGATACAGTGTACCCTATGTTGCAATTTAGGATTTTTTCGGCTCGTTTACTATATTCAATGATTTTGTTTCATTAAATTGAATTTTTTGTTTAATTCAAAATTTGAACTACAGGTGTTTGAAATCTTGGAACAGAGTGATTGCAAAAATGATATTCATGTTACTAACTCCTTATTTAGACAATATCAATGAGAAATAAGTCAATTTGGCAAATGATATTTTTGAAACACGACGATGTACGTGTGGTAGGATTGTTTTTTAATTATAAAAAATTCTAATGAACTCCGAAAATCCTGAGATTTGTCGAGAGCTCATGATATCTTATGTGGATGCGGTGGTAAAAAATATAGAAGCTTCTGCAAAAGTTTTCACATACGATGCTTGCAACCGGAACATCTCCGAAGAAGTTTCGTTGAGTTCTAATAGATCGTTCATGATTTGGACACAGATTGACATGACAATTCGAGTTTCACTTCCAAACTTTTTGTAATGGCAATATACTACCTAAAATGTATCGTGTCAAGTTTTGGTAAATTTTCGGATCCATTTCAGATTTTATAATTTTTTTATTACGTATATTGAAACTAAAATGATATACATGGATTTTGTTGAATAATGACATAAAATAATGGTTCTTTTGTTCAACAATGATGAGATATGCATTGTACAGTGGAGTTGACATGTTTTTTTCAATATTCGTTGCACCAAAAATCGAAATTTCCTGTTTTTCAAATTTTGAAGGCCTGTTTGCCGAGTGCCCGCTTAGCAGCACTCGGCAAAGAGCCTATTTGCCGAGTGTCTGCGAGCTAGCACTCGGCAAAGGCCCAGGGCCCACCAGGCAAGCTCGCACGCAATACGTTTAAAAAAAATTAAAAAAAACTTTGCCGAGTGCCTGGATCTGACACTCGGCAAACAGGAGCTTTGCCGAGTGCCAGATCACGGGCACTCGGCAAAGTGGAAGAACCCGACACCATCACTTCACCCGTTTTTCCCATTCTTTCCCGAGCCCGAACACCAGTCGCTCAGTTCGGCCGGACGGACGCCCCCCCCCCGCCCTCGTTCCTCCGGGCGCCCGCGCCGCCGGAACCGGAC
>CM014273.1:56140803-56158332 GCA_004135705.1 Alloteropsis semialata
CCCGCCGCGCCGAGCTCGGCACGCCGGCCGTCCTTCCCCCTAGCTCGCCGTGCCGACCACCGCCCGGTCCCGCGCCCGCCTACCTCCTCAGTCAGAGCGCGAGCATCCCCGCCTAATCGGGCCCCGGCGCATTCACTCCGGCTCACCGGCGCCGGCCGAGCCCCGAGCTCCCTCGCCCCTATAAAAGCCCCCCTCCGCTCCAATCCGGCACCGCACCACCTCCACTCCAACGCCACCGAGCTCCCCAGCCCCCTCACACGCTCCAAGCCGCCGCGCATCGCCCCAGAGCCTCCCGCCGCCGCCGCCTCCTTCCACCGCCGCCCTTACGCGGAGCCGCCGCCCCGCTCCTCCCCGGCCCAAGGTGAGTGGGGGAGCACGGCCCCCTTGCTCCCCTCGACCTTGTGCGCGCCTCCCCCGGGGCCGCCACGCCCCGGAGGGTCGGGAACGCCGGCGCGCCGCCGCGCCGCCGGGCGCCCCTCCCCCTCCTCTGTTCGGGCCGGCGAAGAAAGAAGGGAAAGGCCGGCTCTTTTGCCCATAACCCCCTGCCTTTTTCCAAAGTTCATAAAGAGTCCTTCCCCCTTTAGCCGAATTACAAGAAAACCCCCTGTCCTTTCCAAATATTTTCAAATATGCCCCTGGTCTTTACCAAACTCCCATATACTTTCCAAATATTACAAAACAGCCCCTCCACCATATAAAGTTATTCACAATTAGGTCCCTGGCCCTTTATAATCTTTATAAAGAGGTCCTAAAACCCCCGTTTAAGCCCTAATGCTCCCTTAACTCGTCATTTCATGCGCCAAATCTCTCCGGATTCCCACCAAACTCAACCATGCCTATCTTCCATCCATTCCGGCTAAGCTTTATACAAATCATCCCAATATAACTCCGTTTCCTATTTTATTTTGCTACTTCCTGTTTCCCAACTCATCGGTAAAGGAATGTGTTTTCTTATTGAGTGTTTGTTTGATCGTGCCCTAGACGACGGAGTGAACGAGGAGGAGCAGTACCGCGAGCAGGACTACGCAGGAGAGTACCGCGAGCCCGACCCCGAGGACCCGTACCGCGAGCAGGATCTCCCAGAAGCTTTGTTGACGGCAAGTCCAATCCCATCCTTTGATGCATGTTTATCCCATGTTTTATAAACACAACCTATTAAGCCTTTGATTATTGCATTGTTTTAGTCAAAACCCGGTTGGTTAGCCACTCCTTGATTGATATGATATTCCTTGATCACCCAGTTATCACTAAATATGATATGCTCTGTTTAGATGATAACCAACTTTAGAATGCTTAGGATTAGAATGCTTAGGAGTTGTTACCCTTACTCAATCATGACTATACACCTGTTTTATCAAAGAATAAAAGTGTGAGTTGGTTTTGGGTTTTGGTTTGAAAAGAGTAAAACTGTGTGGATAAAATGGATGGGTATAACTTTGTGAAATGCCAAAAAGGAGGCTTGTACCTTTGTGGTTAAGCAAGTTGGGAGATATCCATTTTGTCCGGTTTTAAACCGAGGTGATGTGTCATCTTGCCTAACCCATTTATCTCGTACAACCACTCGACTCTTGTATGGTGCAAGGGCTTAGTCTAAATCCCACTAGCCGTGCTGTTAGTTGTCTGGAGGCAGGTGTGCAGCGGGAAAACCAAGTGCCGTCTTAGTGACATGGTTGCCGTCTTAGTGACATAAACCCATTGGTGTTTTTCTCGTGATGGCTAGGCAGTTTTGGCTATGGTGGGTAATGACTTCGATAGGATCCGCACTGACACTAAGGTGATCGTGCTGCGGTACCCTACTTGTGGTGAAAGTGTACACCTCTGCAGAGTTTCCTAATCTATTCGAATAGCCGTGCCCACGGTTATGGGCGAGTTATGGCTTGGTCACAATACTAAGGTTTTGGGATGGGTTGGAGTGTGTTGGTTTTGGAATGAGTTCGGCTTTGTGCCAAAAGCTACGGCGGATGGGAAATCCGGTAGCACTTAAAAGATGGATCCTTTGTGGATCAACCCCCCCCCCACTAATTAAAGTTGTTACTTAGAGTTGCTTTGCTAAATTGTACCTTGATAAACCCATGCATGTGTTAAAATTAGCTTTTTGGCAAAAATAAAACCTAGCCTTATCCTTGATATTCCTTGTGCATAATTCTGTGTTAACCCCTCCGTGGGTGTGATTGGGCTTGTTGAGTACTTTTGTACTCACCCTTGTTGTTGTTAATCCAGAAGAAGACCCGGACTTTGTTGAGGACGCTGAATAGGTGGTCGCTTCCGCACCCAGCTTGCCTGTGGAGTTTGGTCCCGCCCAAGATGGCTTCGCTGTCGCAGAACTCTGATCCTTTGGTTGAACCGGTCTGGTTCATCCTTTGGCTTACCGCCGTAGTTTACCTTTTAGCAGTTCTAGTTTGTATTAGGTGCCCGCTTCCTCGTGGGCTGTAAGTTCTGTATCATCTGTTGAATAAATGTGTATCAGCCTCCTGGGACTGATAATTTGTATCACATTTATTCTCTGCTTAGGCAGGGGCGCTTCACCTGCGCGGCGAGCGTCTAGGAGACGAGCAGGCAACTCCCATCCCCCGCGAGCAGCAAGATGTCGGCCTCCCATCCTGCTTGGCTTCCTCAAGGGTAAGTGTCCTTGTTCTTCTCTATGACTAGGTTAGGTTTTGCTATTTATGATGGGGAGCACAAACACACTATAGTTTTGATGGCATCTTGTTTGACAATATGGACCCTAATTCAAGCTATTATTTGGAAATCAGAATTGTGGGGAATCCTAGATGCAGGAAGGAGATTTCTTGCTTTGTTTTCGATATGGTGGTAGACTCCGATATCTGCAATTTCAAGGACTTTGTGGATGAAGTAGTTGATAAGTATCCTCCTGGGTATGGTGAACTTGTAACTGTTGTGTACTATGACCATGCTAGCAAGACCTACCTAGAAGTGAAATTTGATCAAGAATTGCTTGCGATGTTTGCCAACCATGTTGATAAAAAGATAGTGAGCATGGCCTTTGCATACAACCTCCCCACTGAAACACATGAGTGGCCTCCTATATCTGACAGCCAATCCACTGAACCCACTGCCTCTAGCCAGCGCACTGAAACACATCAACCTTCAGCCAGCCAGTCCACACATCAACCTACATCCAGCGAGCCCGCTCATGAACCTGGCACTCCTCAAGCTGATGATGACAAGTTGACAACATCCTAGCAAATCCTGAGCCAGAGAATGAATTTGTCGGTGTCGATGAGGAGAATTTGTATTTAAGCAATGCAACTAAATTTGGGGTTTCTCATAAGCATATCTCCGAGTCTGAGTCCGATTCTGATTCTGACAAAGACTATGAGGAGGAGGATGGGTTGGTAGGAAAAGATCCTGTACCACCGCTTATTGTTGCTTATGACAAAGAGGACCCACCAATGACTGTGCGTAGCAAATATACCAATATGGCTGAATTTAAGCTGGCATTGTCTTATTATGCAATTATACATGAGTTTGAGTATGACATTGAAAAGAGTGATCCAGGGAGAATGATTTTGTCTTGCTCAAGAAAAGTGGAAGATGGATGTAGGTGGAGGTTATATGCTCCTACCATGGATGACAAAGTAACAATAGAGGTAACTTTGTGGGGTTTTTTTTGTATATTTGTGTTTATTGCAAATTGTGATAAGTAATTATCTTGTGTGTCTTGTTAGGTGCGAAAGAACTCTCGGGCACATATATGTACTAGTGCAAGAAGAAGCAAGGTTGTGAAGCATGCAACCATATTTTGGGTGTGCGAAGTTGTCAAGGATTGGCTCACTGCAGATTCTAGATGGGGAGCAAAGGAACTTCAGGCTAAAATTAAGGAAAAGTACAAGGTACAAGTGCCATACAAAAGGGTGTATTTAGGTAAGGAGCTAGCACATAATCAATTATTTAGGTAAGAAGCTTACATGCCATTACATTTATCACTAAGATGGATCAGCCTTTGGAGAATTATGTTGACTCATATTATTCAATAGAGAAATTTAGAGCTGTATATGAGAATCTTATCCCTGCCCTCACTAACAAGGGCCAATGGCAGCAATCAGAACATGGCTTCTTCATGCATCCACCATTTCTCAAATCCACTGCTGGTAGAAGAAAAAATCAGAGGTACAAAGGTAGTACTGAGACCACAGGTAGCACAACACGCAAAAAAGGGCAGCATAGATGTGATGTTTGTAAAGGATATGGACACCGGTGGTATACATGCAAAGATGGCAATCCAGATGACAAAGCTGCCTTGCTAGCTGAAAGGTAATGTATTGCATTCCAATTTGTACTAATATGTCATAGTTTTATACATACTGCAATAATCATTTCTTGCTCATGCAGGGGTCCTCCAAAGAAGAAAAAGAAGAAATCAAATGAAGGCACTCATGAATCAGCTGAGGATAGTCTTGTACTTGCTATATCAGTACCTACACCAATGCATTTTCCTCCTAGGTAATTCAAATCAACAAGTTTTCATCTTTACCATGCAGCCAAGGATGCTCCACTAACATAAGCTCTGGAAAAACTGAAAAGTGAGTAGACTTGTGGTGCCATTTTCATATTATCATTTGCTACTTTCCCAAACAAAAAAAAACAATGCATTGTAGGTCTGCATGTGGCTCAAGCCAACCTGATGCACTCTCCATTGGCTATTAGACACCACCAGCTCCCTTACAGCCAACTGGGAAGAGCAAGAGAGATGGGAAGGCAAAAGCAAAGAAGACAAAGGGCGTAGAGAAGAGAAAGTGTGCGGCAAAGGAAAAGCAACCTTTGTTGCCAGTGCCACCTCAAAGTCCAGCAATGTGCACCAGAAGCAAGACACTTGAAAGCCCTGTAATGTCCACTAGAAGCAAGGGAAAAATTCTAGATTGATTGTCCAGCTACTGCAACTTTTCTTTTGTTTTTGTGTCATCAGTACCATGTTCTGTGAGGAGAAAACTCAGTTTGATGTGGTCTTTTAGGATGAGAAACTTGATACTCATATGGCCTGTCTAATACTCTTATTTTGGTCTGTATGGTATGGTGTCAACTCTGGCCAGTATGCGTGATACTCATTTGTGATGAGAAACTTTATGCTCATTTCATATTAATGTGACATGTATCTGGTCTATATGGCAACACTTTGTATGTGATATATGTGATTCCTATCACTGTGTGAAGTCATGTCATTTTTTTTGTCTGTATTGTATCACATCAATTGTTGCTGTTATGAACCTGGAATGGCATTCAAGGGAAAGAGTCAAATTTTACTTCGTTTCTATAGAAGGGTAAATGAGTCTTTTCCTTGTCTTTTAACTGCTACATAGCAGCCTATGGACGGAAATGGCATACATGGCATAATTTATTACTTTCATGGTACTGAGGGCATTTTGAAAATTTTTGTGGCACACAAGGAAGAGGTCAAAATTTTTGTGGCACTAAGAGAATTTACTCGAGGAAATAAGGTTAGCACGTGTGGTGGTGTAGGATTTCTAATGAGCTTGGGCCTCTCGATCTTTTCTGGCCCAAGAGCCCAAGACGGCAGTACATGCTAGCCTGCTGTGTCTATATTGTTGTATCGAGGATGGACAGCCGTATAAAAAAAAGATACAGGGCGTGTTTAAATCTCCAAACTTTGCAAAAAGTTTTCACCTTGAGAGTCATGCCAGTTTATTTTTCTCTCTATGCACGCGGCCCAATGCATAAACTTTTCACCACTTTTCACCAATTCACCGGATTTAAACACCCCCACAAACGCTTAATCGCATTTAATCTACGCTTAGGCGGCCTGGGCGTTATGCAATGGCCTAGCGCCTGCCTAGCGCTAGCGCCTTCTTAACCTTGCTCTCGTGACACACTTTCTAATGTAACTTTTGCAACTTTCGCGAACTAAACAAGGCCTAGTTGGGAGTGGAAACTTACCGAAAATGTCACATCAAGTTTGAGAATACTAATTAGAAGGACTAAACATAATCTAATTATAAAACTAATTACACAGTTGAACGGGAAATCACGAGATGAATCTATTAAGTCTAATTAATCTGTCATTAAAGATTGTTTACTGTAGCACCACATTGTCTAATCATGGCCTAATTAGGCTCAATAGTTTCGTCTTGTGAATTTACCAGGGGTTATGGAATGGATTTTGTCAATAATCTACGTTTAATACTCCTAATTAGTGGCACCATATTCGATATGACTCATAAATAGTTGAAACTTGCTCATCTAAATAGGGCCTTAAAGTGGTGAAAAGGTTTCTAGTTTCTACTACCTGTATGTTACGTAGTTCAAAAATTAGATCTAGGACCTGATTACCTGGTACTACCCATCAGCCAGTACGTGACAATCTCTGTTGAACGCTAATCATGTCTAATCCTAACCATCCCCAGTTCCGCACCCACGCTCCCCGCGACTGCCACCGTTGTTCTTCGCGTGCCCTCTCTCCCGTTTCCAGAGACTGCCTACTACTACTAACTAAATCATTTTTTACAAAACATAATTCCTGCTGCCAACGTTCACATACTACATCAGTACCGAACACTAAAAACGCGGCTCTCAGTTTCTAATTGACAGTGGGCAATTAGCAAGTGAAAGCACCTAGTCCCTAATTTGGTTTGATGATTAATGATATCATGACTAACATGTGTGGAATTGGACTAACATCATTTGCTAGTATACAAGAATTTGATATCATGGATGCAAGATTATAATTTGGCTGAGCAAATGCCTCAAAAGAACATGTCGAAGACTAAGATCCAATAAGACCCAAGATATCAAAGAAAATAAGGGATCGAAACCCATGACAAAGAAAGATTGAGTTGGACAGTCCCAATTGCATTGTGAACACCAGAAGCTAATGGATGTTCCAGGTGTACAAAGTGGGAGGGCTTTTCTTCACTACCTGGCGCAAAATCCACCAGTATGTTAAGTGCATTTGCACTGGTGCTTCTGCCGACAGGGCTCCTGTAGCAGAAGAGCCGATTCAAATAATGATGGGTAAACATACCGGTGAAAAACATGCAAGTACATTTTTGTAAACATACGACCTAATTCTAAACCGGTTCATTATTTTAAATATTCGAACTAGTCCAAAATTGTGTTGATTAGGTTATAGTTCAAAACTAACCTGTTTGATTTGGTCCGATTCGTTTTGGTGTGAACTCGGATCGAGGAAATTGAGAAAGCGCTTTGTCCCTTTGGTGCGTTCAAAAACAGTCTGGAAGCTGAATCGCTCTATATCTTCCTATCCAAAGTTACTGATACTTGCGATCGGAGGTTTCTTACATGGGAAGTTGTGCACATTTCTTAGATTGAAGATTCTTTTCTCCATGAATTCCCTAAAATTCTGATTCATTCCTAGGGAAACCTACCGACTGTCTTGTAGCTCGCGTGGCTCATTTGAGGAAAAGAGTGGAATGGTAGGGAAATGCATGATTCCCTACAATTTCGGATGGCAGTTCTAGGGAAACTTTGAGTATTTCCTAGGGAGTAAAGAAAAACCCAAGGGAAATTGAACGATTGCAGCAGTGGATAGAGGTATAAACACAGAAAGTCTTAGTGTACATATTGATAGAATTTTGTGTATGTTTTTATACGTAACTGAGCCATGGAATTGTTGAGAAACCTAATTCAACCTCCAACGTTATGCTCCCTTTTTTAGGATGTTTTGTAGAAACACAAAAAAGTAAGTTGGTGAGATTTAGGGAGATGTTTAGAGGAAATAAGCATGAAGATTAAGAAATGATTAGTCTAAATGTCATTTGTAGTTTTGAGAGATACTTAGCCTAATTTAGATCTTTTTGCCGTGCTATTAATGGAGTGAAGAGTATTAGTGCCAAATCCCACATTTTATGTGGAATGTATCGTGCAAAAATCAAATATTTCAATATATATTAAAGTATCTTGTGCATTTACAAAAAATAAGTCAATCTATTATTTGGATATTTTATTAAAGTTCTTGTGAGTTTACAAACTAAGCATAAAAGTTGCATAATGATTTGGAGTATTGATTTCTAATTGGAGTTTAGAAGTGAGGATTTTAAATGGCTGATTGAAATTCAAATAATGATTAAAAATATTTTTAATTAAAATCGAAACCTATCTATGCAAATGGCCGGCCCATCACTTCCACGGTTCCACTTGATGTTATGATTTGGCAGTAATGCGCTATCGTGGATTCACGGTTGGTTCTAATTTCTAAAGCAACCGGTTTGTGATGCCTGGTCAGGATAGTTTTCACATTTTAGTATTATTACCAGCCCTAGTTAATTACGATGGCATGCCACTCTAATTTAATCTTTTCTCCTAAATTAATTACACAAAAAAAGTCATTCTAGATCATTTCATCAATTTTTGGGTCGACCATGGACCCAAAATATACGTATCTTGCATTCCCCTCGTATTCTTGCATTCTTAGTATCGAGTAGTAATTTATAACATAACAATGTATGTATGAAACACACATCATGGCATCGTTATTTGCAATTCCATAAAGTAGAGATTGATAATCAAAGTAGCTACCATTGAACATACCAAAATATAATTTCCTCAGGCATCGGGTGGAAAGTCTCTGCCATACTAGGCTCTGCATGAATATTAAAGCAATGGCTATACAAATTCTCTCTGTGTGTGGCCTAATAATGCTCTATATATGCAAAAAAAAATGCATAGCGTAATTTCAAATTAATCACACACTCGTTTCATCCTTCTCCTGGGCATGGCCAATGTTCCTCTCTCATTTGCACATTAAGCTAGGACCCAAATATGGTAGAATTAGACTGTCTCCGACAGCCTATGCATAACACTACCCATACCCAAAATGCATCTTTCACAGGGAAAAAGCACCCTCCAACAGAGTATGCAAATGGAGTAGCTATTTTGCGTAGGAGGAGAGAGGGAACCCAAATATACATCATCTTTCTCCGCAACCCAAATCTCCGCTGTGGGGCAGGACAAGCTTGCGGTTCAACTGGGCCTACGCGTGCTGCCGGAGCTGCTCACCGACGGCGGCGGCGGCAGTCGCAAGGCCGCGCGCCCTCCGTCAGCAAGCTCTCCATCGAGCAGTCCCCGCACGCCGCCAGCAGGAAGGGCGCGGAGAGGAGCCCCACTCCCCATGCCGCGCGGCGGCCACAGACGCGCGGGGAGATGGCAAGGCGGCGGCGTTCTCGCTGGTCAGTAGGGGTGCCTCCGCGGCCGAGATCTGGAGCAGTAGGGGCATGCCTGTGGAGGACCTCCGCGTCGAGATATGGAGCAGCAGGGGCGCGCCCGTGGCCGCCGCCAGAGGCGAGGGCAGGCTGGCGGCGACCGCGCCTTCGCCGCCGCAGCCCTACCACGCGTTCCCCGCGAAGCCGGACAGGCCCCGTGGCGCCGCGAGAGAACCGGCGCCCGAGAAGGCAGGCAAGGCGGCTGCGCCGACGCAGAACGATGTGGGCGAGGAGAGGCCGGTGCGGCGGGTCGCATGCAGGGAGGCGAGCGGCGCTCGGTGTGGTTGGATGATTGGGTCTCTGCTTTTGCCTTTGCTCTTGGAGAGGACAAGTTTACGGTGCATGATCTATTCGCTGTGTGTGACCAAAATCGTAGAATGGGTATCCTCTTTAGGTTCTCATCGTTAGAGACAGTCTTAGTTACAGCTCAATGCACAATGTAGCACACCTTAAGGTGGGTCCCACAATGTAATAAAAATTTCTCCGACCGTTCCTATCCACTCAACCTCAGTCATCCTCATCCCCTCCGGCTCTCTCCTGCACCAGCCATCCCTCTCCGTGCGAACAAAGTGCTCCCAAACTCTCTCCTAGATTTCCAATCAAGCAGCAGCAGCATCCGATCCATAGCTACCTGGCCGCGAGCCCGTGACTGAGATGTGCTCCACCTGCGCATGCAGCAATTGCCAGCATGCCAGGTAGGGGCGAAGCGCTCGTGGCGAGGTCCTGCTTGGCAGAGCGAGGTACTGCAACTAGAGGTGGTGGTGACCATGGGATTTGTGGCCATTGCATCCGGCAGAGGTGAGTCCTTCCCGATCTGGTTCTCGCAATTTCACAGGAAGCAATCCTTTCTGCCCCGTCTCTTTTCTTGCGGATCTTGCCGCCTCTCTCTGCTCTTTTTCTAGGTTCGCAGCTGTAAAATTTGACAACCTCCAGCTTCCTATCGCTGGATTTAGAGCATCTCCAACAGTTCCCTTTTCCCCTTTCTCTTTTTTCTAGCTATAGGTGAATCCCCTTTCACCAATTCAAGATATTGGGGAGAGTGGCTATAGCAGATCCCCTTTTTCCCTTCCCTTTCTATCTCATTTGACAATTGTGCTCCAAGATTCGTGCAGGGCCAAGAAATCATGTGGCTGAGATGAATAAAAAAAAGAAAGGAAAGGGGAGAGAGGCAAATTCCCTTTAAAAAAGGGAGAGGAGGGGAGTTAAAGAGGATTGAGAAAAAAAATAAAGTGAAAGGGGAATAGAAAGGGAATCTGTTGGAGAGGGTTTTTTTCCATCTCAATCCCCTTTAACCAGAAAAAAGAGAAAGAGGATTGGTTTTAACAATGGCTATGGTGTATTTCTCTCGCTGAGTTCACTGCCTAATGATATCTTTTTTCAACATTGTGGCTGCCCACCGTGTCCAGTGTCTCCAGGGACCGGCGCAAAGGATCCGGTCCCTCGCTCTCAGCAGGCACTGATAATAATAGTGCGTCAAGAATTAACAAAAAAAGCGGACCGCGGCGGTACAGTACTGCTCGCCCACAGGGCGCGTAGTACTCCCTCCTTTCCACGGTATAAGCATTTATTGACTTCAATTGATCACATTTGACCATTCGTCTTATTCAAAAAATTTATGAAAATATAAAAACAATTACGGTATACCTGAAATATATACGATGATAAAACATGTCATAACAAAATAAATAATATTTTTATAATTTTTTTGAATAAGACGAATGGTCAAACATAAATAGCAGAAGTCAACAAATGCTTATATATTGGGACGGAGGGAGTACGCGGCATGATTAGATGTCAATCAATCAGGAAACCAGCACCTCTCACCATAAAAAAAAGGTGATGGACACACAGCATGATTCGCTACACGCACCCCACAAGTCCTCCGGTCACTAACCTGGGCACTGCACTGCACCCTGATTCGTCTCCACTCCAAGTACCAGCAGACTACCAGTCTGGCCATCGAGTGCCCCCGAGCAAAACGCCAAATCCATCGGAGCCAACGAAAACAAAGCGCCGTGCAAACCACACGCTACATACCCGGCGATGGCGAGGCCCATCGCTCGTTCGATCGGGCCTGCTAGCGTCTCAGGGCCGTCCGTTCGTGCCATGGAAAAATACTCACCGTCCGATCCGTTCGTGGGCCACAGCCCCCACACCCGTCGCAGCCAACCCCACCCCGACACGCCCGCACGCAGCCCCCGGGTCCGAATCCGAACCAACGACGTGGAACCATGGAGGAGCCGCCGCTTGGGACCCCGCGCCCCGCGCGCGCGTCTGTCTGGCCCCCGCCTCGGCGACGGCGATCCCCTCCCCAGTACCCAGCGACAGCCCCCCACCCCACACGTGAAAATGCGCGCAGCAAAGCCACACGGGCGGGCTCAGGTGGCTCGCGCACGCCGGAACAGGGAATAATCCCGGCGGCCGGGGGCGCGGACGTCGTCCACACCCACACGCTCGCGCGCCTGCGCCTGCCGCCGCGGCCAGGCTCCACGCACTGTTCCTTATCAGGAAGGGATCGCCGTAGTCTATATCTATACCTCTATACCCCTCTATAATCCACCAGTTCATTCTTTCCTATGTCTACCCCAGATTATGTCCCCCACTGAGATGCACTTTCCTTCGTTCACACCAAATTTTGTACCCAGAAATTTAACTCGCTTCAAACGAACGCTCCAGATCCTGTCTTAATCATTCTCTCTCCTAGGACAACCACATCCAACGGGTCTTATCAAATGTATCTGGCTTCCTCCCGACGCTCGCGCCCGCACCCCCCCCCGGCCCGCGCTCCCTCCTCGACCCGCCCGCGTTCGATTCCGCAGCTCGCACTTCCTCTTGCGCCTGTGTCAAAAAAAAAGGGCGGCGAGGGGCAGCGTGGCTGGGTGGCCCCTCCCCCGCATCCGCGCCCTCCCCATCCCCTCCGACCGTCGTCCTGCCACGCTGCCCCACCGGTTCTCCTCTAGGCGCGGCCCAACCCGGCGAGGCGGTGGCCACGGGGAGGCGGCGGTGCCTGGCTCACGCGGGCGCGGCGGGCGTGGCAGGGCGGATCAGGGCGGAGCAGCGGCGGCTGCGTCCGTCCGTCGGCGGCGCCGGCCAGCGGCGATGACTAAGTCAGCCCATGTGTGTCCCCCTTTTCCTCCACCTCATTCTCCCGCGTCTGGAGACTCGCCCAAACCTAGGTTGCTCGGTCGCCGGAGGAGGAGCCCCCTTCCTCGCCGGCCTCCAGATCTGCTTGTCGGGCCTTGGGGGGGCTGGTTGCCGCGACCCGCGGAGCGGCTCGTCGCCACCCACGGTGGGGCCTCGCCCGCGGAGGAGCTCGTCGTTTGCTGCTCATCCTCCTCATCCGTGCGTCTGAGCTGCTGGTGGACGACGTCGCCGCCTCTAAGTCAGACTAATGTGGTCTACGTTGAGGTGGTCATGTGCTTTCAGGAGTGCTAAGTGGATGCCGCAGAAGTTCCAAATCCACGTTGATTGCGCCCGAGCTCACCAAGTTGTCCCTGTCAAAGAAGATGCTGCTGGCAACTGTATCACTCCCTGCTCTCCATTGGCAATTCTCTAGCCCAGGTGAGGCCAAGCTCATCCATATGCTCTCTCATGGTCATCCCCTCTCATGGCCTCTTTTAATTTGTCCTCTCTTCTTTGCTCTGTGTGATCGAGGTGCTGCCGGCCGAGCCGTGGTCATCAAGGTGCCGACGCCGCGGCCTTGCTCGTGGAGGCGAGGTTCGCCGCAGCCGTGGTTGGTGGGGCCCCGCCGCTGCCGCCGTGATCAACGAACAAGAGCCTCGAGGCACTGTCGCCGCCGTGTACCTCGAGGTGCCGCCAGCGCCGCCGTGTACCTCGAGGTGAGGCTGCCCCTGCTGTCCCATTCTCGCTTCCAGTGAGGTCTGTTACTACTGCTCCTTGTGTTCAACGATGTTTGTTTAGCTTTTGCGTGTGCATCCCCTGTGTTCAATGAAATGCTTGAATAGGTCTTCATTTTTGTCAGTTACAGGTCTAATTAACTAGGACATGTTGGGGCTGCTTTTTTCTTATCCGTGATTTACATATCCCTACAACAGTTCCTTTTTTTTGCAATTGTTGTCAGATCAATTTGTTTATTTTTTTGGCAACTGTTGTCAGAGAAAATTGCTTGTGGCTGGCTCAAACTAGAATGAGTTCTTCTGTAGGGGATTGATGAGATGAAGAAATGAAGATCAAGCAGATGAGGAAGGACTATGTGCCAAGAGCACATCTGATGCTAGATCGTGCCTAAAAGGTAGCAGGTGACAAAAGCACATTACTTCCCGATATGCATATGTTGTTTTGAAAATGCAAAGTATTTCATCTGGAAAATCCACTTTGAAATGTAGAGTCAGTGAAGGATGCCGAGGCCGCGGATGTTGTGATCACAGGCTCTGGTGTATGGAAGGACCTGGTGCATTTGTGCTTTCATAAGATCAAGAATAGTAACTGCATTTCCTGTTTTTTGCTAGGTGAGTTGAGCATGTTTGTTAACTGCTCCATCTGTTCATTTTTTTTGGTCCAATAGAAAATTTGAAGCACTATAATCTGTTTGGATATAATCTGTTAATTGTCTTGCTACCACTTTCTTCAGTTCATTTGCTTATAAATTCCGTGCCTTTGTAGTGGGACTCTGACTTTGTTTTGTGTATTCTGATATGGATTTTATTCCTTCTCAGTTCTCACTTATTAAGGATGCATGTGGGAAAATATTAAACTTTGCTATTTGTAATTTCATAAAAATTAAAAGGTAGATCACTAAATTATTTGATCTATGCATTGTCGTTATATTATTGTAGCCATTTCAAGATGACAGCTTAATGCTTTTTACAATTAGGTTTACTTCAATGTCTCTTTTGCCTGATTGTAGGACTGGTGGCTTGGCACTAGCTTCAATGGTCAAAAGTGCCAGGAAAGCATTTTACACCAGATCTGCTAGAAGGTACAGAGTTTATGTAGAGAAGAGCTCGTCAAAGATAAGTAGATCATTATTTAGGTGTGATTTTTTGAGTGACGTGACAGGACAGAGTTTTCAAATAGTAGATTAGTCTGGGTTGGCATGTCACCGACTCAATTTCTCCCTATTTCATAACCGGCAGACTGGATTTGATTTCTGAAACTCAATTTAGTTCATTTTCTTTGTTGAGTGGCTTCTACTCCTTCATAATTGATTGCCATGCCTTTCAATTCCCCCCGGGTAGTGCACTTTTCAGTTATACCATAGATGTTTCAGTTGTTTAATGTACAGTGTAGTTGGTGATACTACCTGGTTGATGGGGATTGGAAGACCAAATTTCATATGTTGTACTAGAAGAGAAAAAGGGCAAAAGTATTTAATGACTGCATAATCCATTCAGGGTTGGTTTGCAAGCAGTTCAAATATGTTTTGTGTCTATCAGGACTCCTGATGTTATAAGATCACAAGAGCATGCTACTATTTCTAACAAACAAATTTATTTTCAGATTATGTGAAGTTTATTTTCTTACATTTTGACCGTTCTTAAGCTACTCATTTAGAAATATGGACATATGGTACCATTTTCAATGTGCTATAAGGAGTTTTAAGGTATACAAGTATGTAGATAACTATAGACAGTTCTAATCTCTGAATAATCCAATTTAGAGTCTCTGGAAAGATAATGAAGTTGGGTTGTTTGATTCGTCATTATTTTGGATTGATTTGTCTTTATTTTGGATGGCAGGATGACACTGAGGATATTTTAGATGGATGGAAAGAAATGATTCTGATGAAGTATTTGGTGATTGGTTGTGCCAAGTTAGAAATCCTGATTGTAAAATGAAAAGATTACCATTTTTCAGTTATTTTCTTGTAATTACCTGGAGTTTCTGAGTATTTGGTCAGATCCAAAGGTCTCCAAAAGTGGTATATAGAGTTTGGTTGTTTTTCTTTTAGTGATTAATAATTTACAGTTTTGACTGAAGTAAGATCTTTGACTTTTTGTGAATCATAAATATAATTTTATTGTATGACTGATTATCATAACATTTATCGTATTTGGTGGTTTAATTTGTACTACCAATTGCTCCGTGGCGTTAGCACGGGCATTACACTAGTATCGGTAAAGCCTCGGCCCTCGCCCTGGGCCGCGCCGCGGCAGCCAACCGGCGCCGCGCCTAGAACCTCCGGGAGGGGCCCGCGCGT
This sequence comes from Alloteropsis semialata, assembly GCA_004135705.1. Lineage (NCBI taxonomy): Eukaryota > Viridiplantae > Streptophyta > Magnoliopsida > Poales > Poaceae > Alloteropsis > Alloteropsis semialata. The sequence continues at coordinate 56,156,158 of CM014273.1, forward strand.
CAGCCGCACGCGCCGGTCGGATATTTCCGGGAAATAAACAACGACCGCCCGGTCAAGCGGAGTCCTGCCCCGCCTCCCTGGCTTACTCCATTTGTTTAATCGCCGGTTACTGTTCCCGGGGCGCCGCCGTCCAATGGGATCGGAGGCGGGGAAAACCCGCGGCCTGGCGTCGCTTTCCTTTCCTGTCGCCTCGGCTCGGCTCGGCTCCTCCTCCGGTCCTCCCTCTCCCCCATTGTCGAGTCGCTTTCGTACGGAGTACTAGGTGTACACACTACTACACGCGCCTCGCGTTGTGGGGGCTTTTTCCCCCTGCGAATCCACGGGTTTTCTCCTAAAAAAAACTTCCCCCCGGCGGTGTAGAAGGGAGGAGGAGGCGGCCGCGGCGAGGGAGCGAGATGGCGCGGGAGAGGCGGGAGATACGGCGGATAGAGAACGCGGCGGCGCGGCAGGTGACCTTCTCCAAGCGCCGCCGCGGGCTGTTCAAGAAGGCGGAGGAGCTGGCGGTGCTCTGCGACGCCGATGTCGCGCTCATCGTCTTCTCCGCCACCGGCAAGCTCTCGCAGTTCGCGAGCTCCAGGCACGCACTAACTCCCTCCCTCCGCCTCGCCGTTGCTCCACCACCGCTCTCTCCTCCTCATCGACATCATATCTCACATCTGCCGTTTTCGATCCGTCCGTCGTTCGTTTTTTTCTCGCCGTGGTTTCTCCGTTGAAATGATTGCAGATCTGTCTTTTCTTCCACCAACCCCGTGCCTTGTGTTTCGGATCCTTGCGCTAGGGTTTGTCGCGCTTGCCTGCCAAGAGGTTTCTCTCTTCTACTTTTTTTCTAGGGTTTGATTTTGGTTTGGAAGACGATGCGACCAGAGTGTTCATTTCCTCCACAGGACTGTTTCTATATTCTTCCTGCCTACTTCTCTTGTACACGTAGAGCCTTTGTGTGTCGATTCTGGTGGATTTCGTGAACTCCCTGACAAAGTAAGTCCCCGGAGAAATGGGGAATTTTCTACAGTATTTCCCTCGATGACCATTTTGCCCGATATGCTTTCGCGTGTGCCGATGGATATAAGATTGGCAGATTGCTCTAGCTGGTGGTACGTTTTGATGCCGATCGAGAGCTGGCACCCTTAGTGCCCGGTTAATTTGCCGCGTGTCCTGTGGCAGAAACCCTGCTGCAAGAGATGATCGATCCCTGCGGATCGGCGCGTGGCGGGAGTTGATACGCTAGGCGAGGCTGCGTGTGCGCCTTCTCTCATGGCCAACGGCGGCCGTACCTGTGATTTTATGTGCCGGTACGCCGCATGCACACATGCATGCCAGCATGAGACGTGTTGATCGCTCCCGGTGTGGAGAAAGCTCTCGTGCTTTGTGCTAGTGGGATAAATTATTGTAGAGGAGTACCGCATCTGGTGCTGCGCCTAGCTAGCTATTGATAAACCCGTCAGATTTTTTTTTGTCACCATTATCTTAGCTGCGCCCAAGAGAAAATTTTAGCATATTTTAGGTACGGCAAAGTTACGCACACGGCAAACGGCGAGTTTCTGGTATGCATGTGTGCAAAGTCTGATGATATGATGAGCATTTCTGATGGTACGGCAAAGTTACGGACACACGGCAAACGGCGGCCTGGCTATGTAGCATGTCTGATGATATGATGAGCATTTGCCAATGTAATATTTAGCACTACTGGCTAGAAGATGCATGCAACAACATAATTGTATGTACCATTGCTGTGGTATATATACTATCTTGTCTAAGTGCGTGTTTATGTCACCTTTTTGCTGTGGTTTGTTCCATACTATTTATATGTGTGCAAAGTATTGCTTTATATCCAAATAGATGTGTTGACTCCACTTGCTAGGTTGACCTGACTATGGCGGTCTAGATGTGTTTGAGAGGTTGTAGTCAGTATTCCACGCCCTGAGTTCACCGTTTTAGACATTTGATATACAATGTACTTTTTTAGATATGTACTAACTGATTCATGTGCGCATATAATATTATCTCGAAGAACAGGAAGAATCTTGGTTAGAAAGATACAGGGGATGGGAAGTGCTATATATATCACGCAGGGGCGGAGCTTAGTGTTGTCCAAAAGTAGGGGCCATGCCTGGCTTTCTAAGTTCTCTTAAGCATCACATAATTGTACCACTTAATTCTACATATGTTAGTTTGATT
>CM014273.1:56170805-56201671 GCA_004135705.1 Alloteropsis semialata
ATCCTTGGCGAGCACGAATGGTTCGTCTACATACCCAATTTTGTTGAGATCCACAGTTGTCATGCCGTAGCGGTCTATAGTAACACCTCCACTTGTAAGTTTCACCCATTTGCACCGAAAAAGTGGTATTTTCAAAGGTCAATAATCTAGTTCCCAGATCTCCTCTACCTGGCCATAATATGAGTCCCTGTTCCCTTTGTTGTCATAGGCATCTATACAGACACCACTATTTTGGTTGGTGCTTTTGTCGTCTTGGGCTCTCGTGTAAAATGTATACCCATTTATGTCATAGTCTTGGAACGTCAAGAATGAGGATGATGGTCCCCTTGCCAAATACGCCAGCTGTGTATGTATTGTCTCGTTACCCATGAGCTTTTGTCGCAACCAACCAGCGAAAGTTTCTATGTGATGGCGTGTACACTTCTCAGACTTTCTTGGATTTTGGTAGCATATTATAGTCTTGTGCTCCTCGATGTAAGGAGCCACCATGGTTGACGACTGCAATACAGTGTAATGGGCTTTCATGAATAAATCGTAGTCGCTACAACTTGTTTGTTTCCTTCCTAACGTGCCCTTTCCAAGTAGTCTCCCCTCATGGCGTGACTCAGGTAGCCCAATCGGTTTCAGTTTGGGGATATAGTCAACACAGAACTCAATGACCTCCTCTGTTCTGTATCCCTTGGCGATGCATCCTTCTGGAAGAGAACGGTTACGAACATATTTCTTTAGAATAGCCATGAGCCTCTCAAAAGGATACATATTGTGTAGGAATACAGGACCAAGAATACCAATCTCTTTGACAACATGGACCAGGAGATGCGTCATAATATTAAAGAAAAACGGAGGAAATATCATCTCAAGGCTGACAAGGCTTTGGGCCACATCATCCTGCAGCTTTGCTAGATTAGTGGGATCGATTGCCTTCTGGTCGATTGCATTGAGAAAGGCGCATAGCTTCACAATAGTTGTTCGGACATTAACGGGTAGAATTCCCCTCAGCGCCACCGGAAGCAATTGTGTGAGCAGCACATGGCAGTCATGGGACTTGAGGTGTACGAATTTTTTCTCTTTCATATTTATCAGACTCTTTACATTCGATGAGTAGCCGGACGGGACCTTAATACTGTTCAAGCAATCAAACATGCTGGTCTTCTCCTCCTTGCTTAGAGTGTAGCTAGCAGGACGCAAGTTCCAACGCCCTTTCTCTCTTTTCTCAGGATGCAGGGGATCTCGTTGTTTCATACGTTTCAGGTCCTGTCGTGCTTCAAGCGTATCTTTTGACTTTCCGTAAGTACCAAGGAACCCTAGCACGTTTACGCAAAGATTTTTCGTCAGGTGCATCACATCAATTGCGTGGCGTACATCTAAGACCTCCCAATATGGTAGGTCCCAGAATATTGACTTTTTCTTCCACATGGGCGCCTTTCCATTTTCACTTGCCGCTGGCTGGCTGCCAGGTCCCTTCCCAAAGACCACCTTCACATCTTTTACCATAGCAAATACATATTTTCCATCCCGATGCCTTGGTTTGCTACGACCTTCCGCCTCAAAATGCTTTCCTTTCTTTCTCAGCGGATGTTTCTCAGAAAGGAATCGACGATGGCCCATATACACACACTTTCTACAATGTTTCAGATAAATGCAGTCGGTGTGTTCTAGGCAATGTGTGCATGCTTTGTATCCCTTGTTTGACTGTCCCGACAGGTTACCAAGTGCAGGCCAATCATTGATGGTCACAAACAGTAATGCTCTTAGGTTAAATTCCTCTTGCTTGTGCTCATCCCACGCCTTTACACCATCTTTGCCCACAACAACAAAAGTTCCTCAATCAGTGGCCTTAGATACACATCAATGTCGTTGCCAGGCTGTTTTGGCCCTTGGATTAGCACTGGCATCATAATGAACTTCCGCTTCATGCACATCCACGGAGGAAGGTTGTACATACAAAGAGTCACGGGCCAAGTGCTGTGGCTACTGCTCATATCACCGAAAGGATTCATGCCATCCGTACTCAAACCAAATCTTATGTTCCTTGCATCTTCTGCGAAGTCTGGGAACGCTCTGTCGATTTTTCTCCATTGCGACCCATCAGCGGGGTGTCTCAACATATTGTCTTCCCTCCGATCCTCTTTGTGCCACCTCAGCAATTTAGCATGCTCTTTGTTTCTGAACAAGCGTTTCAGACGTTGTATTATAGGGAAATACCACATCACCTTGGCAGGGACTCTTTTCTTGGGGGCCTCTCCCTCAACATCACCAGGGTCGTCTCGCCTGATTTTATACCGCGAGCAATTGCAAACCGGACAGGCGTCCAAAGATTCGTACGACTTGCCCCGATAAAGGATACAATCATTGGAACATGCGTGTATCTTTTGTACTTCCAGTCCTAGAGGGCAAACGATTTTTCTTGCTTCGTATGTTGTTTCGGGCAATGTGTTGCCCTCTGGAAGCATCTTCTTTATCATTTTCAATATCTCTCCAAAACCTTTGTCAGACAAGCCATTAGTTGCCTTCCATTGCAACAGTTCCAGTGTGGTACCCACATTTTTTCTGGTCCTCTTTGCAATCTGGGTACAACAATGTTTTGTGGTCCTCCAACAAACGGTTCATCTTCTCCCACTCTTTCGCACTTTCGCAGTCTTTCTCTTCATCACGGATCATGCCACCTAAGGCGTCATCATCCTCATCTTCTGCAACTGCTTCACCCTCGCCCATTGCCGTATCATCTGCAAAGGCACCGTATTGTGCAAAGTCCGGGATGTTGTCGTCACCTTCTTCATCACCTTCTTCAAAGAATATCCCCGCTTCGCCGTGTTTGGTCCAACAGATATAGTTAGGCATGAAACCACTCATAAGCAAGTGTGTGTGGACCACCTTCTTCGAGATGTGATAATCCTTCTTATTCTCACAGACCTTGCATGGACAGCATATAAAACCCGAGGTCGAGTTAGCCTCTGCCGCGTCGAGGAATTGATGAGCGCCATTAATGAAGTCAGATGAGCGTCTATCCGCGTTGTACATCCATTGCCGATTCATCTATTCACAAAATACAAATGAAAAATTCATCCCCAATTTCTAAAGTTCGTAATAAACCTAAATAAGAATATCATATATAATCTCTAAAAATCTTAATAACCGTAAACATCAACATCATTTGATGCCACCAAAAAGATGTATTTCTAAAGACACGCGCAGAAATTAAATTACAAATCGTACGTAGGTTTTGTTCTTGCTTGGGAAAAACTTATTAATTTGAAAAAAAATACAGACATAGATCACATTATGACAGGCGGTGGTATTTAAGCATCTTTGGGCGTATTCTTTGGGTCTGGAGGTGGAGTTGTTTGACCCGCAACTGGCGGTGGAGCATAACGACTATCAAACGGAGGTTCTAAGCCTGCCGCAACATCATCTTCATGCTTCCCTTGCAAATATCGAACCATTGCTCTATGCAACGCTCCTTTTTTCTTTGGCTTCGGTTGAGGGTTGACGGTGGTTTTCCCCTTGCCAGCAGAGGAACGATGATTACCCCTACCATCATCACCACTTCCTCCAGCGGCAGTATCCATGTTGATTCTAGAACACTTGATTTTTTTTAATTTGACATAACATATTAGTATATTACGAAAAAACTATCCATTATTCCTAGGTCTCATGCATTCTCAAATAACTAGAAGTAAAATTCTATTTTCTATTGACAACCATGAGAAGTAAAATTGAATTTAAAATCTAACTAAATAAGAATATCATTTATAATCTCAAAAATTCCTAATAACCCTAAATATCAACGTCATTTGAAGCCTCTAAAAAGATGTAATTCTAAATTTCGTAATAAGCCTAAATATGAATTTCATTTATAATCTCTAAAAATCCTAATAACCCTAAATATGAATATCATTTCTAATATCTAAAAATCATAATAAGCATAAATATGAGAATCATTTAAAGTTTCTACAAATAATCCAAAAATCTAAACAATGTCTAAAAATTTGTGCATCATCTCCACACATGCAACAACTAACTATATATTGATTCTCTATTACAAATTCATAATAAAAATGAAGATTCAATCTAAAATCTCTTATTTCAATCCATTCCACAAAACACAAATTACTCAAAACATAGAGCATGAAATAGACCATACTAAACGTCAAAAGAGAGAGGATGAAGTTGCTAACCTTCTAGCGGACTTGGTTTGCAAAATCTCCAAAAGTTATGAAAAAATCGGGCATGAGCTCCCCAACCCGAGCTCAATGGAGGATGAAGAAATGAGCCATGGCTCGGGCTGGGGGAGGAAGAAGGCCCCTTTATACGCAGGGCCCCTTTGGTACCGGGTGGTGGCACCACCCGGTACCAAAGGGGGCCCCTTTGGTACCGGTTGGTGTCACCACCCGGTACCAAAGGCCCCGAGGCTCATTGGTACCGGGTGGTGACACCACCCGGTACCAATGTTGCCTCATAGGTACCGGGTGGTGCCACCACCCGGTACCAATGAACGCGCAGAATTATTGGGGATTGGACCCGGTACCAATGCTTCCATTGGTACCGGGTCCAATCCAACCGTGACCGATTAGGGAGGATGGATAGAGAGTTCTCTGGTAGTGACTAAGACTTTCTGTGTTTATACCTCTATCCACTGCTGCAATCGTTCAATTTCCCTTGGGTTTTTCTTTAGTCCCTAGGAAATACTCAAAGTTTCCCTAGAACTGCCATCCGAAATTGTAGGGAATCATGCATTTCCCTACCATTCCACTCTTTTCCTCAAATGAGCCACGCGAGCTACAAGACAGTCGGTAGGTTTCCCTAGGAATGAATCAGAATTTTAGGGAATTCATGGAGAAAAGAATCTTCAATCTAAGAAATGTGCACAACTTCCCATGTAAGAAACCTCCGATCGCAAGTATCAGTAACTTTGGATAGGAAGATATAGAGCGATTCAGCTTCCAGACTGTTTTTGAACGCACCAAAGGGACAAAGCGCTTTCTCAATTTCCTCGATCCGAGTTCACACCAAAACGAATCGGACCAAATCAAACAGGTTAGTTTTGAACTATAACCTAATCAACACAATTTTGGACTAGTTCGAATATTTAAAATAATGAACCGGTTTAGAATTAGGTCGTATGTTTACAAAAATGTACTTGCATGTTTTTCACTGGTATGTTTACCCATCATTTGAATCGGCTTTTCTGCTACAGGAGCCCTGTCGGCAGAAGCACCAGTGCAAATGCACTTAACATACTGGTGGATTTTGCGCCAGGTAGTGAAGAAAAGCCCTCCTCAATTGCTATAGTGTGAAGCATCCTGTGTACACTTTGTACACCCTGGAACATCCATTAGCTTCTGGTGTTCACAATGCAATTGGGACTGTCCAACTCAATCTTTCTTTGTCATGGGTTTCGATCCCTTATTTTCTTTGATATCTTGGGTCTTATTGGATCTTAGTCTTCGACATGTTCTTTTGAGGCATTTGCTCAGCCAAATTATAATCTTGCATCCATGATATCAAATTCTTGTATACTAGCAAATGATGTTAGTCCAATTCCACACATGTTAGTCATGATATCATTAATCATCAAACCAAATTAGGGACTAGGGTGCTTTCACTTGCTAATTGCCCACTGTCAATTAGAAACTGAGAGCCGCGTTTTTAGTGTTCGGTACTGATGTAGGCCGTGTTTAGTTCCGGCTCTATTCTGCAGAATGATTTCATTTTGCAAAATGTGCGATTCCCAATGCACTTTTTTCTCTCTATACACGCGGTTCAAGATGGCTCCATTTTGCAAAATGGGTGAACTAAACACCCCGTAGTATGTGAACGTTGGCAGCAGGAATTATGTTTTGTAAAAAATGATTTAGTTAGTAGTAGTAGGCTGTCTCTGGAAACGGGAGAGAGGGCACGCGAAGAACAACGGTGGCAGTCGCGGGGAGCGTGGGTGCGGAACTGGGGATGGTTAGGATTAGACATGATTAGCGTTCAACAGAGATTGTCACGTACTGGCTGATGGGTAGTACCAGGTAATCAGGTCCTAGATCTAATTTTTGAACTACGTAACATACAGGTAGTAGAAACTAGAAACCTTTTCATCACTTTAAGGCCCTATTTAGATGAGCAAGTTTCAACTATTTATGAGTCATATCGAATATGGTGCCACTAATTAGGAGTATTAAACATAGATTATTGACAAAATCCATTCCATAACCCCGGGTAAATTCATGAGACGAAATTATTGAGCCTAATTAGGCCATGATTAGACAATGTGGTGCTACAGTAAACAATCTTTAATGACAGATTAATTAGACTTAATAGATTCATCTCGTGATTTCCCGTTCAACTGTGTAATTAGTTTTATAATTAGATTATGTTTAGTCCTTCTAATTAGTATTCTCAAACTTGATGTGACATTTTCGGTAAGTTTCCACTCCCAACTAGGCCTTGTTTAGTTCGCGAAAGTTGCAAAAAGTAAGTTGCAAAAGTTACATTAGAAAGTGTGTCACGAGAGCAAGGTTAAGAAGGCGCTAGCGCTAGGCAGGCGCTAGGCCATTGCATAACGCCCAGGCCGCCTAAGCGTAGATTAAATGTGATTATGCGTTTGTGGGGGTGTTTAAATCCGGTGATTGGTGAAAAATGGTGAAAAGTTTATGCATTGGGCCGCGTGCACAGAGAGAAAAAATAAACTGGCATGGCTCTCAAGGTAAAAACTTTTTGCAAAGTTTGGAGATTTAAACACGCCCTGTATCTTTTTTTATACGGCTGTCCATCCTCGATACAACAATATAGACACAGCAGGCTAGCATGTACTGCCGTCTTGGGCTCTTGGGCCAGAAAAGATCGAGAGGCCCAAGCTCATTAGAAATCCTACACCACCACACGTGCTAACCTTATTTCCTCGAGTAAATTCTCTTAGTGCCACAAAAATTTTGACCTCTTCCTTGTGTGCCACAAAAATTTTCAAAATGCCCTCGGTACCATGAAAGCTATAAATTATGCCATGTATGCCATTTCCGTCCATAGGCTGTTATGTAGCAGTTAAAAGACAAGGAAAAGACTCATTTACCCTTCTATAGAAACGAAGTAAAATTTGACTCTTTCCCTTGAATGCCATTCCAGGTTCGTAACAGCAACAATTGATGTGATACAATACAGACCAAAAAAATGACATGACTTCACACAGTGATAGGAATCACATATATCACATACAAAGTGTTGCCATATAGACCAGATACATGTCACATTAATATGAAATGAGCATAAGGTTTCTCATCACAAATGAGTATCGCGCATACTCATTAATATGAAATGAGCATAAAGTTTCTCATCACAAATGAGTATCACGCATACTGGCCAGAGTTGACACCATACCATACAGACCAAAATAAGAGTATTAGACAGGCCATATGAGTATCAAGTTTCTCATCCTAAAAGACCACATCAAACTGAGTTTTCTCCTCACAGAACATGGTACTGATGACACAAAAACAAAAGAAAAGTTGCAGTAGCTGGACAATCAATCTAGAATTTTTCCCTTGCTTCTAGTGGACATTGCAGGGCTTTCAAGTGCCTTGCTTCTGGTGCACATTGCTGGACTTTGAGGTGGCACTGGCAACAAAGGTTGCTTTTCCTTTGCCGCACCCTTTCTCTTCTCTACGCCCTTTGTCTTCTTTGCTTTTGCCTTCCCATCTCTCTTGCTCTTCCCAGTTGGCTGTAAGGGAGCTGGTGGTGCCTAATAGCCAATGGAGAGTGCATCAGGTTGGCTTGAGCCACATGCAGACCTACAATGCATTGTTTTTTTTTGTTTGGGAAAGTAGCAAATGATAATATGAAAATGGCACCACAAGTCTACTCACTTTTCAGTTTTTCCAGAGCTTATGTTAGTGGAGCATCCTTGGTTGCATGGTAAAGATGAAAACTTGTTGATTTGAATTACCTAGGAGGAAAATGCATTGGTGTGAGCTTATGTTAGTGGAGCATCCTTGGTTGCATGGTAAAGATGAAAACTTGTTGATTTGAATTACCTAGGAGGAAAATGCATTGGTGTAGGTACTGATATAGCAAGTACAAGACTATCCTCAGCTGATTCATGAGTGCCTTCATTTGATTTCTTCTTTTTCTTCTTTGGAGGACCCCTGCATGAGCAAGAAATGATTATTGCAGTATGTATAAAACTATGACATATTAGTACAAATTGGAATGCAATACATTACCTTTCAGCTAGCAAGGCAGCTTTGTCATCTGGGTTGCCATCTTTGCATGTATACCACCGGTGTCCATATCCTTTACAAACATCACATCTATGCTGCCCTTTTTTGCGTGTTGTGCTACCTGTGGTCTCAGTACTACCTTTGTACCTCTGATTTTTTCTTCTACTAGCAGTGGATTTGAGAAACGGTGGATGCATGAAGAAGCCATGTTCTGATTGCTGCCATTGGCCCTTGTTAGTGAGGGCAGGGATAAGATTCTCATATGCAGCTCTAAATTTCTCTACTGAATAATATGAGTCAACATAATTCTCCAAAGGCTGATCCATCTTAGTGATAAATGTAATGGCATGTGAGCTCCTTACCTAAATAATTGATTATGTGCTAGCTCTTTACCTAAATACACCCTTTTGTATGGCACTTGTACCTTGTACTTTTCCTTAATTTTAGCCTGAAGTTCCTTTGCTCCCCATCTAGAATCTGCAGTGAGCCAATCCTTGACAACTTCACACACCCAAAATATGGTTGCATGCTTCACAACCTTGCTTCTTCTTGCACTAGTACATATATGTGCCCGAGAGTTCTTTCGCACCTAACAAGACACACAAGATAATTACTTATCACAATTTGCAATAAACACAAATATACAAAAAAAACCCCACAAAGTTACCTCTATTGTTACTTTGTCATCCATGGTAGGAGCATATAACCTCCACCTACATCCATCTTCCACTTTTCTTGAGCAAGACAAAATCATTCTCCCTGGATCACTCTTTTCAATGTCATACTCAAACTCATGTATAATTGCATAATAAGACAATGCCAGCTTAAATTCAGCCATATTGGTATATTTGCTACGCACAGTCATTGGTGGGTCCTCTTTGTCATAAGCAACAATAAGCGGTGGTACAGGATCTTTTCCTACCAACCCATCCTCCTCCTCATAGTCTTTGTCAGAATCAGAATCGGACTCAGACTCGGAGATATGCTTATGAGAAACCCCAAATTTAGTTGCATTGCTTAAATACAAATTCTCCTCATCGACACTGACAAATTAATTCTCTGGCTCAGGATTTGCTAGGATGTTGTCAACTTGTCATCATCAGCTTGAGGAGTGCCAGGTTCATGAGCGGGCTCGCTGGATGTATGTTGATGTGTGGACTGGCTGGCTGAAGGTTGATGTGTTTCAGTGCGCTGGCTGGAGGCAGGGGGTTCAGTGGATTGGCTGTCAGATATAGGAGGCCACTCATGTGTTTCAGTGGGGAGGTTGTATGCAAAGGCCATGCTCACTATCTTTTTATCAACATGGTTGGCAAACATCGCAAGCAATTCTTGATCAAATTTCACTTCTAGGTAGGTCTTGCTAGCATGGTCATAGTACACAACAGTTACAAGTTCACCATACCCAGGAGGATACTTATCAACTACATTATCCACAAAGTCCTAAAATTGCAGATATCAGAGTCTACCACCATATCGAAAACAAAGCAAGAAATCTCCTTCCTTGTGACGTCCCGACCCCCTGGGTCCGGGCCCGCTTACGCCTGGCAGCTCTCTAGGACCTCGAGAATGCCCTCACAGACCAACACGAGTCTTTTCTGCGCACTTTGTCCTCACTCATGCGCACCCGGGAAGGACTTCCCGGTCGGTCACCCATCTCGAAATTGCTACAGGCCAAGCACGCTTAACCTCGGAGTTCTTTCGAGATGAGCTTCCGGAAAAAAAGTTGCAACTTATTGGAATGAGTATTCTATCAATCCTATTAAGCCTTGGGCCAGGATATCACATCCTCCCCCTCTTAGAAGACCGACGTCCTCGTCGGTCAACCCCAAGCCAGGAACGTCCTCTCTTGGCCACGTCCGTGTGCCCAGTGCCAGCGCATGTGCCATGCTGTGTGACCACTCTGGGATCACACCAGCCATGCGCACCATGCCCGCGCAACTGCGACCCCACGCGCCCGTGAAACCGCGAGAGTCGGCTCTGATACCAATTGTGACGTCTCGACCCCCCGGGTCCGGGCCCTCTTACGCCTAGCAGCTCTCTAGGACCTCGAGAATGCCCTCACAGACCAACACGAGTCTTTTCTGCGCACTTTGTCCTCACTCATGCGCACCCCGAAATTGCTACAGGCCAAGCACGCTTAACCTCGGAGTTCTTTCGAGATGAGCTTCCGGAAAAGAAGTTGCAACTTGTTGGTATGAGTATTCTATCAATCCTATTAAGCCTTGGGCCAGGATATCACAATCCTGCATCTAGGATTCCCAACAATTCTGATTTCCAAATAATAGCTTGAATTAGGGTCCATACTGTCAAACAAGATGCCATCAAAACTATAGTGTGTTTGTGCTCCCCATCATAAATAGCAAAACCTAACCTAGTCATAGAGAAGAACAAGGACACTTACCCTTGAGGAAGCCAAGCAGGATGGGAGGCCAACATCTTGCTGCTCGCGGGGGATGGGAGTTGCCTGCTCGTCTCCTGGACGCTCGCCGCGCAGGGGGCTCACCCGGCAAGCTGCGCGGGTGCTCGCCCGCTGGCCGCTCTGGGGGCTCGCCCGGCGCCCGTGGGGCTTCTGCCTCCTGGTCGCGGGGCCTCGTGCTGCGGAGAAGTCGCGAGGGGAGCGGAGGGAGGGGGTGACGCGAGGGGGGATGGGGGCAACGTGAGGGGGATCGAGGCGCCGTCGGGGAACCGCCGAACTGGAGGTTGTGGATGAGAACGAACGTACGGGAGAGAACTGGTGGTGGATGAGACGATAAGATTTGTCTAGTGGACTCGTTGGTCAGTGTAACAGGGGCTTAAACACCATTTCAACCGACGCAAACGCCTCTTCCCACGTCGTTTCATTAAAAATTAACGGAGCCCTAGTGCATAATTTATGGCTTTCATGGCACTGAGGGTATTTTAAAAATTTTTGTGGCAGACAAGGAAGAGGTCAAAATTTTTTGGCACCGAGGGAATTTATTCTATCTCCTATTCTCCCCCCGTCTCCTTCACCTGTACGCATGCATCGCGTCGCCAGCCATGGTCTTGCATCCTCGGCTTCGGGTGGCCCAGGTGGCCAGGGCACGGGCGGATGAGCTCGAGCTCGGGATTCCTCTCGCAGCATGCACCGACGCAAGAAGATGCGACGGCGGCCGAATCGCAAGAACTCCTTTTTCGCAAGCACCCGCCCGCACTTGCGCGCTCCTGCCGCCCGCCTATACTCGTGGTACCTTCCTGGGTCTCGATTTTCTTGCCAGTTTCCTCTGTCCCACGTTTAATTGGACACCTATGGCCTAGGCTCCGTTTCACGCTTAGGCGCGCGAGCGCTTAATTGCGTTTTTTCGAACACTGCATGAGAGTGAGGGCATGTTTTTCAATGCGCAACTTTTGCAAAAATTTGCAGAAACTTGCGAACTAAACAAGACCTAAACAACTTCCTTTGACTGTGACTATTTATGACACAGTTCCAGTTGTATATAGCCAGCAACAGACTTCCCAGTTAAAGTTGAATCAAATACTAAGCAGGTAGTCCGTATAAAGAAAAAGCAGGTACAACTTCCAACAGGATTCAATTCAACTCGATCTTAACAAAAGCAACAGGATTCAATTCAACTCGATCTTAACAAAAGCAAGTAGAAAATTCGGGAGTCAATTAACTTGTGGTAGCGTCATCAACACCAGCAGAAAATGGCATTTGCAGATGACGACCGGCTAACAGGTCATAAGACTCTTTGTCTAACCACTAATGCATGAGTTGCCCAATCTTGCTTGCACAAACCTCATGAAGAGTATGAGCTCAGGGGAAACAACTCACAAGTCAACAACAACAGTAGATAACACCAGATCAAATGCCTTTGGCTAATCTAGACGTATAAAAATATCATCTAAGGTGGTCAGTTGTCTTTCGCCCTTAAATAACCATCAAAACTGAATTCAATGTCCACATCTGCGACTTTAAAACATGCAGGCAGTTCATGAATCAGCTGTATGTAAAAGCTACAAATCTCTCATTGGAATCTTGGTCTTTTAGCAGGGCCTTGATCAATGATAGGGTCAAGTTGAGGCGGTGCCTTTGATGCTAGCACATCATCTGGTGATTTCTCTTGTTCTGCTGATGGCGGGACATAGCCCTCAGGATAAGGTGGAGGGGGAGGGGCAGCACCTATCTGCAAATAAAATCTCAGAATTCTTATAACCAAGGGAAGAGCAGGTTGACAGAATCAACAATTACCCAACAGTGAACAGTTTCAGGTCAGAAGTTAGCAAAGGAGGAATCTCTACACTACATGTACTCTTTTGTCTAATTAGCGCTATCATCTATACCAAGTGATTGTGTAACAGAAGGCATTTCGCCCCTGATCCACAATTCCACATAACATGTCAAGTTATTAACTGCAGAAAAAAAATATTACCTTCCGTTTCAAGGATGAGAGGATATGATCAATTCGTTTAAGTTCCTTCAAGTCGATCGTTTCCTTTTGGGTCTTTGACTCAGAGGCTGCTGCATCTGACTCAGTTTCTACTGCAACGTACAAAAACAGACATTCCTAGTGAAACATTTGTTTTTTTTTTGAAGTACAGACATCATAGACGATAGATGTGAAGCAACATGTGTATAGAACAACTCAGCAGCTATTTCATGCATGTGATCTTCCATGCAGTTATCATTACCAAGCATGATAAATGTGTCAAGATAAAATAACTTTCTGCAGCAACACTAAGTCGCATCTGCTATTTTGTTTCTGTTCTCAGCTCCATAGTCAAGCCAAGAGGAATAATAAAAAAAAATGGCCAGGTAAGCACTAATTAGGCAAATAGACCCAAGTTATCAATTCAGTTGAGTACTGCCAAAAATTGCAAAGGCATGCACCAGACTATCAAAATACTCTTTTCCGTGAGAAAAGAAATTACAAGTACTACTTCATCCACTTCACCCTCAAATGAAACTTGTGCCGTGAACCATAAAAGGACAACATCAAAATCCTTCTGCCCCAAGCAAGTTAGGGTAGGCTCTGCCTGCTGCTAATGTATGCATAAGTTGCTGCAGGTTTCTAAGCACACTGCCAAAGGCCAAGAATGGAGCAGCTATAGTCACACTAAGATAGTATTCACAACCAGTAGACACATACGGCTACTGCCAGCACTCACTGTGCTGTGCCCAGGATTCCATTTGGTGACGACAAGAATTACGGAACTTCTGGTCCATGTACGAGGTTGTCTAAACTTGTTGGGTTTAGGGACTTTAAGTGCAATCTTTGAATCAAACATAGAAACCTATACTATTAAAAGGTTAACAACCAACAAAATCAGGAAAATGAAAAGAAAACACAGACTCAGCAACATGAAACTGACATATAATCAATTTTTCAATGGAAACCACACTGTGAAACATTGGTGCAAACAGATGAGCACAGCTTGCAGATTAATCCAATTTGAGCATCTCTAACTAATTTAACACAGACATTCTTTAAGAAATTACAGAATTCTGGGATTTAAATTTGATGGCGCTGTCATACAACAGAGGAAGACTGAGAATGACAATTCTTTTGTAAGCAAACTACTAAATTTGCAATTTTAATGAGCTATTCTGTAAAACAGAATATCTTTTCTGTTCAGAAAGTTTACAGGCGTTTCCACATGATGGAACCGTCAGAGTTTTTTATGTGAGGAATGGGGTGGACTGGTGGTAAACATTTGGTTCAGTAGGTAAATTATAACAAACCATGAAGAATTATATCAGTCAATTATTCCATGGGAATGTCTCGCTAGCATACAACAAAAAATTGGCCAAATATTCGGCCTCAATGCCACTAGACATTAAGTTCTTTAACCAGAAACCATATAACCCCATGTCATAAGATGATTTTACCATTGATCATGTGAGAAACAGGAGAACGAAAAAGCAATGTAAAGAACAGGCAAGACGCAAGGATCATACCATTCCCAATCTTCTCCAACTTTGAGCATGCCACAGTAAAGGTTTTCGATATATGATGCATAGCCCTACTCTGCAATGTTTACAATATAAGAACAGTTTAAGTAAACTCACAAGGACCAAAAATACACAATCACATTGGTAAAACCCACTGAAAATGTCCACAGATTGAAAGGTTCAACTAATAAAAAATGTACACAGAACATTTTATCGCATTGATAATCAGAAAAATGTAGAACCTACGACCCCCTTGCAAAACATGGGAAAAGGAGAGAGGATATATACTATGCGTGAGGCAAAGACGTTGCACAGCTGTGGAGCCTGGTAGATGGAGCCGTCAAGGATGTAGTAGGCGAGCATGGGGCTTGATTTTTCTGGGCTCTCCCGCTTCTGCTTCCGCATCACGAACATGTGCGGCTCCATCACCTCGCTCAGCACGTACTCCATCCCGGTCATCTTTCTGCGACCACCACACCACATGGATCGAACACCAAACCAAAATTTCTGATGAATTGGTGGGAGATGTGGAGAATCGTACGTGAGGTGGGACATGTCGAGGGGGTGGATTTGTCGCGAGCGGAGGGACTCATTGTTGCAGGTGATGTCATAGAAGGGGGAGAGCGCGAAGTAGTCGAAGACGAGGTTGCGGTCGAGCGGGTAGCTGTTGAGCCACAGCTGGTCGCGGAAGCAGATCCCCGTCATGTCCGTGCCCGGCGGGGGCGGGAGCGCGCCCGCACCGTCGGCCCCCGGGGGCGGAGGCGGCTGCCCCGGCGCGGCCAGCGGCGTCGCCGACATCGCTGCGCTCGGGGACTCTCTGTATCCCTAGTAAGCGCCCTCGGAACACCGAGCCCAACGGGTTGCGACTTGCTAGGATGCAGGGGACGGCGGCGAGACGGGGAGGGGATGGTGGCCGGGCGAAGTCTTTAGCGCTCGCTGCAGGGAGAGCGTTTGGGACGAACGTGAGAGATGGACTAGTTATCAAATACAGCAAAATGAGCTAGTTTGACATCTCGTACAACTTTTTATCAGATCAAATGCTGAGGTTAATGGTGGGTTCATGGTGAGAAAATTGTTTTTTTTCAGCAAATATCAAAAGAAGCCTAGATTTCTACAATGAGCACTAAATGTTGTACTGCAACAAAAGTTAAATTTACACTTGCAAAATTGAAGATCAGGCGTGTTGTATATTAGGATCAGGAGAGCAGTTAATATCCTGCACACACAACATGTATATATAGATATAATGGCCCTGTTTGGATCCACCAGTTATAAAATTTAGTACTACTGTTTATAACTTTGACCACTAATTAGGGGTATTAAATAAAGGCAGTTTACAAAACTACCTCTACAACCCCTGTGCTAATTCGCGAGACGAATCTAATGAGGCCTTTGACCACATGATCGGAGGATGGTTACTGTAGCATTACTGTAGTTAATCATGGATTAACTAGGCTCATTAGATTCGTCTCGAAAAGTTACGCTCATCCGTGAAGAGGTTTTACAAATAGATTTCATTTAGTACTTCATGCAAGAAAGATTTCTTTTAGCGCTAATTTTTAGCGGAGGAACCAAACAGCGCCAATATATGTATCAAAAATTCAATCTATGGTAGGGTTATTTTATTATAAAAATATAGAATTTCCATGATAAAAATAGAACATTCTTTTATTAGATAAATACCCAACTTTCTTGTCAAAGCAATAACGTTTCAATTCATATATGTGCACAAGTAAATTCTGTTCAACAGAATGCAAAAAATTGAATGTGTTATTTTTTTTCACCTGTATATCCATATTGCTGATCATAAAGGATCAACATCTCTCTCATCTCTACACCTAATAAGGTAGAGATCTAAACAAAGAGGTCCGGAATAGCCAGCGAAAATTCACTAGTGAAATACCCTAGTACAAACAACATCAAAACAATCATAACTTCATTAAGCTGGAAAGTGTATCAAAAATAATGGCATGACAGTTGACAGGCACATGCACAGACAAGGAACATCTCTTGCCAAAGAATAGTGTTACAACATAGGCTTCGTCATATGATAAACAAAACCGGTTACAAGGGATGCCCACAAAATGGCATCCATATACAATATCATATATACTCTACAAATGGACCTACACTACGATGACCGGACATCCTTGAAGACACCGCCTCTTTCCATCTCCGCGACAATCTCTTTCAAGGCCGGCACTTTGCTGGCTAAGGTTCTGTACAATCTTGAGTACCTGGCTCTTGTACCATCTGCTGTTCGTGCCAAGGCAAGCAAGCTGATTGCCTCTGGCAATTGCTCAAACACGCCTTTTACTTCCTCAAAACTCAAGTCTGCAAGAACAGATGGTCTTGGAACGACACGGATCACCTCGCCACCTTTTGGCTCCTGAACTCGCAGATCAGTCTTGATCACCAGTTCGCTGCTTGAATTTGCTCCACATTTTATGATAAAAGGTGCAGTAGTTCCCGTGTTGAACTGCAGTACATTCCACTGTGAAACCTCGCTCTCTCCCAATGCATTAGACTGTGGGGCAGGATCATCGGGGTCTTCCTCCAATGACTGCACCAAATACATGGCATTATTGTGTCAAAATAGGGTTGAACCACATGTTGTGAAAATTATACTCTTTAAAGAAAAGATAGTATGGAGACGTCGCATTATCAATGCAGAGTAAGGGCGTGTTTGGTTTGCGACTAAGATTGCCACGACTAACTTTAGGCAGCCACAATTTTCTTAGTTGATGTTTGGTTCCTGCCACAACTTAGTCTGCCTAACTTCTTAGTCACTTGGTCCACGTGTCATAGACTCAAACTTTTTGCCTAACTTTGCCTAAGGTTAGGTGGTCAATTTTATTGCCACAAAAGTGTGGCAAAACTAAGTAACCTTAGGCAAAATTGTATGGCAAATTTGTTACTCAACCAAACATGCCCAATCTTGTGCAAATCATATACAGTAAGCTTTCTTAATGAGATATAAAGAGCAGGCGTTGCTTAGTTTAATATCCATCACAAGTCTTTAGCCAGTTCAAATTGTATGATATATTGAATGCTGAGTGTGTTTCTTTAGGTATATCGTTGTTCCTTAGGCCTATATTGTGAACAAGACATGGAGATGAGGCAATCTCTTGGTACTTTCACAGACTGATAGATATTTAACAGTTTTGCGATTGCAACAAAATTGTCTAGTGGATTCTGTGACGGAAACATTAATGAATCGGTAATTGTTGCAGGATGCTACCTATCACAAAAAAATAATTCACTTCTCAAACTTCCAGATTCTGAAAGGCAATTTCAAATTGACAACAGCCTCCAAAATTTTGAGGAAATAGTATGCTCAGGACCTCGGGCTATGTATTTGCCAATGTGCTAACAAAGAACAATAGTTCTATTGAATTGGGATGTACTGAGTTATACAAAACGCAGGAGTGCCATTGTTCTTAAGGCATCGCCTAGGTGACAAGGCATACCCAAGGCGCCACAAGGGCCCAGTTAGGGGCCGCCTGTGATAGTACCGAGCACACAAGGCGCCAGCGCCACAGGACACCATATCGCCTTAAGAATGTTGATGAGCGACAAATTTCATGCATAAAATAAGTTGCAGAATACATGAGTAATATTAAATGATAATTAATGTCACTGATATGTTCTAAGTTAAGTTGGCAACAAGAAAAATAAGTTGACTGAAAAGTCGATATAAAATGGGTACACTTAAGCTTTACTCACAAATGAAAAGGGAAAAGAAGGTGTAAGCAAAACAACCTCATTGAGGCATAAATCCCTTCACCATTTCATCACAATAATTTCCAAAATTAAGTACCAAGAAATGTCATGTGGTGGGCCTTGGAAAAGCACAAAGTCCCAACTAAGTACATTACCCTCATCAAGGATATGTACAAGGATGCGACAACTTTTGTCCGGACATGTGATGGCGACACCAGTGACTTTCCAATTAAAATAGGACTACATCAGGGGTCAGCGTTGAGCCCTTATTTATTTGCTTTGGTGATGGATGAGGTCACAAGGGACATTCAAGGTGATATCCCTTGGTGTATGCTCTTTGCTGATGATGTGGTGCTAGTTGATGAGAGTAAGGCAGGGGTCAGTAGGAAGTTAGAGCTATGGAGGCACACATTAGAGTCGAAAGGCTTTAGACTTAGTAGGACCAAGACCGAGTACATGATGTGCGATTTCAGCGCGAGTAGGCATGAGGATGGAGACGTTAGCCTCGATGGGCAAGTGGTGGCCAAGAAGGATACTTTTCGGTATTTAGGATCGATACTACAAAAGGATGGAGACATTGATGAAGATGTTAGGCATAGGATTTCAGCTGGCTGGCTGAAATGGCGTCAGGCTTCTGGCGTCCTCTGTGACAAGAGGGTGCCACAAAAGCTAAAAGGTAAGTTCTATAGGACGGCGATTCGCCCGGCGATGTTATATGGTGCCGAATGTTGGCCTACAAAAAGGCGACATGTCCAACAACTGAGTGTAGCAGAGATGCGTATGTTACGTTGGTTTTGCAGGCACACTAGAAGGGATAGAGTCCGGAATGAAGATATTCGGGATAGGGTTGGGGTGGCACCAATCGAGGAGAAACTGGTGCAACATCGGCTGAGATGGTTTGGACATGTCCAACGGAGGCCTCCTGAGGCGCCAGTGCGTAGTGGGGTTTTAAAGCGAATAGATAATGTAAAGAGAGGTAGAGGACGTCCTAAATTGACTTGGGACGAGTCGGTTAAGAGAGATCTTAAGGAGTGGAATATCTCCAGGGATTTAGCTATAGATAGGAGCGCTTGGAGATTAGCAATCAACGTGCCTGAGCCGTGATCTTTTTCTTTTTCCCTAACTCTACCTTTTGTCTTTTTTTGCCTTTTTATGTCTCTCTTATCCTTGTTTCTTTTGGGTTTCATCTCTAGCCTACCCCAACTTGCTTGGGACAAAAGGTTATGTTGTTGTTGTTGTTGTTGTATCTTTCTTAATAAACTGGGTAGCGGCCACTCAACCTAAATAGCTACTACTATTCAATTAATTTAGAGCAATGATTCTAAGGAACATCTACATACCTCTACAACTTTCCGTGCCTCCATAATATGCTTCTGAGCACACGGATGATCTACATCAAGAAGAGAAGGCATCTGTGCCAAGAGGTCGTCCAATGATTCTAGCAAAGCCTTCTTTTTTGATTTTCTCATAGGTCTCGTAGAGCTTTGTCTCGTTACTTCCTGATGTCACAGAATGAACAAGCACAACAGGTTAGTAAACATATTATAAAAGCTAGAAAACTATATCTGCATGGATAAATATCAGACCTTGACTTGTTTCAAGATGTTATCTAGAGATATGAGAGATGCTAATCGCGCATCCTCAGCAGCAGTAGGAGGATTTCGAATAGGCGAGCCACCTTCTTCTTTGGTTAACAAGGCAGTGTCAGTTCGCATTTGTTGCATGATCTGATAAGAGTATGGCACAATTGGGAATACTTAAGTACAAATGTCACAAAAAAGGTAACATGCGAAGCTACAGAAAGAATGCATCACCGGTTCACCACCAAAATTTGTGATTGCATCAGAAATTAGAAATCTAAGATGCAGTCAGAAATCACTTGATTCACCGAAGCACACAAATATAGCAAGTGCAACAGGTGGAAATATGAAAAATGGAGGGTGTCATGCCGTGATTGTTAGCCTTCTACCTCTGCTCTACTGATCTTGATGATCAGAGAACACACACACACACACCTTTGCTGGCAGCAGGTTGAAGAAGGAGAGGAGCAGAGGAGAAGAGCAGAGCACTCAGGCGAGTTGTGCTGGGCTCAACTGAGCTACCAGGTAGCTGCATCTTTGATTATGTAGATGAACAAGAAGGTTTACAAGATAAGGCACAAACTATTCTATCTACCTCTACCACTGTTGCCACTACTTGGCACTGCACAGCCACTACTTGGCACTACCTTCTACTGCTGCTATTCAGCTGTTGCCATGCTGCAACTTGATCTATACTTACTACTACTACCTGCCTTGGTGACCAAACAATGGTCGGGCATGATCTGAAGCTACTGAGCTCTACTAGCTCTATGTACAAGATGATAACCAGCTAGAGCACTCACAATTACATATCATTCTCCTCCTAATTGAGATGCTCTAGCTCACACCTCCTCCACTCCAATCTTGGTCCTCATCTCCAAGAGACGAATCCTTCCAAGTGGCTTGGTGAGGATGTCGCCCAGCTGCCGCCCGGTCTCGACATGCTGGAGCTTGATGCGTCCTCCATTGACACACTCACGAATGTAGTGGAATTTAGTGTCAATGTGCTTGCTTCGGTCATGGAGGACTGGATTCTTCGCCAAAGCGATGGCAGACTGATTGTCCACCATCAGGACGGGCGCAGGGGCTTCTTCTCCGGTGAGCTCCTGCATCAGCCGCCCCAACCAAACTGGTAGCTCGCCATCGCCGCTGCAATGTACTCCGCTTCACAAGTGGACAGCGCGACCACCTTCTGCTTGTGCGACTGCCAGGTCACGGGACACGCACCGAGGAAGAAGAGAACCCCAGTCGTGCTGCGCCTCCCGTCCAGATCACCGGCCATGTCGCTGTCGCTGTATCCCAGCAGCTCCAGCGACGCTCCTCCTCCCCATGCATAGACCAGGCCATAGCCCACGGTCCCAGCCACGTAGCGAAGAAGACGCTTGACGGCCGCCAAGTGATCCTCTCTTGGATCCTCCATGAAGCGGCTGACATACCCCACGGCGAACGCAATGTCCGGCCGCGTGTGCTCCAAGTAGCGCAGACCGCCGACGATGCTGCGATAGCTCGTCGCGTTCACCTTCGGTGCGCTGCTCGCCTTGCTGAGCTTCAGCTTCTCCTCCATGGGGGTCGGGCATGCCTTGCATCCCTCCATCCCGCTCCGCTCCAGCAGCTTGCGCGCGTACGCGCTCTGGCGGAGCGTGATGGCGTCCCTCCCCTGCTCCACCTCAATGCCGAGGTAGTAGGTGAGCAGGCCGAGGTCGCTCATGCGGAACAGCGCCGTCATCTCCCGCTTGAACTCCTCAATGTCGCGCTGCTTCGTCCCGGTGATGATCAGATCATCAACGTAGACACCGACGATCAGCCGTCCGCGCCCTGTGGACTTGGTGTAGAGGGCTTGATCGGTGGCGCACTTGGTGAAACCGAGGGAACTCAGGCTCGCGTCGAGCTTGATGTTCCACGCCCGTGGCGCCTGCCGCAGGCCATACAAGGCCTTGCGCAGGCGGAGCACCTTCTGCTCCTCGCCGGCGACCTCGAATCCCGGCGGCTGCTGGACGTAGATCTCCTCCACGAGCTCCCCATTCAAGAATGCGGACTTCACATCCATGTGATGCACTCGCCAGTTCTTCCTCGCCGCCAGCGCAAGAAGCAGCCGCACGGATTCCATCCGCACGACCGGGGCAAAGACTTCCTCGAAGTCGATCCCCTCGCGCTGGATGAATCCCTTGGCGACCAATCGGGCCTTGTGCCTCACAATTTCCCCGTGCTCATTCCGCTTCACCTTGTACACCCACTTCAATCCAATCGGGCGGCAGCCAATTGGAGGATCCACACGCTCCCAGGTGCCATTCTCCTCCACCGCCGCCATCTCCTCTACCATGGCCTGCCGCCACGCCGGATCTTGTTCTGCAACCGCGAAGGAGGAAGGCTCCTCCGCACTGCCCAGGTGGAGCTCTTGATCGTCGAGGATGCGCTCAGCCTGCCCAGGCGAAGCTCCGTCCCCGATCATCTCATCCACCGCCCGAAATCGGAGCGGCTCGCCGGCGTAGCTGGCGTCCACATGCTGGGACAGGTCGGAAGGAGGCGTGACGTGGTGTGGTGGCGTGGCCGGGCCTGGTGACGTGGCTGGAGGGGTCGCCGGAGACGCCTGCCCCGCAGGTGACTCTGGTGCCGCCGCCGCGACATCCTCTGTTCCCGGAACAGGGGATCCGCCGCCCGGACTCGCCTCCGCACCACTATGGCCCTCAACCACCTCCTGATGAATGATGAAGTCTCTCCCGACTCCAATCGCCGCTTCCTCGTCACCGGACTCCTCCCAATCCCAGCTCGCCGCCTCGTCGAACACCACGTCGCGCGACACGACGACGCGCCGCGCGACCGGGTCGTAGAGCCGGTACGCCTTGCTACCGGGCTCGTAACCCAGGAACACCATGGGAGAGCTGCGATCCTCAAGCTTTGACAGGTTCGGCTTCGTCTTCTTGACGTGCCCGATGCAGCCGAATGTGCGAAGGAAGGAGACGTCGGGCTTGCGCCCGTGCCAAGCTTCGAACGGGGTCACCCCCTTCAAGCTCTTGGTGGGCGCGCGGTTCAGAATGAACGCCGCCGTGGTGACCGCCTCACCCCAGAATGTGGCCGGCATCTTCTTCGCCTTAAGCATGCTCCTCGCCATGCCTACCACCGTCTGGTTCCTCCTCTCCACAACTCCGTTCTGCTGCGGCGAATACGGCGCAGTCAGGTGACGCTCCAGCCCCTCCTCTGCGCAGTACTGCCCGAACTCCACCGAGGTGAATTCACCGCCCCGGTCTGTCCTCAGCACCTTCAGCCTCTTCCCGGTCTCCGCCTCCACGCGCTCCTTGAAGTGCCTGATTGCCGCCGCCGCCTCATCCTTGCTCGACAGCAGCTGCAGCCACATGTAGCGGCTGCTGTCGTCGATGAGCAGGAGGAAGTACCGGCGCCCGCCGGGCGTGGCCGGCGCAATCGGCCCGCACAGATCACCGTGCACGAGCTCGAGCAGCTCGTTGGCGCGGTAGCTCGCCTTCTTCGGGAACGGGAGCCGGCGCTGCTTGCCGGCGAGGCAACTGTCGCAAAGCTCCCCAACGTGCTCGATCAGCGGCAGCCCCTTCACCAACCCCTGCCGCGCCATGGTTGCCAGAGCGTCGAAGCTCACATGGCCGAACCGGGCATGCCAGCGCCACGCCTCGTCGTCATGCGTTGCCGCCAAACAAATTGGCCGAGCGATGCGGACGTCGAGGATGTAGAGCCTGTTCTTGGACCGGTTCACCTTGGCGAGCAGCTTGCGCTCGCGGTCGTGGATGCGCAGCACGCCACTCTTGATCAGCACCTCGCAGCCGCGTTCATCCAGCTGGCCGATGCTCAGGATGTTGCTGCGGAGCTTGGGGATGAAGTAGACGTCCCTCAACGCCCGATGCTCGCCCGTCTGGCAGTAGAAGAGGATGGTGCCGCGGCCTTGAACCTCCACCACGGAGTTGTCCCCGAACTTCACCGAGCCGACAACGCTAGTGTCGAGCTCGGAGAAGGCGCTCCGGTTCCCCGTCATGTGGCTGCTCGCGCCGGAGTCAAGGTACCATCTCTGCTCCCCCTCGTCTTCTTCACGCCCGAGGTGAGCCTGCGCGCGCGTCTCGTCCAGCTCCACGAACGAGCGCGGCGCCTCCTCTGCCCCGACGTTGAGGGCGCAGACCTCCGCCATCAACAGCGCCGACTCCTCCTCATCCTCCTGCGCAAGATGCGCCTTCTCCTGGCGCCGCGGTTCCTTGCAATCGCGGGCCCAGTGGCCGCCCTTGCCGCAGTTGTGGCAGGTGTCGTTGGCGCCGGGCTTGCCGCCCTTCTTCTTCTTCCCCTTCCAGCGCGGCTTTCCGCGCCCGCCGCCGCCGCCGCCGCGCGAAGCAGAGGACCCTTCCCCCGTCTTCCGCTCGCGGGCTTGCGCCTCCCACTCCGCCTGAGTGAGAAGCACCTGGCCGGTGACTGTCGACCGCGCGCCTGACGCCGCGTCGATGCGGTCCTCCACCGCCTTCAGCCGGCCAGTGACATCCTCAATGGTGAGGTCCCCGAAATCGAGCAGAGTCTCGATTGAAATCGCGACCTGCGCGAATTTCGCGGGACGACGCGGAGAAACTTGGCCACGGCCTCCGCCTCGCTGATGCTGTCGCCCAGGACGGCGAGCTGATTCACCATCCCGGTGAGCCGCATCGCGAACTCCTCAACAGGCTCGCCGTCGCGGTACGAGATGTTCTCGTACTCGCGGCGGAGCTGCTGCGCGCGCCTTGCGCACGCGATCGTCGCCCAGCCGCAGGGTCTTGATCTTCTCCCACGCCGACTTCGCCGTCGCGTCCTCGGCCGAGCCCAGCGGAGTCACCATCTCCGCCGGGACCGCCTTCAAGATGGCCTCCATCGCCATCTGGTCCTCCTGCTCGTCCGCCGGGCCGGTCGTCACCGCCGCGAACAGGCCCCTGGCCTTCAGCATCACCTTCATCATCACCGCCCACTCAGCGTAATTGGTACGTGTGAGCATGGGGTAGGACGCGCCGCCGATGTCCCAGACAGTCTTCTTCACCACGTACATCGTCCCACGACGCTCCGGCGAACGCGACTCCCGGCGACCTTGGCGCTCGGCTGAAGCAGAGCGACCTCTGCCTCCACCCGTCGTGCCCGAGGTAGACATGGTCCAGGAACTTGAACACAAGCTCTTGATACCACTTGTTAGCCTTCTACCTCTGCTCTACTGATCCTGATGATCAGAGAACACACACACACACACCTTTGCTGGCAGCAGGTTGAAGAAGGAGAGGAGCAGAGGAGAAGAGCAGAGCACTCAGGCGAGTTGTGCTGGGCTCAACTGAGCTACCAGGTAGCTGCATCTTTGATTATGTAGATGAACAAGAAGGTTTACAAGATAAGGCACAAACTATTCTATCTACCTCTACCACTGTTGCCACTACTTGGCACTGCACAGCCACTACTTGGCACTACCTTCTACTGCTGCTATTCAGCTGTTGCCATGCTGCAACTTGATCTATACTTACTACTACTACCTGCCTTGGTGACCAAACAATGGTCAGGCATGATCTGAAGCTACTGAGCTCTACTAGCTCTATGTACAAGATGATAACCAGCTAGAGCACTCACAATTACATATCAGTGATTCAGGTAAGCACCTTTCTCCTTTTGTGATCAACAGACTCCAGAGCAGATCGGAGTTTACTGACATGTGCAGGATCATCAGCCTCCTCTGTTGCCAATGTGCCAGCTATGTCCTGCAAAATAGTGAAGGATAAGACAAATGACTTTAATAAATTTGGTTGACCAGATCCAGATGAGTCTAGGAAATGAAACCTTCAAGTGCTGTAGTTGTGATGTGTAAACACGCTTTGTGTATTCCGATAAAAGCTGGCCTAAAGCATCGGTGGTGGGGGGCTGCGCTGTACCAAGGCCAGCCATCCATCCATCCATAATAGCAGTCGACAGCAGTTCAAGTTGTCCTGTAGCTCCTCCAGCAGCATCACCACCAGTTACAGATAGAAACTCAAAGTTCTCAGCAAGCCACGCACGAATTTGGCGCTGTAATTCACCAGCTGGTGTGTGAACAAAGAGAGCAGCTAAAGCTTTGTTTCCAATTGAAAAGGCCTTGGCTTCCTCAGTAATTTCCCGAAGCTTCCCTCCAGTCACATGTTGTCTCCAAGTCTCCTGTCCAATTATTATGACATTAGCACAAGACTGGTCCAAAAAGAAAATAAATGCCAGGTCAGGCAGTGCTATCAATAGATCAGCATACCATATCCAAGCTCAACACATTGACTTCACTACAACTACCTACAATCCATATATTAGGACATGGTTACATGGAAACAATTAAGCACAGGATCTCACTGGAACATATATGTACTACAAAAGTCAACTAGAGTGGTGCATAGACTAGTCCCATAAAAATGATGCCATTATGGTTAGGCTACCTATAAGCAACATTCAGAAAACAAAATTTTACCTCCTCAATACCACGGAGCTTCAGGACAATCGAGGAGAATTTTGATTTCTTTTCCGGCTTAATGTTCACCTTGAAACCATGCACATGTTCATCAACCAGGGCAGGTCGGGAACCATGATCATGGTGGTAAACAGGAGACCTGCCAGGACTACTTCCTCTGCTAGAACTTCTACTTCGGCCAGTATTTGATTTCTCCAAAAAACGCTCAACTGGAGATACCTTTATGAAGCAAGGTCAGAGATACTGTTAGGATTAAAGAAAAATGGTAAGATCGGTGCTTAGATTTCTTTGAAAAAATAAATATAAAAAAAAACAGAAAAATCATCATACTTTGATTGACTGTAGTTCTGGCGACCTAGAAAGCAAAGATCGTATGTATAATATCCTGACTCTTGAAACTAACATAGTATCCATAACTTTCCTTGGTTCCATTTTGCGAATGAACGAAAATACAGCATCACGGATTTCAGCCAGTATCTCATGTTCCCTAGCTGCACCAGCTTTGATAACTGCAGCCAAAACCTGCACGCAAACATCCAATATTGGTTGTGCTGGACATCATGAAACTGTAAAACTAATAGACACAAGTTCCATACAGAAGTACAACATAAGCATTCAGAAGAAAAGGTAAGTGGTAGGGGACCGGAGCAAAAGGGAAGAAGTAAATCTAGTTTAGTTGTGAGGAACAAAAAATTAAGTCCAGTATTAATATTGTCTGCGGGGTGGTATTAGTTACCAGCATCAAAAGCTTATTAGCACCGTCAGCTATTGCAGCAAATCCCTCAAACTGGTCAGGATCAAAGTCCATCAGTGCAGATGTAAGGTACTCTCCAGCAGGTGTAGTTTTTGCTAGCTCATTGCTTGATTTCACTATAGCTCCACTGATTCCAGTTTTATCCTGAGACCCCAGTGATGCAACATCTGATGAATGACTTTTGCTGCTGTCACTCCTGCAGATAAGTCATAAATTTGGAGTCCATCATGTCTCAACGTACTTTATATTCGGTATTATTGACTAATTGTACACACAGCAGTTTTTACCTGCCTATCTCCCTGCCCTGAGCATTGGCTGGCTTGTTTGCTGAAGGGCTTGAAGCCTATGAAAGTATTTAATAGTTATCACTGTTTATAGATAAAGTATTGTCCACTTTTGACATACAAGACAGAAATTTGACAGTGGAAAAAGAAAACAAGTCAGCAAAATACAATTCTGATACCAATGCTATATATTAAACTCGTTGATAATCCTAGTGGCTTGGGAGGTCTGGAAACACAGGAATGCTTGTGCGTTTGACAATGCTAGGCCTTGTCTCCAGGCGATTCTAAAGGCTGTTTGCACCGAAGGCAATCTCTGGTGCAGTGCGGGAGCTAGGAAACTTCAGGAACTTTTGGTCCGGTCGCCAACCTTGGGCACTTAGGCTCTTGAGGTCGCTGGTCGTTTTTGTGATGTCTTTGTGGCGCGTCTGTTTGTTAGTTTTTTGTTGTTAGTGTAGGGGTGTGGGGGGTCTCTTGTACTCGAGTAAGGTTTGGCCATATTCGTGTACCCCTTTTTTCTACCTTAATGAAATGACACGCAGCTCTCCTGCGTAGTTTGAGAAAAAGATACCAATGCTATATATCTACACTCTAACAAGCTTTGCTCAACAAAGTTTCAGAAAGATTATTTAGTAAGAAATTCAAGTTTACTCAACATTGCAGAAATGAACAAGCAGCAATAGGCAAACTAGGACCACTTTCCCAATATGTACAAACAGGTGTTACTAAATTAATCAAGTTGAATGAACAGAAATATGCCAGACACCTAATCTTCTCGGTTTAGATGTTAGACACCATAAGCAATGAATGATATTGATCATTACTTTTTTCAAAGCCTCAACTGCAGATGTTAGAAGGAATGCTGATTTTTTTGTTCTTTCCCTTAATAAAAAGAAAGTTTACCGCTAGATGTCCTACAAACATTAAAGGCACAGGAAAAATGCAACAGGAATATTTGGTCCTTTCCACTTGCAGTAAGGCAGTCAGGCAAAACAACAAAATAATGGAGAAGGAACTAGTTGAGAACACAGCACAATAAAAAGAATAAAGAATACTCTGTGACAACCTGTGGTGCGCTTCCTAATCCCGACTTCTCTGTAAGTGTGTCAAAAAGCTTCTCGTTCTCCTCATGCAATTTCTGTATTTGTTTTTGTAGCAAGGAAAAGGAAGGCATGTGAAATGAGATAAAACAAATTGTGTTAACTTAAACATAAAGAACAGACAGATCATGTATCAGCAGCCATGGTGGAAAGCACAAGCATAGCAAGAATCTCCACAGCAAGTGTCAGTAGAAGGTAGCAAAAAACTAAACTTCTAATTCATAAACGGTAGAGGAAAAAGAGATCAGGTACTCAGTCAAAAGTCTTAAATAAAATTGTAACAGGAAAAATAAAGCAGTCAGAATTAAACTTGCAGGTCACACTTTCTCAATTTAGAAATCGGGTAACAATCGAGTATATCGCACTTAGGATGATACTTGATACCATGACAAAAACATCCATAACAATAAAAATGTGTCCAGTCAATGAACCCATTCCAACGCAAACTGCTGTTTCAAACAACTCAACATAACCAAATTTAGGTCATACTCTATGGGTTTACATTAACTAGCAAACGGAATATGTCCATCGTTCAAACTTTCAAGGAAAATTATGATAGTGCATGCATTTAAGGTGGAACATGTGATACTTAGTGACGAAAGATTCCATGGAGTATCTAACCTCAATAAGGGCATCCCTTTTTGCCAATTCCTCCTCAAGCCTTTTGGTCACTGACGATGAATCAGCAGTTGATTCTGTTACCTTTGGGGAAGAAATAACTGAAGCAGATTCAGACCCAATAGTCGATCTAGCATCACTAGCATTGAGGGCTTCATTAAGTTGAGACTCAATGGACTTGAGTTTAGCCTGCAAATTATATAAAAAATAAAAACGGAAGCCATGAGGGAATATCATGGCATGGTAAAAATTATATGCTTCAAGCATAGAACACAATTAGCATAATCACTCCAGCAGGTCTACGAAGAATATAACAGAGTGAGCAACCATAATCAATCAATTCCAAACAGCAGAAGGGTGTAACACTAAGGGTGCAATCTCGATGGTAGATCATAATGCCGTTTCCCAATCAAAAATTAAATTTGACTGGCAGTCCCTGATGAGTAGACATGATGGGCACGGGCTAAAAATAACAATTGTCTCACTAGTCACTGCCCCTAATTAACAAAGAACTCTTAGAAAGAGATAACAGTCAAGTTCAAATGTTCTATGCCCAAGTAGTAAATGTATCTTAAATCACATGGGCAAAACATAACTTAGCAGAGTTCAAATCTGGTATGGTTGGACACAGGAATTTAATGTACAAATTGGCACCTCTATGATAATTTCATGGTGGGAAAAAAAACAATTTCAAGGTTGCTGGCACTGCGTTATTAAATATGGCACACTGGTGTGGAGCCATAGTCATTCACCAAGGTTAGTTGACCCTGATGATCTCCGGCAAACCCCATTGCTACACTGTTGTTTCAACAAAGATGAAACCATAGGCAAAGGGGCTCACGGCGCAGTGGCAAAGGCCACTGGCCGGAGTGCTCCCGCCCAGGGTTCGAACCCTGGGTGCTGCACCTGCACCTTAGGGGTCTCCCTTGGGGTATTTCTCTCTCTCAAAAAAAAAGAAGATGAAATCATAGATAAGCAAGATTGTTGTACACTGACACCAGTGCCTTGAGTTTCTAGCTTGGCCTGGCATAGATGTCTTGGAAAAAGATAGTATAGATTTTACAACTGCATTCTGAAAAGCCCTCATCCAGGACATGGTGTGATCGCTTCCCATGGTTGTCTTCACTATAGAGCCAACACTTACTAAATTGCAATTAAACTGCACCCACTTTTATGTAAACAGTGGTAGCCTGGATTACCTGACATATTCATTAATGATAAAGTGAGCAGCCCAGATATAAAGCACAAAACTAACATTAGCCTAGATTTCATGTTATTATCATATCCCCTCCTAATTAATCTCGGTTAGATGAGCCTGGGCACCCGGGGTGTCTGGGAGGTGTGTGTGTGTGGGTGTGATCTGGGTCTATGTATGATCCTTTCTTCTACTATTAATACAATGATGCGCAGCTCTCCTGCGTATTCAAGAAAAAAAATCATATCCCCTCCCTTTTAAAATATATGACTTTTAGGACAAGCTAATTAGTTTGTCCTGAACGCCATATATTTAAAATGTGAGGGGGTATGATTATAAACTGACAGTACAGTGTAGAGACAAAAAACAACAATGCATATCATGAAGAAGAGTAATAGCAAAACCCTATGATATTCATAAATAAGTGACAGGACAAAAGATAATACTAAAGCAGCAAACCAGCAAGTGCTGCCAAACATAATTCAATGAATATGCTTGTTAGGAGAAAAATACAGATGGATTAAAATTTAACCTGTAGTGACTGAATTGTCGAATCACGTTCTTGCACCTTTAGTTTGTGCTCTTGTTCAACTTTCAAAAGATGAGAAATCTGATCCCTTAGCTGGTTATTCTGCTCTTTCTCAATCTTGTGCTTCTCAGCAAGCATTAAATTTTCAGACTGCCAACCAATAACAAGACAACTAAAACGTCAAGTATCTTCAATTTTTAGGAACTCAAAAAAATATGGACGGAATACTGTATATCAAGTTCTGAAGCTATTGTTAGGTAAACTGCAACCAAGACCAGGGCATCATATTACATAGATTTAATAAATGCATCATAATAGGTGTTGGTGTATATAGGTGGCCCTTATGGCCCATCTAGAGGCCCATGTATAGCTACTATATTACCCATCCTTCTAGGGTTTGGAGGAATCAATTGAGGCATTATCCTCTAACATGGTATCAGGCTAGGGTTCCTCTCCTCTCTCCCTCTCTCCCATCCCTGCCGCCGCCGCCGCCGCCGCCGTCATGGCTGGCCGCCGGCCGCCGGTGCCTCCTCCC
>CM014273.1:56202805-56236804 GCA_004135705.1 Alloteropsis semialata
GCGGCCCTTCCCCTCCTTCCTGCAGGTCCGGGACGACCTCGTCCTGGATGAGATCACCCGGGGTCTCATGCCTGGATCGTCCTCCTCCACCGCGCTCGTGGCTGCACCACCGGCCTCCTCTGCCCCGCCTGCCACCTCTCTCCTTGGCGCTCCTCCCCCCGGGCCGAGCGGGGGTGGAGGGGGCCGTGGCGGGCGTCGTCGCCGGGGGGGACGTGGTGGTGGCTCTGGTGGGGGCCGCCGGGTACCCCTCCGGCTCCTTCTCCTGCTCCTGGAGGTGCACCCTGGCCATCCTTCAGCAACCCATGGTCAGGGCGCATCTCGATGTGGCCGTTCCAGGCTCAGGGGGGGGGGGGCCTCGCCCTCAGCACCAGCCCGCGGCCATGTTCACTGGCCCTGCTTCTCCGTGCCTGACGTCCTGGACTCCACCTGCTCAGCCCAGCCAGTCTCCGGCCTGGCCTGGGGGATGGACTCCACCCGTTCAGCCCAGCCAGCCTCCGACCTGGCCTGGGGGATGGGACCAGGCTGCGCTGGCACAGTCCTTCAGTACCATGGGGCTGACGCCGCCGGTCAGCACCGAGTGGATCGCCGACTCGGGCGCCTCGTTCCACACCACGCCTGACGCTGGTATTCTTTCTTCTGTCCACCCGCCACATCCCTCTTGTCCTTTTTCTATCATGGTTGGCAATGGTTCTTGTCTTCCTGTCACCTCTGTGGGTACTGCTCCTGGTTCCTTTCGTCTTCCCAATGTCCTTGTTGCCCCACAGATGGTTCATAACCTTCTTTCCATTCGCCAATTTACCGCTGACAATTCCTGTTCTGTCGAATTTGACTCTTCTGGTCTTACTGTGAAGGATTCGGCTTCCCGGCGTCCACTCCTCCGATGTGACAGCACGGGGCCCTTTACACCCTTCGCCTTCCTCCTTCCGCTGCTTCGCCTTCGACTTCCACCTTCGTCTGCTGCCTTCGCCACCACTTCTTCTTCCACTACTTGGCACCGCCGGCTTGGTCATCCCGGCCGCGACGTTTTGCTCAGCTCAGTCGTAGTGCAGATCTTCCTTGTACTAGGACCCCTGATGAGCACCTCTGTCATGCGTGCCAGTTGGGTCGTCAAACTGGCATGTCATGTTAGACTTCTTTTTTCTTCTTCTTCGCATGCGAGCCATGCTTTTGACCTTATTCACTGTGATCTGTGGACATCTCCTGTACTCAACATTTCTGGTTATAAGTATTATCTGGTGGTAGTTGATGATTTCTCTCACTACTCCTGAACTTTTTCTTTGCGCACTAAGTCCGAGACGTTCCCCACCCTCCTCCACTTCTTTGCCTGGGTCTCCACCCAGTTCGGCCTCACCATCAAGGCCGTCCAGTGCGAAAATGGTCATAAGTTCGATAACAACACCTCCCGTGCCTTCTCTCTCTCGGGGTGTTCATCTGCGCATGTCTTGTCCGTATACCTCTCCTCGCATCACGAACGATATCATGCGCACCCTTCTACTCCAGGCCTCCCTTCCTCCCCGATTCTGGGCTGAGGGACTCCACACCGCCACCTACTTACTCAACCGCCTTCCTTACACTGCTTCTCCTGCTCCCACCCCACACCACGCTCTTTTCGGCACTCCACCTCGCTTCGATCACCTCCGTGTCTTCGGGTGCGCTTGCTATCCCAACACCACAGCCACTTCTTCTCACAAGCTAGCGCCTCGTTCGACTCGTGTGTTTCTTGGCTACTCCCCTGACCACAAGGGGTACCGCTGCTTCGATCTCACTTCTCGCCGCGTCCTCATCTCCCGACACGTTGTGTTTGACGAGTCGGATTTCCCCTTCTCCACCTCTCCTACACCTTCTTCCGACCCTGAGTTGGATTCTCTGGTTTCGACTGACCCGGTGGTTCAGCCACCTGTACCTGTTTCTCCTTTTCCAGCAGGTTTTCCCGGTGCGCTGACACCGCTCCCGGTGATCTCCGCTGCGCCACGCGCGGCCCCGACACCTGCTGTCGCGCCACGCGCGGCCCCGGAGACTACCGCTGCGCCACGCGCGGCCCCGACACCTTCTGTCGCGCCACGCGCGGCCCCGGGGTCCTGCGCGCTACGCCCAGCCCCTGCAGGTCTACCGGCGCCGTTCGGTGCCGGCACCGGAGCCGGCGCCCCGGCCTCTATCCCCGACTCCACCGGAGCCGTCGCCAGCGCCGTCGGTCCACACTCGGGCCCGCTCTCGTCTTGATCAGGCAGTATACCACCCGCCTGTCATCCATCGGGATCCTGGCCACATTCATCCCATGGTGACACGGCGGGCGGCGGGCGTTCTCCGACCTGCGGCTCTCTCCGCCACCGAGGCTGAGCCGGGGGTCTCTCCGGTACCCTCCTCTGTCCGTGACGCCCTGGCAGATCCTCACTGGCGTCGTACGATGGAGGAGGAGTACACGGCCGTTCTTGCCAACCAGACGTGGGACCTCGTGCCGCGTCCGTCTGGTTGCAATGTGGTCACGGGCAAGTGGATCTGGACGCATAAGCGTCGGGCTGATGGTTCTCTGGATCGCTACAAGGCTCGTTGGGTTCTCCGGGGATTCACGCAGCGGCCTGGTGTGGACTATGATGAGATATTCAGTCCAGTGGTGAAGCCTGCCACAGTGTGCACGGTTCTCTCCATTGCTCTCTCTCGCTCCTGGCCCGTGCATCAGCTGGATGTGAAGAATGCGTTTCTCCATGGCACTCTGTCAGAGACAGTCTACTGCAGCCAGCCTGCGTGATTTGTGGATTCCAGTCGTCCGGACCTGGTCTGCCGCCTCAACAAGTCTCTCTATGATCTGAAGCAGGCTCCTCGGGCTTGGTACTCTCGGTTTGCCACGTTCTTGATCTCGTTGGGATTCACTGAGTGCAAGTCTGACACTTCTCTGTTCGTCTACCGCCGTGGCTCTGAGACTGCATATCTCCTGCTCTATGTTGATGACATTATCCTCGTCGCGTCCAGCCAGGACTTACTTTAGCGCATCATCAAGTCACTGCAGCAGGAGTTTGCCATGAAGGATCTAGGTGTGCTCCACCACTTCTTGGGTGTCACTGTTGAGCCTCGTCCTTCTAGCCTCTTTCTTCACCAGCGGCAGTATGCACTTGATATTCTGGAACGGGCTGGGATGACTGACTGCAAGCCGTGTTCCACTCCGGTTGACACTCAGGCCAAGCTCTCTGCGGATATGGGAGATCCTGTTGCTGACCCGACTGCCTACCGGAGTCTTGCTGGTGCCTTGCAGTACCTCACCTTCACCAGGCCGAACATCGCATATGCGGTTCAGTAGGTCTGTCTCCATATGCATGATCCTCGGGAGTCACATCCCACTGCTCTGAAGCGTCTCCTACGCTACATCCGTGGCACTGTTGACTACGGCCTGGTCCTTCACCGGTCTCCTGCCACTGAGCTCGTCGTCTATACCGACGCTGACTGGGCTGGCTGTCCTGACACTCGTCAGTCCACTTCCGGCTACGCCGTCTTCCTCGGCGGCAACCTTGTCTCCTGGTCGTCCAAGCGACAGCCGGTTGTCTCCCGCTCCAGTGCCGAGGCGGAGTACCAGGCTGTTGCTAACGGCGTGGCTGAGGCGTCCTGGCTACGACAGCTCTTGGCGGAACTTGACAGCCCGCTTGTCAAGAGCACTCTCGTCTACTGCGACAACGTCAGCGCCGTGTACCTCTCCACCAACGCAGTTCAGCATCAGCGGATGAAGCATGTGGAGATCGACCTGCACTTCGTTCGCGACCGGGTTGCTATTGGCCACGTTCGGGTTCTCCATGTCCCGACCACCTCCCAGTTCGCTGACATCTTCACCAAGGGTCTCCCCTCCTCGACCTTCTCAGAGTTTCGCTCCAGTCTCAACATAGCCAGTGGCTAGTTGTGACTGCCGGGGGGGTGTACTTTTTTTGTGTGTACTTTCTTTTCTGTCCAGTCTTGAACTCCGCTGCGCCGGTAAGTTCAGATTGCAGGTTCCTGTCCAGTCTTGAACTCCGCTGCGCCGGTAGTTCAGACTGCGAGGGAGTGTTGGTGTATATATGTGGCTCTTATGGCCCATGTGTTAGGCCCATGTATAGCTACTATATTACCCACCCTTCTAGGGTTTGGAGGAATCAATTGAGGCATTATCCTCTAGCAATAGGTGTAAGATTGAAGAGCAAAGATGAAGCAAATGTGGTTATCCACTTAAGAATCAATCCATCAACTACTCCCAGGATGCTGCTATCTGTGAGCTCAGATAAACTATCATCCAATCTTAAGGAACTCAACAGGAGGACTCCTCATTTCATCAGGATCAACTCTTTGGTACTACCTCTGTTTTTTATTAGATGTCACATTAGGTTTGTCCAGTCCAACTTGTACAAGTTTGACCAAGTTTATAGAAAAATATAAGAACATCTATACCACCAAATATATGCACTATCAAAAATATCTCATAGTGAATTCAATGAAACAAATTTGGTATTGTAGATGTTATATTTTTTTAGAAACTTGGTCAAAGTTAGACTAGTTTGACTTAGGACAAACCTAATGTGACAATGTAACATCTAATAAAAAACGGAGAGAGTACTAATTTAATAAGATCATAAGCAAATGCTTTAGATAAATAAAAAAACAACCTTGAGATCAGCTTGGAGTGTAGAAGAAACTCTCCAGGCCTTCTGAACTTCATTGAACAGCAGCGTGCACTGGTCGTTAGCTTCTTTTAGAGAATGTTTTAACCCCAGAACTTCTTGCCTCAAGTCTAGAACCTCCTTTTCTTTCTCATGCAATTCTTTGCGTGAATCATTTGCCTGTAAATAAACCAGAAAGGTGGTTAACTGGTTACAAGTAGTTCTGCACTTCTAATATGATGCTGGCGCGGTGCCACCGTGCCAGACTTTGCATGTGGGCGCCAGGTTTGGCAAACAAATGGGATCCATGGATTGAGCTGTCTAATATATATTTATTAGAATAAAAAGATTACTAGCAAAACTCAGGCACAAAAAATAATACGCATCAGTGAACTGTATAGTATGCCCCAACTGCTCTTATGAAGAGAAAAGGGCAAAAGGCACAGTGAGAAAAGGCTGTTCAGTAACACAAGTTACTGGAACAATGTATAGATCAATTAAAAGATTCAAAATCATACCACATCTTTCCATTTCTTTATTGTGTCACGATTGCCAAGGCTCAGTTCAGCATTTCTTGCTCTTGCAGAAAAACTGAGTGTGGACAAAGTTCTTGACAAATTTGAAGCACTTGGACTTACATGCACAATCAACAAGATCTTCGAGCTACTTCCTGCACCAATGAAGGTATGTCAAAACACAGAAACTACCAGAAGCCAAAGATTACTATATGCCTCCGCTTCCCAGGGAGGGGTAAATACACTTTATAGGAAAAGATTGTTTTCCATTACACAGGTGCATTTCCTTTGAGGAAAAAAAAAAAGATAAGACACATTGTTACTAGTTCAACAACTGACAGTACTTAGCATTTCCTTTTGTTCCTTCCCGTTGTTTGGGTGGATCATCTCCAATTCATCAACCAACAATTTTTTCCAACATGTTAACAGCAGAATGGAAACAAAACAAAGTTACCAAGAACGGCATTACCTAGTGAGTCAGCTAAGATTTGTGTGATTCTTGAATTCCCAGATATAACAGGCTCCTTCTTTGCGCTTAAAGAGGCAAATGCGTCGCCCAACCTATGCAAACGAAAAATGGGGGCAACTTTAGGTACAAGGAAATAAACAAAAAAAGAGGCACCATCAATGTGAGTGTGCCACATAACAAGGGCCCAGTTTACTTGGGATAACATGGTAAATGACTATAACAAATGGAAAAGGTAGAAATGTGGTCTCAAATCTACATACGCAGAAAGTGACTTTGAGACATGCAAGAAATCTGTTACATTGTCCCTACTGGCATCTTCTTCAATCAGGCATTCGCTTGCTGGCAAATCCACTAGAGAAAGCTTACTGTACAGGTGCTCTCCTGTTACGTAGTTTCTGTAGTGAATATGAATGGTAATGATCCTGAAAAAGAACAATTAATACAATAAGTCAGATCGATTTCAATAGAAAGGTAATGATGGAGAAAACAGAACATTACAAAACAGAATTATTGAGAGCCTATAATCAGATGCTGAGAACAAAAGGTAACTAACGACTAACAAGCAAGCAGAAAAGAGCACCAATTTTATCCGCAGAAGAGAAACTGCACAACTTAAATTAACCAGAAAGCAAATCTGCAAAAGAAGCTGGCAGTTCATGTTCAAGGAAAAAAATGGAGCTGGCAGTCTATGTTTGATGGAAAAAATAAAGCTGGCAGTCTATCACCTAACTTGCATGAATCATTGCATGATAAAAATAATTATACTGAGTTACATAAAAACTAAACTCAAAAACATATAAGGATGAGTGATACAGAAACAAAACAGTAAATGTTTTACTTACAGGTGAGAAACCATGGCCTTTGGCGAATTTACTGATCGATTTTGAAGTGCTGTCTTTAGTGCCCCAGAAAACTCCAGTGGATTTTCAACCTTTTCTTGGACAAGTTCCACAAAGGATTCTTGCACACCCATTCGAACTTTTGGGACAGTGCTGCTAGATTCTGACAGCAAGTCCCTAACCTGTGTTGGAAAAATGCACAAACTTAGCTCCTTAATATACCATACAGAGTAATGTAACACGGAAAAACATGTCCTCTTAAAAGCATAAAGAAAAGCAGTGAGAAAATATTTGTTGAGCTCAAAGGCACCTGATCATTGTAGAGCTCACAGGCAGTAAAGTAGAAGTTAAAATGAGCAGTGGAAGTAGTGTCTGAGTTTGAAAGATCAAACAATTCCTCAAAGCTCCGCAGATATAAGCCACGGTCGTGACTAGATCCTTCCTGGAAAGAGCACATGATTTTTGTTTAAAAGGTGTTGCAGTTGCACAAATGTATTTAAACACACATCAGAAAAGAGCTTAGAAATCATGTAAGAATATCAGTAATTGAGTACTTTTGCACAGAGTGCTGGTCGACTTCAAGTAGAATACTGAAACTAGATGACAGAGTGATATAGATAGCCAAGGCGTAGAAATCAGATTTCACTAAACAAAGTAATTCTGAACATCAGCATCGACCTGATAAAAAATACTATGTTTTTTTTGTGCAAGCAAAGCAATTAACACTTGTTTCATTCTGATAGCTTTCTAAAATATGTTTCTTTTGCAAGACGACCTGAATTACACAAACAACCAATGTATAGTATGCAACAGTTTAAACGCTAGAAAATATAATTTGACTGACTATTTTGTATGAAAGCAAAGAGTGTCAGATTGCATTAGATTCCATAATTCATGTTCTCATTAAAGCTCTGTGGGCGTCCAAAAGAGTAGGTTAAACAGTGCTACATGCGATAGAGTCACAAAAACCTAATCAATTATCTTTATAATACGGGAGTTCAGGAGAAAATATTATGACACGAAGAGTTGATGTGTACCAGTGTGTGTGTTTTGCCAGAACGGCTTTGGCCATATGAAAATATGGAAATATTGTACCCATCCAGGGCAGATTGCACAAATGGTTGAACATCATGGAAAAGTTCACCTGAAAGGAAAATTGTAAGAACAATACAGTTTCCCAACATAGAATTCAATCAATATTCTGCACGACCTAGCTCCTTTAAATTGCATCCTACATTGCTGTAAACCTACCATTCATTAGAAAGGGTGTTTAGAATCCCAATCGACTAGTCTTACCTTGCCCAATGTGGGGTCCATATACCCTATCAAACTCATAATCCTTCTTAGGATTGGTTAGAGATTCATCTCCTGTGTTTACACGGATAGTAAAATCATCTGGAAACTCTACCACTGATGAACCCTCATCTTCAAATAGTGGTCTGCTACGACAAAACACTTTAACATTGCCTGCAAGATGTTGAAATTTGTTAAATTATTATGGGCAACTAAAACATGACACACAAAAGAAAGATATTTGCAAGCCAGGCAGTACAATAACATTGTGTGGGGTACCTTTCAAGGTCAATAGGTCATTGAAAAGCCTTTTCTTCTCATGAATCAAAGGGGAGATTCTAGCTTCAGTCTCAAGGGCGGCTTGATCTAAGCAGAAAAAAAAAACTCAGAACACAATGCAAAAAGAATACAAAACACAAGGATGGCAACTCAAAAAAGAGCATGAGTTTGGGAACATGCGAGTCGCTACTTTCCAGTAAACCTCATTGCCACATCAACAATTGATTGATATACAAAATAGGGACAACAAGGCATCCCAACCATAATACCATATCGGTGCTAATCAACTAAGTTCCACTGGAAGCATGTAACTTATTCTAAGAGACATATAAGCCCCATCTTACTAATCCGACAAATAAAACACAAGGATTATTAACATAATCAAGATGAACCAAGGCAAAACATAGATGAAAAAACAAAATAGAATTCCATTGTTATCAAGGGCGCTCCCTCAATAATCCAAGGGTAGCACAAACAAGGATAATGCTTCAGCTTACCGAAAGACATGAAGAGGAGATGTTGAGTTTACCTAATTTTCGAGTTCTGTCAGCAAGAAATCCAAGGTAGCGGGTGACACGGCCCAGCTTTGCATTGGAATACTCAAGAAGGTCATTAGCTTCCTGTCTAAGCTCCAAGCAGTCCTCTCTAGCAAGCTACAAGAGTTTAATAATGTAAGTTGGACATAAACCAGTAGATGGCAACACAGAGAGACAAAGAGCATGAACCCTGTAAATAGCTTTGATTGACAATAAATCAGATTTTGATGTGATACTATCATGCTAAACCATGAAAGTAAACGTACTAACTTCATAACAGTGTAGCCCACTTCTTTTTTTTTCTCGAACCACACAGGAGAGCTGTGTGTCATTTCATTAAGGTATAAAAGAAATAGTACAACGATCCTGGATAAAACCAGGTCGAGATTAAAACCCACACACACATACACCCTACAAATGGAAAAGTTACAGACTCACCACAGCCTAGTAAACAAACATGACCCTGGGACCCTTGGGGATTAAGCCAGCATGGTCAATGACCTTGCCAAGAGGTCCTGGAGCTTGGATGCTCAAGCCAGACACTTCTTTTTCAGGCTCTATGACTCATTTGCACTTGCACTCGTTCATTCCTTATGATCAGGTCATACATTACTTTTGATACTGTCCTCCCATCACACAGTAGTTGAACGGAACAATATTAAAGCACACACTCCCTCCGTTTTTATTTATAAGACGTACACGCATATCAAAATTCAAATTTTACAATCTTTGACCAATATTTTAGCTAATATCTTTTTATTTTTATATTGCAAACTTTATATGGTGGATTCATAATCAAATATACTCTACAATGGTCATAAGTTTATAACCATAAAAAATATAATATAAGATTAATGCATGGTCAAAGTGTAATTTAGAAGACCATGCCAAGTCATATAATGCCTTATAAAAATAAATGGAGGGAGTAACACTACCACAGTACTCCCTCCGTATCACTAAAGGAAGTCGTTTTGAGATTGTCCTAAGTCAAATTTTTTAAACTTTGACTACAAATATTTTATGTGTTAAGTTTAGAAATATGAAAATGATATGAGTAGATTTGTATTGAAATATAGTTTTAGAAAAGTGCTCTTTAAATATATTTTATAAATATTTTATAGCAAAAAGTATTAGTCAAAGTTATGTTTTGGAGACCGTGTCAATGTCCTAAACGACTTCCTTTAGCAACCCAGAGGGAGTATGTCAGTATCACTAATGCCCAACCACACCAGTAACTAAAGCACATGGGCTCGACAAGCACATGCCCTTAATCCCATGAACTTATTGCAGTGCCAATTGAACACAAACCAGATACATATACTATCATGGACAATAAATCAGATTTTGATGTGAGACTATCGTGCTAAACCATGGCAGCAAACATAGTAAAACTGGATAACAGTGTAGCCCGGACACTTCTTTTCGGGGCTCTATAACTCGCTTGCACTCACTCATTCCTTGTGATCAGGTCATACATTACTTCTGACACTATCCTCTCATCACACATTAGTTCAATGGAACAACATTAAAGCCAATAACACTATCACAGTATCACTAATGCCCAACCACACCAGTAACTGAAGCACATGGGCTCAGCAAGCACATGCCCTTAATCCCGTAAACTTGCTGCAGTGCCAATTGAAGTCGCTCCAATTTAGTTCGCACATCCAACAAATTTCAAATTTCCCAGCATTTATCTGCAACTGAACGCCCACGACGAGCTCTAGACCCACTAGTAAACCTTCACTAAGGCCCAAACATATTGACCCCAAATGGTGTACAAACATATTGACCCCAAATGGTGTACAATCAAATCACCACAACCACCAGAAGTCCAAATCATCTACGTCAGTAAACTAGTGCTAATTTGTAATAATAA
Organism: Alloteropsis semialata; assembly: GCA_004135705.1. NCBI lineage: Eukaryota > Viridiplantae > Streptophyta > Magnoliopsida > Poales > Poaceae > Alloteropsis > Alloteropsis semialata. The sequence goes on from CM014273.1 coordinate 56,213,229, forward strand.
ACCTGCTAAAGGGAACTGTACAAAGCCATCCCCATTTTCCCGCTCAACCGATGCAAAATGCTTCATCAATGGCGGCACTCCAGCACCTTACAAGGCTACAACACCAGCTCCACAGCGGCTCCCGCGAACAAATCGAGCTAAACCCGGACACGCCACGAGCATCCACCGTCACCCAATCACAACCCAAGAGGCGAGAGGAGCACCTGGACGCTGTCCGCGAGCTGGTCGAGCCGGTCGGCGACGGGCACAGCGCCGGGCGGCGCTCGGGGCGCGCCGGCGGAGGGGCGGAGCACCATGGCCGTCGGCGGCGCCCGCGGCATCGCGGTCGGCGCCGATGCCGCCGCCGGCTGCGGCGGCTCGAACCCCGGCACGTCCCAGGACCAGCGGCCGCGCGTGTCCGCCATTGGCGCCGCGGCGGCCGGAAACCCTAGATCGCGAGGAGGTTTTGGGGCGGCGGAGCCGAGGAGGAGGCGGCGGCGGAGGTGGTGGTGGTGGTGGACGGAGGAGGGAGGGAGACGCCCGCCTCTATTCTATCTATCGCTTCGAATGGGGAGAGAGCGGAGCCGGAGGACAGGGGCCAGAAATTTTTCCGCCCTCGCATTTCGTTTTGTTCCTTCCCCTTGTCCGGGTGACCCCGCCTCGGCCGATGGTCGTGGTGGGAGCTTTTCGGCATCGGTTTCTGTTCGTTTCTGGCTGTGGTTTGAAATCGGTGGGTCCACGTGTGGGGGCGCAGCCGCGCAGAGGAGTGAAGGCGTGAAGGGAGTAACTGCGGGGTGTTTAGTTCCATTCCATTCTTCAAAATTTTGCATAATGCATGTTTTTCAATGTATTTTCTCTCTTTGCACGCTCTCCAACGCCACTCCATCCTGCATAACGCAGTGAACTAAACAGGAACTGCTTGGTGTACCCGGTGTTTCACTGGTACCAGTAGTATGAACACGGGGTTATTAATACCCCTTGACTCCTTGAGAAACTGTTTGGAGTACTAATAAATGCAACGTGTTGACAAATATTTTTTGTTAGATTTTCACTGTATAAAAGAGAGGCTATATCGGTGTCTAATTCTTTTTCTCTATTTTTTTGCCAAGTGATTCTTTTCTTGAGAAATGAGTAATTAGTTGCCAACGGAACAGGTTCTTCAGGTGCATCTAACAATTCTCACGAGGCGGTACAGTTTGCTTTCTCGCGCAACTCAAGTTTTTTTTTTTTGACAAAGATTGCGCAACTCAAGTTGAGCATGTGTTGTACTATTTGTACGCAGTCATTGTCATTTCCTTTTTCGTTCATCTTTTTTTTAGCATCTACTTTTTCGTTCATCTTATCCGTAGCACAAGCGCGTTCCTGCATCGCGGGATGCGGGCTTTCCCCTCTAGTCATTTTAAGCAGTCAAAGTCACCAAATGAGTTAGCCAAATTACGATCAGAGCTAAAGTGGAGTATTGAACTTTAGCTCTAATTTTTCTTTGTCTTGACTAAACTTTAGAACTACCCCGTTTGAATGGACCAGTGCTAAAATTTGACAATTTGGACATTAGCACTGGATCCAAAGATCTTTTTTAGTTTCAAATTATGTTGTATTGATATGAACTAAACTTTTCATTGCTAGTACTAGTAGTATTTTTTAAAATAATCAAATAAACCTTGGCTAAAACCATCATCTGTGTCGGATACCGAACTGGCATTGTAGAGAGAATACGGCTAACAAAACAAAATACAGGTAAACCTATCGGGGCTCTATCTCATGTCTTCGGTATTTCCTTCCTTGAATAGATCTCCACGTCCTGCTCGGAGTCTACGATCCAGAGTCGGTGGTTGATAATCCTTATAGTCGAGTACACTAGTATGGCCTCAACAAGAATGCTTGGATTTGGAACAGTGCAACGGCGGGCAAGTGGCATGTGAATGGTAGCATCAGTTCCTCCCAATGTCGGTTTTTTATACCGGCTAGCCTACTATAGGGGGTCTCTAAGTAGTCGAGTTGTTCGTAAAGGCCTCGCCGGAACCAGAAGCACGATGGTGAACACGAGACTATTTAGACAGGTTCAGGCCGTCTCGAGTAGAGAGCGTAATACCCTACATTCTGTATGGTGGATCGCTTCGTATTGATGGTTATGATTTTACAAGAGGTCCCTGCCTCACCTTATATACTCAGGAGACAGGGTCTACAAGGCAAGAAATACAAACTCCTAGTCGGATACTAAACATAGAGTCCTAACATGAGTAGGTCGGGTTGTTTCCTAGTAGCCGACTAGTTTCCTTAAGTTGTACGTCTCTTCCTTGTATCTGTCAGAGTTGCCGGCCCAATTTCCTAGCGGGTCTACAGCCCATGAGGACTCCCATGGATCTTGGACCGTCAAGCCCCCGAGCGTCTTCATGTCTTCACACCTACCGAGTTGTTTCTCAACAGTTTCAGCATCAGTCAAGTTGTTTTCTCGTCATCCTGCTTCTCTGTTGAAAACCTTCATAAGTGAACATGATGTGCTCCCTGCTGACTTCTTTTGCAATCAGCCCCCGAGCTTTGATTTTTAAATCAAAGATGATGCAAAGACTTCTCCATTTACTATAATGGTGTCCAGCTTTTGAATAAAGATGGACCCATTATGGGTCTAGGCCCCCGAGCCTAGAAATATTTTCAAGGATTAAAAACAATTCCAGGGTCTTTAAAGAAAAACTTTCCAAAAGAAATATACTATTTCCCCCCAGCCCCCCAAGCTTAAAGCAAATGACAATAAGCTTAAAAGACTTTTGCAGAAATAAGTATATTCTTTGATTTGAAAAAAAAATCACTCATATTAAGCATCAGCCCCCGAGTATGTAAATACTTTGAGAAATGACCTAGCCCTGTAGGAAATTGCCGCATAAATATGCATCTGGTTAAAGGAAACCGTGAATATACAAGTGTTGGCGTTAATGAGAAGACGGTTTTCAGAGAATACGCTTAGGGTTACCGCTTCAGTTTATAAAAACAAAGGGTAAACCGCTTCACATTCCCATCTGTTCCAGCCGCCATTCATCAATCTCCAATTTTCCATACTCGCGCGCGGCCTCCAATCCGCTCCAACCCCGCTCAAGATCCTCTTCCAAGAACCTCGGCTGGCAAGATGGGTCGGAAACCGGCAACCAACAAGCCCGCAGGAAGCCAGTCCACAACGAGCAAGCCGACGGCAAGCAAGAAACCGCAAAGATCCTATTCACTGGGATGCCAGTGTTCAAGAATGTTCCTGCTTCCGCACTTGTCTGGAAGCCGTCCAAGGCGACAAATGAGTTGGTGCATGATCTCATCAATCAAGGTTACCTCCTTGACAAATCAATTTCTCTAGCGCACGGATGCAGGGAAAGCGTGGCCATTTGATGAAGTCTACGAGATCGTTGTTTTTGCAGCCTTCTATGAGTGGGGATTCGCCCTACCCGTTCATGATTTTCTGCGCGGTTTCCTGGCCTTCTATAGGTTAGAGTTGGTTCATCTCAACCCTAACTCTATTCTTCAAATTTCTCTCTTCATCCACCTTTGTGAGACCTTTCTTGGAATCGACCCGCATTTCAATCTGTTCTGCCTTCTCTTCCGAGTCAAGTCCAATCAAGACAAAGTAGTCGGAGGAGCCGGAATCCAGCTTCGTCAGGGGATGAAGAATGTGTACTTTGATTTTAAAATGAATGACTCCATCAAAGATTGGGCAGACAAGTGGTTCTATGTAGAGAACTAGCCCCCAAAATTGAATAAGCATTCCGGCCACCTGCCCCGTCCTCAAACCAACTGGAATGAAGCAATCAACGATGACGAGGCGGGCGGGCTCGCCAGGTTGCTGAAAATGATCTCCGACTTGAAGGAGAAGGGTCTGACAGCCATTGGAATAGCCAGTTCGTTCCTCCGTCGTCGCGTACAGCCCTGCCAAAAGTGGACGCACGCTGGCTACGACTATACCGGTGCCAATGATTCAACCAGGATCTCCACCGTGGATTTGTCATCAGACGAAGTTGCACTCCGCGTCCAAGGGTTGTTCATGGACGCCCAAGAGCTTCCTCGCCGTGTAGCCGAGTACTCGGCTAATTGTCCTCCAGTAGCGGTAAGTTGGAAATCAACCCAGATATTTTGTAATTGATATCCAGTAGCTTTCTGAACATAATCTGATACTTGTCCGAATGCCCAATTGCAGGATCTGCGCACAAGGTATGCCCTGTGTCCTCCAGCCGTGGAAGATAGCTAGACCGGCCTGCCTGAGCCGCCCCTTTTCCCACCGCCCCAGCAACCTGCTGGTGGTTCTGGGAAGGGGAAAAAGAAAGCAGAACCAGCCACTGATGAGGAAGTAATGATTGCAGATGCCTCATCGGATGAAGACACAGCACCACAGCCCCTGCCCAAGATCCTTGGCCAGGGCAGGTCAGGCCTGAAGAGGTCTGCCCCCGATGACGTGCCAAGCCTCAGGTCCCGAAGAAAAGGCGGGCTGTGCGGAAGAAGGTTAGGTCCTCCGCCGAGAAACCTGCTGACGCCGGTCTGCCTAAGGCCGAGGACCTTGGCGCAGAGACCGAGCTGAATGCGGAGATACAAGTAGGAACTCTTCTGCATTCGTCCCCGTCCAAGGTATGTGAACTTGTATTTGATACCCTTCGTCTTGACCCGTGCCGGGTTCTTTTCCTTTCTTGTATGCAGCAGACACAGGAAGAAGAAGCCGCTCGTCAGGAAGAAGCGCATGAACCTCAAGACATCCCGTCTGGAGGGTTCAATTTTGACCTGGACAAGCCGGAATTTGATATGGATTTCACCAGGTAAGTGATCTGCTCTGTTGGTCAACACCATCTATTTGTTTACTTGATCCAGTAGATTGATCTTTGCATTCTCTTGTCTTGTTCAGCCGGCCGCCTACTCCCCCTCCCGCTCAATCACCAGAAATTCCGGAGGTGAACCCGTCCGTGGAAACCCATGGTAAGGAGGCAGGAGTGGAGCAAGAGCCGAGCCCCCAGATGTCGCCGCAGCCCCGTCCTCAAAAGTCAACCGCCGCTGCTTCATCTTCCTCCCAGATACCAGAGCAAGCCACTCCGGGTACATCTGCTCCGGGCGCATGGCCTAAATCCGCAGAAAGTACCCGGATGGCGGGCGTGCGTACCGAGAAACTTGATGCGGCTGCTGGACTTGTGAAGGCCGCATCTATTGAAGAAATCATTCGGGAAAAGAAGAAAGCCCGAGAGCCAACGCCAGAACCATTCCAGATTTACACTGGAACACATGGCGCCGGTCCTGATGATGATGATGCCTTTCTGTTCAACTCCCAGGTTGATCAGGAAGACCTTGAGAAGGCTGCCGAGCTGCAGAAACAACTCTCCAAGCTCACAGAGGTTAGTATGAAATAAATCAACACTATAACAATACTTATCTCCACTGGATGTGTTTGCTGATAGCTCTGCTGCCTTGTTTTGGAAACAGAGTATTTTGCACCGCTTGCATCAGAAGTCGGAGATGCTCCGCAGGGCCAGCGCGTGTTTTACACGAGCTGAGAAGGCACAAAAAGACTTGGCGCAAGGTCGCTTATCTTGGGAAGAAGAGCATGCCAAGCTTCACCTTGAGCTAGATGAAGCCTACAAGAAGATCAACCTGTACCAGGACTTGCGCGATGAAGTTGTCGAGAAAAACAAGTCGGTGAGGCAAAAACTTGCAGGTATGTTGCCGACCTCCTCTCTCCTTGGTTAGCACAAATCATATAATTTCTTGAAAAACATGATTGTATGTGCAGAAAAAGAGAAAAGGATTGAAGCGCTTGCGGCAGAAGCTACCGATATGAAGAACCTCTTCTATCGGCAACAAGAACGCGCGAACCAGGCCGAGCAGCGGGAGCGGGACTATATGGCGGAGCTCGCAAAGGAGAAGAAAATGCGTGAGGACGCCGATGCTCAGCTCATTCAAGACATGACCAAGATCCGCAACCAGGAGGATGAGATCCAAGCTCTCCGCGTGGAAGTTAATCGTCGTGGTGCGGAACTTGAGTCTTTGAAAGAAACTGCCCTTCCTCTGGTCGATGTATATGCCAAAGTACCCGTGGGTGGTCCTGCTCCTCCCCTCATTGATCGCCTCCGAGCAACTCCTGGGCAGGTACGAGCGTATTGCCAGCGGATCGCCCGGTCCTGTACTAGGCAAGTACTCGGGCTGGTCCGATCCTGGTTCCCTGCTCAACCTTTGAGCGTAACCCAAGGGAGGATCAATCCGGCTTGTACCTGCGACATGTATGATGGCTACATGGAGGAGGAGAAGGACACGGCGGAGAGGATAGTCTCCCGCCTTAAGTTCTAGGTTTCCTTGTGATGTAAGAAAAAACTAATGTTTCGTCAACAAAAGTACTTGTTATCTGTGTTTTGGTTCGCCCGATCCTTCTGTGTGGAAACAAAAGGTAGATGACTTGTGTTTGAATGTAGCCTGTCTAGATTATTTTTAAACAATCCGGCATAATTCAGATCATTTTTGTATATGTGTTACTTGGCGAGCAAGTGTAGCATGATACGTGTATCCAAATTCCAAACTTGATGACAATGGAATATAGATACTTTATTATCGTTTGGCTGAAAAGCCTATATCAGTACATTGAAAGGACTGACTTTTATTGACTGTTGACAACTCCTAAAAACTTTTAAGGGTAAAAACGTCGCAAGTGCTTAATGTTCCAAGCATTGGGCACCTCTGTTCCGTCTTCCCGCTGTAGCTGATAAGTACCCGGGACGATGACCCTTGATACTAAGAACGGGCCCTTCCAAGGCGAAGATAGCTTGTGTTGATCCTTTGTACTCTAAATTCTCCGGAGAACTAGGTCACCGATGTTGAACGACCTTGCTTGGACGTTTTGGTCGTGATACCTCTTGAGTTCTTGCTGGTACTTGGTTGTCCTGATCAACGCGGCTAGCCTCGCTTCTTCTAGCATGTCCATATCTTCTGCTCTGCTGCTTCTTCCGAGTAGTTTTGGATTCTTGGAGCATTGTACTCGATGTCCACCGGGAGTACTGCTTCTGAGCCGTAGACCAGAAAGAAAGGTGACTGCCCCATCGCGCGGCTAGGCTGGGTTCTGAGCCCCCATACCACGGCTGGCAATTCTTGCACCCACTTGCCGTCGTACTTTTTGAGCGGTTCATAGAGCCTTGGCTTGAGTCCTTGGAGTATGAGGCCGTTAGCTCTCTCAACTTGTCCATTGGCGCGTGGGTGCGCCACCGAAGCATAGCGAACTTCAATTCTCAGGTTGTCGCAAAAGTCAAAGAACTCACTTCCTGTGAATTCGGAGCCGAGATCAGTGATAATGCGATTCGGGACGCCGAAGCGGTGAGCAATGTACTGGATGAACTCGGCCGCCTTTAACGCTGTAGCATTGACTAGCGGCTTGACTTCAATCCACTTTGTAAACTTGTCGATCGCCACGTAGAGATACCGGAATCCTCCTGGCGCAGTCTTGAATGGTCCAACCATATCAAGCCCCCAGCATGCGAAAGGCCAAGAGGGTGGTATGGTGTTGAGGACGGTTGCGGGGATGTGAGCTTGTTGGGCAAAGAACTGGCAGCCCTGGCAAGTCTTCATGATTTCTTCTGCATTGGCCACTACGGATGGCCAATAGTACCCGGACTGTAAGGCCTTGCCGACGATCGTGCGGTGGGCGGCGTGGTTGCCACAGATTCCACCATGTATTTCCTCAAGGATCTTCCATCCGACTTCTGGATGGACGCACTTCATCAAGACTCCAGAGGATGCGCCGCGTCGAAAGAGGGTGGAGCCGACTACTACGTAGTGCTTGCTTCACCTGATGACTTGCTCAATTTCCACCTTATCTTCGGGCTCTTTCTGGTGTAGGATGTACTCGATGAAGGGCTTTGTCCACTCGGGTGTAATCACCATGACTTGCTGATGAGGGGGTGTTGTAGTCGGCTGTACTTCTTGCTCTCTGATGGATGGTTGTAACAGCTCATGGATGAAAACGCCACCCGATACTTGCGCTCGATGGGAACCTAGCTTGGAAAGTGCATCAGCAGCCATGTGGTTGTCCCTAAGGACGTGATGAAATTCGAGTCCATGGAAGTACTTCTCGAGTTTGCGGACCTCCATGCAGTACGCGTCCATGTTCTCCTTGGTGCAGTCCAAATCTTTGATGACCTGGTTAATGACCACCGAGGAGTTGTCGTAGACCACCATGTGCTTGATGCCAAGGGAAGCAGCCAGGCATAGCCCGTGCAGCAGAGTTTCGTACTCGGCTTCATTGTTGGTGGCTTTCTAGAGAATCTGGAGCACATACTTGAGTTGATCGCCTTTTGGAGATATAAACAGTACTCCTGCGCCAGCTCCTTCAAGCTTTATTGACCCGTCGAAGTACATGATCCAATGCTCGAGTGGTTCTTCTGGTACCGCTTGTCGTATCTCTGTCCACTCAGCAACAAAATCCACCAAGACTTGCGATTTGATGGCAGCACGTGGGACGAAGTCGATGGCGTGAGAGCCCAGCTCGACCGCCCGTTTGGAAATTTGCCCTGTCGCATCCCGGTTGTGGAGGATGTTGCCGATTGGAAAGGAGATGACTACAACAACCCGGTGAGCGTCGAAGTAGTGGCGCAGCTTGCGAGATGTGATCAAGACAGCATATAATAGCTTCTCGACCTAGGGGTAGCGTACTTTTGATTCTGTGAGCACCTCGTTGATGAAGTAGACTGGCCGATGTACTTTGTATACATGGCCAGGTTCCTCCCGCTCGATTACAATGGCAGTGCTCACCACATGGGTTGTGGCTACAATGTGGAGGAGCAGTGGTTCCTGATCAGCTGGTGCAGTAAGTACTGGTGGTGTCTGGAGGAATTTCTTGAGGTCTTCAAACGCCGCATCAGCTTCTGTAGTCTATACGAACTTGTCTTGCTTCTTGAGGAGCTTGAAGAAAGGTAATCCCCTGTCACCAAGTCTTGAGATGAATCTGTTGAGGGCCGCCATGCATCCAATCAGCTTCTGGACATCCTTTAGGGATTTAGGAGGTGCCATGGATGTGATGGCAGTGATCTTCTCGGGATTGGCCTCGATTCCCTGGTGGCTGGCTATGAAGCCCAGCAGTTTTCCTGCGGGCACGCCAAACACACACTTTGTAGGGTCGAGCTTCTATTGGAATTCCCTGAGATGTGCAAAGGTCTCAGACAAGTCATCAATGAGGCTGTCCAGGTTCTTTGTCTTCACGACAATGTCATCAACGTAGGCTTCAACATTGCGATCGATCTGAGCCTTCAAACAACTCTCAATCGCACGCTGGTATGTTGCCCCCGCGTTCTTGAGTCCAAAGGAAATTATGGTGTAGCAGTAGGCGCCAAACGGAGTGATGAATGCCGTCTTGATCTGGTCGTCTTCATGCAGGCTTATCTGGTGATAGCCCAAGTAGCAGTCGAGGAAACAGAGCAAAGAGCAGCCGGCTGTGGAGTCCACCACTTGATCAATGCGTGGTAGCCCGAAAGGGTCCTTTGGGCAGTGCTTGTTCAAGTAGGTGTAGTCGACACACATCCTCCACTCGTTGTTGTTCTTCTTTCGCACCAGGACAGGATTGGTGAGCCAGTCAAGGTAGAACACCTCTTTAATGAACCCGGCTGCTAGTAGTTTCGCCAGCTCCGATCGGATGGCTTCTTTCTTGTCCTGGGTGAAGCGTCGTAGGCATTGCTTCTTTGGTTTTACGGCTGGATCGACATTGAGTTTGTGCTCAGCCAACTCCCTTGGGACTCCCGGTATATCAGATGGCTTCCATGCGAAGATGTCGCGGTTGTCCCATAAGAAGTTGGTGAGCGCGCTTTCCTATTTGGTAGGCAGGTCAGCGCCGATCAGTACCGTCTTGGAGGGATCGCCCATCCCTAGGTTGATTGCCTTGATGGGTACATCCTGGGAGGGCTTCATGGTTGACACGGCTGGCTTTTTGGTTGGAATGTCCAACTCAATCTCGCCGAGTTGTTTCGCCATAGCTGCTACGATTGCTGCCTGGCTTGGTTGCTGCATGCTTGCAGCAATCATCACTGCCTCGGTGTCGCAATCATAGGAGGTCTTCAGGTCACCCTTTAGGGATATAATCCCTTTAGGTCCTGGCATCTTCAAGACGAGGTCGATGTAGTGTGGAACCACCATGAATTTCGCCAGAGCAGGTCTTCCCAGGATCTCGTGGTACGAAGACTCGAAGTCGGCGATGAATGTAATGTACTCGGTCCTGTAATTTGCCTCGGTACCAAATGTAACTGGAAGTGATTCCTGGCCAAGGGGTACAACAGCGTTGCCTGGTACGATGCCGTAGAAGGGTGAATCAGTGGGCTTGAGCAAGTTGGTGATGCCCAAGCCCATCTTCTTCAGTGTCTTGGCGAAGAGGATGTTGAATCCGCTTTCGCCGTCAATCAGCATCCTTGTGAGTCGTGCACGTGCCACCACCTGGGTCTAGTACCAAAGGGTACCTTCCCGGGTTCTTGATGTTGGTCCATTGGTTGTCACGAGAGAAGCTGATTGGCACCTCTGACCACTTCAGGAAAGTGGGGATGGCAGGCTCGATGCATCCGATCTCGCGGTGGATCAGTTTTTGCTTGCGCTTCGAGTCTGTCTGAGTAACCCCGCCAAAGATGACATTGACCACCTTGTCGACTTATTGGTAGCATGTGTCTTTGTTACCCTTGCCTCCGTTGTTGTCGGGGTCATCGGGTTTGGGGACACCTCCGGTGTCGAAGGCTTTCCTGAGCCCATTGCAATCCCTGCTGGAGTGCTTGTCCTTTGGGTGGAAAGGGCACTGCTTGTCAAGTAGTTTCTCGAATCTTTTGCGGGATGGACCTTTCTCAACAACATTGACCGAATCCTCGGGCTTGAGTTTCTTGTCGTTGAAGTCACACTTGCTACTGTTCTCAACTTGCTTGCCCTTGTTGTGATCGTTGTTGTTGTTGCGGTCGCCTCCCGTCCTGTTTCGATTGAACCTCTCACGCTGCAGGTCCTCGGCATCGGCCCAGCGACCGATGAGTTCCCGCATGGCCTCGAGAGTCTTTGGCATGTTTCTCCCAAAGTCGAGGTGCAACGTGGGATCAGTGAGACCGCTGTGGAAGCAGTTGATGATGTCTTGGTCGGAGAGGCCGGCACATGTTGAACGCTTCTCCCAGAACCGGCGGTTGTAGCTTTGGAGGTACTCGTTTTGGCCCTGTTTGCACTGGGCTAGGTCAAAGCGAGTACCTGGCTTCTGCCATGAGCCCTGGAAGTTGTTGATGAACGCCTTGCAGAGTGCATCCCATGAGTCGATGGAGCCTGGTTTTAGTCCTTCCAACCAAGTCAGTAGAGCTTGCTCGAGGACTAGTGGGAAGTAGGTGCACATGGTGTCGGTGTCGCCCCATGCTGCCTTGATCGCCGAGTAGTAGATGCGAAACCACTGCTCGGGATCGCGCTTTCCGTCATATCTTTCGATATGAGTTGGCTTGAACTTTTCAGGCCAGAAAGTGGCGCTGATGCGGTCTGAGAAGACCGAGAACCCTTCGTACTTGCCAAGGTTGTGATAGCCTTGGCCTGGGGGCCCGTAGATCTGGTCATACTCATGGCGCCGCCTGCGTTCTTCTTCTTCTTCCCAATAGCGAACTCTTGCGGAGATGACGGTGCATGCGTCCTTGCTCTGCAGCCGGTGTCGCAAATCCCTGTCATTATCGTGGTTGTTGGGATGTGCGCCTCTGTCCCTATTGCCGTCGCGTCCACCGTTGTGACTCTGTTGGGCAACATGGTGGCTAGGCCCGGTGCTGTGGTTTCTACCTCCAGTGCCGACTACCATGGCTCCCTCGTTGCCAGGTTCTTGGCGGACTCTGCTTGGGTGATGGGACTGATTTCCGCGATTGCCGCCTTCGGCGGGTCGGCTGCTTGCTTGGCGGCTTATTGCTTTAGACTTGGTGATGGTCTTGGCAGGGTTGACCACGTCATGCTGGATGGCCGCTGTCTCGAGCATCGTCTTCATCCTCAGGATCTCTAGGGTTTGGGCCATCTTTCCAAGCTCTGTTGCGACAGCCAAGATGTTGGCTGCAGCATTGGTGTAGACGTCATGCCCGCCAACTTGTATGAACTTCTCGTTGAGGTTCTGTGGGGGAAGTCTGCGATTGGCTCGGCGGCGGCCATCTGCGCGAGCAGCGTTTCGTTCCCTGCGCCGGTCACGATCGGCATCGGCTTCATGCTCCACGGTTGGCTCGTGGTTGGAGATTTCTTCCTCTTGGCCTATGATCACCATGGCTTGGCGCCCTGGAGAGTAGCTCCCCGTGCTCGAAGTTGCTGGGACAGTTGAGCGGCGCCCGCTTGAAGAGTCCAATGGCTGCCCGTTTTGAAACGGGAGTGGATCAATGCACGCGATGATGCGAGACATGTCCAGGTCTTCTTGCGATGTTGCTCCGAGTTTAGGCTTGCGTCCAGGCCAATGGACGAATCTTCCCTCTGGAGTTGAGGTGATGACGAGTCCGACTTGTTTCCTGCTTAAGGGGAGTTCGTCGAATTCGACCAGAGATCGGAGTTGTTTTGAAGATGTCGCCTGGAAAACGGAGGTGGTGCCCGCGAGTCCAAAGGGAAATTGGCTCGGGGTTTCAGCCTCGCGCTTAGCAGTGGCTGAGCTCCTCTTCTTCTGGGTTTTTGAATTGTTGGATTTCGGCACAACCGATGGTTCGGAGACCGACTCGGGCTGCCTAGTCCGCTTTGAAATCTTCTCAGTCCGAGTTGAAATCGAACTGGGAGTTGAGGTTCTCCGAGCCCGAGTTGAATTCGGACCCAGGGGCGCGATCTCGTCGAGCTTGTCGGCGAGTTGCTCTGGAGTTGGCGACTTGAGGACGCGGTCGAAGTTGCCCGCGCCGTCCGCCGTGCAGACCCAGGAGCCGAAGACGAAGGTGGCGCCTTTCTTGAACGCCATGTCGCCGTTGCAGTTGATGATGACTGGTGCCATCGAGCTTGCTTTACAATTCTCGACGATAGCCCCTACCTAGCGCACCAGCTGTCGATTTTTTATACCGGCTAGCCTACTATAGGGGGTCCCTAAGTAGTCGAGTTGTTCATAAGGGCCTCGCCGGAACTAGAAGCACGATGGTGAACACGAAACGATTTAGACTGGTTCAGGCCGTCTCAAGTAGAGAGCGTAATACCCTACGTCCTGTATGGTGGATCGCTTCATATTGATGGTTATGATTTTTACAAGGGGTCCTTGCCTCACCTTATATATTCGGGAGACAGGGTTTACAAGGCAAGAAATACAAACTCCTAGTCGGATACTAAACATAGAGTCCTAACATGAGTAGGCCGGGTTGTTTTCTAGTAGCCGACTAGTTTTCTTAAGCTGTACGCCTCTTCCTTGTATCTGTCAGAGTTGCCGGCCCAATTTCCTATCGGACCTACAACCTATAAGGACTCCTATGGATCTTGGACCGTCACCCAACGTGCCCATCGGGGTTTGGCTAAACCACAAAAGCCACTTGCTGGTTAACCGATGCATTATATCATCTCCATATATTGCGCTTAAAATGCAATGGTGGCCATCTCATTTACAAAGGTCCAACTTCAGCTCTATGTAGAACAATGACTCTAGGACATCAAGCTGATGATCAACATGGATGAAACCAAAGGTGATGCTCATGCACGGGGATATCAAGATATGCATCACAAGGCTAAAAGAGGATGGTTCTCATTTTTAAACATGTATTCTTTCTTTTACTCCAAGAATGCTACGGATATGTTGAGTACAGATAACAGTCACACACAAAAGAGACAGCGTTCCTCTACAATACTACTCTCTACCATTGGGCCATTGGCACGTGGCAATTGTAGAGAGCAGTACTACAGAGGATCTGGTTCCACAAAAGAAGGTTACAGAATACGTGGTTTACCATTTTACCGAGCAGCAATACTTCTTATTTCAAAGTCCCCCTTCTGTCCATCAAGGATGATATTGTTCACAGAAGAGATAATATGATAATCGCTCAAGTCTTGCATAACTATGTCTTTTGGAATAGTAGTGCCAAAAAAACACTAAAAGTTGTTCAATCATTCTTATACCACTTATTTAGAAGTCTTATTACACAGTACAACCACCGGGTCCTCCATAGTAGAACATACCATCAACAAATGGGCTAACTTGATAACATTGTTTATGGGATACCCGAGAGTTAAGGCCAGCGGGCCATGGAGCAGGATTGTAGCCTTCTCCATTAGGGTCCACATATTTTACATCTCGAACAGTTGCTGAATTCTTACCAGGCCATTGCCCATTGCCCATTGGAGGACTAGAATTTCCCGTATGTGATTGTGTGTAACCACCCCAAAGTATAAGATTTGCATGGTCTGATAAACTGCCAAATAAATCTTTGGCCAAAATCCAACAGGTCTAAGATTGTCGTTATTATAGCAAAGTGTAGCCACCAATCGCCATCATCTTTCTTCTGCATGATTATTACAAAACTGAGTAAATCTATTATTGTCCATTTGCTCCTCTATCCGTTTTGAGATGTATGTATGCAAGACCAAAAAAAATATAAATAATCATGTCTCATTGAAAGAATCACCCATCTATATGGAACTACCGGTTAGGCGGTTACTAATCAAAATTTTGGTAATTCTTTAAATGAATATAAATCCATGCCATGTCTTGTCCATGGATATTATGAGTCACTTATTACAGAGAGTGCGGTTACTAATCAAAATTTTGGTAATTCTTTAAATGAATATAAATCCATGCCATGTCTTGTCCATGGATATTATGAGTCACTTATTACAGAGAGTGCAACTCCACAAATTCAATAAACCACGAGCTAGAGTGCACTTAGACGTAAAATATAATTATAAAGATAAGAGTACGAATGTATATAAATATTTGATATTTGTGCATGAACACTTTTGGCTACATACCTTAAAGATTTTGATTGTGATCTTAAGTTGGCCATTATTTGGCTCTAAAATATCTCCTGGAGTGATAGGTGCATTGTTTACCGGCACAAAACCAATGCATGCCAAGTCGTAGCATCCAGTAGCTCCATGACTATCAACCTGTTTTTGAAAAACAAGTAAATTCGAAGTATATATGATAAAAATGCTGAAAGGACCTTGATGTCGCCCAGAGGGGGGGGGGTGAATAGGCGTTTCTTCGAATTTCTGCAAATTACAAAACTGAAACCCAGCTGTCAGCACTGGAACCGGTCAGACCGGTTCCTGAAACCGGTCAGACCGGTTTACTTTGACAGACAGGGAACAATAATGAAAAACAACCCCCTAACAATTCTAGCACAAACCACTTTGGACAACAAGCTTCACCAGGTGTTTCCAAGTATATTTATGAAGCTCCTGCACACAGCACAAGTATACCAAAGTAGAGATATGCGGAATTACAAGTAAATGCTAGAATTGACAAATGTAAGTAAATGGAGACAAGACACAAGATTTGTTTACCGAAGTTCAGATTCACCACATGCACTAAGCAGCCACCAAGGCAAGGTGAATCCTAGTCTCCGTTGAGGTGCTCACGAAGAGCCGGGTTGTCACACCTAACCCTTTCCTCACCCAATCGACCACCAAGGGGATTGAGTATACTTACTGATTTCCTCACTAGGAGGATGGGTGATACAAACTTCCGTGGCACAACCACACAAGGAATGTGTGCTCAACGGCGACGCCTAGCCGTCTAGGAGCAAAGCTCCAAGAGTAACAAATGCTTCACAAGTTGCTGGACGCCACCAAGAGTGCTCAAGATCAGATTGCTCACAATTAGCTCACAAACAATATTCTCTCTCAACCCAACTCAAGAATCTCACAAGGATTGCTCAAATCTCACAAAGAGAGGTTGGGGAGAGCTCAGCTGGCCTCAAGAAGGTATAAGGGACGCACAGAACCAGCAGCCCCTCAAAGAGGAGCTCTTGGGTATAAATACCCAACCCTTCCAAAACTAGCCGTTATTCTGTCAGACAAAACCGGTCAGACCGGTTTGCCAAACCGGTCAGACCGGTTTTCAAACTGAACTAGCCGTTAGACGCTCAGAGGCCATGAACTGGTTAGACCGGTCCCCAGAACCGGTCAGACCGGTTCTTGCCTGAAAACCTGTAACACCACAGGTGTTAGTGAAGTATTAAGAGCATCATTAAGCACTAATAAGGAGAAATATCAAGGTTTAATGTTTAAAGTACTTTTAGTTGAGTTAAGTTAGCCCTAAGGGCATTTTGGTCATTTTGTCACCCTGGAGGGGTTGACCAAGTCAAACTTGGAGAAGTGACCCTAAATAGTAGACATTTATCCAATGTGATTGTATTGGAGAAGTTTGAGAAAAATTCAAATTTAAACCTTTGGATTTGGTTAAGTTTAAACTCAATGTGATGAGAGTTTTGGTCCAAAATCAATGGCTTGTAACTTTCAAACCAGAAGGATTTAGCCCAAGGTCCAATTGAGAGAAATGTAGCCCTATATTAGGACTACAACTTTGGTATTTGGAGATTCAAAAGTTTAGGTTTGGAATTTGGAGAAAATTAGACCTAAAAGTGGCAGCTTTGAAAAGAGAAACTGAAATTTGCTGAATTTTCTTCTTTTTGGCCAAGATCAGTGCAAGATAACTTCAGATCTAGGAAGTTTTAGCTCAAGTGCATATAAGGAGAAATGAAGACCTATATATCATCTACAACTTTGACATTTGGACTTTTGAAAGTTTACATATGATTTTGAGAGAAATATGGACTGAAAGATGGCAGTTTTAAAAGGAATTCAGAGTTTCAGTGAAATGACAGTGAGTTCGTCCGAGTTCTTGGCCTTGTAACTCTTGATCTGTTGAGAATGAGACTCTGATGTTTATAAGAGATTTGTAGCCTTAGCATCCAGCTACAATTTTCATATTGGGAGTTTGGAAGGTTTACATTCAAAATCTGGAGCAAATTTGTTCTGAAGTCGTCGGGTTTGAACGGTTTTCAGTTTCAGTTAAGCAGAGGAGTTCGGGCAGCAGCTTCGCAGCCGCTCGCCGCCCCGCCGCCTTGCCGCCGTTCGCGCCACGCGCCGGTGCAGCCGTCGTCCAGCGCAAGCACGCGAAGCAGGAGGTGGCCAAGGACGTAAGCGGTGGGCTTCCCAGGTTAAAAGCCGAGCCGGTCATCCTTTTCACTTCTTCTTCCTTTACTGCTCGCCGTCGACCGCCATCTCCACCGCCGCCCGTTTCTCGTCGCCGTTGAACCATCTCCGGCCAATTCCCTCCACTCAGAACTTCCCCAGCCTGTGAGCCATCCACTCCAACCACTTGTGCTCGAAACCATCCACCTTAGCCGTTGAACGCCGTCGTCTTCAACCTCTGACCGCCGTCGGTCGTTTTTGGGTCACACGGTGAGAACCAGCTTTGAGTTGTCCTCGTCCCCAATAGATGGCATGGGTGTGTGTTCCGTGTTCTTGCGCAGCTCGCTGGGGTGTTTGTTGTTCGGTTTCGTGGCCGGTCTCGTCGGAACGCGAGCGCCGCCGCGGAGCTCGGTCCTCCATGGCCGCCGTCGCAGAGGGCTCTGTTTCGGCCGCGTAGGGTTGGGGGTTAGGTGCGCCGCGGGTTCGCTTGGTCGCCCTGGTGCCGTTCGTGCCATTTGTTGGCGTGGGGGAACCCGTTTGTGCCGAGCTGAACGCCGCCGCCGTTCTCGGGTGTTGCCGCCGCCGCTGTTTGCTGCAGTTGTCGGCGCAGGTTAGGGTTAGGAGGCTTGAGCTTGTGAATGAGGTCCGGGGTGCAGAGCGTAGTTTTTGACCTGTTGCCGTTGCCCGGGGTGCTTGCCGCCGGCGATTTCGCCGGACGGCCAGAGCTGCCGCCGCGGCTCGGTCGTCCCGAGCGCGTGCGAGCGGGTGAAGGAGGAGAAAGGGGCCGGGCCCAGCTGTCAGTGAGAGAAAGAGAGTGAAGTAGGACCGCGGGTTAGATACCAGGAAGCTTAGGGGGTTTTCTGCAAGTTTGTTTTGGTTTTTGTTTTTAGTTTTAGATTTAGTTTTTAAATAGGTTTTAAATGGTTTTAGTTTAGAATAAATGCTAGATTATTTATTTAAATACCTTTTCTTTTTGGTATTTAAATAAATAAATAGGATAAGTATAAATAAAATTATGAATAATGATTTACAATAAGAAATTAATAATAATAATTAGGATAATTCTTTTATGTGTATAGAATAATTCATTAATGCTTTTAAAAATTACTAAAAATTCTAGAAAAATAGAAATAAATAGGAAATAAATTGTTTAGGGCTTTGCTTTGCTGTCTAGCTCTGTTTTAGGTTTGGTTGTGCTAACTTTTGCATCATAACGTTTTATAGACGAAGCTCCCGGAGTCGAGTTCGTCGAGCTTCCACCAGAAGGACCCCAGGAGCCAGAAGAGGTCGAGTTGGAGTTAGAGCCCGAGCCTGCTACTGTTGCTGCGGATACTAACCCTGCTTTTGATCAAGGCAAGCACCGGAGCATCCAAACCCTATTTTGAGTACTATTTCATGTATTACTATTGTATTTCATGCATTACGTGCTAGGAGTTGTGTGAACTATTGATTGCATAATCCTTCCTTGATTAGGGCAATACTAGATGTCAACCTGTTTTTAGCGAAGCTTAGCATGCTTAGATTCCTCACAGTTCCATCATAGCATTAGTAAGCTCAGGCTTATGCTCTATCATCTGTACTTAAGGTTAAAAGAATGAAATGGAGGTCGGGTGCGAGGGTGAAGGTTGGGAAAGGAGTCTCAAGCCGACACATCGCCTCGATCGTCTTAGGATTTGTTGTTGTTTACCTGTGATCAAGCTTTGAACGTACTAGTCATATACCGGAGATTCCATCCGGTGAGCTGATGTAGCTGTGGTTGCTCCTAGACTTGAATTGTGGCTCGCTCTTCTCGCAGTGGTAGGTGGTTGCTCCTAGACTTGAATTGTGGCTCGCTCTTCTCGCAGTGGTAGGTGGCAGGGACGTGGCCGCAAACTCACACGTCGGGTTGCTGCCAGACGTGGGGCCGGTGTGGGGGGGCGTCCCTGGGTTCGAGCGAGGGCGGTTCAGGTCTTGGAAAGATCATAGTGAAAGGGTGCTTTGTGCGGACCACCCTGGGGACCACACAACGCGTATGACTAGGTTTTCCCCTGCAGGGATAAAAATTGGTCCGGATCGCCGCACTTCTCGGTATGAATACCGCTTGATCGCTGCTAGACAGCTTAGAACAAGTTAATGTTGATGATGCTTATGAAACCTGAGGCTTGCTTAAGTAATACATGAGTGATTTAATTCTGCTGCTAATCTAGTCTTCAGGTAATCACTTAATTGGTTTAACTCTAAAAGTTTAGGATTTAAGTTTAGTAAGCTTTTATGCAAAAAGTGTTTCCTATCCACAGCCTCAAAGCTTTGCATGCCCTTGTGTGTCTGTATTTATAATGTTATTGTAGACGGGTCAGACTTGCTGAGTACTTTTGTACTCAAGATACTACAAATGTTGCAGAGCCGCCAGAAGATGCCCAGTAAGCAGGGAAGGACTCCAGAAGAAGAAGAGGCATGTTGATGAGCCCAACATGTCCTCTTGACTTGTTTTGTCTTGTTTAGATCCGGTGGGGTCATCAAACTACTCTTGTTAAGACCCGCCTTTGTTTCTTTTGGAACTCTGTAGTTTAACTTATACTTAAGTTTGTTCTTATGTGTGTAATAACTCTACTCCTTGTATAATTAAGTGTGTTGTGAATTCTTCTGTTGTGCTCCTATGTGAGGCAAATCTGTGTATGTGATTTGTACTCGAGTTCGTGGAGGTTTCAGATGTTCTGGGGACATCTGACGGACTACCGGGTTTATGCCGTCTGAAGTGCGTAAGCTGTGATTGTCAGTAAAATGACGATCCGACGCACTTGAGCCAGTTTAAGCTGGACGGTTCCGCCACAAAACCCCACTAAGTTAGAATTCTAAAGGTTAGACTCTCATGGGTTTGACTTTGAGCACTTTCAGTGAATGTCTATCAACCAATGTTGCATCCCTCTTGATAGTACGGCATACATATAAATAAACATATTTCAACCACTTGAGCTTCCATTTTGATAATCATGCCAATACTTGAATATTCTTCACTTGAGGGCTTTCAACATTGTTCATCATCTTGAGCAGATCAACCTTGAGCTAGTGACTTAGGATTTTCCACAACTTATGTTTGAGTTCACTTTAATCCATAAGCCACTTTCTTCATCAACCATAACATATATGCATTGCATTGCTTCTCTTGACAACACTTGGATATGATACTTCGAAACCCCCCGGATACTAGATACTTCACCTTAGCATTCGCACATGGTCATAAGTCGTCACTTAACCAAAGCTTGCTTAGTTCCTCGCTCTAGTCATCTCGATTTGTTTCTTCACCACTTACCCTTGCATCATCAAGTTAGCTTTGCTTTGCCATTGAATGAATTCCACTTGAAAGATTCTTTAAATGCTTGTTCTTGATTGATAAAGAATATCCAAACCATTGCAAGCTTCCAACAATGAGACCAATATATGTAACATAAGCATATGTCCCTTTGGTATAAATACATGAAGCCTTGCAATGTCCTTTTCCTTTGTCAAATAAGTCTTCTTCATATTCTTGGAGACTCAATAGCATATCCCCAAGTCATTGCTTCATCATTGCTTGTTTTGTCTTGACACCTGGGTCACCCGGGTTGAACCTGGCTGAGCCGGGTCAGCCTTTCTGTTCTGAATTTAATTCCACCTGGCTGATCTGGGTGCCACCTGGCTGACCTGAGTGCCACCTGGCTGAGCCGGATAATATTTATCTAGAGACAGTGAACCCAACCTGGGTGAGCCAGGTTAGGGTCGGCTGAGCCGGGTTCGCTTCACTTCAACCTTTGCAATGAGTATTATTTCTTCACACACTTGCTTGCTTGCATCAATGAATAACCATATGTTTTGATGAGCACATTAATACAATGAATCATAAGAATAATTCCCTGCTCATCATCTCAAGCAAACAAGTTAGATCTTTAATCGATTTGTCATCAAATTCACCAAAACCCACATGGGGGCCTAGATGCACTTTCAATCTCCCCCTTTTTGGTGATTGATGACAACCCTATTAAAGCTTACAAATATAGCAATAAAATTATTTTGAATTCTCAGATATGTGATGAGCTCCCCCTAAATATGTGCTTGGATTTGAAATTTTCAAGTTTGGCCTCACATGCCAAAAGCACATATAAAAAGATGAAATCATGGGAGCTCCCCCTATATCTCAGAACCAGTGGGGTGCAACAAGTGTGTAACATATAAAAAAACGTGATGCGTATGACAGGAATTTTCACATCAAAAACAAGGTGTATATGTGCTGCCTGAGGGTCAAACCGGTCAGACCGGTTCAAGAACCGGTCAGACCGGTTCCCCTAGTCAGTACATATACAAAAACAGTCACCACATCAAAACATGCATATCAAACTAACACAAAGTTACTTAATAAGCATTAAAGGGTACATCACACATAGTAGCACACATTACAAGTTCTCAAGCCCACAAATAGATAAAGTTCGACATTTATTACAAGTTCTTCTTTCCAACACAGATAAAGATAACAGGAACCGGTCAGACCGGTTCCACCTGGACAGCACACCAAAGTAAGCTTCTAATCCGTCTTCTTCTCCCCCTTTGTCATCGATCATCCAAAAGGCAATGTTGGGGAAGAATCTTGCTGCTGCTGCTGCTGTCAAGGCCAAGGAGCCCAGCCGGAGGGAAGAGTAGGGATCGGCGAAGATACCCGTGATGAATCTCTCAAACGGCTCCGGCTGAGCTGGAGGATCTGCTGGTGCAACATAGGGAATGCCAAAGTCCCCCTGGGCTGGAGCTCCATACTGCTGAGGTGGTGGAGGTGGTGGAACTGAAGACGAAGAAGCTCCAAAAGCGGGTTCCAAGATATGCGCGAACTCATCATAGCAAGCCCCTGAGCTGTACTGACTCACCATCTCTTCTACAGATGGAATTTCTTCCTCAACAGGCTCTGGAGAGGGTGGAGATCTTGGTGGGTCCAAGTTCATGGCATTGTGCATCAATTTGATGGAATCCCTATCTTTCTTGCTTGCCCTCCTTGCCCTCTGCTGCTCAACCCTGATGTCCCTGTGACTCTTGCATATTCCAGTGAGAAAACTAAGGAACTTCTTGATTGGAGATAATGGCTTCCCACTGGACCGAGACGAAGAACCTCGCTGCTGCTGCTCAGACCCAAACCGGTCAGACCGGTCTGGGGAACCGGTCAGACCGGTTGGCCCCAGGCCAGCAGCTGCAGGCTGAAAGTGCTGCTCCTGCTGCCTCTCCTCATCCTCTTCGACTTGAATTTCTTCCTCTTCCTCTTCTTCTTCATCTGATATAGGGATGGGATGCTTGGGCACTTTAACGGTGAGAGGCAAGTGCACACCATCTATACCCCAAGTCCTCCCTGCTACCCTTTCAATCATTCTCATGATATAGGGTGCATATCCACAGCACTTCTGAGTGCTCTCAGACACAGCCCGTATCTCTTCCCAAATGAAATCAGCAACACAAAAGTTCTGTCCATTTGGCCTCATTCTAGCAAGGAGATTTCTACCATATAGAGATATGTCTGTGGGATTTCCTTCTCTAGGGCAAATAGTCTTCCTAAACATTCTGTTTAGGATGGAGTAGTAGGTATACAAGCCCTTTACCTTGCCATAGTTGTACCGCTCTCCCCTGGTATACATGAACTTCGTTGCTTCAGGTGCCATCATGATCTCAAAGTGGATCTTGCCACGCTTGGCATCCTTCTTCCTGAACCCAAGACACTCTGCAAACTGAGTGTATGTGATGCTATAAGCAACTCCCTCAGTCCTCCAATGCATCACTCTGTCTCCCTGAATAGTCCCAAAATATAATGTGGCATAGAATTGGGCTATTATCTCGGTGTTCCAATCATGTGAGTACCCCATGATACTCTTAATCTTTCTGTCCTCACACTCCTTGATGATTTGATTCAGCAATGGATTATTTTTCCTCTCCAATGCAGCCCAATCTATCCACTGTGCCTCTGCCACTACCTTAGCTCTTCTCATAATGACGGTCTGGTAGTAGTCCTGCTGAAAAGAAGTATGGAATCTGAAATCTGTAGCAGACCTAGGCACATCGAGAGGATTTTCCTTTCTCATCCTCCTTATCCCTTCTGTGGTCCCAGTCCCATAATAATCAATAACAATGCGATCAGCTGGACCTGTGGGAGCCATTACAATAGGCATGGCAGCAGAGGAGCTACCACCCTGACCAACTGGAGGCCTTCTGCCTCTAGGGACCTGAACCTCTTCCTCTTCCTCATCATCATCATCATCATCACTGCTGCCCTCTCTTGCTGGCCCTTTGCCACGATTTGGCTGCACAACAAAGTCTTCATCCTCAATGTCAACATCATCACTGCTGGCACTTGATTCTGTCTCATCACTGTCATCTATCTCTCTTGATGCAGCCCTTTTCTGTCCTCTAGGCCTTAGACCAGGCCTAGAAACCACGGGAACCTGGCTAGATCACCCGGCGATGTCCTCATCACCACTTTGCCCTTGCTTTCTTCTTTTTGCCACCATTTTTTGTGGAGCCATAAGCACTGATTCCTGGATATATAGAGTATGGAAACACTAAGATCA
>CM014273.1:56237804-56251429 GCA_004135705.1 Alloteropsis semialata
CCAAGTCATTCTTGATCTTTTCTCTCTCTTGCTTCATGTCTTCCAATTCTTCAGCAAGGAGATGATCGCAAGACTATAAAAACATGCTCAACACAAGATTTGGTTGCTTGGGAGCAACACGGTTTTTCACAAAATAATGTTGAATTCATGTGAGAGCATGTGCATGTGTGTGTATGAGGTTCAAGAAATTTTACCGATGTAACCATGACCTCATGAGCTATTTCTAGTTGAGCATATGATTCTACAATCTTTTCATGAGAACATTCTAGTTCATCGTAGTGAGATTGCAAAGCCATATGCTCACTAGTGACCTTTTCAAATTGAGTACCAAGCACTTGTTTTTCTTGTTCTAAGGATGCTACACAAGTAGATAAATCAGTAGCACAAACATAATCCTTAGACAAGATTTCATACTTACTGACCAAGGAGGCATGTGACAACTTGAGCTTTTCAAGTTCTTGAGTTAGAGCCTTGATGGTTCCAACTCTATGTAATTCATCTCTCTTGGTCTTCTTCTTCTTCTTTCTGCAAGCCATCAAGCACTTGGGTCCCTCACCATTAGATAATGAAGTACCAGAAGTGGATGCGGTGACACTTGCAGCTTGAGCATCTTGAGCACATATGAATGCAGCTTCCTGGGCAGAACCGGTCAGACCGGTTCCAGAAACCGGTCGGACCGGTTCCTCCAGGCAGACTGCACTTTCTTCCTTTTGCTCTTCTAGCTTCTCGGCAAAATCATCTGAGGCTCAATGAGTGTTGCTGATGCAGTTGAGCACTTCTTAGGTGATCCCTTGACTTCTTGCTCTTCATCATCACTTTTTAAATCTTCAAATGTATCCGTGATGAGAGACCAAATGTGATGAGCATCTCTTCGGATTTCTTTCTTGCTAGAGATGATATCCCATAACTCTTCACAAACAGATCTCCTAAAGAAGTCAGTAATACAAGCATTAAGTTGCGTGCATGCTAACTCCTCTTGAGTGAGTTTTGACAAACCAAAATTGTCATAATCAAATTTAGGAGGTAGAATGCTAGCAACTAAAATATGTTCAATTGCAGGATCTACATTTCTAAGAGCATTATGAACATTACCATACCAAGAAGCATAGTTTGAGCCATCAAGCTCAAGTGGCTCAAAAAGTACCTCAATCGACATCTTTTCTCACGGCGGTTAAGCTAGGATGTGAGTCCTTGCTCTGATACCAATTGAAAGGACCTTGATGTCGCCTAGAGGGGGGGTGAATAGGAATTTCTTCAAATTTCTGCAAATTACAAAACTGAAACCCAGCTGTCAGCACTGAAACCGGTCAGACCGGTTCCTGAAACCGGTCAGACCGGTTTACTTTGACAGACAGGGAACAATAATGAAGAACAACCCCCTAACAATTCTAGCACAAACCACTTTGGACAACAAGCTTCACCAGGTGTTTCCAAGTATATTTATGAAGCTCCTGCACACAGCACAAGTATACCAAAGTAGAGATATGCGGAATTTACAAGTAAATGCTAGAATTGACAAATGTAAGTATATAGAGACAAGACACAAGATTTGTTTACCGAAGTTCAGATTCACCACATGCACTAAGCAGCGACCAAGGCAAGGTGAATCCTAGTCTCCGTTGAGGTGCTCACGAAGAGCCGGGTTGTCACACCTAACCCTTTCCTCACCCAATCGACCACGAAGGGGATTGAGTATACTTACTGATTTCCTCACTAGGAGGATGGGTGATACAAACTTCCGTGGCACAACCCCACAAGGAATGTGTGCTCAACGGCGACACCTAGCCGTCTAGGAGCAAAGCTCCAAGAGTAACAAATGCTTCACAAGTTGCTGGACGCCACCAAGAGTGCTCAAGATCAGATTGCTCACAATTAGCTCACAAACAATATTCTCTCTCAACCCAACTCAAGAATCTCACAAGGATTGCTCAAATCTCACAAAGAGAGGTTGGGGAGAGCTCAGCTGGCCTCAAGAAGGTATAAGGGACGCACAGAACCAGCAGCCCCTCAAAGAGGAGCTCTTGGGTATAAATACCCAACCCTTCCAAAACTAGCCGTTATTCTGTCAGACAAAACCGGTCAGACCGGTTTGCCAAACCGGTCAGACCGGTTTTCAAACTGAACTAGCCATTAGACGCTCAGAGGCCATGAACCGGTCAGACCGGTCCCCAGAACCGGTCAGACCGGTTCTTGCCTGAAAACCCCACTAAGTTAGAATTCTAATGGTTAGACTCTCATGGGTTTGACTTTGAGCACTTTCAGTGAATGTCTATCAACCAATGTTGCATCCCTCTTGATAGTACGGCATACCTAAACTCAAGACATATAAATAAACATATTTCAACCACTTGAGCTTCTATTTTGATAATCATGCCAATACTTGAATATTCTTCACTTGAGACTCAATAGCATATCCCCAAGTCATTGCTTTATCATTGCTTGTTTTGTCTTGACACCTGGGTCACCCGGGTTGAACCTGGCTGAGCCGGGTCAGCCTTTCTGTTCTGAATTTAATTCTACCTGGCTGACCTGAGTGCCACCTGGCTGACCTGAGTGCCACCTGGCTGAGCCGGATAATATTTATCTAGAGACAGTGAACCCAACCTGGGTGAGCCAGGTTAGGGTCGGCTGAGCCGGGTTCGCTTCACTTCAACCTTTGCAATGACTATTATTTCTTCACACACTTGCTTGTTTGCATCAATGAGTAACCATATGTTTTGATGAGCACATTAATACAATGAATCATAAGAATAATACCCTGCTCATCATCTCAAGCAAACACGTTAGATCTTTAATCGATTTGTCATCAAATTCACCAAAACCCACATGGGGGCCTAGATGCACTTTCAAATGCAGCATAGTTATTTAAGCAAACTGAGAAAGAAACTGTACCGTCCATTCGGTGAAAAAATGTGTTTTGTTGTCACCATATATGTATGGGTTTACCTGGACAGAATATTAAATAGAGAATTTAGCATCATGCTATAAATTCATTACTTTTGCACAGGCGGCCTGAAACTTACCATCCATCCAGCGAGCACAGAATTAAACTCAGAATTATCATTTGCTACCGATATTCTTGAGGAGCTTAGCTGGTCCTTTCTATTCAAATCCGGGAAGCCATACACATCAAATGTTGCCATACCACCAGTAAGCACAGAATTTATTCCTGTGTTTGAAGCATATTGAGCAACCTGTCGAAATAAAATATGTGCAATAGTGAATAAAATAATCCGAGAGTGATTGCTTATATGATGTATGTATGAACAGTTCATAGTGCAAACAATTCAGTGACTTACATGGGCTATTTGTCCGCTGCTAACTTCAGGCTCCATGACAACATCTGTGAGTAGCGAGCTACTACTTGAGGATGGCTGCCTCCACCTTTGTACCATACCCCAAGGATCCATGTCATGACACCATGATGATTCAAAAACTTGATCGGAACAAAGCATAAGCAATAGAAGTACTCGCTGTAGGAAGCACATAGATCGCGGCATTCTATATAACAATAGTTAGGCCATGTTAGAAATATAGTCAGTATTCGACACATTTTAATTCCGAATAAAAGCATGTAAATCATAATGACAATTAGTGATCCAGTGAGAACATGATATGTGCATGTGTTCAAGTTCAATCTCATATTAAACAAGAACAAAATAAAGAACCACAGAAGGTTCAGAATGTACCCTGAGACGGGGCCGCTGCCGGAGGCATTGGCTGTGCTGTTATCAACTGGATTAGTCATACTAATCGGTTGACCTTGTTCGGTGTAGCCGTACAAATTCGATGCAGTGGCGAGTTGATGCAGTGCAGTCCCTCGAACGGCACCGGGAAGTAGTGGATGTAGTCGTACAGGCCACCAGGAAGAAGACGATGCAGACGATCTTGAGCAGTCGCGTGAAGACGCTCCCCAAAAACCTTATCGCCTGGCTATCCCGAGCAGGATCTCAAGCCAGTCGAGGTTCCGGAGGCTCTGCTCTCGCTAGAACCGTGCGCGCAGTGCTAGCGATGGGGAGGCAAGCGTTGCAGCAGAAACAATGAGGGAGAAGGGAGAGGTCTCCTAAACAGGAATACCTGAGGTTGTGTTGGTGTGTGTCTCCTGGGTAGGGGAGGGCCTCCTTTTATAGGCGTTGCCTGGCGGAGGGGGGACGCACCTGGACGCCTCTGCAGGAAAGGCAAGAATCCCGCGGAGCAAATAAGGAACGTCCCCTGTGAGCGTTTAAGGTAGGTAATTGATCCTGTCATTAATCCTGTTGACAAAACCAATCACAGCACCGCAACACCTCACGTCCGTCACGCCCACGGCCCCGGCCCGGCGAGGCGAGCGAGCGCGCGCGCGTGTGGCATCCCGGTTACCCTTTGCCAACTTCACATTGGGTGTACCACGTGTCCACCTAATAAGTTGGTTGAGATCCTCTTAACTACCGATATGGTAGTAACCACTTTTAACTCCCTTTGCATTAATCGTGGGCCTTGAATATTTTAGATTTAATTGGAATATAAAAGGGCCAAGCCCAAATAAATCCAACAGGCCACTCCCTCTTCGAAGAAGAGATATGGTGGGCAGATATGTTGCAATGTTTTTTTTTTTCTGTAGCTTGTGCAGTATTTATACATTTAGATTTCATTCTTTCTCTGTGTTGCAATAAACGATATCTCTAATAGGTGGTAGCTATTTGTGATAGGTATGCATTTATGAGATTCAATTATTTTGTTAACATCATGGTATTTCTATATTTATAGGCTAAGGGGCAAAAATAATGAAGAAATGTAGTATTTTCACCAATAGTATTTTGATGATGGTGAAACATTGTCATCATGATCAGCCCAAAATCGTCTAGTGTTAATTAAATTTTCCAAAATAGCTGACCTCAAAATTGCAAACATTATCATCAGAAATATCCCAAAAATCTTGTAACACTAATGCACTCTTAAAAATTGCCATACCTAAAATGTTAGGGGATATATATATATATATATGTGTGTGTGTGTGTGTGTGTGTGTGTGTGTGTGTAAACATTTTCACCATATTTGTACAAAGTCCAGAATCGTGTAGTATAAATGTACTTTTTTTAAAACTAGCCAAACTTAAAAGATCTCCGGATATACTAACATTGTCATCAGAAACATCACAAGATCCTGTATAGCATGAATTCATTCTTGAAAATAGCAAGATCCTGATGTGACAGGATATATTAAAATGGTCGCCAGATAATCCACGATCTTTGAGTCAAATAGCAAACTTCCGAATCTTGTGGACTGTACTCTTTTAAAAGAGAAAATAAAACAATCTTGTTGGATACACATGGCGATAACTTCAAAATATTGCAAAATATTACGCATGAATTGATAATGATAATATGCATATGCATTTAATGAGGAAAATAGGTCACAATTATTATTTGGATTCCATTCACTAGGAAATCGATAAATTCCTGCCAGCAGCCTAGTCCTTGTAGATGAGTCGTGATTTCTATATTGGAACCAGTATTTATATACTACTATGCGCATTGCATATTTTAATTCTAGAGCATTTTTAACCTATTGAATTGATGACGAGTAGAAGACACCTTATTATATGGGCAATTTATGTTTTTACCCTACTTTGCAGTGCAATTGTGATTTTAGCCTTGTTTTTCTCAGCTTTGTGATTTTACCATTATTGTTCACAAGTCAATGCGATTTTGTGCGTAGTCAACAGTCAAATTTGGGGCAAAAACATAAAGACCATAGGCAAAATTGCATTGAATTGTGAGTAATAAAGGCAAAATCACAAAGTTAAGAAAAAAGGGAAATCATAATTGCTATGCAAAGTAAGGGCAAGAACACTAAGGCCTTGTTTAGTTCCTACAACGAACTTCACTATTCATCCAACTTCACTATTCATCAAAGGGAATCTTGCATGCATGGAGTACTAAACGTGAGTTAATGACAAAACCCATTCCATAACCCCCTAACTTTGCGAGACGAATCTAATGAGCCTAATTTGGCCATGATTAGACAACGTCGTGCTACAGTAAACAATCTCTAATGACAGATTAATTAGGCTTAATAGATTCGTCTCGCGATTTCCCGTCCATCCGTGTATTTAGTTTTATAATTAGATCATGTTTAGTCCTCCTAATCTGATTTAGTTTTGCTACAGTAAAGTTGCTACAGTAAGTTGCGCGAACTAAACAAGGCCTAATTCGCTTATTATATTGATGCTATAGTAATATTTTTGGAGGGAGCCATGACACGGGGTCAAAGTGCCCCTTTTTTCTGGGAAAAGATGAGCTTTATTAGCTGGGCACAAAGTTTTTACAATCGGACTGTACAGGGTCAACGACGCACGCAGGCACTCGACCCAACCAAACCGCCATATGAATAATTGAATATGACGTCTAGCTAAAAGAGCGACGACAAGCAACAGTGTGTGAGGCCTTGTTTAGTTCCCACGACAAACTTCACTATTCATCCAACTTCACTATTTATAAAAGGGAATCTTACATGCATGGAGTATTAAACGTGAGTTAATGACAAAACCCATTCCATAACCCCCTAACTTTGCGAGACGAATCTAATGAGCCTAATTTGGCCATGATTAGACAACGTCGTGCTACAGTAAACAATCTCTAATGACGGATTAATTAGGCTTAATAGATTCGTCTCGCGATTTTCCGTCCATCCGTGTAATTAGTTTTATAATTAGATCGTGTTTAGTCCTCCTAATCTTCGATTTAATTTTGCTACAGTAAAATTGCAACACAAGTTACGCGAACTAAACAAGGCCTTAGCTTCCTCGATGATAAAGCAAACCTCTGGTCGGTCCTCCTTTCTTGACAGGGCCTTCACCAACCTAACGCAGTCCACCTCAATTATCACTACCTCTGAGCCCATTGCTACGCAAGATGAAGGCCTTCCAGGGAAGCTCGCGCTTCTGCTTCAATCGCACTGGCGCAGTGAAAAAGAACTCTCCAAGGAGAGAAGATAACCTCACCTCTGCTGTTTCTAGCAATCACTCCAACACCCGCCTCTCCCGTCTGCTCAATGTAAGAGCTATCCACATTCACTTTGACCGATCCGCAGCGGAGGTGTCCATTCCAGAGAGTCCTCTCTTCTCACATGTGCACTTCCCTTTGCTATCGCCGGACTGGGAACAGTGTTCTTTCCCTTTTCCAGATATTGCATTCTCTTGCTTCTAACTAATCCGTGCCCGTACGTTGCAACCGGAGCAAAAACAAATTATAAACATGATAAAATATAGCAATAAAAACACATATATTGAAATCACCAAAATTAGCGGTAGAGAATATAATTATAGTTTGGAGATATGATTTAAGCAAGTTAACAATATTTAAAATTTTGAATAATTCAAACAAAACAACGCTAGTTCTCAAAAAACAAAGGCGAAATATGAGGATTCAAACTGAGTCCTACCAACTCTATTCCATATGGCCAATGATTCGCTATGAAATTGTTTAATACTGGATGAGAGTAAGAGCCTCTTTGGTAGAGCTCCACTTGATTCTGATTCTCTATAGGAGCTGATTCTCCGAGAGAAGTGATTTTGTAGCTAGAAGTGGTTCTCTTTGATTCTATCGCAAAAATTCTCAAAATCAGGATGGAGAATCACTTCACAGAATCAGGAGAAGCTACTTTTTTCAGCTCCCAGCCCCTTAGTTCATTTCAGAGAATCACTTCACAGAATCAGCAGAGAATTACTTCTCTCTGAAAAACTGTTTGGCAGAGCTCCTGCTGGATTCAGCCGAGAATCAGCTCTGGGAGCTCTACCAAACAGGCCCTAAATTTCTATATGCAATTTGCTCCATTCGCCAATACATAAGTTTCGATGTTTTATGCAGTATCATAGTGACCGGTGATCAGAGCATGAGTTCAGGCGACACTGCATATGGGCGACGATCTGTTCATCTTTTGATACACAGTCAGCAGTGCATATGGCAGGGTAGTCTATTACATAAACAATAGTTTACTTAAGATAGCATTTTGAAATTATTCTTATTAAAATTTACAAATTTTTGTGATGCCAGATCAAAGTAAATTAAATTGATATTGATTTATAGTATCATTTTACAAAGTTTTAGGATTTTTCAAAAAAAATTGAGTGTAAACCGCTCACCTGATAATTTAAATATATATATATTTAAGAATAGTTTTTAATTACAATCTAAATTTAGTATCATGCCAGGTCAAATAAAAATGAGTCTCTTTTGATTTATATAATTTACCTACAAAGTTTATTTTTTTTTGAAAAACCATCTTGAATGTAACCAACTCACATAACAATTTAAAGTTACTATCATGTGAGATCATAGCAAAATGGATCACTTTTGATCTATAGCATTTGTTTACATAGTTTTATGTTTTTTTTCAAAACTATCTTGACTGTAAACAGTTCACCTCACAAATTAAATATAGTTAATAAATATTTTTATTTTAAATTATAAATTTACCATCATGTCATATCAAAGCAAATTGAGTCGCTTTTGATTTATATTATTTGTTTATAGAGTTTTAATATTTTTAAACTATTTTGGGTGTAAACGGCTCACATAACAATTTATATACATTTTTTTTAAAAAAATAATTTGAAATCTAAGTTTAATATCATGCAAGATCAAAGCAAAATAGGTCAATTTCGATTTATAGAATTTGTTTACAAGTTTTAAGATTTTTGAAACTATCTCGAGGGTAAAAATCTCACTTGAAAATTTTAATATAGTTTTTAAATAAATGTAAATTTACTATCATGCTAGATCAAAGACAAATGGGTCACTTTTATTTACAATATTTGTTTAAAGTATTTTAACATTTTTGAAAACCAACTTGAGTGCAAATAATTCACATGACAATTTATATATTGGTTTTTAAATAATTCTTAATTTGAAATCTAAATTTACTATCAGCTAGATGAAAGCAATATGGGTCAATTTTGATTTATAGTATTTGTTTACATAACTTTATGAGTTTTGAAAACTATAGAATAATTTTACTTAAAATCTAAATTTACTATCATGCCAGATCAAAGCAAAATGGATTAATTTTGATTTATTGCGTCTACTAAAAAATTCATGATTTTTAGAATATTATATGTATTTTATTTTGATTTGCTTAAATTATTTGAAGGTAGTGAGGTTCCAACACGGTGCGCCTGAGAGGGTGGCAGGGGGGCGGACGGACGGGGGAGGGGGAAGTGGACCGATGTAAAGGTGGGGGAGACGAAGGTGAGGCAAAAAAAACTGTGAAATTCATTTTTTTAGGTGTAGAGAAGAGATTTTGCTAGCTCTATCGTGCTCCAAATATTGATCAAGGACGGAACCAACTCTTGAACTAATGTATGAACTAAGTTATAAATGCCGAAGTGCTCAATTGTATTCATCTCAGGTTGCAGCACATATACAAAAGGAGTAGGAGGCTATGCAACCGATCATCCTACATGCAAGGATCACGATAGGAATCTAGGAGTACAGGATTACACGTTAAACTAAGCACTAGCTAACTAATGACCTGCCCGATTGTGCAGGCCTAGACCTGGTCGCCAACCACACCACCCCTCCCCTCCCCCCCAAGTTTGATCGTCAGCTGGAGCAATGCACAAACTGGATTTGAAGTCACTGAATAGAGGTGATGGTAATCCTTTTTTTCATGATGTTTGCAAATTGTTGCTACGAGGGCATCTTTTGACCACGAAGCTGGCCAAGGGCTACCTTCTCTCAAACAAAGTGTATGTTAAGTTCTATATGTTTTGTCCGCCAAGGATGAACTGGGTTTTCAATGAGATAAACTGCTGAAACATTATCACGGTAAATTATTGTAGCTTTGTTGATGCCAACATAAAGCTCGTGAAGCAGATTACGTAACCAACACACTCTGCAGTAGTGTTGGCCACCGCTCGATGTTCTGCTTCCGCAATGGATCGAGACACTGCCGTTTGCCGCTTGGAAGACCATGAGATCAATGAATCTCCAAGGAAAACATAGTAACCCGATGTGGATCGTCAAGTGTCCGGACATCCTGCCCAGTCCGCATCAGAGTAGGCTATGAGATCATGCTTGGAGGAAACATTGATGTGGATGTCGTGTGTGATTATGCCGCGGGGAAAGCTAAGAAGACACTTAACAAGATGCCAATGAGCATCACTGAGGAGCATGCATGTGCAAACACACATAATTGATAGCATATGCCCTTTCTGGTCGAGTGATGGTCGAAGTGCGCTGACGATGTTGTGGTAGAACATTGCACCATTACCTGGTTCACCATCTATTGACGAGAGCTTCACTTTGGTGTCAATTGGAGTTGATGCTCGGCGACAGTTGCTCATGCCGGCGCGGTCAATAATATGTTTGGCATGCTGGGCCTGGTGAAGGAAGAAGCCATTGGCATTGTGATGCACTCGAATGCCGAGGAAGAAGTGAAGGGGACCCATGTCCTTCATTGGAAACTCAATGCTCAGCTTGGCGATGATCTGGTGAAGGAGTGTAGTGGAAGAAGCTGTCAGCACAATGTCATCGACATACAAGACAAGGTATGCCATGTCGTTGCCAGACTTGAACACGAAGAGCGACGAGTCTGATCCAGCGGACACAAACCAAAGGCTGCGTAGGTGGCTGGCGAAGCGATCAAACCAAGCGCGGGGCGCCTATTTGAGACCGTAGAGGGATATGGTGAGGCAGACATGATCCGGGTGTGTACTATCGATGAACCTGGCAGACTGAAAATAGTACACCTCTTTAGTATGCTCATCATGCAAGAACACATTCTTGACGTCAAGTTGATGCACATGCCAGTCGCGCGACGCCGCAAGATGAAGAACCGTGCGAATTGTAGTGGGCTTGACCACCGGAGAGAAGGTGTGATGAAAGTCGATGCCAGCCTTCTATGTGAAGTCGCACACGACCCACGTAGCCTTGCACCGTTTGAGGGAACCATCAGCGTTGAGCTTGAGACCAACAAATCGCCGGTCTATTTCTCGTGGCCTACGAAAATGTGAGTGGAGCGTGGAACCCATGATGTATTTTGAAGAGAGTGTATAAACTAGTTCTCTTTGTTTTCTCTCAGCTCCAGTTGGGGCCAAGGTGATGACCTTCGGCTCAAGTAGTTAAAAATAAATAGTGGAACTCAAGAGCTAGGAAAATAAGGGCGTAAAATAGTATCGAATTGATAGTTCATCAAGAATCCAACCCCTTACATGGAGGGGGTGTGCCCCTTTTATAGGAAGTTCAAGGAATAATTTCCATGCCGATTTTATCCTTGTAAAACCAACGTGCCCCTCTTGAGTCGTGACACATGTACAGAATCATCTATAAGGGCAAAATGATAAAATTAAGATAGTCAAATTCGAGTAGTCTTTCTAGCTGCCAAATTGCGCCATGAAGCCCAGATGAGTCACGCCTCCCTTGCCTCAGTTTGTTTTGTTCTTGGAAGAAGAGGTTCCCGGTGGTCTAGGGTTGTCCCGAAGTTCAGATCCTCTTGAAGACTGTCACGTCGTTAAGTTGCGGGATCACATTTTTCTCATGGATGCCTAAGGTCCTTTAGCTGACTTGGTTAGGGGTTGAGTCCTCCTTAGGCCAGTCTCAATGAGAGTTTCATTAGGAGTTCCATCAGCATTAAATAGCATGTCACATTAATAATTTTGCTGACATGGCAAGGCCATTATGAAGAGAGAGGAGAGAGAGTTTCATCATATGTGAGAGGAGGTTCATCCCCATGAAACTCATCCGGCACAGTTATCTAGTTCTCAGACTTGGTAACTGTGCCATCAAACTGTGCACTGAGACTGGCCTTAGATCCTAGGTCAGACTCTCGGTGGGACCGAATTTTAGGCTGAGGTTAAAAAAGTCCCCTCGTCTGCCCCAATTCCCAAAGCACGTCGAAAGGTCCCGGCTTGCGCTCACATGGGGAATGGCGCCTTCGTGTAAGGGTGGGTTAGGGGTTCGGGGGTTTTCTCGGCCTGCGTGAGAGGTCTTCTCTTAGTCAATGCTCGAGGGTTTCTTCCTCCCGCAGGTCGAGTTTTTTTTCACATTTTTGTCGTGGATGGGCTGCAGCTTGGACGCTTCTCCGGCAATCCGCTTTCTAATTTCCTACAGAAAAAAACATCGATAACAGTAAAAATACTCGAAGGTCACTATTTGGTTTTCTTCCTCCCGAAGGTCACATTTTGAAGGTGGTCCAAATCGTCCAACTTCGTTCTTTTGATTACTTTGTTCTTGACTGAAATATGTACTTTGTTCTTGACTGAAATTTGTGGAGGTTGGTTTTTGTGATGTGCAGCTCCTAATTTCACCAATTTGAAAGTCATTTAGCACATTTTTTATGCAGAACAAAGTCTATACATGTTGTATACTGAAATTAGGGCTATTTGCAACATTCTGAAGCTCCAAGGGCTATTTTGTAAAGTTGCCATTATATGGGTCTTCCCCCAACTCGGGATTGAACAGAGAGTTCTATTCTTGAGCTTGGGAGAGAGAGCTAGGTTTAGGGAGAGGAGAGGAGAGGCTTAGATCCACCAAATCCATCCAATAGAAAGTGAAATCCGTGGGGGATTTGGAGCCTCCCCATCCTTGTTGGCTCCCACCTCTTGTATTTCTTCATCTTATAGTGGATTGCTCGCCGCCGCCCGTGGTTTTTCCCCGCAAAGGGTTTCCACGTAAATCTTAGTGTCTACTCTTTATTCAGTATTTTTCCTTGCCATATGTGTTGATTAAGTCACCATCTTGCTTGCTCTTGGTCCATGTTGACGCTCCTTAGCGATACACTTTTACCCTTGTTTATCTTCAATAATGGCATGAATTTGATATCTAAACTATTGATCATACTCTATAACCGGGACGTTTTCGCATATGCATGTGTTTTTGGAGGAAATGTGTTTACGCAGGTTTTTGAGCTAAATTGGAGCACATATGGACAAGGCTTGAGACCAAGGACGATACGGTGAAAGATGAAGGTCAGAGGCCCAAATAACAGGGCAGGCAGGCCGGCCCCACATGGCCTAGGCCGGCCGGCCTAGGTGGTTTTGAGCTCCGTTCGTGCTCAACTTTGGTGAACCGACCTCCAAGAGTATTTGAAAGGAAGGTGCTTGAAGATAATATCAAGAAACTTTGGGGTCAAGGCATTTCAATTGGAGAATTTGGAAGTTTATCACTTTCCATTCTCATCTCAAAGATATCCTGAAGTAAACGACGTCCAAAGGCTCACATGCATAGGTGGAACAACTACTGAAGCTTCCAGAAGACTTGAGGAGAAAGATGAAGACGAGACGGCCAAGGAAGGACCCAGGCCGGCCGGCCTGGACCCACCTGAGCCGGCCGGCCCAGCCCCTTCCTGCACCGCCTCGCCTCCCCCTTCGACCTAGGGCTTCCTCAGGGTATAAATAGCCCCTGTACCATCGAGCCACGCATCATTGAGTTCGTCATTCACCGCCAAGGAGTAGAGAAGCTAGAGGGACACCTTTCGGAGAGCTAAGGGTCGTGCTAGTTGTCTAGAGTTCTTCCCTAGCCGACATGGGAACCCTGCGAGGAAGACCACGTCGGAGTTCTGGAGGTAGGATCATCAAGATCAAGGTAGGATCTCGGTGGTGATCTTGTGATGTACTTACATTCATGGTGAAGTTACATGTGTTTTCA
>CM014273.1:56260173-56270321 GCA_004135705.1 Alloteropsis semialata
GGCGCGGGTCAGCGCCCGCTCTTCCTCGGTTTTGCACGGTTCGCGGTTTTTCTCCGAGATTGTCCGGTTGTCTTCACCGACGCTGCACAGGAACGGTTTTGGTCCGGTTCTAGGTGTTGCCGACGTACAGATGCCGAGTATATCCGGTTTTGCTTCGGTTCTTTGACCCAGACTGCCGGTTCTGCCCGGTTTTCGCCGGTTTTGGTCTCCCACCGCCTCCAGAACGTCGGTGGGTGCCCCAGGGAGGTCGGTTTGGTGCCAGGTGTCGTGAAAAGAGGTGGGGTACCCCCTAGTTCCTAGGGGGAATCTCCACATGCCCAAGTTTGCTCCCTCTATAAATAGAGACCCCTCCTTCACTCCAAGACACACAGAGAAGACACAAGATCAAGCGAAGCTCTATCCAGTTAGTAGAAATAGGTGAGAGTTGAGGTGCGAGCCGGGAGAAGCCGGAGCTGTCGGCTTCCTCCCTTCTTCTTGTACTTCGGCGGATGCGGCTCAGGTTCGAGTAACATCCGGGTATTTTCTTTTGTATTTCTGGATTAATATTTATTTAATATAGTTCAAGCTTTACTTTATACTTGTGGGCTCCTTGCTGTGATAAGTGTCTTAGTAATTATAAAGCTAATATAGTATTTAAATGAGTATACGTGGTGTATAGTCTTTTGAATACCTTGGAGTGCGCCTAGTGCCACGGATTTGTAGTGGTAGCCCGAGGTGGTGACAGCCCTGACGGCCTACGTAGTCCACCACGTGAGAAGTACTAGAGTTCAGTAGGACCATTGCTTGGCTTGCTTAGTCCCCTTCGCATCCCTTTTCGGACTTTGACGGTTGAGCGTCCCGAAGCAAGTAATATCGTAAACACCTTGAGCTAATCCTTAATTATCCAGAATACATAGAAATAACCCTCTCTACCTTCTACAGAATTATTCCTTCTCTTGTCCTCGGTCGTTCTTAATTCTTAACTAATACACACACGTTCCCTGTGGATTCGATACCCTGGAATACTCTCGGGTGAAAGCTACAACGGTATCTGTACGCTTGCGGATTCATCTGTAATCGTTAAAAATACCAACAAGCTTTCTGGCGCCGTTGCCGGGGAACGGTTGCTGTATTAGTTTCGAACCGAGTTCGTCTGTGTATCCCCATCCATACCATTACACATACCCCATGGAATCAATGCCTATTAACCAGTACTCGGCTCCAAAGGGCGAATATCTGGAGCCTCCACCTTCATCATTACCCATCCATACACCTGGCTATGAACTTCGCCCCGCCCTCATAGCCATGGTACGGGAGCAGTCTTTTTCTGGAGCAGAAGAGGAAAGTCCTTACACTCACCTACGCGGTTTTGAGCAAGTGTGTTCCTGCCTTGTCATTCCTGG
Source organism: Alloteropsis semialata (assembly GCA_004135705.1). NCBI lineage: Eukaryota > Viridiplantae > Streptophyta > Magnoliopsida > Poales > Poaceae > Alloteropsis > Alloteropsis semialata. The sequence continues at coordinate 56,261,556 of CM014273.1, forward strand.
CATGTCACAGGAAACACTAAAGTGGAAGTTTTTCCCGTTCTCTTTGACGGGAATTGCCAAGCGATGGTATGCTCAAACCGTAGATGGTACCAATGGATATTGGGGAGTATTGCGAGACAAATTTTGTCTAGCTTTCTTTCTGATTTCCCGAATAGTAGACCTCCGAGTAGAAATCCTAACCTTTCGGCAAAGGGAGAAAGAAACCTTAGGAGCAGCCTGGGCCCGATTCTTAAATCTAAACATGTCTGGTCCCGACCTTGCTATCCCCGAACCTATGCTTTTACAGCATTTCCATCGAGGACTTAGCAAGGAATCCGCTGTCATCCTTGACACGTCTTCAGGTGGGTCATTCACTCATTTGACACCTAGTGAAGGGAGAGTTGTCCTCGGTAAGATACTTGAGAACACCCCTTTCACTGGTATCTTTGATGAATTCCCCGAACCAGAAGTCGAAGAAATCCCTGAGCCAGAACAAGAGGTCCTATCTATCAAGCCTACACCCGTGACTACTCCTCTTTCGGAGCCCGTAAAAGAAGAGCCTCCCGTGGGGAAATCCCACAGTCCAGAAGATGAGGAAACTCATCCAATGGACTTTATTGGTGAATTCGAGGATGATCTTTTCACAGATTTTGGTAATGCCTCGAATTTACCAACTCAACCTAAACCCCGAGCATGTAGATCTCTGCTCCAACAAGATCGTAACCCATCCGATAAGCCCATTCTCATAGAAGATCTGAAATACTTATCGGCGATTATGAGTAGAGAATGGCTAAAGGAAGCAGAGACATCGCCCGAGGTAGTCCGACTCGTCAACCCCTTAATCCCTCACTCCTACCAAATACAGGGGGTCACAATGGACATCCTTTACAACCCAGCCGTTGGGATAAATGTCATTTCAAAATCTCTTGCCCAAACACTTTGTCCCAACGCGGCCTTATCCCGTTCCCAAAAGCTTATGCAAGATCCTGATGGGAACATTTTGGAGTGCTACGGGATCCTTAGAACGATTCCCGTAGTTTCTAATGAGACCGGGGTTTTTCTGGACTTCCATGTTTATGACGGTCCAGACATACCCATTCTTATCGGCAGGCCTATCGATAAACTCTTCCAAGAAATGTCTAAAGGAGGCCCTGCCATTCAATTAGGAAAATCCACCTACACCATTCCTTTAGCTCGTGCAAATAATTCGATAGCGGAGCCAATGCCAATTCCTGACCCTATCGAAGAGCTTATGGGAGTGTCATTGTCCGACATGGCCCAACCAAACTGGGACGACGACGCAATAAACTTCTCTCATGAAGAAGAGGTCATTGCCGAGCCCATTGAACTGGACATAACGGAACAATCGCCACCACCCACAATCGAGCTAAAACCTCTCCCGCCAGGCCTAAAATATGTTTTCCTTCATGGTAACCGTCAAACCCCGGTTATCATCAGCGACAAGCTCACTGAAGAAGAATCCAATAGACTTGTTGCTGTCTTAGAAAAACATCGTTCAGTCCTGGGTTACTCGCTCCATGATCTTAAGGGCATAAGTCCTACTCTTTGCACTCATCGCATCCCGACCGATCCCGAATCCACACCTTCGAGGGAACCCCAAAGAAGGTTGAACAACGTGATGCGAGAAGTAGTTAAGAAGGAAGTCCTTAAGCTGCTTCATGCAGGGATTATTTATCCCGTGCCATATAGCGAGTGGGTGAGTCCGGTGCAAGTGGTACCAAAGAAAGGAGGGATGACAGTGGTGAAAAAACGACAAAAATGAGTTGATCCCTCAACGCACCGTCACCGGGTGGCGCATGTGTATTGATTACCGGAGGCTCAACAAGGCTACTAAGAAGGATCATTTTCCGTTGCCTTTCATCGATGAGATGTTGGAACGGCTTGCAAATCACTCCTTTTGTTTCCTTGATGGATACTCCGGATATCACCAAATCCCCATACACCCGGATGACCAAAGTAAGACCACTTTCACATGCCCCTATGGAACATATGCTTACCGTAGGATGTCCTTCGGTCTGTGCAATGCCCCAGCCTCATTCCAAAGGTGCATGATGTCTATTTTCTCTGACATGATTGAGAAAATCATGGAGGTGTTCATGGATGACTTTTCCGTCTATGGCAAATCCTTCACAGATTGTCTAGAGAATTTAGACAAGGTCTTACAACGGTGCAAAGAAAAGCACTTAATCCTGAACTGGGAGAAATGCCATTTTATGGTTCGAAAGGAATAGTGCTTGGACACTTGGTGTCCGAACGTGGCATAGAGGTGGATAAGGCTAAAATTGAAGTTATCGAGAAGCTTCCACCTCCCACGAATGTGAAGGGAATCCGCAGCTTTCTAGGGCATGCCGGGTTTTATCGGCGTTTTATCAAAGACTTCTCTCATATTGCCCGGCCCTTAACCAATCTTCTAGCAAAAGAAACGGAATTTGTCTTCACTGATGAGTGCCATCAAGCCTTCCAAATCCTAAAGAAGGCACTCATCTCGGCCCCAGTCATTCAACCACCCGACTGGGCGCTACCCTTTGAAATCATGTGCGATGCTAGCGATTATGCCGTAGGAGCTGTCCTAGGCCAAACCAAGGACAAGAGGCACTACGCCATTTCCTATGCTAGCAAAACCTTGACCGGAGCCCAGCTGAACTATGCCACCACTGAAAAAGAGTTGTTGGCTGTGGTCTTCGCGATAGATAAGTTTAGATCCTACTTAGTGGGGGCAAAGGTAATCATCTACACAGACCATGCTGCTCTGAAATACCTCCTCACTAAGAAGGATGCTAAACCTAGGCTCATCCGATGGATCCTTCTTCTCCAAGAGTTCGATCTAGAAATCCGAGATAAAAAGGGAGTAGAAAACTCGGTAGCCGATCATCTATCCAGGTTGCAGGTTGAGGAGACACATGATCTACCCATCAACGACTACCTAAGGGACGACACACTCCTTAAGGTAACACATGATAACCCATGGTATGCAAATATCGTAAACTATATAGTTGCAGGCTATGTTCCCCCAGGTGGAAACAAGAAGAAGTTGGAATATGAAAGCCGCTTCCACTTGTGGGATGAGCCATACCTATATCGGGTCTGCGCCGATGGGTTGCTAAGAAAGTGTGTCCCAATGATTGAAGCCACCAAGATCATAGAGAGATGTCATTCATCTGAGTATGGGGGACACTATGGTGTGTTCAGAACCCATGCCAAAATTTGGCAAAGTGGGTTCTTTTGGCCAACCATGTACGATGACACCAAAGAGTTCATCAGAAGATGTGATAGATGTCAGCGGCACGGCAACATCAACAAAAGAGATGCCATGCCACTCACAAGCAATTTGCAAGTTGAACTCTTTGATGTGTGGGGCATCGACTACATGGGGCCATTCCCCAAATCTCACGACTGCGAGTACATCTTGGTAGCTGTGGACTATGTGTCCAAGTGGGTAGAAGCACTACCTTGCCGGGCTGCCGATTCCAAACATGCCAAGAAGGTGTTCCATGAGACCATCTTCCCTAGATTCGGAACGCCCCGAATGGTGATAAGTGATGGAGGATCCCACTTCATCGACAAGACTTTCAGACAATACTTGGCAGACTTTGGGATCCGCCATAATGTGGCAACACCCTATCACCCACAAACGAGCGGTCAAGCAGAAACATCCAACAAACAAATCAAAAATATTCTGCAGAAGACCATCAATGAGATGGGAAAGAACTGGAAGAACAAACTCCCTGAAGCATTGTGGGCATACCGCACAGCATTCAAGACACCCATTGGTATGTCCCCCTACCAGCTCGTGTATGGTAAAACATGCCATCTTCCAGTTGAGTTGGAGTTCAGATCCCATTGGGCTATCAAGAAATGGAACATGGACCTCCATCTCGCTGGAAACAACCGGAAGATGCAAATATCCGAGCTGGAGGAATGGAGGGAGAGAGCATACCACAATTCGAAGATCTACAAGGATAGAACAAAAAGGTGGTATGACAAGAGGCTTAAACACAAAGAGTTCAAACCCGGAGACAAAGTCCTCATGTTCAACTCCAGAGTGAAGCTTTTCGGTCATGGTAAACTTAGAAGCAAGTGGGAAGGACCATTCAACGTGATTGACACATCATCCCATGGAGCCATTACTCTTCAGGACGACTCAGATAATATATTCAAGGTAAATGGCCACCGCTTAAAAGTTTATTTTGAGCCTGAAAAGATGGAGGAAGTCGATGAAATCGAATTCCTCGATTTTGGTGATTAAATGTTTCACCCTTAATAAAATAAAATAAAAACCTTTAAAAAAATAAATGCTTCGCTTTGATTTGGCTAGTACACTTGTACTAGCCAAATCCTTGTATCTCATCATTGTATCTAAGAATGTGTAGGAGAAGACATCGCAGCAGAAGATAGTGTGGGGGAGGCACCAAGGACATCCTCTTTCAACACTTAAAGGGAAACCATGGTTTACACAATCCTATCTCTCAAACTCCCTGATTCATGAGTTTATTTAATTCATGCCTATCACTAAATTAAACTCAATGAATCATGGTGCTCCATTGATATACATGATTTTCCTTGATTGGCTTGCATATTCTTTATTCCTAGCACATACACCTGTTTCTTGTGAACTTATATATCATTAGGAAAGCATGTTCATCTAAATGGTTGATGAATGAGATATGGTATGATGACATGAACCTTGCTTATTCTGTACAAGTGCTTGGGATGTTTTACTAGAAATAAATTTAGCCTTACAAACTCCTCAGTGATTTATATAATCCTACCAAAGCCATATGTTGTTTACATTGCAAAAACCTTACACATATGCCGCTTATTATTACATTGAGCTTTGTCAAATTGTTGTGACCCTTGTAAGATGCTTTTCATGCTTTTATGATCAAGATCACGTACACTCCACATCCATATGCTAGACTTCTACACTGGAAGTCAGCAACATTCATCCATCCACAAAATAAATGCTCCATATGTTTTGTGAATCTCTCTCCTAGATATTCCTTTAAAAAAGAGACATGGGCTAAAGAAAAAAAAGGGAAAAAGAAAACATGCTTAAAGAGAAATTTATTCTCAAGCATGATGAAAGAGAGAAAAAAAAGATGAGATAGCCATGTTCTTAAAAATTAAGAGGAGAGAGATCACATAAAAAGGAGCTATCATAAATTCCACATACATTCTCCATTCACACACATGCACATCTTGATCAGATTGTATGATTAGTTTCTTCTTGGATCCGGTCTTTGGCTTTGCAATAATATGTGATACAAGTGTGCCTCATATTTTCATTCCCTACCTGAGCTCCACATAAGCCTTTTAGAAGTAGGATGAAAAGAGGCAAAGCAATGCCTTGGTGAGGAAATATACACACTGAGCGATTTGAGAGAGTCATTTGAGGAGTCAAGTAAGGCTAAGTTTTTAAAAATTTATCAAAAACCAAGTTACTCTACATAATGAGTTGAGGTGATTCGAATCAAGACCGTTCCATTTCTCAACCATCCAAGGTGACATGATAGACACTTCAGAAAGTCACAAGGGCAGGTATGTCATGGAATAACTTATATGCTCGCATCATATCTTTTGGAATCATGTTGTTCTCTACCTTAGTCATGAGCTTTACTCGAGGACGAGCAAAGGCTAAGTGTGGGGGAGCTTGTTGACGGTCGTTAAGTGCTACTTTTGATCGTCAATTCCTGCCAAATATATGTCAAATATGATCACCAAACATAGTGGTAGGGTTTATTACTGACTATTTCCACAAGTTTTGGTATTTTATCATGTCATGCAGGAATTCACACATTAGTTTGAGATGAATGCGGAAATATCATCATCACGAAGTATCTTGAATGGCAAGATGGATTGCACCACTGCGTAGAGCTCGTCGAGACGATCAAAATGAATATATATTTCATATTTTTTGGAGCTCAGAAGAAAAAGATGCAAAAATCCCATTTAATATGCAGCGCTGACGTCATCGCTGACGTCAGCGCTGCCGACGTCAGCAACCGCAGCCAATCCCGGCGCGACGCGTGGCAGCTGCAGCGCCAGCGCGCTCGCGCGCTCGCCCGCGTGCGGGAACCGGCCTGAGGGGCCCACGTGGCGAGTTGCCACTCGCGCCGCGCTTGCAGACGCGCGCGTCCGCGCGGGAGGCGGGGCGAGCCGGCCGTCAGGCCAGGTGGCGTCGCAGGATTGGTTCCGCCACGGTTTTCGGCGCGGGTCAGCGCCCGCTCTTCCTCGGTTTTGCACGGTTCGACACGGTTTTTCTCCGAGATTGTCCGGTTGTCTTCACCGACGCTGCACAGGAACGGTTTTGGTCCGGTTCTAGGTGTTGCCGACGTACAGATGCCGAGTATATCCGGTTTTGCTTCGGTTCTTTGACCCAGACTGCCGGTTCTGCGCGGTTTTCGCCGGTTTTGGTCTCCCACCGCCTCCAGAACGTCGGTGGGTGCCCCAGGGAGGTCGGTTTGGTGCCAGGTGTCGTGAAAAGAGGTGGGGTACCCCCTAGTTCCTAGGGGGGAATCTCCACATGCCCAAGTTTGCTCCCTCTATAAATAGAGACCCCTCCTTCACTCCAAGACACACAGAGAAGACACAAGATCAAGCGAAGCTCTATCCAGTTAGTAGAAATAGGTGAGAGTTGAGGTGCGAGCCGGGAGAAGCCGGAGCTGTCGGCTTCCTCCCTTCTTCTTGTACTTCGGCGGATGCGGCTCAGGTTCGAGTAACATCCGGATATTTTCTATTGTATTTCTGGATTAATATTTATTTAATATAGTTCAAGCTTTACTTTATACTTGTGGGCTCCTTGCTGTGATAAGTGTCTTAGTAATTATAAAGCTAAGATAGTATTTAATTGAGTATACGTGGTGTATAGTCTTTTGAATACCTTGGAGTGCGCCTAGTGCCACGGATTTGTAGTGGTAGCCCCAGGTGGTGACAGCCCTGACGGCCTACGTAGTCCACCACGTGAGAAGTACTAGAGTTCAATAGGACCATTGCTTGGCTTGCTTAGTCCCCTTCGCATCCCTTTCCGGACTTTGACGGTTGAGCGTCCCGAAGCAAGTAATATCGTAAACACCTTGAGCTAATCCTTAATTATCCAGAATACATAGAAATAACCCTCTCTACCTTCTACAGAATTATTCCTTCTCTTGTCCTCGGTCGTTCTTAATTCTTAACTAATACACACACGTTCCCTGTGGATTCGATACCCTGGAATACTCTCGGGTGAAAGCTACAACGGTATCTGTACGCTTGCGGATTCATCTGTAATCGTTAAAAATACCAACACCGCCTACTGCCGAGCGGTCCGCGAACTGGAAGACAAGTTCCTCGGCCTCGAGCTCAAGCATGTCCAACGACGATACAACGAAGCGGCCGACACCCTCGCCAAGGTGGCCTCCAATCGGAAGCCCGTCCCCCATGGTGTTTTCGCCAAAGACCAGTACGTCACATCAATCCGGCTAGACGACGAGCCACCAGAGCCTCCGACACAAGAGGAAACGGAAGTGATGGAGATCGACGCAGTACCGGAGCCCAACCTCGAAGATCCCGACTGGAGGATCCCGCTCCTCGAGTGGATCGTACACGGCAAGCTCCCATCCGACAAGACTGAGGCCCGTGAATCGCACGCTGGGCCAAGACGTTCACGCTCATTGAAGGAGAGCTCTACAGGCGAGGCACCTTTGGCGTCCTGATGCGGTGCATTCCAACCGACCAAGGCAAAGAGTTGCTGCGGGACATCCACGCAGGAGCCTGCAGGCACCACGCTGCGCCGAAGACTCTTGTCGGGAAAGCTTTCCGACAAGGATTTTACTGGCCAACCGCGGTCGCCAATGCCAAGGACATCGTACGCAGCTGCGAAGGGTGTCAGTTCTACGCACGACAAACTCACCTCCCGGCGCAAGCCCTACAGACCATCCCCATCACCTGGCCCTTTGCCGTGTGGGGTTTGGATCTAGTCGGGCCACTGAAAAAAGCGCCCGGGGGCTTCACGCATCTCCTTGTCGCCGTCGACAAGTTCTCCAAGTGGATCGAGGCCAGGCCCATCAGGCAGGTTCGCTCACAAGAAGCTGTCCAGTTCTTCACCGACATCATCTACCGCTTCGGAGTCCCAAACGTTATCATCACTGACAACGGCACCCAATTCACGGGCAAGAAGTTTCTCAACTTCTGCGACGCCAACAACATCCGAGTGGATTGGGCCGCCGTCAGCCACCCAAAAAACCAACGGGCAAGTGGAAAGAGCGAATGGCATGATCCTGCAGGGACTGAAGCCGCGAATCTTCAAACGCCTCGAGAAGTTCCGAGCAAGGTGGGTCGCAGAGCTCCCGTCGGTCCTTTGGAGCTTGCGGACTACTCCAAGTCGGGCTACCGGCTGCACGCCCTTCTTCATGGTGCACGGGTCCGAGGCGATCCTCCCGACGGATCTCGACTACGGCAGCCCAAGAGTTCGTGCCTACGACGACGAGGGGAACCAATCCTCCCTGGAAGACGCCATCGACCAGCTGGATGAAGCACGCGGCATCGCCCTCCTCCACTCGGCCAAGTACCAGCAGGCCCTACGGCGGTACCACGACCGCAACATTCGAAGCCGGGCCTTTCAAGTCGGCGACCTCGTCCTCCGACGAGTTCAGAGCAACCGCGGCCGCCACAAGCTGTCGCCGCCATGGGAAGGCCCCTACATCGTCGACCAAGTCCTCCGCCCAGGACTTTCAAGCTCAAGGACGCCGACGGCCAAGTCCTTACAAACGCTTGGAACATAGAGCAGCT
>CM014273.1:56270471-56285608 GCA_004135705.1 Alloteropsis semialata
CTCACGCCCCTGCGGCTACGGCGCTGACTTGCGGGCAAAATCCAAGTCCTCGGACCAACGTATCTTTCCCGAGAAGCAATAAAGGAATCGCCTCGACTAGTTGTTGCTTTCAACGTATCGGGCTGCTGTTTGTCATTGTTCGAATCTTCTGAAACTGCTCAGGGGCTGCGAGTCCGAGTGCCCAAACTCCCGAGTTCCTACGCCCCGGCGGCTACGGAACAGAGTCTGACGGGCAGGCTCCCGCGCCTTACCATCTCGACCCATGACCCCAAAAGCATTCGAAAGAAAATGGAAATGGCAAGCAATAGACAAAAAACACGAGTTTTTAAGCAACAACGAATACCCTTCAAGGGGGAGTCAAGTTCATTACAATATAAAATGGCTAAGTCTCCTACTTTCTACTCTATTTACAGCCCGAGATCCTTCAGGGCGACGTCGACCATCTTGTCAACAAAGGAGGAGGACTCGGCCTCGATTTCATCATATTCGTGGTCCTCATAGCCAGGGGCCCATCCACCTTGCAGACACTCCCGCTCCATGCTCGGGTAATGCGACAAGAACATGGCGACGATCTTCCGCGCCACGCTCTGCGCGAGATCTGTAGCTTGTGCCCGAGTTCTTCCCGGGACAAGGGCAAGGCGCTCCACCAGGGACGGGCCGCTGCCGACATTGAGCTCCTCGAACAGATGCTCGACGGCCTGAACCAGAGCCTGGTGGACTCCGGTCTTCTCCTCGAGGGCCTTCTGGGTCTGCTCGGCCTCCTCCCTCGACTTCCGGAGATCCTCGACCACTCCTGAGAGAATCGCCTCGGCTGAGCCACCAAGGAAAAACAAGGGGAAGGTCGAGGGGAAGTATGACGCTTACTTGTCATCTCCTTCTCCAGCTGATGACCGACCCGCACCAGCTCCTGGTTCGTGGCAAGGGCCCTGGCGACCTCGCGCTTCTCCGACACCAAGTTGGCCTCCAGGCCGGCCTTTTGGTTTCGCAGGACTGCGTTGGCAGACAAGGCTAAGCAAACTCGCGGCCACTCGGGAAGTACAGAAAGCAATAGCCCGACAAGAAACAAGGAAGGATAGCTTACCGAGGATCTCCTCCTCCCTCTTCTGGGCGACTTCTCCGAGGCGGGCCCCCTCATCCTCTGCGGCCTTCAGCTTCCCGGCCAGCTCGACCAACTGGTTGTTGGCCGTCTTGAGGTCAAGGTCGCGGTGCTGGACGTCTGTCTGGAGGTCCGTCACCTTCACCTTCAGCCCCTCGGCCTCCCGCACGGCGGCCTCCTTTTCCCGGTCGGAGGCGTCGGCAGCCGCCAGCGCCGCCGCCACCGTCTTCTCGGCCTCCTCCACCTTCGCCTCGAGGGCGACCCTGTCCTCCTCGGCGTGGGCAAGCACCTCTGTCCTAGCCTCCTGGGCCTCGGCCAGCCGAGCCTCGAGTTGCTCTTTCTCGGCCTTCAGCTGCTGGACGGCGTGCCACAGCCCGGCCTCCCGGCGAAGGAACAAGGACTTCTCGGAGCTGCGCTCCATGATTTTCTGTACGAAAGCAGAAAGAAGAGCAGTAAGATACTCCCCAAAACGGCGCCACCTTACAAACCAGAAGGAGGGAACCTGAGAACTTACCCGGGAAGGCTTGATGATCATCTCGTTGAAGATCTCCTTCATGTTGTGGAGGCCCTCCGCGAGAAGATGACACGCTCCCTCTCTGACCCGTTGTCAAGCTCGAAGACGGGACTCCCCGGGTTCTGACGATCGTACCACATCAACCGACCCTCGCACGGCAGGTTCGGGTTGTTCTCGATGGGTACGATGGTCTGGAAGCGACGATCCATCGTCATCATCCCCGGAGGGTCCCTGAAGGAGTCCAGAACCCCACTCAAGGGGCTCGAAGGCCTCGGGGGCTCCGCAGCTGGCCCCTCGCTGGGATCGCCGTCGATCCTCCGAGAGCCATCCTCTGGCGAGTCCTCGAGCACGACGACCTCTGGGGGAACTACCCCGGAGGAGGGCTCGGGGGCTGCAGCAGCTGTCGCCGCCGGGATGGCGACGTTCTGGAGGGCGCCGGTCGTCCCCGCCTCCGCTTCCTCGGGGTCGGCCGCGGTCCCCGGAGGGGTAGCAACCCCGCGGCCATCTGCCCCGGCAACAATCTCCTCGGCCCCGGCCAGGGCCGCGTCACAAAGCAGGGCGACCTCCCCTGCCCCAGGGTGGCTCGCCGCCTCCTGAGGGGTAGGAAGGGCCGCCCCCACCAGCTGCTGCTCCAGCTCGGCTTGGAGCGCCGCGACAGCCGCCTCTGTGGGAACCGTCTGCGTGACAACCAGGCCCGTCGGGAGGGCACCTCCCGGGCTGTCACCACCGCCCTCAGGCACCTCCTCAACGGAAGGCGTCTCCCTCCGTGTCGCCTCCTCGGCCTGCTCCGCCGCGGGCCTTGGTGTCTGCGCTGCCGAGCGCAACTTCTTCTTCGGCGCCGTCTCGAGTGGCTTCTCGGCTCGGCTGGTGTATCACAAGTCGAGGAGTCCGACTGAGGAAAAAGGCAACTGTGGAAACAGAAACTACTCGAGAAAGACAGAGCGTGACTCACCTCGACGAGACGGTCCGGGTCCGCTTGGCACTTGCCGGCGTCGGGCCCCGCGGGGACGAGGGCCTCTTGGACCCCGCAAGCGTCGTCGGGGCGGGGGCCGCCTGCGTGGTCTCGGCGCTCCTGCCCGAGTGGGGCGCCGCCTGGCCAGTCGAGCCTCCTCCTTCAACTGGGGACGGATCCGGCCGCCCCGCCGTGGCCCTCACCGGGGCGGAAGGGACCCGCGCCTCCACCGTGGGCGACGCGGGCGAGGCACTGCCCCCGACAGGATTTGCCCCTGCGGCAGGTGCGGGCGTCCGGGGTGCGTCCCGCCCTCCGCTCTGCGCCCGTGTTGTCTGAGGGGCTGGCGGCGGCCGCCTGTCGTCTCGCGGCGCGGACCTCTGGGGAGAGCGCGACGCCCCCGACGACGAGCCACCCCTGTGGGCGCGCTCTGACGGGTCCCGGCTCCTCTCCCGACGCGAGGAGGTCGCGTCCCGACGAGGGTCCGCCCGCTCCTCGGACGCGCGGCGGGTGACCGGAGGCGTGCGGTCGCGCCGCTCGCGCTGGCTGTCCTCAGAGGACCGTCGATGCCGGCCCGACCGGGAACTCTCGCCCCTCCCCGCGTCCGGCGGAGGCGACCTCCCTCTCCCGCTAGACCTCGGCTGCTGCGCCGAGGGCAAGGCTGTCACCACAGCGACTGCCCTGAGCTTCGTGGGGGGAGCGTCCTCGTCCTCATCCTCCGAGTCGTCCTCGCTCCTCGAGTCCCCATCCGCGGGCTCCGACTCGGGGTCCTCGTCCTCGGAGACTCGGTCCCCCTTCCCCCTCCTCCTGGCCCGCTCGGCGTTTCTCTCCCGCTTGGCCACCTCGCGCTTCTTCCACTTCTCCCGGCGGTCCTTCTTCTCCTTGGCCCGCTCGGCGGCAGCCCGATTCTTCGCCCGGTCCTCGGGAAGTGGCGGCAGGGAGAAGGAGCAGTCATTGCTCTTCACCTAAAGGACTAGGGATCAAAAGATCGAAAAAAGTACTCAGGATTGAATTCAAGACGGATGAAAGAATCCTTACGAGGGCCCTGGTGTTGGCGTTCGGCAACATCGGAAGAAGGTCCCGCGGCGGGTATGCGGCATGGGCCCTCCCCACCGCTGCCGTCACCCTACGCTCCACCTCGGTCTCCGAGGGCAGGGGGTCCATCATCACGGTCCCCACGAAGGGGACCTTCTCCGGGACCATCTGCCATATCTGGAGGGCGTGCCGTCTCAGCGGTACGATACCTCTCGAGAGGTACCCGCCGATGACCTCCGCCACGGACACGTTCCTGTCCCGGAGTCGCGCAAGGGCCTTCCAGAGGTTCCCGAGGAGTTTCTCCTGGAGCCTCTTCTCGGGCCCGTACCCCCAGTTGTCGGGCGCCTTCTCGAACGACCTCCCGGTGTACTCCGGAAGAGGATTCTTGGGGTCGTTCTTGAGGTAGAACCACCCGGGGTGCCAACCCTTGTTCGAGCTAATCAGGGACCCCGGGATGTAGTCGCGCGACCGTCCCTGCTTCAGCTTCAACACGGCGCACCCGACCATTGCAGGTCCGCCGCCTTCAGCAGCTTGCAACACGAACTTGAAAAAGTACCTGAAGAGGTCCCAATGGGCCTCCATCCCCAGGTACCCTTCACACAGTGCCACGAACACCGCCATCTGCTGCACCCCGTTGGGGTTGATGTGCTGGAGCTCCAGCCCGTACTCGTTGAGCACGGCGCGGATGAACCTTCCCGCGGGGACGGAGAACCCGCGCTCGTGGAAGGCGACGAGAGAGACGACATACCCGGCCGGCGGCCGGGGGGAGTCGTCGACGCCGGGCCTCTTCCACTCCTCGGCCTCTGTCAGCGGCGGAAGCGAGCCGTCCCTCACGAGCCCCTCCAGCTGCCTCTGCGTCACCCTGGAGCGCTCCCAGATCGACATCGCGACGTCGCCCGACGAAGAGAACGCCAGCTGTGGGGGGGGATTCGGCCTCTCCTTCCTCGGAAGAGCGCGAGCGCGGCGGCGGCGGAAGATGCGAGAGGGCGAGGAAGACGAAGCGCGCGACAGAAGGCGAAAAGCCAAGGTAAGGAAAACCCTTGGCGGCCGCGGCGCGAGACTATAAGAAGGGGAAGACAGGTGAAATGGGGCGGCGGCGTTAAATGCGCGGGACCACCTTCGGCGCGTCGCGACGTGCGCACGTCGCTTCGCCTGACGGCCTGAAAAGGCGCACCCGCCCCCCACGCGGCGAAAAAGCCGGCCAGCGCCTCCACGCTCGGCCCACCAATGGCCGGGTAAAGGCCCGGCCAAACAAGCTCCGTGCCCCCGACGAGCTCCATGTCCCCGACAAGTTTCGAACCCTACACACCCCCGACGACCTCCAAGACAAACTACTCGGATTCAAAGCCTTAACAAGAGCATCTGCTCTTCTCAAGGCTCGGGGGCTACACCCGGCGGGTGCGCTCGCGCGCCCCCACCGGAAGAACCACGACTCATCACTTCTCCACCACGGCTAAACCTGGGCGAGAGTCCCTTACTCCCCCCAGGCTCAGGGGCTACTGACGAGGGTCCAGATCAGGGGTACCCGATCTACCCCTTAAATCTACGACGTGACGATAATCAACCTTCCAAAAATCAAAAGCCTAAGACCCAAATCAAGCAGATCCTCCATACCCAGATAGCTCGGAGGTCGCCCGAGGAGTCTCCGATTCGCCCGAGGAGTTTCCGCCTCCGACTGGCTCCCGATTCGCCCGAGGAGTCTCCGTCTCCGAGTGGTCTCCGTCCCGCCCGACTAGACTGCTCGGCTCCGCCCCGCTTCGGCCCATCCGGTGCCGTACCAACTTGGTACCCACCGTGTCAGGGCATGATGGGCCTCCGTCCTTCGCCACGGCAGCCACAGAAGCACCCGTCTCATCCGAACAGGAACACTACAGTTCCGGAGAGACACGCATGCAGGACACCTGCGACCCAAGAACGACACCTGGAGCCCGGCGAGGACACCTGGAGTCCGAGTCGGCACAGTACAGGTCAACCACGACCCGGCAACCACCCGGAGACTTACCCGAGAAGCCGCCTACATCAACCACCCGGGCGAGTACGACCCCGGGTCAAGCGGGGCGCCCACTCCGTCAACACCTACTCCGCGTACGGCTCGGGATGCAGGATGGGGTTAAAGGTCTCGGGGCAGTAACTCTTGTTGTAATTTCCACTTTTTACCTCCCCTCATCCTTTTCCCCTTGAGACTATAAAAGGGGAAAAGGGAGCATCAGTAGAGGGGACGAACGGCTGACCAACACACAGCACACTCACATGCATCACAACACCACACAGGGACTTGGGACCGTCTCCCTCTCCCGACTAGTTTGTAACCCCTACTACAGACTTGGGCTCGAGAACACCGGCTCTCACTGGACGTAGGGTATTACTCTCCGGAGGCCCGAACCAGTCTAAATCTCCTGTGTCTCTTGAGCCACCATCCGGTGCCCTGACACGCGATCGTAGAAATATTACTTGCCGGCGGTAGAGAACCCCGACAAGTAGGATTGTCCCAAATTGAAGAAAAAGAGGGACAAGCAAGGTTATGGCAGCAAGGGTGAGAATTCTTAAGCAGCTAGTGTGGCAGTTGCAGATGGTGATTTAGTTGGGTCTGGTGAGTTACTTGTTGTCAGTGCAGATAATCCTTCAGTTGGGCAGTGTGCTTCTAGCGTCTCAGCTGATTGTGATATGAGTTTCAGCATTGGTTGGATTCTTGATTCTGCTTGTTCTTATCATATGTGTCCGCACAGAGATTGATTTTCTACTTATGAGCCATTGAATGGTGGTTCAGTTTCTATGGGCAATGACACAAAGTGCAGAGTTGTTGATATTGGCACAATCAAATTCAAGATGTTTGATGGTATTGTTCGTATACTCACAGATGTTCACCATGTGGTTGGGCTGAAGAAGAATTTGATCTCTTTTAAGGCACTTGATCGAAAGGGCTACAAGTTTGTGACTCATAGCTATCAGATCAAGGTTTTCAGGGGATCCTTGTGTGTGATGAAGGCTCTTACTACTCCTGATACAGATGATCTATATTTCTTGCAGGGCAGTTTGCTTACTGGGTCAGCAGCAGTGGCTTCTAGTTCCCAGGTTGATGATGACACTATGACTACATTGTGGCATATGAGATTGAGGCACATGTCAGAGCGTGGTATGGCAGAGTTGAGTCGTCGTGGTCTGTTGGGCAGTCGGAAGACATGCAGTTTGCAGTTCTGTGAGCATTGTGTTTTTGGGAAGCAAACTCGTTTGAGGTTCAGTAGGTCAGTTCACACGACGAGGGCCATTCTTGATTATGTGCATATTGATTTATGGGGTGAGGCACCGGTAACATCTATTGGAGGTGGAAAATATTTGCTAACCTTTGTTGATGATTTTAGCAGGAAGGTTTGGGTCTACATCTTGAAGTCCAAAGATGCGACATTTGCTCGTTTCCGCCAGTGGAAGGCTATGGTGGAAACACGAACATAAAGAAAGGTCAAATATTTGAGATCAGACAATGGCACTTAGTTCCGCTCGAGAGAGTTTGAGAAATATTGCCGGGACGCTGGCATAATTCGACACTACACCACAGTTGGCACTCCACAGCAGAATGGAGTAGCGGAACGTATGAATAGGACACTGTTGGAGAGGACTCGTTGCATGCTCTCTCATGCCGGGTTACCACAGAGTCTTTGGGCAGAGGCAGTTACCACAACATGCTACTTGGTTAATCGCTCGCCATCGACAGCCATTGATTGTAAGACACTAGAGGAGGTGTGGTCTGGCAAGCCACCCCATTATGATCACTTGAAGGTATTTGGTTGTCCAGCGTATGCTCATATTCGCCATAACAAGTTGAAACCTCGAGCTTTGAAGTGTGTCTTTCTTGGTTATGGTGATGGAGTTAAGGGGTATCGTTTGTGGTGTAAAGATGCAAAACCCACAAAGGTGATTGTCAGTAGAGATGTGACCTTTGATGAGATGGCGATCGTTACTCCAGCTTGTCGGAAGTTGGGAGAGGCTTCCACTTCAAGTGGAGCTCCTTCAGGTGGTGATTCAGAGGCAGAGCAGGTAGCTCAGAGGGTAACATTTGAGGTGGAGACTCCAGTGATCGAGTCTACTACAGCTGACACTCATCAGCGGCAGGAGGAGCCATTGTTGTCAGAGTCTGCAGATGGTATTCAGGGTGACACAGATGAGGCAGATTTTGAGATACAGTTGATGGTCAGTCAGATGATACAGTTTTGGGTGGAGCTATAGAGGCTTCAGACTCTCCTGTTGTACATCATTCACAGAGACAGAGAAAACCACCAAATCGCTATGGAGAGTGGGTCACACCAGTAGCGAGAGGTAGAGGTACATCTGCTTTCGCTTTGACTGTTGCTGAGGATATTGTTCATGATGAACCAAGCACTTATATGGAGGCAATTAGTAGTCCTCAAGCAGCTAGTTGGGTCCAGGCTATGGCAGAGGAGATGGAATCATTGCATAAGAATGGTACTTGGGACTTGGTGTTGCCGCCCAAAGGGCGTAAGATTGTTGGTTGTAAATGGGTGTTTAAGCTCAAAGATGCTTCTCCAGATGTCGTTGCTCCAAAGTACAAAGCTAGATTGGTGGCAAAAGGCTTCGGTCATAAAGAGGGAATTGATTACCATGAGGTATTTTCTCCAGTTGTGAAGCATACTTCAATTCGGGCTTTGCTAGCTTTGGTTGCTCTATTTGATTTGGAATTAGAGCAAATGGATGTGAAGACAGTTTTTCTTCATGGTGAGCTTGAGGAGGAGATCTTTATGGCACAACCAGAAGGTTTTGTGGTTGAAGGCAAAGAAAACCATGTTTTTTTGGTAAAGAAGTCATTATATGGCTTGAAGCAATCTCTAAGGCAATGGTGCTATCGTTTCGATTCTTATGTTACTAGCCATGGTTTTGAAAGAAGTTCATATGATGCTTGTGTGTTTCAGCAGGTGCTTGTAGATGGCTCAAGGGTGTATATGTTGCTTTATGTTGATGACATCCTTATTACAGGAAAGAGTAGATCTGCTATTGATGAAACAAAGGTCATGCTCAAGAGTGAGTTTGAGATGAAGGATTTGGGTGCAGCTAGGAGGTTGTTGGGTATGGATATTCGCCGTGACAGGTCTGTGGGTAGACTTTGGCTTTCATAGAGTCAATATATTGAGAAGGTTCTGCATCGGTTTCAAATGTCACAAGCGAAGCCTGTTTCTACTCCATTAGCACCACATTTCAAGTTGTCTTCTTCATCAGGGCCATTGGATACTGAGGAGGAAAGGTACATGTCTGGGGTTCCTTATGCTTGTGCTGTTGGCAGTTTGATGTATGCTATGGTTTGCATGCGTCCAGATATTGCACATGCAGTTAGTGTGGTGAGCCGCTTTATGTCAAAGCCAAGCAAAGAACATTAGAAGGCAGTACAATGGATTCTCAGGTATCTTCGAGGCACAAGCAAATATGGTTTGATGTTTGATCAAAGGGCAGCAAATCCGGAACAAGTTGTGGGTTATTCTGATTCTGATTTTGCTGGGGATCTTGATGAGAGGCGCTCCCTCACTGGTTATTTGTTTCAGCTTTGTGGGTCTTGTGTTAGCTGGAGGGCAACCTTGCAGCATACAGTTGCTTTATCAACCACAGAAGCTAAGTTTATGTCTTTGGCTGAGGCAGTGAAGGAGGCTATTTGGTTGCATGGTTTTCTTGATGATTTGGACATTGAGCAAGTTGATCGTGTTGTCTTTTGTGATAGTCAAAGTGCGATTCACCTTGCAAAAGATGAAAAGTTTCATGAGAGAACCAAGCATATTGATGTGCAAAATTTCTTTATTTGGCTTCATGTGAAAAAGAAAGCATTGTATGTTGAGAAAATTGGTACAAAAGACAACCCAACTAATATGTTAACCAAGGTGGTCCCAAAGGCCAAGTTTGAGCATTGCTTGAACTTGGTTGGTATTCGTTCTTGCCCAAGGTAGCTTCCAAGTGGAGCATTGGCGGTGGTGAGTTTGTTACTTGTTGATTTATTCACTTGAAGATGAAGAACTTGAAGATTGAACTTTTGGCATCAAGAACCTTGATGTGTTTGCTATTTGGTTCAATTATCGCTGAGGTGGAGAATTGTGATGTGCAGCTCCTGATTTCACCAATTTGGAAGTCATTTAGCTCATTTGTTATGCAAAACAAAGTCTATACATGTTGTATACTGAAATTAGGGCTGTTTGCAACATTCTAAAGCTTCAAGGGCTATTTTATAAAGCTGCCATTATATGGGTCTTCCCCCAACTCGGGATTGAACAGAGAGTTCTATTCTTGAGCTTGGGAGAGAGCTAGGTTTAGGGAGAGGAGAGGAGAGGCTTAGATCCACCAAATCCATCGAATAGAAAGTGAAATCCGTGGGGGATTTGGAGCCTCCCCATCCTTGTTGGCTCCCACCTCTTGTATTTCTTCATCTTATAGTGGATTGCTCGCCGCCGCCCATGGTTTTTCCCTGCAAGGGGTTTTCACGTAAATCTTGGTGTCTACTCTTGATTCGGTATTTTTCCTTGCCATATGTGTTGATTAAGTCACCATCTTGCTTGCTATTGGTCCATATGTGAAGTGGTTGCTTGTATGGATAAGTTGGCATGAGAGGCATATATGTGTTCTTTGATATGTTGATATGAGATGATGGGGATTGATGTTTTAGTGAGCTAGCTGCTGCAAGTATCTGTTATTGAATCATTGGGCAACTTGTGGTTTGATGGTTTGAAGCATTTGTGCTGTTTTTATTCATGCACACAAAGTGTTCGGTGAAATGCTTGTGATAAGTTAGTTTGCTAATTTGATTATTTCGCTGCTCCATTGTTATCACAGTTTTCCATTGACACGGAGTTTGGTCAAATAAAAGTCGCTGGCGGACTTATACATCACATTCTCAGTATAACATTCATCCAGCTATTCTCGTATATATATATACAGCACAGATGCTCAAATAGAGTGACAGTTCGAACAGCACTACAGCAGTCACTGCAAGCAACTCATACAGTAGAGTACTACTGTTTCTTGAGATATAGGCACACAGTACGACTCCACCTATGGGCTATGGCAATTGCCAAACACATACTCGTATATATGAATATAATGATAGGTTAGCAGCTTTCCAACGACGAAAGTGATCACGATGCCGCAGTGGATCGGAGGGTCCGCGTCTCACACCTCCAAGACCACGGCCCGGCAGTGCGGGCACCGTGGATCGATCCGAAGCGCTCGCCTGATGCACTTGGGGCGGAAAAGGTGGCCACAGGCCAGCCTCGCCACCCGCTCTCCGTCGGCGAACTCAGGCAGACAGATCGCGCAGGAGACATACGCGGAGTCCGGCGCTTACGCAGTCCCCTCTGGCGGGAAGGACACCATGTCAAACTGCATGTAGTGCGCGGTGATGACGAGCCTGATTCTGCGGTAAGCCTTGTGGAGCATGAAGAGGACGAAGAGCAGTAGAACTAAGCCAAATATGCTCCCCATCGCGATGACGAAGAGAGCCGTCTGTGAGAACGGCCGGGTGAAGAAGCCAGCACCGTGCAAGTAGCCTGCACCGTCATCAGCAGTGTGCATAGACGCCTGCGGAGCAGCCATCCTGAGTGCGAAAAAAAGCCAATCCAGTTATAGACCCAGTAAGTACTAATATATTAACAAAAAGCTTCTCGGCCATTCTTACAGCAGCAGTAACGAGCTTCAGTTGATAATGCAAATAAGGGAATTATTGCGAGGTAATTTACAATTATAAACGAACACTTTCCCTCTAGAGCTATGCTTTCATTCTTCTTTCAAAAGAAGGAGTCAAATTGATGCGAAAAAAAATGGACTACAATTTACTATACAATACACACCAGTAAGAATGTAAGAACCAACAAGGAGTGGATCCATTTTTTTTAGAAAGAGCATATTTTGAGGGGAAAAAATGTAAGTGAATGGTAATAACTTTTTGTTTTGAAGATCAGCTAGGGCTAGCTTGAGCCTGTAATATAAGTTTGTAGGAGCCCAGAAGAAAATAAAGTGAACTCACTCTTAGCTTGCTGTGGGGGTTGGGCTATTCATTCGTATGGGCTCTTGGTTGAGCATATGTATTCCTATACCCAGAAAGAAAATCGAATGGCTGACCATGAGAGCTCATGTCAAACAACAGGTAAAGATTATTTTTTGAAATGTTTCTTTTTTAGTGAATAATCAAATGAAGGCATTAGCCAATTTCCAGTAGATGCGGTGCTCGAGAGTTTGAACCTTAACCATGAACCCTAAAACTATTTCTTTTGGGTTGGAAGGGGGTGACTATATATTTTCTTTTCTTTTTTATTATTGTTGGGGTTGATCTATTTGAACAAAGTAATATCTCCTATTCAATTTAAAAAGTTGTTATGTATGGACTTTTATGTGGTTAATGATGTCAGGAAGGCACTAACATAGATACACCTTAACTTATATTTCCTTTTCTATTTTCTCCTCCGACATTAATATTGCAAGATAGCACAATTACCTCTTAGGGTCATGATAGTTGAGAGCGCCTCTGAGCCGATAACTTATATAACAAGTGTAGCATATGTTGGATTTAGATAACACGTTCAGAATGACCACGAGACATGTAGCATATATAGTTACAGTAAATAGTGTCAGATAACATGGATATACAAATGTCACTCTAATCGGTGTTTTATTTTGTTTTGTTTTGTTTTGAGGGAAGTCACTCCAATAGAGTGGAAGGGAGCACTGGCGATTGGCCAGCAGTGGGCCGGTCCTGTAGTGAAGGCAACCGGGATGGCCGCCCCGGCCCCCCAAATCGCAAGGGTCCTGACCATGTATAATGTATAACTCAGTAAGTATGCTAAGCCCAAAGCCTTCTAAGCAAATACAAATCAAGTCAGCCCAACATGAAACGTAAACAATGAGCCCAAGTGTATCGTGGAAAAAGTCAACACGGTCCAATTAGTCCCCTCGTTGCTGACGTGGTGCTACATTGGATTGCTGACATGGCGTCACATCAGCAAAATCGTCTTTCGAAATCACCGAGAGGGGTAAATTGGATGGTTTCAATAGTTGAGGTGTTGAATATCCGATTTTTCGGTTGAGGGGAGGTAAATTAGATTGTGTTGGTGTTGAAGGGGGCATCGAGAAAGATCAGCCCAGGATGCGGGTTTTTGCCTCCTCTCAGTCTCAGGATCACCCCCACGGCCCCACCACCAGCATCGCAGATCGCCTCGCGCCCTCGCCCTCAGGCAGTCAGGTCCCGACCATCGGCTTCTCCCCTCCACCGTCCATGACATCCAAGCCACTCAAGATGGAGATCGGTTCAAACATGAAGAAAGCTGGGAAGGATCAATTCCCATTCCCCAACTAAGGGCCTCTTTCTCAGAGTTAGTGGTTTTGTGAGTGAAGTGATTCTCTTTTATTTTCTAGTGTAAACTCTCATAATCAAGAGAAGCTGTATTTTCAGTTTTTAGCCTCTTAGTTAATTTCGTAACATCGCTGAACGAAATCATTAGAGAATCACTTCTCTAAAAAATAACTAGAATCAGTTTTGGAGCTCTGCCAAACAAGACCTAATTCTGTGTGTATTCCTATACAAATGAGATCTCAGTCCCCAATAATTTTGTATATTGCAATCGTGGTTCTTTTTTGTTCTAAAAGTCTCTAGTAGGATTGGCTTATTGTCTTGTTGAGGTAGTGCACATCTGTTCAAGAGAAAGGGATTAGAGATGTAAGTTCATGATTAGCTCGCAAGAAATGGATAGTTGGTGGGATGGCAAGGCAGACACTGCTAGTAAGAAGATAAGTTACCAAGACTGAGAACTTGGTAAATATGCATGCTCAGTTTTATGGGATAAAACATCTCTCACATACGATGAAACTCTCTCTTCTCTCTTCCTGTAATGACTATAGAATAAAAAACCGAGCCAGGTCACCCGTTCAACCGGATAAGCCGTGAACTGGCGACACCACCAAAACAATCGGCTCGAATAAAAGATCGATATAAAGAAAAAAAAAAGAGATGCCTGCAGCCAAATTGGGCTCTAAGCCTCTAACCTACGTCGTAGTGAGCTGAAAGCAGCCCAGCCGACGGCCCAAAAGCAAAAATCAATATAAAACCTGAGAAAAAGTTGTGGGAGATGGGCGCAGTTCAACCGTCCGGCTCACTAGTAGACCACTAAACCATCAAGCGAGAGCGTCATCGGTTCGATGACCGGTCCGACTTTTCATTCTATGATAATGTCATTATCATGTCCACAAAATTATTGATGTGACATATTATTTAATGCTAATAAAACTCTTGGTAAACCACATACTGAACATCTTAAATATATGCCTCCTAATCTCAGAGGCCCGGATCATAGGGCACCTAGTATAGTCAAAGGACACGTCATCCATTTGGATAAAATTACAACTTGGTTTATACAAGCGAGGTAGTATTCTTTTGTATTAGAGAGGGTATATTTTTGCAGTGGATTGAACTAATCCAAGTTGGTCGAAGACGATCTGGGAGGGCCTTAAGTTGGATTTTACATCCAGGGGCGAACCCAGAACAAAATCTTCAATAATCCTGAGCAAACTACGTTTGGCCTCCATTGCACAATACTGTGAGCTGCTCTCCAGCAAGGTTCTGCGATTATTGGCCCTGGCCAAAACAGCTGAGTTATTTATGCGATAACGGATCGCATCTGAACATAACCTCCAGTGCAAAAATTAAAGTGTGCCCTATGCGTTGAAGGACCATGATTATCATCCATGGAATGGTAACAAATATAAATTACTGCACTTACTTGCATGGTAAACCTGAGCATTTTCGTGTGGTACTCCCTCCGACCCATTATATTTGACGTCCAACGTCAAATAAAATGATATGGAGGTAGTATTTGACTAAACGGAGCTGACGCATGGATGAGCTCAAGAGGTGAACCATGAAATTGAGTCAGGGCACTGCTGCAGTGCTGCCAATATGAGCATAGACATTGTTAATGAAACAGCTACATTGCATACCATCAGGTATACATGCGATTTCAAAAAGTTGAGTGGGGGCATGTGCCCACCTTACTTACCAAACCATCCTTCTGGGATGTTTGCCCATGAGGTTGGCACATCAGGAATGGAGTCTGCTTCCCCAAGTTGCCACAATAGGAATGGAATCTTCCTCAGGTTGTCACTTTGCCAGAGTATCCTTAGTCCTTACTTTCAGCTGTCTACCCACATGGAATATTTTTTCGTCGAACCTGTAGGAGACCTGCCTGTCATTATATTAAGGAGGAATGATAGGTCCAGTTACAATCGAGTAAACAAGGACCACATGGAGTTTCTTTTAGGGGCTGTTTAGATTCGGTGAGAAACTTATTTTAAACCGAAGATTAGGACTAAACATGATCTATTATAAAACTAATTATACGGATGGACGGGAAATCGCGAGACGAATCTATCGCCTAATTAATCCGTCATTAGAGATTGTTTACTGTAGCACGACATTGTCTAATCATGGCCTAATTAGGCTTAATAGATTCATCTCACAATTTCACTGGGGGTTATGGAATGAGTTTTGTCAGTTATCCATATTTAATACT
>CM014273.1:56286608-56351142 GCA_004135705.1 Alloteropsis semialata
TACTATGCGCATTGCATATTTTAATTCTAGAGCATTTTTAACCTATTGAATTGATGACGAGTAGAAGACACCTTATTATATGGGAAATTTATGTTTTTAACCCTACTTTGCAGTGCAATTGTGATTTTAGCATTGTTTTTCTCAGCTTTGTGATTTTACCATTATTGTTCACAAGTCAATGCGATTTTGTGCGTAGTCAACAGTCAAATTTGGGGCAAAAACATAAAGACCATAGGCAAAATTGCATTGAATTATGAATAATAAAGGCAAAATCACAAAGTTAAGAAAAAAGGGAAAATCATAATTGCTATGCAAAGTAAGGGCAAGAACACTAATTCGCTTATTATATTGATGCTATAGTAATATTTCTGGAGGGAGCCATGACAAATGTGGATAACTGACAAAACCCATTTCACAACCCAGGTAACTTCGCGAGACGAATCTAATGAGCCTAATTTGGCTATGATTAGACAACGTTGTGCTACAGTAAACAATCTCTAATGACAGATTAATTAGACTTAATAGATTTCTCTCGCGATTTCCCGTCCATCCGTGTATTTAGTTTTATAATTAGATCATGTTTAGTCCTTCTAATCTTCGATTTAGTTTTGCTACAGTAAATTTCATAATAAGTTCTTGTGAAACTAAACACGGCCACAATGGGACTGTACAGGGTCAACGACGCACGCAGGCACTCGACCCAACCAAACCGCCGTACGAATAATTGAATATGACGCCTAGCTAAAAGAGCGACGACAAGCAACAGTGTGTGTTCTTTAGCTTCCTCCATGATAAAGCTAACCTCTGGTCGGTCCTCCTTTCTTGACAGGGCCTTCACCAACCTAACGCAGTCCACCTCAATTATCACTACCTCTGAGCCCATTGCGACGCAAGATGAAGGCCTTCCAGGCAAGCTCGCGCTTCTGCTTCAATCGCACTGGCGCAGTGAAAAAGAACTCTCCAAGGAGAGAAGATAACCTCACCTCTGCTGTTTCTAGCAATCACTCCAACACCCGCCTCTCCCGTCTGCTCAATGTAAGAGCTATCCACATTCACTTTGACCGATCCGCAGCGGAGGTGTCCATTCCAGAGAGTCCTCTCTTCTCACATGTGCACTTCCCTTTGCTATCGCCGGACTGGGAACAGTGTTCTTTCCCTTTTCCAGATATTGCATTCTCTTGCTTCTAACTAATCGTGCCCGTACGTTGCAACCGGAGCAAAAACAAATTATAAACATGATAAAATATAGCAATAAAAACACATATATTAAAATCACCAAAATTAGCAGTAGAGAATATAATGATAGTTTGGAGATATGATTTAAGCAAGTTAACAATATTTAAAATTTTGAATAATTCAAACAAAACAACGCTAGTTCTCAAAAAACAAAGGTGAAATATCAGGATTCAAACTGAGTCCTACCAACTCTATTCTACATGGCCAATGATTTGCTATGAAATTGTTTAATACTGGATGAGAGTAAGGGCCTATGGCTGGAAGTGATTCTCTTTGATTCTCTAGCAAAATTCTCAAAATCAGGATGGAGAATCACTTCACAGAATCAGGAGAAACTACTTTTTTAAGCTCCCAGCCCCTTAGTTCATTTCAGAGAATCACTTCACAGAATCAGCAGAGAATTACTTCTCTCTGAAAAACTGTTTGGCAGAGCTCCTGCTGGATTCAACCGAGAATCAGCTCTGGGAGCTCTACCAAACAGGCCCTAAATTACTATATGCAATTTGCTCCGGTCGCCAATACATAAGTTTCGGTGTTTTATGCAGTATCATAGTGACCGGTGATCAAAGCACGAGTTCAGGCGACACTGCATATGGGCGACGATCTGTTCATCTTTTGATACACAGTCTGCAGTGCATATGGCAGGGTAGTCTATTACATAAACAATAGTTTACTTAAGATAGCATTTTGAAAATATTCTTATTAAAATTTACAAATTTCTATGATGCCAGATCAAAGTAAATTAAATTGATATTGATTTATAGTATCATTTTACAAAGTTTTAGGATTTTTCAAAAAAAAATTGAGTGTAAACTGCTCACCTGACAATTTAAATATATATTTTTTAGAATAGTTTTTAATTACAATCTAAATTTACTATCATGCCAGGTCAAATAAAAATGGGTCTCTTTTGATTTATATAATTTACCTACAAAGTTTATTTTTTTTTGAAAAACCATCTTGAATGTAACCAACTCACATAGCAATTTAAAGTTACTATCATGTGAGATCATAGCAAAATGGATCACTTTTGATCTATAGCATTTGTTTACATAGTTTTATGTTTTTTTTCAAAACTATCTTGACTATAAACAGTTCACCTCACAAATTAAATATAGTTAATAAATATTTTTTATTTTAAATTATAAATTTACCATCATGTCATATCAAAGCAAAATGAGTTGCTTTTGATTTATATTATTTGTTTATAGAGTTTTAATATTTTTAAACTATTTTGGGTGTAAACGGCTCACATAACAATTTATATACAATTTTTAAAAAAATAATTTGAAATATAAATTTAATATCATGCAAGATCAAAGCAAAATAGGTCAATTTCGATTTATAGAATTTGTTTACAAGTTTTAAGATTTTTGAAACTATCTCGAGGGTAAACATCTCACTTGAAAATTTTAATATAGTTTTTAAATAAATATAAATTTACTATCATGCTAGATCAAAGACAAATGGGTCACTTTTGATTTACAATATTTGTTTAAAGTATTTTAACATTTTTGAAAACCAACTTGAGTGCAAATAATTCACATGACAATTTAAATATGTTTTTTTAAATAATTCTTAATTTGAAATCTAAATTTACTATCAGCTAGATGAAAGCAATATGGGTCAATTTTGATTTATAGTATTTGTTTACATAACTTTATGAGTTTTGAAAGCTATAGAATAATTTTACTTAAAGTCTAAATTTACTATCATACCAGATCAAAACAAAATGGATTAATTTTGATTTATTGCGTCTACTAAAAAATTCATGATTTTTAGAATATTATATGTATTTTATTTTGATTTGCTTAAATTATTTGAAGGTAGTGAGGTTCCAACACGGTGCGCCTGAGAGGGTGGCAGGGGGGCGGACGGACGGGGGAGGGGGAAGTGGACCGATGTAAAGGTGGGGGAGACGAAGGTGAGGCAAAAAAAACTGTGAAATTCATTTTTTTAGGTGTAGAGAAGAGATTTTGCTAGCTCTATCGTGCTCCAAATATTGATCAAGGACGGAACCAACTCTTGAACTAATGTATGAACTAAGTTATAAATGCCGAAGTGCTCAATTGTATTCATCTCAGGTTGCAGCACATATACAAAAGGAGCAGGAGGCTGTGCAACCGATCATCCTACATGCAAGGATCACGATAGGAATCTAGGAGTACAGGATTACACGTTAAACTAAGCACTAGCTAACTAATGACCTGCCCGATTGTGCAGGCCTAGACCTGGTCGCCAACCACACCACCCCTCCCCTCCCCCCCAAGTTTGATCGTCAGCTGGAGCAATGCACAAACTGGATTTGAAGTCACTGAATAGAGGTGATGGTAATCCTTTTTCATGATGTTTGCAAATTGTTGCTACGAGGGCATCTTTTGACCACGAAGCTGGCCAAGGGCTACCTTCTCTCGAACAAACTGTATGTCATGTTCTATATGTTTTGTCCGCCAAGGATGAACTGGGTTTTCAATGAGATAAACTGCTGAAACATTATCACGGTAAATTATTGTAGCTTTGTTGATGCCAACATAAAGCTCGTGAAGCAGATTATGTAACCAACACACTCTGCAGTAGTGTTGGCCACCGCTCGATGTTCTGCTTCCGCAATGGATCGAGACACTGCCGTTTGCCGCTTGGAAGACCATGAGATCAATGAATCTCTGAGGAAAACATAGTAACCCGATGTGGATCGTCAAGTGTCCGGACATCTTGCCCAGTCCGCATCATAGTAGGCTATGAAATCATGCTTGGAGGAAACATTGATTTGGATGTCTGTGTGATTATGCCGCGGGGAAAGCTAAGAAGACACTTAACAAGATGCCAATGAGCATCACTGAGGAGCATGCATGTGCAAACACACATGATTGATAGCATATGCCCTTTCTGGTCGAGTGATGGTCGAAGTGCGCTGACGATGCTGTGGTAGAACGTTGCACCATTACCTGGTTCACCATCTGTTGACGAGAGCTTCACTTTGGTGTCAATTGGAGTTGATGCTCGGCGACAGTTGCTCATGCCGGCGCGGTCAATAATATCTTTGGCATACTAGGCCTGGTGAAGGAAGAAGCCGTTGGCATTGTGATGCACTCGAATGCTGAGGAAGAAGTGAAGGGGACCCATGTCCTTCATCGGAAACTCAATGCTCAGCTTGGCGATGATCTGGTGAAGGAGTGTAGTGGAAGAAGCTGTCAGCACAATGTCATCGACATACAAGACAAGGTATGCCATGTCGTTGCCAGACTTGAACTCGAAGAGCGACGAATCTGATCCAGCGGACACAAACCAAAGGCTGCGTAGGTGGCTGGCGAAGCGATCAAACTAAGCGCGGGGCGCCTATTTGAGACCGTAGAGGGATATGGTGAGGCAGACATGATCCGGGTGTGTACTATCGATGAACCTGGCAGACTGAAAATAGTACACCTCTTTAGCATGCTCATCATGCAAGAACACATTCTTGACGTCAAGTTGATGCACATGCCAGTCGCGCGACGCCGCAAGATGAAGAACCGTGCGAATTGTAGTGGGCTTGACCACCGGAGAGAAGGTGTGATGAAAGTCAATGCCAGCCTTCTATGTGAAGTCGCACACGACCCACCTAGCCTTGCGCCGTTTGAGGGAACCATGAGCGTTGAGCTTGAGACCAACAAATCGCCGGTCTATTTCTCGTGGCCTACGAAAATGTGAGTGAAGCGTGGAACCCATGATGTATTTTGAAGAGAGTGTATAAACTAGTTCTCTTTGTTTTCTCTCAGCTCCCGTTGGGGCCAAGGTGACGACCTTCGGCTCAAGTAGTTAAAAATAAATAGTGGAACTCAAGAGCTAGGAAAATAAGGGCGTAAAACAGTATCGAATTGATAGTTCATCAAGAATCCAACCCCTTACATGGAGGAGTGTGCCCCTTTTATAGGAAGTTCAAGGAATAATTTCCATGCCGATTTTATCCTTGTAAAACCAACATGCCCCTCTTGAGTCGTGACACATGTACAGAATCATCTATAAGGGCAAAATGATAAAATTAAGATAGTCAAATTCGAGTAGTCTTTCTCGCTGCCAAATTGCGCCGTGAAGCCCAGATGAGTCACGCCTCCCTTGCCTCAGTTTGTCTTGGCCTTTTGACTCCTTTGTTCTTGGAAGAAGAGGTTCCCGGTGGTCCAGGGTTGTCCCGAAGGTCAGATCCTCTTGAAGACTGTCACGTCGTTAAGTTGCGGGATCACATTTTTCTCATGGATGCCTAAGGTCCTTTAGCTGACTTGGTTAGGGGTTGAGTGGCACCTCCTTAGGCCAGTCTCAATGAGAGTTTTATTAGGAGTTTCATCAGCATTAAATAGCATGTCACATCAGTAATTTTGCTGACATGGCAAGGCCATTATGAAGAGAGAGGAGAGAGAGTTTCATCATATGTGAGAGGAGGTTCATCCCCATGAAACTCATCCGGCACAGTTATCTAGTTCTCAGACTTGGTAACTGTGCCATCAAACTGTGCACTGAGACTGGCCTTAGATCCTAGGTCAGACTCTCGGTGGGAGCGAATTTTAGGCTGAGGTTAAAAAAGTCCCCTCGTCTGCCCCAATTCCCAAAGCACGTCGAAAGGTCCCGGCTCGCGCTCACATGGGGAATGGCGCCTTCATGTAAGGGTGGGTTAGGGGTTCGGGGATTTTCTCGGCCTGCGTGGGAGGTCTTCTCTTAGTCAATGCTCGAGGGTTTCTTCCTCCCGCAGGTCGAGTTTTTTTTTTCACATTTTTCTCGTGGATGGGCTGCAGCTCGGACGCTTCTCCGGCAATCCGCTTTCTAATTTCCTACAGAAAAAACATCGATAGCAGTAAAAATACCCGAAGGTCACTATTTTGGTTTTCTTCCTCCCGAAGGTCACATTTTGAAGGTGGTCCAAATCGTCCAACTTCGTTCTTCAGATTACTTTGTTCTTGACTAAAATATGTACTTTGTTCTTGACTGAACTTTGTGGAGGTTGGTTTTTGTGATGTGCAGCTCCTAATTTCATCAATTTGGAAGTCATTTAGCCCATTTGTTATGCAAAACAAAGTCTATAAATGTTGTATACTGAAATTGGGGCTGTTTGCAACATTCTAAAGCTCCAAGGGCTATTTTGTAAAGTTGCCATTCTATGGGTCTTCCCCCAACTCGGGATTGAACAGGGAGTTCTATTCTTGAGCTTGGGAGAGAGAGCTAGGTTTAGGGAGAGGAGAGGAGAGGCTTAGATCCACCAAATCCATCCAATAGAAAGCGAAATCCGTGGGGGATTTGGAGCCTCCCCATCCTTGCTGGCTCCCACCTCTTGTATTTCTTCATCTTATAGTGGATTGCTCGCCGCCGCCCGTGGTTTTTCCCCGCAAGGGGTTTCCATGTAAATCTCGGTGTCTACTCTTGATTCGGTATTTTTCCTTGCCATATGTGTTGATTAAGTCACCATCTTGCTTGCTATTGGTCCATATGTGAAGTGGTTGCTTGTATGGATGAGTTGGCATGAGAGGCATATATGTGTTCTTTGATATGTTGATATGAGATGATGGGGATTGATGTTTTAGTGAGCTAGCTACTGCAAGTATCTGTTATTGAATCATTGGGCAACTTGTGGTTTGATGGTTTGAAGCATTTGTGCTGTTTTTATTCATGCACACAAGGTGTTCGGTGAAATGCTTGTGATAAGTTAGTTTGCTAATTTGATTATTCCGCTGCTCCATTGTTATCACAAGTGGTACCAGAGCTGTTAATTATCAAAGGCACAAATTAAGTTGCTGATTTGCTTCAATATGTCAACATTAGAAGTGAGCAAGTTTGATGGCAATGGTGACTTTTGGTTATGGCAAGTAAAAATGCAATCTGTCCTAGTTGACAAGGGTTTAGACATTGCTCTAGAAGAGGTTGATCCAGATTTGGCTAGCACATCAAAAGAAGAGATGAAGAAGATAGATAAGAAGGCATTGGCAGTACTTCGTTTGGCTCTTGCTGATAATGTTTTGAGGCAATTTTGTGAGCAAAAATCTGCTATTGCTCTTTGGAAGAAATTGGAATCTCTCTATTTGGACAAATCACTCTCTAGTCGTTTCTACCTTATGATGCGCTTGATTAGGATGCGTATGCAAGAAGGCACTCCTATCAAGCAATATATTGATGAGTTCAATAGGGCAGTGCTTGATTACCAAAATGTTGCTAAATCTATGGACAAAGATCATTTGGCTATCTTGTTCTTGTGTTCACTCCCAGATTCTTATGATAGCATCAGGGATCAGATCCTTTATGGCACAGATTCTATTGCTATGGATGATATCACTTCTATCCTTTTATCGAAGGATTTGCTTAAGAAGTCTCGTATGGAGAGTCATGGCCAAAGTGAGGGTCTTGTTGTGAGTCGTGGGAGATCCATAGAGCGTGGTCATGGTGGTGGTGATGCTTCTGGCAGTGGCAGGAGGAAATCTAAGGGTCGTTCAAAGTCACGCTCAGGTATGAAAGGTGTTCAATGCAGGTATTACAAGGATTTTGGCCATTTCAATGGGATTGTCCCAAATTGAAGAAAAAGAGGGACAAGCAAGGTGATGGCAGCAAGGGTGAGAATTCTTAAGCAGCTAGTGTGGCATTTGCAGATGGTGATTCAGTTGGGTCTGGTGAGTTACTTGTTGTCAGTGCAGATAATCCTTCAGCTGGGCAGTGTGCTTCTAGTGTCTCAGCTGATTGTGATATAAGTTTTAGCACTGGTTGGATTCTTGATTCTGCTTGTTCTTACCATATGTGTCCGCACAGAGATTGATTTTCTACTTATGAGCCATTGAATGGTGGTTCAGTTTCTATGGGCAATGACACAAAGTGCAGAGTTGTTGATATTGGCACAATCAAATTCAAGATGTTTGATGGTATTGTTCGTATACTCACAGATGTTCGCCATGTGGTTGGGCTGAAGAAGAATTTGATCTCTTTTAAGGCACTTGATCGAAAGGGCTACAAGTTTGTGACTCATAGCTATCAGATCAAGGTTTTCAGGGGATCCTTGTGTGTGATGAAGGCTCTTACTACTCCTGATACAGATGATCTATATTTCTTGCAGGGCAGTTTGCTTACTGGGTCAGCAGCAGTGGCTTCTAGTTCCCAGGTTGATGATGACACTATGACTACATTGTGGCATATGAGATTGGGGCACATGTCAGAGCGTGGTATGGCAGAGTTGAGTCGTCGTGGTCTGTTGGGCAGTCGGAAGACATGCAGTTTGTAGTTCTGTGAGCATTGTGTTTTTGGGAAGCAAACTCGTTTGAGGTTCAGTAGGTCAGTTCACACGACGAGGGTCATTCTTGATTATGTGCATATTGATTTATGGGGTGAGGCACCGGTAACATCTATTGGAGGTGGAAAATATTTGCTAACCTTTGTTGATGATTTTAGCAGGAAGGTTTGGGTCTACATCTTGAAGTCCAAAGATGAGACATTTGCTTGTTTCCGCCAGTGGAAGGCTATGGTGGAAACACAAACAGAAAGAAAGGTCAAATATTTGAGATCAGACAATGGCACTTAGTTCCGCTCGAGAGAGTTTGAGAAATATTGCCGGGACGCTGGCATAATTCGACACTACACCACAGTTGGCACTCCACAGCAGAATGGAGTAGCGGAACGT
This sequence comes from Alloteropsis semialata, assembly GCA_004135705.1. Classification (NCBI taxonomy): domain Eukaryota; kingdom Viridiplantae; phylum Streptophyta; class Magnoliopsida; order Poales; family Poaceae; genus Alloteropsis; species Alloteropsis semialata. The sequence goes on from CM014273.1 coordinate 56,295,466, forward strand.
ATGAATAGGACACTGTTGGACAGGACTCGTTGCATGCTCTCTCATGCTAGGTTACCACAGAGTCTTTGGGCAGAGGCAGTTACCACATCATGCTACTTGGTTAATCGCTCGCCATCGACAGCCATTGATTGTAAGACACCAGAGGAGGTGTGGTCTGGCAAGCCACCCCATTATGATCACTTGAAGGCGTATGCTCATATTCGCCATAACAAGTTGGAACTTCGAGCTTTGAAGTGTGTCTTTCTTGGTTATGGTGATGGAGTTAAGGGGTATCGTTTGTGGTGTAAAGATGCAAAACCCACAAAGGTGATTGTCAGTAGAGATGTGACCTTTGATGAGATGGCGATCGTTACTCCAGCTTGTCGGAAGTTGGGAGAGGCTTCCACTTCAGGTGGAGCTTCTTCAGGTGGTGATCCAGAGGCAGAGCAGGTAGCTCAGAGGGTAACATTTGAGGTGGAGACTCCAGTGACCGAGTCTACTACAGTTGACACTCATCAGCGGCAGGAGGAGCCATTGTTGTCAGAGTCTGCAGATGGTATTCAGGGTGACACAGATGAGGCAGATTTTGAGATGCAGCTGATGGTCAGTCAGAGGATACAGTTTCAGGTGGAGCTATAGAGGCTTCAGACTCTCCTGTTGTACATCATTCACAAAGACAGAGAAAACCACCAAATCTCTATGGAGAGTGGGTCACACCAGCAGCGAAAGGTAGAGGTACATCTGCTTTCGCCTTGACAGTTGCTGAGGATATTGTTCATGATGAGCCAAGCACTTATATGGAGGCAATTAGTAGTCCTCAAGCAGCTAGTTGGGTCCAGGCTATGGCAGAGGAGATGGAATCATTGCATAAGAATGGTACTTGGGACTTGGTGTTGCCGCCCAAAGGGCGTAAGATTGTTGGTTGTAAATGGGTGTTTAAGCTCAAAGATGCTTCTCCAGATGTCGTTGCTATAAAGTACAAAGCTAGATTGGTGGCAAAGGGCTTCAGTCAGAAAGAGGGAATTGATTACCATGAGGTATTTTCTCCAGTTGTGAAGCATACTTCAATTCGGGCTTTGCTAGCTTTGGTTGCTCTATTTGATTTGGAATTAGAGCAAATGGATGTGAAGACAGTTTTTCTTCATGGTGAGCTTGAGGAGGAGATCTTTATGGCACAACCAGAAGGTTTTGTGGTTGAAGGCAAAGAAAACCACGTTTGTTTGGTAAAGAAGTCATTATATGGCTTGAAGCAATCTCCAAGGCAATGGTGCTATCGTTTCGATTCTTATGTTACTAGCCATGGTTTTGAAAGAAGTTCATATGATGCTTGTGTGTTTTCAGCAGGTGCTTGTAGATGGCTCAAGGGTGTATATGTTGCTTTATGTTGATGACATCCTTATTGCAGGAAAGAGTAGATCTGCTATTGATGAAACAAAGGCCATGCTCAAGAGTGAGTTTGAGATGAAGGATTTGGGTGCAGCTAGGAGGTTGTTGGGTATGGATATTCGCCGTGACAGGTCCATGGGCAGACTTTGGCTTTCATAGAGTCAATATATTGAGAAGGTTCTGCATCGGTTTCAAATGTCACAAGCGAAGCCTGTTTCTACTCCATTAGCACCACATTTCAAGTTGTCTTCTTCATCAGGGCCATTGGATACTGAGGAGGAAAGGTACATGTCTGGGGTTCCTTATGCTTGTGTTGTTGGCAGTTTGATGTATGCTATGGTTTGCACGCGTCCAGATATTGCACATGCAGTTAGTGTGGTGAGCCCTTTTATGTCAAAGCCAAGCAAAGAACATTGGAAGGCAGTACAATGGATTCTCAGGTATCTTCGAGGCACAAGCAAATATGGTTTGATGTTTGATCAAAGGGCAGCAAATCCGGAACAAGTTGTGGGTTATTCTGATTCTGATTTTGCTGGGGATCTTGATGAGAGGCGCTCCCTCACTGGTTATTTGTTTCAGCTTTGTGGGTCTTGTGTTAGCTGGAGGGCAACCTTGCAGCATACAGTTGCTTTATCAACCACAGAAGCTGAGTTTATGTCTTCGGCTGAGGCAGTGAAGGAGACTATTTGGTTGCATGGTTTTCTTGGTGATTTGGGCATTGAGCAAGTTGATCATGTTGTCTTTTGTGATAGTCAAAGTGCGATTCACCTTGCAAAAGATGAAAAGTTTCATGAGAGAACCAAGCATATTGATGTGCGAAATTTCTTTATTCGGCTTCATGTGAAAAAGAAAGCATTGTATGTTAAGAAAATTGGTACAAAAGACAACCCAGCTGATATGTTAACCAAGGTGGTCCCAAAGGCCAAGTTTGAGCATTGCTTGAACTTGGTTGGTATTCATTCTTGCCCAAGGTAGCTCCCAAGTGGAGCATTGGCGGTGGTGAGTTTGTTACTTGTTGATTTATTCACTTGAAGATGAAGAACTTGAAGATTGAACTTTTGGCATCAAGAAGCTTGATGTGTTTGCTATTTGGTCCAATTATCGCTGAGGTGGAGAATTGTGATGTGCAGCTCGTAATTTCACCAATTTGGAAGTCATTTAGCCCATTTGTTATGCAAAACAAAGTCTATACATGTTGTATACTGAAATTGGGGCTGTTTGCAATATTCTAAAGCTTCAAGGGCTATTTTATAAAGCTGCCACTATATGGGTCTTCCCCCAACTCAGGATTGAACAGAGACTTCTATTCTTGAGCTTGGGAGAGAGCTAGGTTTAGGGAGAGGAGAGGAGAGGCTTAGATCCACCAAATCCATCGAATAGAAAGTGAAATCCGTGGGGGATTTGGAGCCTCCCCATCCTTGTTGGCTCCCACCTCTTGTATTTCTTCATCTTATAGTGGATTGCTCGCCGCCGCCCGTGGTTTTTCCCCGCAAGGGGTTTTCACGTAAATCTTAGTGTCTACTCTTGATTCAGTATTTTTCCTTGCCATATGTGTTGATTAAGTCACCATCTTGCTTGCTATTGGTCCATATGTGAAGTGGTTGCTTGTATGGATGAGTTGGCATGAGAGACATATATGTGTTCTTTGATATGTTGATGTGAGATGATGGGGATTGATGTTTTAGTGAGCTAGCTGCTGCAAGTATCTGTTATTGAATCATTGGGCAACTTGTGGTTTGATGGTTTGAAGCATTTGTGCTGTTTTTATTCATGCACACAAAGTGTTCGGTGAAATGCTTGTGATAAGTTAGTTTGCTAATTTGATTATTTCGCTGCTCCATTGTTATCACAGTTTTCCATTGACACGGAGTTTGGTCAAATAAAAGTCGCTGGCGGACTTATACATCACATTCTCAGTATAACATTCATCCAGCTATTCTCGTGTATATATATATATATACAGCACAGATGCTCAAATAGAGTGACAGTTCGAACAGCACTACAGCAGTCACTGCAAGCAACTCATACAGTAGAGTACTACTGTTTCTTGAGATATAGGCACACAGTACGACTCCACCTATGGGCTATGGCAATTGCCAAACTCATTCGGTGTTTTATTTTGTTTTGTTTTGTTTTGAGGGAAGTCACTCCAATAGAGTGGAAGGGAGCACTGGCGATTGGCCAGCAGTGGGCCGGTCCTGTAGTGAAGGCAACCGGGATGGCCGCCCCGGCCCCCCAAATCGCAAGGGTCCTGACCATGTATAATGTATAACTCAGTAAGTATGCTAAGCCCAAAGCCTTCTAAGCAAATACAAATCAAGTCAGCCCAACAAGAAACGTAAACAATGAGCCCAAGTGTATCGTGGAAAAAGTCAACACAGTCCAATTAGTCCCCTCGTTGCTGACGTGGTGCTACATTGGATTGCTGACATGGCGTCACATCAGCAAAATCGTCTTTTGAAATCACCGAGTGGGGTAAATTGGATGGTTTCAATAGTTGAGGTGTTGAATATCCGATTTTTCGGTTGAGGGGAGGTAAATTAGATTGTGTTGGTGTTGAAGGGGGCATCGAGAAAGATCAGCCCAGGATGCGGGTTTTTGCCTCCTCTCAGTCTCAGGATCACCCCCACGGCCCCACCACCAGCATCGCAGATCGCCTCGCGCCCTCGCCCTCAGGCAGTCAGGTCCCGACCATCGGCTTCTCCCCTCCACCGTCCATGACATCCAAGCCACTCAAGATGGAGATCGGTTCAAACATGAAGAAAGCTGGGAAGGATCAATTCCCATTCCCCAACTAAGGGCCTCTTTCTCAGAGTTAGTGGTTTTGTGAGTGAAGTGATTCTCTTTTATTTTCTAGTGTAAACTCTCATAATCAAGAGAAGCTGTATTTTCAGTTTTTAGCCTCTTAGTTAATTTCGTAACATCGCTGAACGAAATCATTAGAGAATCACTTCTCTAAAAAATAACTAGAATCAGTTTTGGAGCTCTGCCAAACAAGACCTAATTCTGTGTGTATTCCTATACAAATGAGATCTCAGTCCCCAATAATTTTGTATATTGCAATCGTGGTTCTTTTTTGTTCTAAAAGTCTCTAGTAGGATTGGCTTATTGTCTTGTTGAGGTAGTGCACATCTGTTCAAGAGAAAGGGATTAGAGGTGTAAGTTCATGATTAGCTCGCAAGAAATGGATAGTTGGTGGGATGGCAAGGCAGACACTGCTAGTAAGAAGATAAGTTACCAAGACTGAGAACTTGGTAAATATGCATGCTCAGTTTTATGGGATAAAACATCTCTCACATACGATGAAACTCTCTCTTCTCTCTTCCTGTAATACTATAGAAGAAAAAACCGAGCCAGGTCACCCGTTCAACCGGATAAGCCGTGAACTGGCGACATCACCAAAACAATCGGCTCGAATAAAAGATCGATATAAAGAAAAAAAAGATGCCGGCAGCCAAATTGGGCTCTAAACCTCTAACCTACGTCGTAGTGAGCTGAAAGCAGCACAGCCGATGGCCCAAAAGCAAAAATCAATATAAAACCAGAGAAAAAGTTGTGGGAGATGGGCGCAGTTCAACCGTCCGGCTCACTAGTAGACCACTAAACCATCAAGCGAGAGCGTCATCGGTTCGATGACCGGTCCGACTTTTCATTCTATGATAATGTCATTATCATGTCCACAAAATTATTGATGTGACATATTATTTAATGCTAATAAAACTCTTGGTAAACCACATATATATGCCTCCTAATCTCAGAGGCCCGGATCATAGGGCACCTAGTATAGTCAAAGGACACGTCATCCATTTGGATAAAATTACAACTTGGTTTATACAAGCGAGGTAGTATTCTTTTGTATTAGAGAGGGTATATTTTTGCAGTGGATTGAACTAATCCAAGTTGGTCGAAGACGATCTGGGAGGGCCTTAAGTTGGATTTTACATCCAGGGGCGAACCCAGAACAAAATCTTCAATAATCCTGAGCAAACTACGTTTGGCCTCCATTGCACAATACTGTGAGCTGCTCTCCAGCAAGGTTCTGCGATTATTGGCCCTGGCCAAAACAGCTGAGTTATTTATGCGATAACGGATCGCATCTGAACATAACCTCCAGTGCAAAAATTAAAGTGTGCCCTATGCGTTGAAGGACCATGATTATCATCCATGGAATGGTAACAAATATAAATTACTGCACTTACTTGCATGGTAAACCTGAGCATTTTCGTGTGGTACTCCCTCCGACCCATTATATTTGACGTCCAACGTCAAATAAAATGATATGGAGGTAGTATTTGACTAAACGGAGCTGACGCATGGATGAGCTCAAGAGGTGAACCATGAAATTGAGTCAGGGCACTGCTGCAGTGCTGCCAATATGAGCATAGACATTGTTAATGAAACAGCTACATTGCATACCATCAGGTATACATGCGATTTCAAAAAGTTGAGTGGGGGCATGTGCCCACCTTACTTACCAAACCATCCTTCTGGGAGGTTTGCCCATGAGGTTGGCACATCAGGAATGGAGTCTGCTTCCCCAAGTTGCCACAATAGGAATGGAATCTTCCTCAGGTTGTCACTTTGCCAGAGTATCCTTAGTCCTTACTTTCAGCTGTCTACCCACATGGAATATTTTTTCGTCGAACCTGTAGGAGACCTGCCTGTCATTATATTAAGGAGGAATGATAGGTCCAGTTACAATCGAGTAAACAAGGACCACATGGAGTTTCTTTTAGGGGCTGTTTAGATTCGGTGAGAAACTTATTTTAAACCGAAGATTAGGACTAAACATGATCTATTATAAAACTAATTATACGGATGGACGGGAAATCGCGAGACAAATCTATCGCCTAATTAATCCGTCATTAGAGATTGTTTACTGTAGCACGACATTGTCTAATCATGGCCTAATTAGGCTTAATAGATTCATCTCACAATTTCACTGGGGGTTATGGAATGAGTTTTGTCAGTTATCCATATTTAATACTCCTAATTAGTATCCAAACATTCGAATTTACTGTAGCGATGAAAAAAGTTGGCGAACTAAACAGAGCCTTAGTGTCTGACTCAAAAATTGGAAATTAAGATATCGTGTAGCAAGAGTGCACAAGGTTGATAGCTCAAAGCTACATGAATATATGGAAATATTAAGGAAGCATGGATCTGGCAGCGACTATCTGGTTAGTCACCAGAAACTGAGAGTCTGGGAACCTTGGTAGCCACGCAGCTAGCAGGCCCTCAACTACTTCGTCTTTTGCATACACCTTCCTGCCAAGGAAAACTGGAAAGGATGGCCAGTAGAGGCTGGAGCAAGCTAGTATTGTGTAACTGTGATGATACCGTGCGTGCTTAGTAGAATGAGGGTACCAGCAGACATCATGAATTGACCATGGCTGGCCAGATGCATTTCAACTGCTAGCTGGTGCCAATTGTTGCTAGTGCCCTGTTTTGCAGATGCACTGAGGGCCTGTTTAGTTCACGGTGAAACTTTTGAAACTTCACTATTCATCAAAGGGAATCTTACATGCATGGAGTATTAAACGTGTGTTAATGACAAAACCCATTCCATAACCCCCGGTAACTTTGCGAGACGAATCTAATGAGCCTAATTAGGCCATGATTAGACAATGTCGTGCTACAGTAAACAATCTCTAATGACAGATTAATTAGGCTTAATAGGTTCGTCTCGCGATTTCCCGTCCATCTGTGTATTTAGTTTTATAATTAGATCATGTTTAGTCCTAATCTTCGATTTAGAATTGAAAACTTTCTTTCGCAAACTTTCTTTCCAATCTAAACAGGCCCTGAATATGGGAGCTGGGGTGTAATAGATGCATGGCAGTAGAAACGACCCTCACAACTACACAGGCCATGTGGCAGAGTGGTTGAGGGTCATTGATTTTACTGCTTGTTCAGTATCTCCTTGTTCTACAGTCTGTGTGTAGGTGATACTCTAGTTGCTATGGGTTTGGGTTGTACTGCTGTCCTCTGCTTTTTCATATTTAGTAACCAGAGATTTGCCGGGACTGCCTGATTAATGGAATTATGCTTCCATCACAAAAAAAAAAATAGGAAGTGTGTTCTAGGCCTGTTTGGTTTATGCCCAAGTGAAACATAACTGGTACCAAGTATGGCTCCAAAAATAAATTGGAGGCAAATAAAATGGGAGCGTATGAAAATTATGACCTCAAGCTAAATTCTAGTCAAACATCTCAAATTTGGTCTTAAAAATCTCTGCCAAGACAGTGGACTAATATTTGCAGCACAGACGTACCAAGTTCCAATGCCAAACTCTAGTCAAATCTGGCTATGTTGTTATTTTTTTTGTCTCCACTGAAACTTTACCAAAATGTAGTGAGCCAATAAGAGTAAATGTTATATTTGCAGTGGAGACATTTAGTTTCAGTGTGAAGTAAAGTGTCTAGTTATGGTCAGTACAAAAACATGCTGAAGATCAAAATTCATGTAAGTCAAAGGACGAAATGAGTCAAAGACCACTTCTGCGCAGATCAAAGCACAGTGATCTCTTGCATTTGTAGAGCAAAACAACAAAACCATCAAGCCTATGTAAAAAGAGCAGCATAACTAAATAAACTCCTTACTGCTACATTATTGGGAATTCCAGTTAGAACTATCAGCACACTCACATTGTATTAGCAGTAGGATCTTAACATTTTTTTGGGCAGTCCAATGGGATTTGTTGAATTACAAAATGCACCCACTAAAACATTTTTCAGAACAGAATTCAATATGATTATGTAAGAATGAGAGAATAGGTAAGTTTGTGTACCTGGAGTGGTCAACACAGAAATCTGCCTGCACCACAACAAGATTCATAAATTGAGAGAACTGCATAAGAAGGCACTATGTATGGTGATCATAATTGATGCCTTTAATCTATCATCTTAATACTTAAGTGTTAAAAAAAAGCCACAATACAGCAGTGATCATAATTGATGCCTTTAATCTATCATCTTAATACTTAAGTAATACAACCCTAATCTGAGATGTCACTACCTTAACGGTGGGAGAAGATGCTGAGATATAAGATTTGAGTGTCACGAAGCAGCAAGCGAAAGCTACCTGGCCTCTCCTGCTAGTGATTGGAACACGATCCCTGCAGCAGCAATTCAATTTAACAGCAGAAATTGAGAAGAGAAAAGGATACCCTAATTTGTAGGCAAATAAAATGGAAGCTTATGAAAATTTTGGCCTCAAGACAAAATCTAGTCAAATCTGTCCGATTTGGTCTTCACGAAACTCTGCCAAAACACAGTGGACTAATATTTGCAGTAACAGATGTACCAAAGTTTCAATGCCGAACTCTAGTCAAATCTGGCTAAGCTGTTTTTTTTTATCTCCAATAACTTTATGAAAATGTAATGGTTAATGTTATATTCACAGTGGAAACGTTGAGTTTCAGTGTGAAGTGTATCTAGTTAGTACACCAATTGCGTTAATTTGTTTCTAATCTCTATATGCATGGCGGGAATGTTAATGATGTCCCAATCCTAGATCAGGGGAGAAAAGAGCAACAACAACCTAGAACAGAGGCTTTCAGGTAAGAAAAACGAAAAGTAGAAGCAGTACAAGAAAGTAGCCCTTGTGTTGCACAAGAAACTACCATGAGAAGAATAGACGTGTAAAATATTGTTATTCAACCTAAGCATGATTTTTGCGAATACAGTAATAAAATTCTGATTCCCAATTGTCAAATCATAATGATACTTTTCCTATAAGCGCAATGTATTAAAACTCCATAACTAAAAACAACTGTCTTTTTATAAGCAGAGTTTTTTTTTAATCTTTACCTGATTTTATGAGTTGTAAGCAGAGGGCACTACTGTTACACGCAAGATCCAAACAGACTAATAGAAATTATAGTGCTACAAATGATATCTTAATTAGCCAAACCGCGCTATTTGCCCCGGTTGGGGGAGGCAATCCGCCGACATAGAGAATCCCGGCGGCGATTGCGCGTTGCCGCGTGGGGGTGAGGGGGATGGGGCGCAGCCGCGCAGGGGAGGAAGGAAAGGCAGGACCGCAGGAGAGCGTGCCGGCGACGGGGAAGACGCCAGGCGGCAGGCCAATGCAGGAGAAGGGCGAGGGAAATGGGGACGAGAATGATGTACCTGCGCTGATGTCACCGGTGTGGAAGTCTTGCGCGGCGGCCGGCGGCAGCGGCCGGTGGGGAAACCGGCGGACGTGTTAACCAAGAGAGCAGAGAGCAGAGAGAGAGAGAGGTAGGTTTCTGAAACCACCCAAACCGTCTCCCCAGCTGGATTCAAGAGCCCCGATCCAAGTTTAGATAACCTATATTATCATACACGCAGCAGTTTCTTCTGAATCTCAACTTTCTATTTGTAGTCTCTCCGGAGACATCCGATAAAACTTTCTATTTGTACACAAATTTAGTCTCACGGTTAAGTTCAGTTTAGACGCAGTTTTCCTTTGTGCCCATTGCCGAGCACGCTGATCATTCTTAGGTCTTGCCGTCTACCCATTAGAAACGCGTTCCGGTAACAATGGCACAAAGTTACACAGTAGCTTGCCCATGTTCTAAATTCTGCGAACTTTTCATCGTTTGATCAAACATATTAATCGCAGGCTAATTATCTTGGCTGGCAGTTCAAAAAGGCTAATTAACGAGTTGGTTGCCCCACTCAAGCGACGGGCGGCACATGAGGTAATGGACCGGTCTGGCAGCAGAAAGAAATCGCCAACAGCGGGCGCAGGAAAAAAATAACGTAACAAAAGGATAAGGTGCCGCAACGATGGAGGATGTTATTACATTTAGGGTGTCGCATAGGAATATTGTTGGAGTGTATTTTTTTCTAAAAAACTAAATCTGAACTTTACCAAATAGGGTAGGATAACGCTTGGAGATGCTTTACTCATTACGTGAATACTGTCATTTTAGTCATGTCATGTGGAGGCACATGCGCTGCTGAAGTTTTGGAAAGGGTGGCGCTGAAGATCACTATCCCTACCAATGTTTTTGGTTTGAACTTCACCTTAACTGTACAAGATTTTCTGTGGGATGATTCGTATATACATACATATATGTGCATGAGGATCCTTTACATACAAATTTACTCTTCTAGTTCTTGGTTTTGGTTTAATGGTTTTAGGATAAACATTGATGAATGCTGATCGATGGATATAGTTGAAAACTTTGATTGTTTATTAGAAAACCAATCTAACATGGAGGCTCTTTGGAGGCAAAGTTGACATTATCAAATGGGAGAAAATTCCTTATTTGCCATCCAAATTTACATCCGTTTCCTATTTGCCATTGCGAAAGTTTCCGTCCCTTATTTGCCATTGTGCCAAACTTCAGTTCCTTTCTTGCCATCGCCATTCATTTGTTAGGATAACAGAGTTAGAGACCGCATGAAAAGACCATTTTACCCTCGGTGGAGAATCTGTTGTAAAATTTGACCAACGTTTCCTTTCTTGCCATCGCTTCACGTGCAATCAAATTTGGCTAATATTTCTTGTCTTGCCATTAGCATGTGTCTCACTTTTTGATATAATTAAGAGTGCATAATTATATTTTTTCACACATAAATAATCGGCAACGTATCAGGTGCAAACCAACCTCCCCGTGCAAACTATGCAAACCTCAATCTGGACCACATGATCTTGATCCAAGGGGACGCGTAGAGAGAGGTGGGAGGGGGGATTTGCAAAATCACCGCCCACCCTTAATCACAGCAAGATCACTTTTGCAAATCCCCCCTCCCACCTCTCTCTACGCGCCCCCTTGGATCAAGATCATGTGGTCCAGATTGAGGTTTGCATAGTTTGCACGGAGAGGTTGGTTTGCACCTGATACGTTGCCTAAATAATCATCAATAATTCATCCACAACACATCAGGATCAAGAGACATGACACAGACCAAGTAATGTTGTCTTATGGCCATTAAACAATGTACAGATCACATTACATCATGCGTTCATTGTGGCCAAGCAAAAGGATTAAGTTACTGGATGATAACATGCTAAGTTGTCCATGCATACATATGGTCAGATTCACATTACAGCATAGTTACTCATCCAGAGCACCACCAAAATAAATTAAATAAGCACCCATTCACAGACTAAGCCTTCTTTTACTTCTTGTTGACATTGCTGGGCTACTTGGATATGTTGTTTTACTTCTAGTGCCCATTGCAGGGTTGGGCTGTCAAGTTTCAGCTTCTTTTCCTTCTGTGTCTTCTCCTTCCCTGCGGCCCTTTTCTTCCCTCTAGTTTTGGTTGGTGCCTTCTCTGTTTGTTGTCCAGAATTAGACAAAGCCACAGGATATTCAATGGAGAGGGCCTCAGGCTGATTGGATCCACATCTTGACCTTGACCTGACATGTATACATCATTGAGTACAGGACTAAAAGAAAATAAAATTCAGAATCTAGAACACAATGTGTTGATCATTTACTTGACAGATTTTTCAGAACTTGAGGTGTCACCTCTTCCTTTTTTCTTAGCTGAAACTTCACTGTTTTGGCTATAAAAAAGATAGAATAAAATAAGTGAATGTTACTTGGTTAGTTGTTGCTACTAGTGTTTTAACGGTATGAGGCCTAATCTTTATAGTTTGCTTGTCGTCCATTGTAGAAGCATGTAATCTCCAGGGGCAGTTATCTTCTTCCTTCCTTGAACAATAGGTCCTAAATCTGCCCTTATCACTCTTCTCTGTGTTGTATTCAAACTTATTTTTGATAGCATGTTGAGCTAACACCAACTTAAATACTTCAATACTTGGATATGTGATCCCAACATGCATTGGAGGGTCATCTTTATCATAATCTGCATCTATAGGCTCCATCCCTACTACCTCCTTTTCAGCATCCATCTCAGAGTTCGAACCTGAATCAGAATCCTCTTCTGGCACATAGTCCATGTCCTTGTCCTTGTCCTTGCCCTTGCCCTCGCTTGAAACATCATCTGCAGGCTCTTTGTCCAAGTACATGCCCTCTTCATCAACACCTACATACTTATTCTCTGGTAATGGATTTGCTAGATAATTATCCTCCTCAGGTTCTGAACTTTTTTTCTTCATAGGATGCTTTTGCTCTGGCACATCAGTACCACCAGGCCACTCAGTGATAGGTATATATGGTTCCAAGGGGTCAGTGTACATAATGGCCATGTCAACAACCTTGTGCTCATTGTGTTTGTGAAACATTGCCAACAATTCTTGGTCTGTCCTAACTTCAGGAAAAGATTTCAAATAACCATCATAATAGTGCACATGAACAACTTCCTTGTAACTGTGGCAGAACCGCCCTAATTAAACTGGCTCAAGCATGTTAACCGTCATCTCAATCACTTGATCCGGTTACTCGTGCTTCAGACAGTTCAATTAGACGACCTGTCGGGTCAAGCCCGATGAACCACCGTATTTCCGATCGAACCAATGTGCACAAGGCTCCCTCGAAGGAGAGCACAGATGTTACCAACATTACCATAGATTACAATAGTCCATACTTAAGTCTTACAAGCCAGAGTTTAAAACACTTAGAGTACAAACCAGAGTTCTGAATAAAAAGCGCGGAAGCTAAACGACGAGGTACCATAACATGTTCATAAGCCCGAAGAACATGTCATCAAAGCACACACAACAAGCCAGTTAATCCTCGACCCACTCGACAGTCCAGCCCGTGGGAACGGTCTGACCATCGATGATCCACTGCTCGGAGCCATCGGACACATTGAAATCACACTCTGAAAAACAAAGCCACAAGCAAGGCTGAGCAACTAATACTCAGCAAGACTTATCCGAATATGGTTTATAACACCGACTCCTAAGAATGCAAGGCTTTTGGCTGTGGGGTTCATTTTGCCGAAAAGCAACTAATAGTTGATTCTAACTTTCAAATTTTAGCATCCGGTTCAAAGTAATTATCAAGTATCATGTGAGCATCCTTTCTATAGCAATCATGTTGGAACAACAATAATAATCATAGAACCATCATTATTTACCATTTCCCATTCAGTTGCTTAGTGCTGTACAGCGGACAAGCGGTATTCATAACGGAGAAGTGCCGCGATCATGATCGAATTTACACCTTGCAAGGGAAACCTGGACACACGGCACGTAAGCGCTCCCAGAGCCTTACGCGACCACCTTTCCCATCCTCTCCCGGATATTCAGTCTAAACCCACTAGTCCCGGGTGCAAAGCCCTACTGGTCCCGGACCAAGTAGCCGCAACTACACCCGCCATCCGTCCACTCCCAGAGTAGTGGGACGAAGCCCAAATACCGTTTGATTCAGGTACATCAGTTTACTGAGACCCAGACGTCAGTATGTGCACAGTACATTCAATACTTGCCCAATACTACAATATTTCCACTTGATACGTAGACGGGGCACATCTCCACACCACAGGAGCATGGAACCACGCCCCGCCCACGAGCCTCATGATTTCAACATAAAGTAGATAGCCTATATCTCGCGAGTGATAGGAAATCACTCGACTTCTATCGGTCCTATTTAGCATGGCAGGCTAACGACCTAAACATACTAGTATCTTGCCATAGGAATCCTAGGGATTATGCATCTAGGGTTTCAATCATATCCAAAACGTAAATGCACAATACTTAAGTGATTAGGTTGCATAGTTTTGGAAATAGGGTTATGTTTACGGTGCTTGCCTTCCTGCTCAACAGCCTTGGGCTCTACCGAACTTTGGTTCGGGTCTTCTGGAATGGGATCAGCAACTACAGCGGTCTCCCCTGGGTCAGCAACGGGATCAGCCACCAACTCGTACAAGCCGTCAGCGACTGCGGTATCTACATGAAATGCATCATGCATGAGTGCCATGAATGCAAAGACAATAATAGATATGATGTTCATGTATGCAGTAAAGCAACCATAAAGAATTTACCTATTTAACACATGAGCACTTGCTACACATGTAAATAAAATTAAATATGCAATGCATCAAGGTATAAAGGGTGATTACTACTAGTCATTTTAGCATGTAAAACATAGCTCATGATAACATGAGTGGCATCTACTTATATACCTATGGTTATTTACATATTTCCTTCAACTTAGCTTTACCCCTAACTTTATTCAGAAAATATACTAAGTTTTAGATCATCAAGTTATCCTTTTATAACAGCACACACTCACATGATCATGCCACTAAAGAAGAACTCTAATGTAACACCCTATCTAGCATCCAAAAGAAGCATGCATGACTACTAACAAAAAGATAGCAAAAACATACATAAATTTATCACATGAAACCCTACTGATATTGTCACACCCGATTTTGTAAACAAAACCGAATGACTATCATATGTGCGCCAGGATCAAGTTTACACACATATGAGACTTCATCAGTGATATAAAAGACAGTGCAAAACGTAAATAGAATTAAATACCATTATTACACTCACGTGAAGCGAATAACTAGCAGCGGAACTTCAAAACTTCTCCACAGGCAGCTGACTGGGGGAAACACGTACGCCTAGAAACTCCAAAATACTCCACTGAAACTTCTGACTAAGCCTGAGCCGCAGATAAAGCAAGGTTGAGTACACTTATGGTTGGTACTCAGCAAATGTAGAGCAAAAGCATAATGACATGCAAAGGCTTAACCAAGAAAATAGTTGGCTACTAATTAAATTGCTTTAAGCACTTTAGTTGGTCAAATTTTATTTAGCAGCATAATTACTAAGGTATAAGTATATACCAACCCAATTAAGCATATGGTAAACCATAAGCATCATCAACATAAATGAACCAATTTAATTCTTCTTTTGATATATTAATCATGTGAGGGTCCAGGCCGCTCATGACCGCGAGCACGGCTATTGCAATAGATTTTAGACACTCTGCAGAGGTTGTACAGCTTTCCCCACAATTCGTGTTTCCCATGTCGCCTGAGGTCGCGAGCCTCTTCAACACTTCCTTAGGTGAGGGGCTAGGGATTCACTACGAGGCCTTTCCAAAGACTCCCTCTATGTATGTGTTTGGCCCCTGACCGAACGGGTAATCGGAAGGCGCACCTTCGTTCCCCGCACATCACACACAAACCAAACATCCGCCCAACACACACCTCCAAACACAACATAGAGTTCATCTAGTTACTTAGCCAAGACCAGAGCCATGTAGTATTATGGTTGTACGGGAAATCCTGGGTGGTTCTCCATGTTCCAATTAATCAATGTGGTCTTGGTTTAACATTCTCATCAGATCATATATATCATATATAAAAGATATCACAATATTATTATCTTCACATTTAGTGTAAACCAATCCCAGGTATAGCAACTAAGCAAATGCTACCCAACATTAATATAAAACCCAGGTTAACAAGGTATGATTAAAGAAAACTAGTCATCCTAAATATAGGACCCATCATGATTATAAGCATGCAAGCATAGCGTAACTATAATGTGAAATGAGCATGTCATATGGTTATTAGGACGAAAAGTATGATCAAGAATACACTTGCCTTAAATCCAGCTAATAAATGCTATGGCTCAGGGACTTCTCAAACGAATCCTCGAACAAACCTTGAGAACCACGAACGTTGCTCCTATACGCAATCACGGGGTCACACATGCAAGGAAACAATACAACAAATAAGAAACAATACACCAAACATGGGCAACAGTACAAAGGAACGGTATAAAGGTATAGGTCAAATCCTTACGGTCACGTGAGCTAAAGAATCACTCGAATCGGAGTTGAAACGGTCGAGATATGGTCAAAACGGTGTTCCAGGGGCTTAACTGCGAAGAATAGGAACTTCCAGGGATTAGATTGAAGAAAACCGAGGGCATATACATAATTATGTATAATAACTCAGGGTTAAACATGCAAAAGAGTGAGTCTGGACGACGGGTTAGATAACTTGAAAGCTCAGGGGGCTAAATAGAAGAAATAAGGACCTTCTTGTAAATAGTTTACATAGAGCTAGGACAGCGGGTTGATTACCTCTTCCTTGGGGGTCTCTTTAGCAAAATGTGCAGGGCTGACCGGTACGTTGATCGGTTGACTTGATCTGAGACCGTTGAATGCTGATCGAACGGTCGACGAGACTTGGGGACGCCTGAGTTAGAGCGGGCGGCGGCCGGCGGTGTTTTGCGGCGGCGACGGGCGGCGGCTCGCCGGAAAACACTCAAACTCGAGCTCCCGGGCACCAAAACGGGCGGCACTTGGACCAGGATGTTAGGGAGATCACGGCGAACTCCAATATGATGATCTTGACGACGATTGGGTGACGGTGGCTCGGCGCGACGCGAAGCGGCGGCTCGGTCTGCAGGACACAACTCCGGTGAGCAATTCCCGAGTAAAGATGGCAAGGCCACGAGGTCAAACGGCTTGGAGAGCTTCCTTACGTCCGTGCGCACCTCCTGATGTGATTTTCCTTCGGCAATGGGGCGCGAGAGAGGGAGATCGACGATGGCGACGAAGCTCGGTCTTCGGAAGCGGTGGCGGCTATGGAATCCTCGTTGCAAGGGGCGGCTAGGGTTTCGTGGGGCCGAGGGAGGAGCGGTGGCACGGTTATATGGTGATGGGGCCGGGCGCCTTGGCGTGCGTGCCACGGAGACGCGAGGTGGCTCGGAGTTGGGGTCAGCTCGGGAACGAGTCCTGCTCGGGGACGAAACCGACGGAAGGGACTACAGGTGGGTCCCACCTGGCGGCGAGCGGGTGAGGGAGGGAGGTGATGGCGTAAACGGCGAGAGGGGCTTTCGTCCCTGCGGCTCAGAGCTGGGCCGGCGCGTGAACTGGGTTGGGCCAGGAGCGGGAAAAGGGCCGGGCTGGTGCGGGGAAAAGAGGGAGCAAAGGTGGACTGCGACAAAACCTTAGGGAGGCCGAACAGACTTAAACTAAACTACCAAATCTAACTCAAACAAATGCTATTCAATTTGAATTTAAATAAATTCAAACTCAAAATTGAATAACAAACAAATATAAAACCAATGCAACAACATGGATGCACAAAAACTTATTGAGTCTATAAATTAATTATTTAATTCAATAAAATCCTAAATAATTCCAATTAAAACATAGAAACTTATTCATGCCTTAAATAAATTCTAGAAAATTCCAGAAATGTTTCTACAATTTCTTGTGATGAAAATTAGGCTGTTACAAACCTACCCCCCTTAAAAGAATCTCGTCCTCGGGATTAGGATGAGCTTGCGAAGAGATCGGGAAATTCCGTCATTAACTCATCCTCTCTTTCCCAAGTTGCTTCATCTTCTCCATGACGACTCCATTGCACCTTGCACATCTTGATCACTTTACTTCTGGTAACTCTTTCAGCTGTCTCCAATATTTTCACTGGATACTCCATATAAGTTAGATCATCCTGCACATTCAGTTCTTCCATTGGTAACTGCTCCTCTGGTACTCTGAGACACTTCTTAAGCTGTGATATATGGAAGACATCATGTACATCTGACAAACTGGCCTGTAACTCCAACTGATAGGCTGCTTCACCTTTCCTTTCCAGAATCTTGAATGGACCAATGAATCTAGGTGACAACTTTCCCTTCACTTTGAATCTGCGCAAACCTCTGATAGGAGAAACCTTCAGATACACATAGTCACCGACTGCAAAAGTTAACTCCCTTCTTCTAATATCAGCATAACTTTTCTGTCTAGACTGTGCTGTCCTTAGGTTCTCTCTGATAATCTGAACCTATCTTTCGGCCTCTTGTAGTATCTCTGGACCAAACACCTGACTTTCACCTGTTTCACTCCAATACAATGGAGTTCTGCACTTCCTTCCATACAAAGCCTCAAAAGGTGACATCTTAAGGCTTGCCTGATAACTGTTGTTATAAGAGAACTCTGTATAGGGTAAACTATTATCCCAACTTCTTCCATGCTTCAAAGCACAAGCTCTCAACATATCTTCCAAAATCTGATTAGTCCTTTCTGTCTGTCCATCTGTCTGAGGATGATAGGCAGAACTGAAATTTAGCTTGGTATCCATAGAGTCATGCAACTTCTGCCAGAATCGTGATGTAAACTGAGTACCTCTATCTGACACTATCTTTTTGGGCACACCATGCTGACAGACAATACGAGACATATACAACTCTGCTAGCTTAGCACTAGTATAAGTGGTCTTGACTGGAATGAAATGAGCAACCTTAGTCAAACGATCCACAATTACCCATATAGAATCATAACCATCACGTGTACGGGGCAATCCAACAATAAAATCCATGCTGATTTCTTCCCACTTCCATTCAGGTACCTTTAATGGTTGAAGCAATCCTGCTGGTCTCTGATGTTCAGCCTTAACTCTCTGGCACACATCACACAAAGCAACATGAGTACCAACATCTCTCTTCAAACCATACCACCAATACCTTTCTTTCAAATCCTGATACATCTTGGTACTTCCAGGGTGAATAGAGTAAGCAGAATCATGAGCTTCTCTTAATATCTTATCTCTGAGCTGTGCCACATCGGGCACACAGATCCTCTTCTTGAACCAAATAGTACCATGTTCATCTTCAGAAAAATCAGGGGCTTTTCCAATTGCCATAAGCTCCTTAATTTCCTTAATTTTCTCATCATTAAGCTGACCTTGGCGAATCTCCTGCTCAAGAGTAGACTCAACCTCCATAGTCACTCCTTCTGTATGAGCCACAAATCCAAGGTTCAATCGCTCAAACTCTTCACACAGCTTCTCTGGCATCTGATGAGTTAAGAGGGTATTAGCATGTCCCTTTCTACTCAAAGCATCTGCAACCACGTTAGCCTTACCAGGATGGTAGTGTATCTCCAGATCATAATCCTTGATCAATTCTAGCCAACGACGTTGCCTCAAATTCAGATCCTTCTGTGTGAATATGTACTTCAGACTCTTATGGTCAGTGTAGATCTGGCACTTGTTCCCAAGCATATAGTGCCTCCAAATCTTCAATGCATGTACCACTGCTGCTAACTCCAAATCATGAGTAGGATAATTCAACTCATGTTTCCTCAACTGCCTGGATGCATAAGCTATAACATGTCCTTCCTGCATAAGAACACATCCAAGGCCCTGACGAGAAGCATCACAGTAGATATCAAAACTCTTATGAATATCAGGCATCACTAACACTGGAGCTGTAATTAGCCTTTTCTTCAACTCTTCAAAACTAGCTTGACATGCATCTGACCACCTGAATTCTTTTCCTTTCTCCAATAATGAAGTGAGGGGCTTCACTATTTTAGAGAATCCTTCTATAAATCTTCTGTAGTAACCTGCCAATCCCAGAAAACTCCTGATCTCAGGCACATTCTTTGGTGGCTCCCACTTCAGAACATCTCTAACTTTGCTTGGATCAACTTTTATTCCACCATCAGTAATGACATGACCCAGAAAAGATACTTCGTTTAGCCAAAACTCGCACTTACTAAACTTGGCATAGAGCTGATTTTCTCTGAGCTTCTGCAATACTAGCCTCAAATGTTCCTCATGTTCCTCTTCATTCTTAGAATAGATCAATATATCATCAATAAATACCACCACGAACTTATCCAAGTACTCCATGAACACCTTGTTCATCAAATACATAAAGTAGGCAGGAGCATTAGTCAAACCAAAAGACGTAACTGTATACTCATACAAACCATATCTGGTAGTGAAAGCTGTCTTCTGGATATCGGATGGCCTGATCTTCAACTGATGATAGCCTGAACGCAAATCAATCTTGGAGAATACCTTGGCTCCTTTCAACTGGTCGAACAGATCCTCGATCCTGGGCAGAGGGTACTTATTCTTGATAGTAACTTCATTCAATGATCTGTAATCAACACACATCCTCTGTGTACCATCCTTCTTCTCAACAAAGATAACTGGTGCTCCCCAAGGCGATGAACTAGGTCGTATGAAACCCTTATCCAACAATTCTCTCAGTTGTTTCTTAAGCTCTTCCAGTTCATCAACTGACATTCTATAAGGCCTCTTAGCAATAGGAGCTGTACCAGGTAGAAGTTCAATGAGGAACTCGATGTCTCTATCTGGTGGCAAACCTGGCAAATCATCTGGGAACACATCTGGAAACTCACATACTACCCTGATCTCAGCAACTGTAATACTCTTCACTTGATTCGCATTTGCCTGTAGTGAGTTCAATTGCTTCTGGCTGACCTGAGCAGGGCTTTCAGCTTGAGGCTGCCCTATGGCTTGCCTTTGGTTGTTCCCGCCAAACAGACGTGGATATTTCTTTGGACATTTACTAATGATATGTCCCTTTTGCTTACAACATGAACACACCTTGGTACTTAGAGCACTTGCACGGCTGGGATTACTCTGTGAAGGCTCTAGTGCTTGCTGAACTGATGCCTGACAGTTACCAAGTTGCGGCCGGTAGCTGATCTGTGGGACTTGGGCTTGGTTGGAGGGGCCAAACTGGTGGACGGGATGACTCTGCACCTCGGTCTGCTGAGCAAGACGGAAACGAGTGTTGCGATCAGACTGCATCTGTCTCTGAGAGATCATCTTCCTCTTCTTCTCATTTATCTCATCTCTCAAATTTTCTAACAAGAGCGCCTTATCCACCAACTGATCAAAAGTATGAAATGTATGCGTTATCAGTTGGAAACGAATAGGCACAATCAATCCTTCCAGGAAGAGCTCTTGCTTCCTTTCATCTGTAGCCACCTGTTTTGGGGCATAACGGGACAACTGAATGAACTTGTCACGGTACTCAATCACTGACATCCTTCCTTGTTTTAGACTGAGAAACTCTTCCTTCTTATGCTTAATCACACTGATAGGGATATGATATGAGCGAAATTCATCCTTGAATTCCTTCCAAGTGATGTTACTTGAGTCTTCATGTGCATTACAATATGCATCCCACCAATCTGAAGCTGCACCTTCTAATCTTCCAGCAGCATATAAGACCATCTCTCTGTCGGTGCACTGAGTAATCAACAACTTCTTCTCTACTGTTTTAATCCAATCATCAGCATCGAGAGGATCTACGGAGTGAGAATATGTAGGCGGGTCGTGACTCATGAAATCCCTGTGTTTGTCTCTCGGGGGCGGTGGGGGAGCTATATTCTGATTCAGCTGAACTATAGAGTTGGCCATATTAGTCATCAACTGAGTCTGGGCGGCTATAAACTGTTCCAATGCTAAATTCGACATCTGGTTCTGACTTGAGTTAGGCTCTGGATTATTTTCACTGCTTCCAGCACCAGACCTAGTGTTCACCATCTGATTGTATAGAAAACAAGAACTTAGATATAGGTATAGAAAGACATGGTACTAGTGCAGATGAAACTAAATAATTCAGGGAAAGAACCAAGATAGGAATTCCAACATTAGCACTTGCATGGTCAAATCTCTTTATCCAAATTAACATGACCAATAAAAGAATAGCGTCCATTAAGAACTACTCCACGTTAAGGACAGATTATGGCTATCTCGGAAAAACAGATGTATCTTCTAGACAGAAAATCCAAAAATCACGAAACTTTTTCAGAACGTAGATAATGAAGTTATGAATCCAATGCAACTGTAATTAACTCATTTGGAGTTCGGAAATTAAAGATATAAAGAAAACACTCTAGCTGCGTCAGAAGCTCTGAACAGATTCTGTATTCTCTAATAAAACATAGGTATCTCTTTCTCAGAAAATCCAAAAATGGTAAGATTTTACCAGAAAATAGGTTATCAAATTCTGGAACTAACCCCACTGGTTTCAAATCAATCGGAGTTCGGAAACTTGAGATATGTAATAAACAAGTCGACTGTGTCAAGTTACCAAAAACAGATTCTCTTTATCCAACAAAAGTCATGTATCTCTCTGTCCAATAATCCAAAAATCGTGAAACTTTGCCAGAAAATAACTTATGAAGTTATGGAAATAATCCAACTAGATTTGCATCAATCGGAGTCGGGTAGCTCGAGATATGAATTAAACAGTACTGCACTGTCAGGGGGTGACGGGAATAGGTTTATGCATGAAGGGATTCATGATAAGATATGGTAAAGATGGATTTGGAACTCACCTAGGTACTAAGACCACGAACAAAGACAAAACCTAACCATCTAATCGTTTAGTTGATTTATTAAGATGTAATTGTGGTCATCACTCCACAAAACATCACACTCATTACAAAGAGCCAAATCAAACATTTGCATACAACAAACACAAAGCAAACAATCCTACACAAAAACTAATCATCGACCTCAACGACGACTCTTCTAACGGTGACATATATTTAGAGGGGATGATTTCCTAATCCTTGTGTTGAGATAAAGCACGACTGATGGTGTTTCTAAAATATCCATGATTCTCTTGTTTCCAATAATTCATGCTTAGGGAGAAAAACTCGTTAACTGTGGCATCCAATATAACTCTTGCGGGTTCTTTTAACTTTTAGAGAGACGTTAACTAGGAGTTGGAGAAAGAACAGAACAAGTGTACAATTGGATGATGATTAAGAATCAAGGAGAAGGTAAGTCAAGGTTGACGGAAAACAACGAGTTTAGACCAAGATTGCAGCAGACAAGGTAGAGCAAGTATAAGAAGACATTTAGGACCCTAAAAACGACCATTGCTACTCTAGGCTTGCGTCCTACAGTCAACACAGCTCTGATACCACTTCTGTCACACCCGATTTTGTAAACAAAACCGAATGACTATCATATGTGCGCCAGGATCAAGTTTACACACATATGAGACTTCATCAGTGATATAAAAGACAGTGTAAAACGTAAATAGAATTAAATACCATTATTACACTCACGTGAAGCGAATAACTAGCAGCGGAACTTCAAAACTTCTCCACAGGCAGCTGACTGGGGGAACACGTACGCCTAGAAACTCCAAAATACTCCACTGAAACTTCTATCTAAGCCTGAGCCGCAGATAAAGCAAGGTTGAGTACACTTATGGTTGGTACTCAGCAAATGTAGAGCAAAGCATAATGACATGCAAAGGCTTAACCAAGGAAATAGTTGGCTACTAACTAAAGTGCTTTAAGCAATTTAAATAGAAGCCAGCTATTTCCTTGTTAAGCCTTTGCATGTCATTTGCGTTTGCTCTACATTTGCTGAGTACCAACCATAAGTGTACTCAACCTTGCTTTATCTGCGGCTCAGGCTTAGACAGAAGTTTCAGTGGAGTATTTTGGAAGTTTCTAGGCGTACGTGTTTCCCCAGTCAGCTGCCTGTGGAGGAGTTTTGAAGATTCCGCTGCTAGTAATTCGTTTTCGTGAGTGTAATAGTTTTATTTAATATTATTTACGTTTTGCACTGTCTTTTGTATCACTGATGAAGTCTCATATGTGTGTAAACTTGATCCTGGCGCACATATGATAGTCATTCGGTTTTGTTTACAAAATCGGGTGTGACAGATATCTGCAGATTAGATGCAACCTACTAACATTTCTAATCATCCCTTGACAAAAAGAGCAAAAACTAACACATACATTAACTAGCTAAATTTATCCAAACAAGCATCTATTTAACCGAATTAAACAGGGAGGTAAAGCACGCATTTTACTCCTACTCATATTTTTCCTGCAAAGAGAACTTCATGAGCAAACCAACAAAATTTATTTCATAAATTTTGGAGTTTCCTATGATTTTATATGGATTTCGCAAGGAGCAGCACGCTCAAGGAAAAACATCAACCCGGGATGAACCAAACTGGGCCGAAACAAGCTTCGCTAAGTCTACTCTTCCCCCTCGAATTTTTCCTGCTCTTCCTGGCCGACCCAGGCCCAAGTTGGGCCGGCCCACCTGTGCCTCCCTTTCCTCCCTCACCTTCTCCTCTCTCCCAGCCCCCTCGCCCGGCCCACAAGGCCACCAGGCCCGGNGCCCCGCGCTTCTCGCCTACGCGCCAGCCGCACCGCGCGGCTCACAAGGCACGTGGCCCAGGCGCCGGCCCGCCTCCCTGCTGGCCCCAACCTCCGGCCCATGGAGACGACGTCGCCGCCCCCTTCCTGCGCGACCCCGCGACCAGAAAAGGCGCGCGTCCGACGGTCACCAGGACCGCCGCCGCCCACTCTCTTCCCCAACCCGGTGATGGAACACCGACCCAAGGAGAGCCTCGCGTGTTCCCGGACCACGCGAACTCGTCTTGCTAGCTTGATTGGATGGAGATGAACCGTGGGAAGCTTACGACGAGGATGAACTCACGACGGCGAGAACGGACCGTGATCTCAAAATCCGGCCATGGCAGTGGATGGTAGGAGTTGGGGATGGCTTGGGTGGTGGGAGGAGGGTGCGAGGATGCTCTGAGCGAAAGGAAACGGCTTGGGGACGAGTGAAAGGGCGAGGCACCGAGGAGCGTCGGTGGCCAAGTAACCTCGGCATCCATTAATGGCCGAACTGCTCCCGTACGCCGGCAGAGGCTGTGACGAGTGCCAACGTGAGCGGGAGCAGGTAGAACAGGGGCTCCACAGTGTTGGATGGTGGTCAAGGCATGGGTGGGCAGTGGGAGGACGCGGAGGTGACGGTTTCCCACCCCGGTGTCGCGGCCGCGGTGCTGACGTCCGTGGGACGTGGGAGAGCGGGGCTGCAGGGCATGGTGGGGTTGCCAAGGGTCGGGGACACGCCATGCTCGCCATTGGAGAGGTGGAACGCGCTTTGCTGGGTTGGTTACGGCCGTCGCGCCGCGACGAGCACGTCGAACCGAGTGGTGACCGCGAACCAGGAAAGACGACGCTCACCGAACATGTCATCTTCGGTTGGCAAAAACTCCCAAAACCACTGCATAACTTGACCCATTCAAGAGTACCAAAGTTGTAGAGAGTTGATAGGGCTACAACTTTGAGTAAGGGAGTTTGTTCTAGAACTCAACAGATTGGGAGATAAAAGGGATTGAAATCAGCCAAAATTCACGAATTCGGCCACACTTGGCAAAATTCGGAATTGGCAGAACTGGGTTCTGAGGCTGTTTTAGAAATTGGATTGCGTGAGGTTGGGGAAACATCAAGGGGTGAATTTGGTACTGTTGGAAAGATCATTGGAAGCTCTACAAGATTGATAAAGGCTCCAACACAGGATAACAAGTCTAACATATTTTAAAAAGGCACTCAAGACAGCTAAAAGACATGATTTTTAACTTAGCACCGGAGAACTAAAACACATCTAGAACACTAGTTATGCACATGAGATGTTCATGAAACTTGCTAGGCATGCTAAAGAGAGTATGAATGAAGCATTAAAAGTATCTTAGCACGAACCATGCATAAAGAGCACATGAAATGATAGCACATGTGTATGCATGAAATGATAAAGCACTAATAACTAGGTTCACATGCTTTCTTTATTAAGCCATTAGATGACAGGGATTATGCTATATGATCAACGATGCAATGCATTAAGTTAGTTAGTTGATAAACGCAGGGTTAAACACCAGAGGTGTTACAGTAACCTGGGGGATACTGATATACAATGGACTCAATGAAATCCTTAAAATTTTGCGTGTCTGAATCAACAACCTTCTCCAACTTGAAACAAGTGAAATCCTTCCTAAACTTTTTTGGGTTGCCAATAATTCTAATTTTCAGTAAGTAACTTGAACTAGCATCCATCCCATCAACCAAAATAATAAAACTAACTCAATTTTTTCTTGGAGATCTTCTATTTCTACTGAACTAGCAACATATAGGAACAAAGGAAAAGACATTGTGCAGGAAAACCAAGCCATTCGTGGGCACTCACCCTTCCAAAAGCCATGCACGGCAAGGTGAATCTGACTGAGTTTTCTGCCATCCTCCTAGTGTCAATCTCCCCTTGGCCCAAGCCTGCAAGGCCCTGCACTCCTCCTTCCTTCCTGGCACCCGTCGCTCCTGGTGGGGCAAGGCTCGGCGCCCGTCGCTCCTGCTGCGGCGTGGCCTGGCGCATGGTGGAGGCCAGCCCGCTGCTCCTTGAGGGGCTAGGCCCGGCGCCCGCGGGTCCGCTCGCTCGGGCGAAGCTCCCGCCGGGGGCCAGCCCCACACCTAGTGCTTCTTGCGCGGGGAGCACAGCCTGCTGCTCGTTGTTGCTCCCGTCGGGGGCCAGCCTGTCACCCTACGTGGCTTCTGCGAGAGGCGCGGCCCGCTGCTCGCCCATGCTCCTGCCGCCCGTGGGATCCAAATCTCGGCGCTCTAGATGACCTTCAACTGTCGCAACCCCCTTCAGCCGTTATTCCCTATCCCATGTGACAGGATTTGCTCGATCTAGGGTTTGGTGGAGGGAGAAGGCGGCGAGAAGAGAGAGGTGCGGAAAGGGGAGGGTCCCGTGCTTCTCCGTCTCGGTTGGAGGACGAAGGAGTGATTCGCAGAGAGATAGGCAGAGAGGTAAGGGTAGTTTAGGAAATATAAAATATATGTGACGTCTTCGGGTTAACGGATCACGACGGGGCGAACGGCGATGGCAAGAAGGGTTTGCCACAATGGCAAATAAGGAACGAAAAATTTCGCAATGGCAAATAGGGAACGAATGTAAATTTGGATGGCAAATAAAGAATTTTCTCATCAAATGGCGGCATGTTGCCAGAGGCTTTTTATCCCCGGAGAGCGAAGAATTCGACAACTTAGGGCCTGTTTAGGTGGAAAAGAGTTACCAAAAAGTGGTAACTTATTTCACACTGACAACCGTGCCCCCTCTCACAGAACACGCTTCTCAAAGATAACTTTCTTTCCAAACTTTCTGAAACTTTCTGAACTAAACAGGCCCTTAAAACCTCTACAATGTGCTATACAAAACCATGTCCAAACGTTCTAACGAACCGGCCAAATTTTTTCCTCAAAAGTAAGCTTGCCAATTTATTTCTGTTGAGTCAGCCACTGGTCAGGGAACCCAGCTGAAAAGTCCAATACAAGCCGCGGATGCCTCCGCACGGCCGCGCCGCCCTCGTCCGGGCGATCGCTGCGTGTGCCGGCTGCCGGGAAGCGCAGGCCCTCCACTCCCTCGCCTGGAAGCTGGGCCTCGCCTCCGACGTGGTCCTGGCTACCGCCTTGCTGACCCGCTACGCGAAACGGGGTTTCCTGGCTCCCGCCCAGAGGCTGTTCGACGAAATGCCGCGCAGGGACGTAGTCGCCTTCAACGCCATGCTCGCCGCGCTCGGCGCCGCGGGGAAGGTCGCCGACGCCCGGGCGCTGTTCGACCGGATGCCGGACAGGAACCCCGCCTCGTGGAACACCATGGTCACGTGCCACTGCAAGGCCAGCGACCTTGGCTCGGCTAGGCTGGTCTTCGAGGCGAGCCTCCGCGCGGGGAGCAGCAGCGTCGTGTCTTGGAACGCGATGATCGACGGGTACTGCAAGGCCGGGCGGATGGACGCGGCGGGAGACCTGTTCGACCGGATGGGCCCCACGTTGCCCGACGTCGTGACGTGGAACACGATGATGGCTGGGTATTTGCATGGAGGGGACCCCGCCGCCGCCATTGCCATGTTCCACCAGCTGATGAACGTTCAGCAGCTGCAGCAGGAACACAGGCTGAGGCCCACCACGGTGACCATGGCTACCGTGGTGACGGCGTGCACCCAGGCAGGGGATTTCGCCCTGGGCCGGCAGATCCATCTCCAGATCCGGCAGCAGGGGACACGGACCGACGTCGTGCTGAGCACCGCCCTCATCGACATGTACTTCAAATGCGGGAGCGTGGACCACGCGCTCGACGTGTTCCGCACCATGCCCTGCCGCCCCAACCTCTTCTGCTGGAACACGGTGATCGCCGGGCTCGGCATGAACGGCCGCGGCGAGGACGCCGTCGCAGCGTTCCACGACATGGTGGAGGGAAGGCCGAGCGGGAACAACGTCAAGCCGGACGGCGTGACGTTCGTGGCGCTCCTGTCGGCGTGCAGCCACTCGGGGCTGGTGCCCGCGGGCCGGAAGCTCTTCGCCGACATGCTGCCGGTGCACGGCGTGCCGCCCCAGGCGGAGCACTACGGCTGCATGGCGGACCTCCTGTGCCGCGCGGGCCACTCCGGCGAGGCCGCGCGGCTCGTGCGGGCGATGCCTGGCCGCCCCAACGCCAAGGTCCTCGGAAGCCTCCTGCTCCGCGCCCGCGTCCCGGAGCTGCAGGAGGAGGACGGCGTCGGGCTGAGCGAGTGGGCGGCGCGGCGGATCTCCGAGCTGGACATCGGGGACGGCGCCGCGTACGGCCTGTCCAACGTGTATGCGTCGCTGCAGCGGTGGGACCGTGTCGAGGAGCACAGGAGGGAAGTGAGCTTGGCCGTGAGACACGGCACTGCCCCCCGCCGCAAGCAGCCTGGCCGCGCCTGCTACGATCTGGCTAGCTCCTGCTAACACAAGGGCGGCGGCGCGGCAGCAGGTAGTTCCGTAGTTGACGTCGTGCAAGTTGTAGGGATCACTGTTCACTTCGGTCGAGTCTCGAGTGCTTTCAGAGTCAACGCTGACTTGAAGCCGGGACAGCGCCTCCGAGCTCATCCCAATCGTTGGGCCGTGGCCGCAAGCAGAGCAGTTCTGTTCTGGTCCTCCGGCCTGCCGGCCTGCCTCGATTGCAGCAAGCATACGGCATAGCTAAATCAGCACGCTAAATTTGACCAGATCAGTGGCAAAATCGGCTCAATATGATCAATGGATGGTGTTTGTGCCTTGCCAATATCTCCAAAACACCAAAATGTCGTCACTGGCTGGCCGGATCGGTCGGGTAGGAGATCCCCTGTCACGCAATGTAAATCGTGTTCTCTCTTGAGCTTGTGGCGCAATCAGATTGAATAGCAGGAATCCAGCAAGCCGGCGTGCCTAGCTTATTGCAAGCTTGGTACTCTCACTCCCGTATAGGATAATACTAGTTGGAGAAGAGAATACGCATTCAGATCAGCAGAAAGCTAGCTTATCTTGACTCAGTTAACTGGTATTCGTTGTTGCATCATGGTGCGTGTACTGGTATACCCGAAACGGCCAAAGGCTCGTAGGGCGGGCATATAGCCGCATAGGCAGGTGATGTAGATTATAGAGTATCCGTTCTCACTCAGTTCGTCGCGTTTGGTTGGCTGTGGACCTGTGCCCCTGTGGCGATGGGTCATTGGAGGACGGCCGTGGAGAGAAGAAAGCAACCGTATCGTAAGCGGCAGTATCACGGCTTCAGGTTCCAGCAGCCCGTGACGCTACCCAACGAGTCTGAACTGCGAAGCGCTCGTGTCTCCTTCGTCTCCTTCACCTGCAAAACCAGGCACGCGCCGTGTGGCTAATAACCCTGCAGCCCCGTGCTTAGGGCCTTGTTTAGATTGGAAAGAGAGTTTGTGAAAGAAAGTTTTTAATTTTAAATCAAAGATTAGAAGGACTAAACATGATCTAATTATAAAACTAAATACACGGATGGACGGGAAATCGTGAGACGAATCTATTAAGCCTAATTAATCCGTCATTAGAGATTGTTTACTGTAGCACGACGTTGTCTAATCATAGCGAAATTAGGCTCATTAGATTCGTCTCGCAAAGTTACCGGGGGTTATGGAATGGGTTTTGTCATTAACACACGTTTAATACTTCATGTATGTAAGATTCTCTTTAATAAATAGTGAAGTTTCATGGAGAAAGAAAGTTGCACCTGAACTAAACAGAGCCTTAGCTCAGCGGTTACTAGCAGCCCCCGACATCCCAACAGCAGAGCCAGCAGAGCACTGAGGTTGGATATGATTATGCTCTGCTCCGGCGCGGTTGCAACCCGGAGCCGCAGCTGGTCGCGGTCGCAGCGGGCGATGTGCAAGCCCAGGGCCAGCTCCGACGCGTTGGCGTCGCTGCCCGCGGTCGCCCCTTCCTCGCGCCGCTCGCCCTCGTCCTCCGCCAAGCGCCGCCTCGCCGCGCCCGGGGTCTCCTCCACCTCCCCGTCCACGTCCTCCTACTCGGGGGCAGGGCCCTCCGGCACGGGCACGGCCACCGGCACGGGGACGGCCAGCGCGCAGCGGCGCGGCGCCACCTCGTCGTCCTCCACCTCCTCCGCGTCCTCCAGCCGCGCCTCCCTCGCCGCGGCGCGCGCCTCGCTCCCGGACCCGCCGGTCCTTTACCCGTTCCAGGAGCTCGCCGCCGCCACCAACAGCTTCCTCGCCAAGCGCGCCGGGGGCGGCAACGCCTCCGCCGCTTACTGGCGCTGCTCCCTCCGCGGCCGCGACGCGGCTCTCTTCCAGCTCCAGCCCCGCCCCGGCGCCGCGGCCGTGGACGCCGCCGCGCTAGCCAGGATCGGCAGGTACCACCACACCAGCCTCGCACGGCTGCTGGGCGCGTGCCCCGCCGGCGCCCACCTATACCTCGCCTACGAGCTCCCGCCGGGCGCCGCCACGCTGGCGGCGTGCCTCCGCAGCCCGCGGAACCCCAGCTTCACCGCGCTCCGCACCTGGGTCTCCCGCGTCCAGGTCGCCGCCGACGTCGCCCAGGGGATCGAGTACGTCCACCACCACGCGGGCGCCGTCCACGGCCGCGTCTCGCCCGCCGCCGTCATCGTGTCCGACCCGGGCCTCCGCGCGCGGCTCACCCACTTCGGCGCGGCCGAATTCGCGGCCCCCGCCGACGCCCGGGAGGCCGGCGAGTCCCCCTACGCGGCCCCGGGCTCGGGCGAGCCGTCGCGGGAGGCAGACGTGTACGCCTTCGGGGTGCTGCTGCTGGAGCTGCTCTCCGGGGAGGAGCCGGCGAGGTACCGCTTCGACAGGGGCACCAAGGAGTTCCAGCGCGTGTCGCTCCTCGACACGGCCGCCGCGGCGGCGGCTGGCGGGACCGTGCGGAACTGGGTCGATCGGAGGCTAGGGGACTCGTTCCCCGTGGCGGCCGCGGAGAGGCTGGTGGAGGTGGCGCTCCGGTGCGCGGCCGCGGAGGACCGGCCAGACATGACGTGGGTCGCCGGGAAGGTGTCCAAGGTTTACCTCGAGTCCCGGGCGTGGGAGCAGAAGGTCCAAGTGCCCACCGAATTCTCCGTATCGGTGGCGCCGCGGTGAACTGAACGCGAGCACAAGCACCGACATCGCTGGCGGTGAATCAAACGCGACCACAAGCGCCGACATCGCCGGCCGTGAACAGATTGCCATGTGCAAGTGGCCTAGTTGCTCATGAATTCGCGATAGTGGGGTTGGGGAAAGTAGGTCAACCGACATTCTTAGGAAATTTATTGGAATTCTTGTGAAATTTCAATTTGCCGAGGTAGCGTCTCCTGGTTCTGCTGCAGATCATGAACGTCGGCAACGATATTTGCTGGCCGAGATTCGGCAGATTCTTTCAGTAGATGAGGATTGTTGATTTTTGTGTGCACGTGCATCAGCCGTAGATACAATGTAGAATTGCAAAAAACGTGTGTAAAAGCGGCTGCACTACTTTTTTTTTTTAGCTCAAAGCGGCTGCACTACTGCCAGCACATCACAGTTGGCTTTGTGGTTTCGCCCTTTTTCGCACGATTGGTGATGAGAAATTTAAAAACAAGTGACTGGTCGGCTCCAGAGTCCAGACGGCCATCAATTGACAGTTTGTGTTTGTGTGGAAGAGTCCGGTTCAAAATTTCGATCTGAAGCCAATTTTACGAAATTTAAATCATGCTCTATCTGAAACCAATTTAAATCATGCTCTACCTGAAGCCAATTTTGCGAAATTTTAAGACAAGCTGGGCTGAAGTTGAATTTCATTAAAGATAGAGCATTATTTAAAAAAATATGAAACTAATTTTGTTTCATATTTTTTTGAGTTAAAATAAATTTTCTATGAATTTTTAAGAGTAAGCAAGATTTTAGAATTTTAATTGCACGTATTTTCTAAAAAATATTTTTAATTTTTTTAAAGTCTATTTGATACCCTCAAACTATTAATGCGGTCTAATTCACCTCCTTCCTGCTGACGTGGCGCCACGTAGGACATGTGGACCCATGCCACATCACAAAACCGCGTAAGAAACCACTTTGACTCAGTCAAGGGAGGTATTTTATCCGGTGTTGAGAGTTGGTATGTTTCATTTCCGGTTGTTGATTTGAGGGTATGTTTCAGATTCAGCAGGGGGGCAAAATAGACTTGTCTCTTTCATAAAAAGTTGGACATTGTTTTTCTCGTTCGGGCCCATGTAGGCTTGAGGCTCTCGAGCCCATAGTGGTGGCTGCGTTTCCATTTGTTATGTATGGAGCGGAACAGAAGCCCAGAACGAAGGTTGAGCTTTTGAACTGGACTGATTATGATAGCCAGTGGAGGCGTTCTCTCCGGATTTTTTTTTTATTTTTTAGATTTTGCAAAAACGGTGTCCAGACCACATATTTTGCAAATCTGTCACCCAACCGCCAATTGAAACGGCGGCCGCCATATGATACGGCGGCAAGGGGCAAAACCGCCATATCAAAAGGTGGATAGAAAAACCCCCCGAATGAAACGGCGGTAAGGTACCACGCGGCGCTACAGTAACCACGTGGCACTGTAGCGATACCGCCGTTTCATTCGGTGGTACCTCCCTCCCATGTAAAAAAATCATAACTTTTTCATATGAACTTAAATGAAGCTAAAATTTATACGAAAATTGTAGATCTCGACGAGATCTATAACTTTATCGTTCAAACTTTTTTCATTTGAAATCATCTTCATGTTCAAATAATCCACGCAATGTTCAGATCTAAAATTTGAATTTTAGATCTGAACATTGTCTCGATTATTTGAGCACCAAACTAATTCGCAATGAAAAAAGTTTGAACAACAAATTGTAGAACTCATCAAGCTCTACAATTTTCGTATGAAGTTTATCTCCAACCGAATTCATATGAAAAAGTTATAAGGGGTGTTTGGATTCCAACGGACTAAAGTTTAGTCCTGTCGCATCGGATGTCTTGTTACTAATTAAGAGTATTAAACGTAGATTAATTATAAAACTAATTGCACAGACTGAGGCTAAATGGTGAGACGGATCTATTAAGTCTAATTAGTCCATGATTTGATAATGTGGTGCTACAGTAACCATTTGCAAATGATAGATTAATTAGGCTTAATAGATTCGTCTCGTGAAAAAGACAAAGATTCTGTGATTAGTTTTATAATTAGGTTATGTTTAGTCCTCCTAATTACCATCATGCTATTCGATGTGACATGGACTAAACTTTAGCACAAGGATCCAAACACCCCCATAATTTTTTGGAGATGTGCTATCTAGAGAAGGAAAATTCTTCTGGTTCATTAGATTTGAGCATTGCGTGGATTATTTGAACATGAAGATGATTTCAAATGAAAAAAGTTTGAACTATAAAGTTGTAGATCTCGTCGAGATCTATAATTTTCGTATAAATTTTAGCTCCATTCAAGTTCATATGAAAAAATTATGATTTTTTTAACAGGGGAGAGATGTACCGGCGAACGAAACGACGGTAAATCGCTACAGTTCCGCGTGATTACTGTAGCACCACGCGGTACCGTAGCAAGCCAAGTTTCATTCGGCGGTTGTTCTATCCGCCATTTGGTACGGTGGGTGGTACCGTAGCCTACCGCCGTTAAACGGCTTTTGAATGACAGATTTTCGGACAGCATTTTTACAAAATTGTAAAAAAGAAAAATTAAAAATAAAAAGCGTCTTCTCTCCGCGTTCTTTATTCTAGCAGCAGCATCACGCGGCCCGAATTGGAACCCGCATCCGCGTGCTCTTGACGTCGGCAAGGATGTAAGCAAGGACCGCAGCTGCCCGTCAGCCTGACGCCACCCAGCCAACGGACGCTGGAGAACCTTCGCGTTAGCAGCGTCACTGCTTTCGGTCGGAGGGATTATGCATCTGGGGATGCGCTACGCCGCGTGTGTGCCGTATGCCTTGTGCGTCAACGGCCTGGTGGGAATGCAAAGGGTTTTTCTACAAGTTGAGGAAAATACTAGTTACAGTAGCACTAGGATATTGAAACCCGCGTTTGGTTACTACAGTGAAATTTTTCACCAAGGAATCTTTCTTGCATGGAGTACTAAATGAAGTCTATTTGCAAAACCTTTTCACAGATGAGTGCAACTTCGCGCGACGAATCTAATGAGCCTAATTAATCTATGATTTGCTACAGTAATGCTACAGTAATCATCCTATAATCATGCGGTCAAAGCCCTCATAGATTCATCTCGTGATTTACACGGGGGGTTGTGGAGGTAGTTTTGTAAACTGACTTTATTTGATACCCCTAATTAGCGGTCAAAGCTGCATTTATTACGCGGCAAATTTTTTACACGGCCAAACCAAACGCGGCTAATTGAATTTTACCCCATACACACACATACTTGCAACCTCAGTGACCCTTGTGCACATCAAGGATTAATGTTCTAATTATATATCTCAGATTTCTCATGAGTTTTGCTAGTTCTTTGTAAGTGTTTGTAGTGACCCTTTTTTATAAATAAAAGAATAAAAATAGAGAAGTGATGGATGAATAAGCTATCATCAACTACAGATGACCAAACGGACGGCACGACACGACACATGCACGACGAGGCACAACACGGTTAGGCACAGACATGACGAAACACGGTTAGCATTCGTGCCGTCCCATGGGCTCGAGCACGACACGCGGGCCTGCTAGCCGTGTCGAGCCGGAACAGGGAGCCATAGGCCCGGCGAGGCCATGACGTGCCGGCCGGAGGAGAAGACGATGTTGCCAGCATGAGATGTCGTTGCAGAACTCGGAGGAGCAGGGTTAGCTGCTCCGTCGCGCTATGTGCCAGCAAGGGTGAAGCGCCCCTGCCTAAGCAGAGACTAAATGTGATACAAATTATCAGTCCCAGGAGGCTGATACACATTTATTCAACAGATGATACAGAAACTTACAACCCACGAGGGAGCGGGCACCTAATACAAACTAGGACAGCTAAAAGGTAAACTACTGCGGTAAGCCAAAGGATGAACCAGACCGGTTCAACCAAGGGATCAGAGTTCTGCGACAGCGAAGCCATCTTGGGCGGGACCAAACTCCACAGGCAAAGTTGGGTGCGGAAGCGACCACCTATTCAGCGTCCTCAACAAAGTCCGAGTCTTCTTCTGGATTAACAACAACAAGGGTGAGTACAAAAGTACTCAACAAGCCCAATCACACCCACGGAGGGGTTAACACAGAATTATGCACAAGGAATATCAAGGGTAAGGCTAGGTTTTATTTTTGCCAAAAAGCTAGTTTTAACACATGCACGGGTTTATCAAGGTATTCTTTAGCAAAGCAAGCTTAGTAACAAGTCATTAAGTGGGGGTTGATCCACAAAGGATCCATCTTTTAAGTGCTACCGGATTTCCCATCCGCCGTAGCTTTTGGCACAAAGCCGAACTCATTCCAAAACAACACACTCCAAACCCATCCCAAAACCTTAGTATTGTGACCAAGCCATAACTCGCCCATAACCGTGGGCACGGCTATTCGAATAGTTTAGGAAACTCTGCAGAGGTGTACACTTTCACCACAAGTAGGGTACCGCAACACGATCACCTTAGTGTCAGTGCGGATCCTATCGAAGCCATTACCCACCATAGCCAAACTGCCTAGCCATCACGAGAAAAACACCAAGGGGTTTATGTCACTAAGACGGCAACCATGTCACTAAGACGGCACTTGGTTTTCCCGCTGCACACCTGCCTCCAGACAACTAACAGCACGGCTAGTGGGATTTAGACTAAGCCCTTGCACCATACAAGAGTCGAGTGGTTGTACGAGATAAAGTTGGGTTAGGCAAGATGACACATCACCTCGGTTTAAAACCGGACAAAATGGATATCTCCCACTTGCTTAACCACAAAGGTACAAGCCTCTTTTTTGGCACTTCACAAAGTTATGACCATCCATTTTATCCACACAGTTTCACTCTTTTTAAACCCAAAACCCAAAATCAACTCACACATTTGATCTTTGATAAAACCTGTGTATAGTCATGATTGAGTAAGGAGTAACAAATCCTAAGCAGTCTAAAGTTGGTTATCATCTAAACAGAGCGTATCATATTTAGCGATAACTGGGTTGTCAAGGAATATCATATCAATCAAGGAGTGGCTAACCAACCGGGTTTTGAATAAGACAATGCAATATCAAAGGCTTAATGGGTTGTGTTTATAAAACTGGGATAAACATGCATCAAAGGATGGGATTGGACTTGCCGTCAACAAAAGCTTCTGGGAGATCCTGCTCGCGGTACGGGTCCTCGGGGTCGGGCTCGCGGTACTCTCCTGCGTAGTCCTGCTCGCGGTACTGCTCCTCCTCGTTCACTCCGTCGTCTAGGGCACGATCAAACAAACACTCAATAAGAAAACACAATCCTTTACCGATGAGTTGGAAACAGGAAATAACAAAATAAAATAGGAAACGGAATTATATTGGGATGATTTGTATAAAGCTCGGTGGAATGGATATAAGAGAGACGGGTTTGGGTTTGGTGGAGTTCTGGAGGAATTTGGCGCATGAAATGACGAGTTAAAGGAGTATTAGGGCTTAAACGGGGGTTTTAGGACCTCTTTATAATAATTATAAAGGGCCAGGGACTTGGTTGTGAATATTTTGTAAGGTGGAAGGGCATGATTGTGATATTTGGAAAGTATATGGGGGTTTGGTAAAGACCAGGGGCATATTTGGAATTATTTAGAAGGGACAGGGGGTTTTCTTGGAAATCGGCTAAAGGGGGAAGGGTATTTATGTGGCACTGGAAAAGGGCAGGGGGTTATTCGCGAAATGGCCGGCCTTTTCTTTTCCTCCTCCTCGGCCGAACAGAGGGAGGGAGGGCGGCGGCGCTCGGCTCGCCGGCGTTCCCGGCGTTCCGCGGCGCGGTGGTGGACGGGGAGCGGCGCATGAGCACGGGGGCGGCGAGGGGAGTCCAGCCCCGTGCTTACCAGGGGCAGGGGATGAGCGAGGCGGCGGCTCCGCGTGCGAGCAGAGGGGAGCGGCGGCGGTGAGGCGGACGGCGGCGCTGCGCGGCGCGGTGGGAATGGGGGAGGGCGCTGGGGCTCGGTGGTGTGGTGTATGAGCGTGAGGTGGTGGCGGATAGCGGGGAAGTCCCCCTTTTATAGCCGGGGAGGGAGCTCGGGCTCGGCCGGCCGGGAAGCTTCGAGCGCCGGAGTTAATGGCGCGGGGCCGGCGAAGTTCGGCAGCACAGGGAGCAAGGACGCGCGTGCTCCGAGGAGGTAGGCAGGATGCGGGCCAGGGCGGTGGTCGGCGCGGCAACGCGGGGAAGGGAAGGACGGCCGGCGCGGCGGCGCTGTGCTGCGGGTCCCGGTACGGCGGCGTGCGCNGAGGTATCCAAGTGGTTCTCGGTTTTGGAATGGGCCTAGGCCGTCTTATATAGTCTGGCTGCCTTGGGTTGCAAGTTGGTTGGAGATCGTATCCTACTCAAATTACAAGGATTTGATTTTATAACGATTACAGAGATCTTTTCCTAAATATCTGACTAGTTTATCCTAATCGACGAGCTTCGTGTGGGTCACGCCATTTTGTTTCGTGTCTTGCGTGCCAATACTCCAAATTGGGCCAACCTGATTGGAAGCACTCGGACTGGGTCGCCCCTGCTAGTTGGGCCAGTCCGGATCTTGGTGATACCCTGGGGTTTATTTGCAACATGGAGGCAGTGGAATCCAATGGAGGTGAGCATGCAAGGGTTTGAGGCAGATGACTTTGTGACGACGGTGGGGAAAAAGGCCACGTGCGATGGAACTTGGGGGCGTCGGTTGGCGTTCAAGATTTGGGCAACCGCGACATGATTTGGCGAAGCTTGGGGGAGAGTGAGGGGTGGAAGGGTGCGCCGTCGGCAGGATCCAATTTTGGCGGCGCGATTTGATTTGGCGAGGCGCGAGGGGGAGGATACAAGGCTTGTTTGGTTCAAGGCATGGAGCAAATTTGCCTGGTGAAAACATTGCCTGTATCTTGCCTGTGATGCGTTTGGTTGGGGTCCTAGACAGCTGCCTGGAGCAGGCAGGTCCATCGTCGCCCAGGCCATGACGTGCCGGCCGGAGGAGAAGACGACGTTGTCAGGATGAGATGTCGTTGCAGAACTCGGAGGAGAAGGGTTAGCTGCTCCGTCGCACTAGTGTGCCAGCAAGGGGCGCTGTGGCAGTGTCACTGCTTCTATTCATGGAGACTAGAGAGAGAGAGAGACGTATGCGGAGGCATCTCCACGTGGAGGCCAGAGGGTAGAGGAGAGGGATGGATGCGCCGCCTTACTTCTCATGGAGACGTGGAAGAAAGGAGAGGGGCGGATGCAGACGCCGAAGGTAAGAGGGCGACGGCTATGAATGGGATAGACCGCTGTGGGTAGGAAAATTTATATACAAGAGTTGGGGGAAGTTCGCGGGCTATTTGGGTTGTCACTACAGCGGGAGCACAAAATAGGAAAATAGGTTGTACAATGCTTGGACCTGGCCAAATTAGCAGGCCACATGGTGGGCCATGGGTCTTATGCCTTATCGCCATCTATATCATCAACGAAACGATCCTAAAAAAACATAGTGGTCATATAATTTTTTGAAGCAGAGTATCTAAACTAGATGAAAACTATAGTTGCAACTCCAATTAATTAAACATGTTCGCAATAGGGTTGATTAAGTGCACGAATTTGCAATTGGTATTAGAATCTTAAACTCCAGGTAACATAATTGCTAGTTTTTGCGATTCCCTTTATAGAGAGGTCTTAACCTGTTCGATGTGACGTTTTCATCTCTGTATCTATCTTAAAATGTAAGGCCTTGTTTAGTTCCTGCAAGTTTCTGCAATTCAACCAAAAGTAACGCATTGAAAAATGTGCCTCCCTCTCTGCAACACGTTTTACAATGCACTTTTTCTACAGGAAATTCAACCAACTTTCACGAACTAAACAAGGCCTAAGTGTAGATTTGCTTTGAGTTCCTATATCGGTGTGGATAGAACGCGAGCACACCGAGTAAGTACATATTTACACTGTGTCACCCACAGTGAGGGTAATCAATGAATGACCGCATAATTTTAGGTTATACATCTAATATCTTCTTTGCTTTTCCTATGTTTTATGACAAACTTTTTGTAACAATGATCATAGTCTATACTCATCCGAGGATGCAAAAAACCAGAACCCCTTCCATTGTCTTAAAAACCAATCTCTTAATCTGACGGAGAAATATATGGACTGCGGAACACTATTTTACTCTATCGAGTATCGACAATCCAGACACTGTTGATCCATCTCGCACAGGCACAAAGGTTTTGTGTGATACTGTGATCTCTGAAGAAGATCCCTCCGTGTACGCCCTTGCTGCGTCATCTCTTACTCGTGTGGTTAGCACTTGGCACCAGAGTCAATCTGTCCGTCTGTCTGAAAGCTCACGTGCGGTTAGTTTGCGGCCGAAACACGGCCGAATACAACGAACCTTGGCTGAGTGAGAAAGGAGACGTCATAGCTGCTGTTGGCCCTTGTTGCCGCACCTGCACCCACACGACTGAAGACTGGATGACGAAAAGGGTGACGCGAAGGGGGGATGGGGTCATGGGAACAATCTGGACAGTTCACAAAGAAACGGCCGGCGATTTGGAAAAAAAAAAGAGAAGAAGCCAATAAGCATCACGCCTGGACCCTCCAACACGTATAAATATGGCGACACCCTGCCCGGTTGGAGAGGCAGAAGCTACCAAGAAAGAAACAGAGCAAGTGAAGCACGGCCAGAGCAGAGAGCGCAAGCGAGCAGCTGCGGCGTTCCACAGCATCTCCGGCACGCCGGCGACCGGGACCGACCAGGATCAGGCAGGCAAGATGGTGCATCAAGCTGCGAAGGAGGTGATCCCGCTGATGACGCCCTACAAGATGGGCCAGTTCCAGCTCTCCCACCGGGTGGTGCTCGCGCCGCTCACCCGGTGCCGCTCCTACGGCAACGTGCCGCAGCCGCACGCCGCCGTGTACTACTCGCAGCGCGCCACCAAGGGCGGCCTCCTCATTGCCGAGGCCACCGGCGTGTCCCCCACCGCGCAGGGCTACCCGGAGACCCCCGGCATCTGGACGCAGGAGCAGGTCGAGGCGTGGAAGCCGATCGTCGACGCCGTCCACCGTAAGGGCGCCCTCTTCTTCTGCCAGATTTGGCACGTCGGCAGGGTCTCCACCAACGGTGAGTTCTCAACCACGGGCGTGTCTTCTTTGTTGGCAGCGCGATTGCTTGTTCGGCTGCAAGATGGTTACTGAATTTTTTTGGGCCAAATCGACAGAGTTTCAGCCTGACGGGCAGGCGCCTATCTCGAGCACGGACAAGCAGATTACCCCGGACCCCGAGTCCGGCATGGTGTACTCCAAGCCGCGCCGGCTGCGGACCGAGGAGATCCCGGGGATTGTCGACGACTTCAGACGTGCCGCGCGGAACGCCATCGAGGCGGGCTTCGACGGCGTGGAGATCCACGGCGCGCACGGCTACCTCCTGGAGCAGTTCATGAAGGACAGCTCCAATGACCGCACCGACGAGTACGGCGGGAGCCTGGAGAACCGGTGCCGCTTCGCCGTCGAGGTCATCGACGCCGTCGTCGGCGAGGTGGGCGCGCACCGCGTGGGCATCAGGCTGTCGCCGTTCGTGGACTTCATGGACTGCGTGGACTCCGACCCTGCGGCGCTTGGCCACTACATGATTCAGCAGCTCAACAAGCATGAGGGCTTCCTCTACTGCCACATGGTGGAGCCCCGGATGGCCATCGTCGATGGCCGCAGGCAGATCCCACACCGGCTCTTGCCGTTCAGGAAGGCGTTCAATGGAACGTTCATCGCCGCCGGTGGCTATGATCGGGAGGAAGGCAACAAGGTAGTGGCGGAAGGCTACACTGACCTTGTCGCGTACGGAAGGCTCTTCTTGGCCAATCCGGACCTGCCTCGGAGGTTTGAGCTGGGTGCGCCGCTGAACAAGTACGACCGTTCCACCTTCTACACACAAGACCCTGTTGTTGGCTACACGGATTACCCTTTTCTTGAAGACGATAGCAACAACAACAAGTCTGGTGCTCAAGCTTAATCCTGTAGTTCGTCGATCTGATCAGGTCTAATGATGTGCATGATTCAGGCATCATTAGTTCATTATTCATTTCCACTGTTCTTCGTTGATTTTGTATTCGATTAGTACACACATGTTGATTTTCCAGATTATTGTTTAGCAGGTTTGTGGAGAAACCAATGTACTATCATCTAAAATGAAATAAAAAGTTCTGTTGGACCTATTTTTCCTTCCACATGTTAGGTTTCACTCATCCCGTCATCCGGTTAAATATAGTACCATTCCTTCAACTCTTCCTGTACTCCATGCATGAATGATCCATCAGGTAATTTTTTTTTTGTCTGCCCAAGTGGAAACATGGTGGAGGAAACATTTATCCGTTTGTTTATCTTGAGTTCACCTTGGATAAAATTGTGTGAATCGGCAGTGATGAAGTTGATCAAGTCCAGGCACCTATGCTATATTTACCCATAAGCACCCAGAGAGCTGGACTTGGCCATCAACAGAATATCTGTTTCATCCAAGTTACAGCGCCTGTTTCCCCAGAGTGAGATTTCAGGTTAAAAGCACCATTGTGTACTCACCAAAAAAAAAAAGTTGTCACCACCTCGGTGGAATCTTCAAGTTCCACAAATATTTCCACCCAAGGCGCACCCCGGCTGAACTCGATGTGTTACTTTCAGTTTGGTCACATTCAGACATTTGAATACTCTTTTAGCATCTTATATGCTGAACGAACTGAATAAACACCATTCTCTTTTTGTTGTTTATGCGCTCAAGCTCGTTATGCATTAATGGTAATACGGTACCCACTTCCAATTGGCACAAAATTGTCAGATCATATTTGGCCATTTGGGTCTTTCCGTTCTCTGCTCTGTGCGGAGATCAGGTCAGCCACGTCAGACGATATGCAGTTTGGCACAATGTGTTTGGTTCATGGGATGGGGTGGGATGGAATCATTACATCCTGTTTTTTCATGTGTTTGATTGTTGGGTTAGGTGGGATGTAATAGTTCTCAGAAGATAATATTTCTTTAGATGCTGGACGAACTCGTCCCATAAAATTCGTGAAACGCAGTCATCCCACTTGGGATGTGAGAATGACAATGGACCCAAGGATATAAAGTGGAATGGAACCATCCCATCCCTGAAAACTGGGATGGGACCATCCTATCCTCAAAAACGGGAACGGAATCATTCTATTCCATCTCACTCTCTAACCAAACACACCCTAAATTCCACGAATCAACCAGCTCGCAGTCTGAGACTCATGTGTGGTTGTTGTGCAGTCGCTGAAGGAATTTTTATTATTATTTAATCCTTTTTAAACAAAAATTTTAATATTAACCCCAACCGAACTGAATTTTCAAGAAATAACCCTTTTTATCGCGCCACGACACGTGGCGCGACTGAAAAGGGAGTCGCGCCACAGCATGTGGCTTGACTAGACCTCCACGTCAGCCTGCTGTGGCTTGACTAGACCTCCACGTCAGCCGCCCGTCCCGTGGGCGGCCAGCGCAGCCACTGACGTGGCAGGCGAGTCGCGCCACGGCCCCTTCTTCCTCCTCCTCCCATTCTTTCTCCCCCCACCCGAGCTCAAGCATGGCCATGGCGCCGCCCCCGACCTCCCCCCTCTAGATCCCCCTCTTCCGTCCACGGATTTGTAGGAGAAACGGTGGAAAAACACTCCAGGAAGGTAACTCCTCCACTTTATCCATGTAGATTTGTGCCATTTGCTTGTTCCCTTGGCATTTCTTTAGGTAGGGTAACCTAGGGTTTGGGTTGCATTTGGTAAATTAGTACGAAAGGGGTAATATTTGTTGAGCGTTATCGTGTAATTGATTCATGTCAATGCTTTTGTATCGTGTAGATTGTGTATCATGAAACGATTTCGACGGGATTTTAGTGGGTAGATATTCTTGTTAATTTTGGCGAGAAATCCGGCCGTGCCCCCGGGCCACCCACGCGGCCGTCTGCCGCCGCGAGGCCATCCTGGAGAAGCCGACCGTGGGCAGCCGTGGGCGCAAGCGGCGGCGGCGAGGTTCACCTGAAAGTTTGGCGAGAAATCCGGCCGTGCCCCCGGGCCACCCACGCGGCCGTCTGCCGCCGCGAGGCCATCCTGGAGAAGCCGACCGTGGGCAGCCGTGGGCGCAAGCGGCGGCGGCGAGGTTCACCTGAAGCGGCCACATCGGAGGAGAGCTCCACCGCGCGCTCCGGCTGGCGTCCTGCCCAACTCAGGTATGTTCGATCCAGGCTCTTTTGTTAGATGATTTGATAAGCACATCGATTTTTGTTCGATCCTGTTGACATAGAAGCGTTCAATCAATTTTGAGAATCCCAATTGTCTAACACAGACCATTCTATATGAGATAGAAGTACACATGCTAAATGCAAACTTTGTTTGTGGATTTAGTGTTTCTCAGACAGGTGTTCTTGCCACTAGAACCATTGTTCATCTATGAATCCATACAAAATTTTGTTGACTGAATTTTCTGTAATAATATCTGAAGGTGCACTATTGATATGGCCAGTGTTTGTAGCTGTCCATGCTAAAGGGTTGTTTGTTAGCCTATTTGGTAGTACATGCTTATCCTTGCAGGCCAAAACTCGTTGCTGCTAGAACCCTAAGGTTCAGTTGGTCGTTTTGTGGTGGTACCAATTTTGGATGTGGCTAATATTTTTATTTTAGTACCATTAGTCGTAATAGGTAGGCAAATAGAACTTGTGGTTAAAACTGTTGGGTAACTGAGGATTGAGCGTATAATTTATTGAATATTTCAGGATTGTCACCTTGGTGGCTGGTGTGCCTGATTGGTGACCTTGGGGTATAATTCAACTCAACAACCATGCTATCCTTTATATCATCAGGCTATTTAGTGTGTTTCTACTGCCCTCAATTATGACTTGTCACTTCACTCACTCCTGCTTGTGGAATCATGGCTCAGTTTTAGTAACTTAATTACATATATGTGCTTGAGGA
This sequence comes from Alloteropsis semialata, assembly GCA_004135705.1. Lineage (NCBI taxonomy): Eukaryota > Viridiplantae > Streptophyta > Magnoliopsida > Poales > Poaceae > Alloteropsis > Alloteropsis semialata. The sequence goes on from CM014273.1 coordinate 56,339,632, forward strand.
TTTCTACCTCAATCTGCTGCTAAATTTATTACTCTACTTCATCAGCTTGTTAGCTGGTAGGAGTACCAAATTAGAAAATTGGATCGTTCGTCTGCCGTGGTGATTACATCTCTTGGCTACTTGTGGAAATGACTACCTATCACTATAATTATGCATCGCTGCTTCTTATCTTTTGATTTTTTTTTCTGCTGCAAGCTTTTGTTCAGAATTTCTAGTTTGTCTGGTCCTTTTATTTTGTACATGTATGTTTACTGTTGGTCTTAGAATAATATACTCTATTTGAGAGCTTTACATGGAGTGACTTGCTGACAAGGAACACAATGCTATTCTAAGTAGCTGGTATGGGTTTATCTAGAGAGGTTTTTGATGAAGGTTTAGGCATGTCTTGAAGGATGCACTGTGCTTTTATCTGTTTAAGCATGCATAATGTTTCCCATGATAATATTTGCTAACCTTAGCATAAATAAATGGCTTCTCCATATCCAGTTTAAATGCAATGCCAATTTTCAGGCAACTAAGAAATTGATTCCATAGCACATACAAGCCACATGTAGTGTAGTGTAGCTGGTGTCTCTTGTTGTGGGAAGTCACTTTTCAGTATGAGTGATTGACAGAACAAATGGCGAGTCTCCATTTTGTTGACAGCTGACCTTGGACATGTTCTGTGTTCCACACATGACATTGAGTGAAGTTGCAATGCTGAGCTGCGGTTGTAACTTACTCCTGGAGTGCAGCACCCCTGGTGCGTGCAGTTTGCTCAGGGTGCAGGGGTATTTGCAACACCTCAAGGATCAGCTGAGCAGAGGTACATAGGTTGACAAAATGACTTATGCGGACAAGAATTGAGGTTTTCTGTTTCTTAGACAATTAATGCCAAACCATGAAAGTGATCCAAACCATCAAAGTGATAATGTTACATTTCATGTGCTGTTAAACTAAATGGATTGCCATCATATTTTCTGATATTGTCTTTGCTACTGTCCTTGAACATCTTATTTTCTGATATTGCGTTTGCTACCATTGATGTATGTTTTGTGCATGTGATTTCAGGATGGACCCAAACCAGTGCAATGATGCATCACAGGGATCATTTCCTGGTGCCAACTTTCCTCCTGGTGCCCCAGTTCCTCCGTACCAGGCTGGCTGGAACCCATACATGTATGGGTTCCAAGGAACTCCATCCTGGTTCCCCCAAGGAATGCAGCAGTTTGCACCCAATGCTTCAATGATGCCTCCCTGTACAAGTGGTCCACAAGTATTGCAGCCGGCTGATAACCCTCTTGCATGTGTGGAAGACGAAGAGGTACATGTCATAGAACAGCCAGACAGCTCAGCGGCTAAAGGAAAAGGAAAGAGGACAAAGGTGCTCAGCAGTAGGACCAAGTTAGGCAATTTCAACCCAGATGAAGATGTCAATCTTGTGAAGTCCTGGCTTGAAATCAGCTGTGACCCAATTACAAGTAACGGACAAAAAAAAGATCGGATGTGGGAAAGGATTGTGGAGCGATACAACACCCGGAGGGAATCAAACCCAGTTAGGAGTATCCGATCTCTACAGAGCCGTTGGGACAGTATCAAGGCTCAAGTCGGGAAGTTTTCTGGTTTCTATGCTGATGTCATTAGACAGAATCCAAGCGGGATGTCGGATGCTGATAAGGTATGCCGATTTGCTTCATGTTCAGAAGCATACACGTTTATGTTTGCTATTCATGATGATTTTAGTCTTTGGCATTTTGTGGCCTTTCATTAATACTGATCATTACATTACACCTGAGTATGTTTGTGTATAAGCTAGAAGTATTTGTACTGATTTGTGTATGAAAACCACCTGTAGACGCTAGAGTTTCAAAGATCAGCTGGAATTGTCATTCTTCTTGCTACTGTGTAACTGATTCTTCGGTATTCAAGTTAGCTATTTCCTTTTCATCAGTGGTAGCATCAAATTATTAGAGTTCAAACACAGAACCAGATGCTGGAAGATAGTCCTTTCAATAGCTTTGGACTGATTGCTTTATGTATGATTTCCTGTGCATCAGTTGGGCTATACACGCATCTGTGACCATAGGTTTGGACTGATTGCTTTATGTATGATTGCTTTATAATCTGTTGCAATGCTACAATCGATAGGCTGTTACATACCCTGTCTTTGTTCAAATTGGTGGGTTTTTTCATATACAATATGTCTGTATTGAACTGATTGAAATTCTTTAATTTCATGCTGCAGACCACTCATGCAGCAACAAATTTTGCTGCCATCCAGAACCACAGCTTTGCTTTCCTGCATTGTTGGGACATAATGAAGGATGAGCCCAAATGGAAGGATCCAAAGGCCAGAGGATCGGCCCAGTCGGCTGGAGCTGATGGTGTTGGACATGACCCCATGAACCTTGGACATGAGAAATCTAGCCCAACTAGATCAGGTGACAAGAGGCCTATGGGCAGGGGTTCATCTAAAGCAGCCAAGAAGAAAGGAAATTCTTCTGCGGGTTCAACATCATCTTCTGAGTATGCTTCGAGGATGCAAGAAATTTCATTGCAAAGGATTAGTATCCTGCAAGAAGAATCTGCGCGTAAAAATGATCGCTTCCAGCAGCTGGCTTCTATAGATGAGAAGCACTTTGAGGAAATGCGATCCCACAATCAATCACTCTTAGGCATTGAGCAAGAGAAGATTCGGATCATGCGGGAGAAGCATGAGAGGGAGAAGGAAAAGGAGGAGAAGCAAGAGGATGAAAGGATCCTTGCTATTGATCTTGATGCTTGCACACCACCTCTATGGGCGTATTACGAAGCTCTCCAGGAAGAAATTTTGGACAAGATTGCAGCTAGGAGAAGGAAGAGACAGGCGCCCTGAAGACACTTCCAACACAGTACGAGTTCATATCCAGGTACACAAGCCCAACCCTTACGCATGTGCTGTATGCTTCCTCAGTTTCTCTTTTCCTCAAAATTAGTTAATTACACAACTATTTATATTGGTAATTGTGAGTGCTCTGGCTGTAGAAATTAGTTAATTACAAAATATTGTAGGCAGGTGGTAGCTGGTAGTAGTAACTATAGCATCAAGTTGCAGCATATTGCTCTGTGTGTATGCTGAAATAAGTGCTGATCCTAAGTACCACAATCCTAGCTGAAGTGTGTGCTGAAATAACTGCTGAGCCTAAGTACCAGAAATCCTTGCTAATCATTGGTTATTTATGTATTTCTTGCACCAGAAAAATGCTTCACCACAACACATGAGCCAGGGATGGGAGAGGCAACCTTATGTGTGCAGAACTATTATTTGTGAGTGTGAATTTGTTGAGTGTTTAGAACCATTATTTGTGAATTTGTTGAGTGTTCTGAACTTTTATTTGTGAATTTGTTGAGTGTGCAGAACTATTATTTGTGAGTGTGAAAGGATTGTAGAATCTGTTGTATTATTTGTGAGTGTGAATTTGTGAGTGTGAACCTGTGAACATGTGAGAAGGTCACCTGCTGTATCTGTGAACATGTGAACCTGTGAACCTGTGATCATGTGATAAGGTGACCTGCTGTATCTGTGAACATGTGATCCTGTTGTATGCCGATTTGCTTCATGTTCAGAAGCATCTGTGAACCTGTGATCTTGTGAACCTGTGACCTACTTTATGTGTGAATCTGTAGAACCTGTGACCTGTGACCTTGGAGTATCTGTGAACCTATGATCTTGGAGTATCTGTGAACCTGTGATCTTGTGACCTGCTGTATATGTGAACCTGTGACGTGCTTTATGTGTGAATCTGTGTCCTGCTGTATATGTGAACCTGTGACCTGCTTTATGTGTGAATTTGTGTCCAATGAAGCAATGCACCAGGGTAATTTAGTGAACACTCAACAGCTTCGCCTCTGAACCTGGGGAGAGGACCAGCTAGGGGTGGAGACTCCACCAGAAGGATACAATGTTGTATTTTTTGCCATAGCATTTCATCTAAAAGTGTGGTGTTATGGTCATGTGAATAGTCATTAGTGTGGTACCTGTGACCTGCTTTTGCGCTTCCATGACTCGACAAACAAGGTACCTGTGACCTGAACTTTCATCGTGCATGGATTGATCAGCAGCAGCCACCCCAGTCCCATGTGATTCTGGGTCATCACTCCAACCAACCCGTGACCTGCTTTTGCACCATGTAGGCAAACGTGGACGCTGGTCATCTCAGAACGTCAGAAGCATTTTGCACGATGTTGGCAAACGTGGACGCTGAACTTTGTTGCCCGTGACCTGATGTTGCCTTTGTGCATATTCTCTCCCGTATGCTACAATCTCTCGTGAACTTCCCAAGCAGACTCCCATCTAGTATAAACACCACACTCACTTCCCAAGCAGACGACACACTCACTTCCCAAGCAAACTGAACACATTGACCATGGCCGGCTTCCCAAGGTCATTGCGAAGGTACTGGATGGAGGAGGAGGAAGACGATGACACTGATGCCTTTGCTGACGATGAAGAAGCCGAGGCCGCGACATACAACCATCTCGTGGCAGCAGAGAGCTCTCGCACGCGTCGTCGACCTGATGCTCCACCAAAGGTCATTCGGCCGAGGGACATTCCATCTGGTCACAGGAGGATCAAAGCCGACTACTTTGTTCCAAATCCTGTTTACAATGACCAGCAGTTCCGTAGAAGGTAAAGTTCAGCATATTTCATTTAACGATCGCTCTACGTCTGTAGTTTCTCATAGCAGAAGTGTTGTTGCAGGTATCGGATGCGTCGGCATTTATTCAAGCGTATTAAAGAGGCCGTTAAAAATCACGATAACTACTTCAAAAAGAAGTATGATGCAGCTGGCAAGGAAGGACTATCGGCTCTTCAGAAGTGTGTGGCGTCTATACGCATTCTCGCATACGGGGTCCCGGCGGATGCCGTTGACGACTACGTCCGCATTGGTGAGTCAACTGCTCGGGAAGCTTTGAATCATTTCTGTCGGGCTGTCATTGAAGTTTTTGGCGATCAGTACCTACGGGAACCCAACACTGCCGATGTAGCTAGGCTTCTTGAAGTGGGTGAGAACGTGGGTTCCCGGGGATGCTAGGCAGCATAGACTGCATGCACTGGGAGTGGAGGAACTGCCCCACAGCATGGAAGGGTCAGTTCACGGGAAGAGGGAAGCATCCCTCTATGATATTAGAGGCGGTTGCATCGCATGATCTATGGATATGGCATACTTACTTTGGCATGCCTGGAAGTAACAACGACATTAACGTTCTTCATAGATCACCTGTATTCTCGTCTTACCTCAGGGGTCATTCAACCCCTGTGTCGTTTGTAGTCAATGGAAACACCTATAACATGGGCTACTACCTTGCCGATGGGATTTACCCTGACTGGGCAGCATTTGTTAAGACTATTCGTTACCCCATGGAGCAGAAGACGCGACACTTTGCCACTCAACAAGAAAGTGCACGCAAGGATATAGAGCGTGCATTTGGTGTGCTGCAAACTCAATTTGCGGTGATCCGAGGACCCGCATATGGTTGGGACCGTACCCGCATTAATGATATAATGATGGCTTGCATTATTTTGCATAATATGATAGTCGAGGATGAGGGTGAGCTTGCCCATAATACTGATTTCTTGGACATCGGCCAACTAGCTGTTTCGTACGCTAACAATCCAACAAGGGAAGCATTTGTTGCTGCACACCATAGGCTTCATGACCAAGACACGCACTATCGGCTACTACGTGATCTCATCGAGCATCAGTGGATGAGGCTAGGATCTCTCCAGCATTAGATGAATTAGTGGTCATCTAATATTTATTGTCTTGTAATATTTTATGGGCATGTAATAATTATGAAGACATGTACTATTTTGTGGTTATGAGACATGTACTATTTTGTGGTTATGTATTAATCATTACAACTTCTAATATTTTAAGGTCATGTAATAACTAATAAGTCTTGTAAATATTTTGTGGCCATGTAATAATTAATAGGTCTTGTAATATTTTGTGCTCATGTAATATTTATTAACTCTTGTAATATTTTGTGGTCATGTAATAATTAATAGGTCTTCTAATATTTTGTGGTCATGTAATATTTATTAACTCTTGTAATATTTTGTGGTAATGTAATAATTAATAAGTCTTGTAATTATTACGTCTCAGATCCCTCTAAAACTACTGCCATGGCCTGATAACAGTGCCCCTCCACCAATGGCAACAATTTCAGAAACAAATGTATCTCAATTCTCACAATGCATTCTGAAAGCTGAAACCCTTGCATAATTTATAAAGCTGCAACTGAGCAAACCACTCGAAAAGTGTATAGTTTCTACCAGAATCAACATTAAGGAATATCAGATAGACTTGTATTGGTGATGAGTAAACTCATTTCCAACCAAATTCACAGGTTCTATTCTTGGTATTTTTCAGGAAGAAAAAACTAATCAGTCTCTTAACAAGATAATCACTTCATCTTCTAAGAATTTCTGTTTATAAGTCATGACAAATCTGCACACCGAGAGGCATATGTCAACAGCAAGGATAGCTCCACAATTCATAGCCCCAGAGATAAGCAAACCAAGTAAACTAAACAATCTTCACCATCATCCAAGACGAGAAGAAGCAATCTGCAAAACTTCTAACAATTGATTTATTAATGTCACCCTTGAACTTCCACCTAAAAATGCAATCTAGATTGACAGGGGATTGGGAGCTGCTGCTGTGCCGCGCCCTGCCCTCCGCCTTGAGCCGTCGCCGTCCATTGGGAGCGATGGAGGGGACGGGGACAGGGAGGGCGCGCCGGCCCCCGCTGTCCCTGCCGTGGGAGCCCGCGCCACCTCCAAGGGGGAGCTCGCCTCCGCGCCACCGTCGGGGATTCGCCTACCGTGGGAGCCCGCGCCGCCTCCACGCTGCCGCCGGGGGAGCTGCTCGCGCGCGCCCAAGGGGACGACGTCGACGGGCACAGCGCCCGTGCAGCCGAGGCGGGGGACGAAGGGGAGGGGCAGTGGCGGGGGAGGAAGGGGACGGGCGGCGCTGCCCGGAGGCGCCGACGAAAGAAGATCGCGCCAGCGTGGAAGGGAGGAGGCGTGGGGGTTAAAAAAAGGATTAAAAAACTGACGTGTGGGTCCCATGGCTGGTAGTTGGGATAGAGTATGGGGTTTAGAGTATGACGGGTGCGGGAGAAGTTGATATAGAGTATGAGATTTTGATGATCAGGACGGAATATTGCTTTTAGAGGATGGATATAGAGTACCACCAGTGCGGACAGCCTCAGTGGTGGCGCGTCTTTGGTGCAAATATTGTTCTGGAACTTGAAGATTCAACGGAAGGTGCGCTTTTTTATATACTTTTTTCTTTTGTGGTGCAAAATACAGCTGAAGCCGGTGTGCTAGATATTTTTTTTGCGATATCAATAGGCACTGTAACTAGAAATGGAGCACATATTGTGTAGAACACGACATAATTTTAGCATTACAAAACTTGTTACCTACTCCCTCTGTTTCAGAATAAAGAGATGTCCCGCGTATTTACGCGGTCAGTATATAAAATTCAAATATTTATCTATATATCTAATATCATTATTGCTTTTCCTAAATTTTTTTCTTATCAGTGTCCTCTTGTTACCCATTATGCAAATTAATGACAAAATAATGCAGATATTGTCATAATATGTTTCTTTGTTAAGACTACTATTATCTTGCTCAATCTCTTATAGATATACTCTATATGTACATCTTTGTTTTTTTTATTTTAACCAAATAATTTTGATTGGAGTTACTTTTAGTTAATGTTAGAAATTGGCAGTTTATCAGCTAAAAGCAATTTTTATTTATGTTTGTATAGTGAAAATGATGGAATAATTAATGTTTGGACTAATTTCATAGTAAAGGAAAAGGTATATATTTCAGATAAATCATAAGTATTTTTGGTTAATTCTTTCTTTAAGGAAGCAAATATTTTGTTTTTTATTTTAAATAGTATAGAGGTATTTTAAGTTATTTTTATGCAAAGACATTGGTGATGATTTCCAAAAAGATAAATATATAGAGAGGTTTTTGGCTAATTTTTATGTAATGACAATTGTGAATAATTTTAAATAGTTACATTGATATTTTAGGCTAATTTTTATGTAATGCTAGTTGTAATTTTATTTTTATTTTTTCATCCGATTAACATGGGAATCTCTAGGCCTTGAGATTGAATGTAAGTTTTCTAATGATATTGGTGGATGATTTTTAAAAATATATATGGATGTTTGAGGCTATTTTTTATGTAATAGCTGTGGTGGATAATTTTTAAATAGTTCAAGGGGTATTTTTGATAATTTTACGTAATGACAGTGGTGGGTAATTTTATTTTTCTTTTTTTCTCCAATTAAAGTGAGAATTTCTAGACCCTGAGATGAAACGTGGGAGCTTCTTTTGTTGGCCAAATATAATAGATATCATTTTAGCTTTTCTAGATACATAGTTTTTACCATGTATCTCGACGGAATGTATATTTAGATCCATAGAAAAATCTATATATTTAGAAAAATATAAAATGATATTAATTTTGGACAAAGGGAGTATTGGTTTCTCCCTTTCTATTGCCACAATCTGGCTTCACTTGACAAAAGTTGACTGTACTGAAGTTCACCATCACATGGCGAGAAATTGAGCAGGGAGATCGCCTGATCGGTGCTATTTGAATTACTCCATATGTTGCCTTAGGGCAGACCTTCTCTAAATACAGCAAGCTACATTAGTTGGCAATATGCCAGATGGATCCTCAGCCAAAAAAAAAAAAAACTCTTGCGCTTACATGTATATTATTTCTTCCTAACGCTACCGTGGAACAAATATACTTTTGAAAAGTGCAAAAGTCTCTCTCTTAACAAGACAGCTACAAATTGATTATAATCTGCATACTAATATCTAAATCATACTTACAAAATTTATTTTCTTCTGCATACATATACAGCTCAATTTCTCACTAGCTACATCGAACATATTAGTCTTTGGACACCGGCCAGTATTAGAGGCAATGAAGGCATAAAGAAAGACAAGTAGCAGGTACAGAACTATACATTGCAGCACACTCCACTGTCTAGGTTAACCAAATAATATATATCTTTGCAATTTCTTACCGTGCGTTTGGTTCCAGGGATGGGACGGGATGGTCCGGGACGATCCCAAAAATGATGGTGTTTGGTCTGGAGACATGTGGGATGGTCCATCCTTATTCTCCTCAGATGCGGATGGATCGGTCCACTCGAACCGAGCGAACGGGGGCATCCCACTTCGCCCCCGTCTCACTCCATCACTCCTTTGTTGATCGTTCGAAGCCAGCGCGCAAGCAGAAGGTCAAGCACCATGCGAGCGGTGGCACGAGCTCCTCCAGTGGTCAAGCCAAAAACGGCCTCGCGCTCCACCGGCAGGCCGAGCCACGGGCGGCGCTCACTCCCCCGGTGACTGAGCCGTGGGCGGCGGCGCGTGCTCCCCTGGCGGGCAGAGTAGTGGCCCTGGCGGCCAAGCCGTGAGCAGTACTCGCTCCCCTAGCGGCTGAGCCGCGGGCACCGGTGCATGCTCCCCAGGCAGAGCAGCGGGAGGCAACGCGCTCCTAGGCCCGAGCGGCAGGCGGCGGCGGCACGCTCCCCGGCTGCGGGCGGCAGTGGTCGCTCCCCTGGCGGTCCGAGCCATGGGCAGCGGTGCTACTTTCGTGGCACGCCGAGCCGTGGGCGACGGCGACGCTAGCTCCTCTGGTCTGACGGGCGAGCACGAGGAAGAAGATAAGGCTGACAACAAAACAAAGAGGATGACAAGTGGGGCCACAAATGACGAGTCCACCAATAATTACATCTAACGGTGTTAAAATTGGCAGCCATCCCTCACCCTCCATCTTCCAACCAAACAAAAAACTAGGATGAACCCATTCCAGCTAACCAAACACATGACGGGATTGATCCATCCTAAAAAGTTGGGACGGGACGGTCCCTCCCACATTGTCTTCAAGCCAAACACATGCTTACTAGCTACATCAAACATACTAGCCTTTAGCCTCTACCGAGTATTCAATGGAATGAAGGTAACAGAAACAAAGAAAGATGAGTAGTCCATACTAAACTATATTATATATATATATATATATTGTTGGGCACTCCACTGAATAGATACTTGTTGCGTTAGATTTGAAGAAAAAAGCATCGCATCAGAATCATGACATGGTTTATATTTAAAAGCCTTCGATATATGTATATCCATTAATTGGAAAAATATGTGTCTATTAAACTGTTTACAACAAAACTTTATATAGCCAGTCAGCCAGAGGGTCATTTCGCACGCCCACGCCACACATTGTTCTATAAGTAGAGAATAAAACACCAACACGTAGATACGGCTTCCGCCACAATATCAATTAAGAATGGCGTGGAAATCAACCATGAACTCAGGATGCATATAATCATTTCATTAACTGAAGTCGATCTCATGGGGCCCCTGGGGTCCTTTTTATGCAGTCATATATTGTGACAGTTGATACCGATACCAACCATCTGATACTGTTCATCCTTTTTATTCTATGCACTTGACACTCGGCAAATTTAGACCATATGCCATCGCAAATCTATTTTACGCAAGTCACTTAACACTCATCACCTTTAGTATAGAAAAGTAGTTGATGAGGCTATGTACCCTGCTAGCTATTCTTACAACTAGCAAGATGACACGTACAATTTGCGCGGCTAGAATTGAAACAGTTTATGTAGAGCACATATCCTTCTTTGTTGATCCACAATCTTGATAGGGTCTCGTTACTATGAAATATTATTAGGTAGAGCTTGTTGAGTCATATCGTTTTATTACTTAATGCAATGAGCATGACGTGTTTACACTACTAGAAATGACTAATTCCCCTACGGTTTTTCCATTTCCCTACAACTGACTGATGTGGCCTGGGGACTCCTAATTCCGCCAGAGGCATATGAAAAACGTAGTGAAACCAAATGTTCCCTAGAATTTACTACTTTCGTAGGGAAGCTCAGAGAAAACAACACCCACTACTGGAGAATGCTGCATCGGTACCGGGTGACAAACGCCTTAGGTACCGGTTTTGCAACCGGTACTGGGCAACCGAGACCAATGACAAAAGTCATCGGTCACGGTTGTTTATCACCCGGTACCGATGAGCAAAACAAAAAACAAAAAAAAAAGCTCGCGCCAAATACAAATCCTCACCCCCCTTGCATTTTAATTCAGTTCGTCATCATCTAGTTTGATTTTACAAACAATCATCACAGCACCAAATCCAAATTCTTATCTAGTTCATCATCTAGATCGATTTCAGTAAGAGGATCCAACAAAAGAGTTCATCAGATTTATCACACAGCAAAAGAGTTCATCATATTTTACAGATTTATCACATGGCAAAAGATTCCAACAAAAGAGTTCATCAGATTTTACACAGCAAAAGAGGGCGGGGACGCGGGGAGGGCTCGCCGCGCCGGCCACCGGGGGCTCTCCCGTGCGCGCGCCAGCCGTGGAGGAGCCGCGCCCGTGCCGGCCGCCGG
>CM014273.1:56352142-56418260 GCA_004135705.1 Alloteropsis semialata
GGGATCTTTAGCTGTGAGAGCTTTATCGGGAAATTCCAGCGGGTCAGCCGTCAGGGTTCCTGCGATTGTGTTGAGTTCGCTTTCTTGTGGAAGTGCAGGTATGGGGCTCAGGCTGCTGAATTCATGGCCCATCTTTAACTCCTGGCCTCAAATTCTTGATTTTTCTGGGTGTTGCTGCTTTGGATTCTTCACCTGGGCTCAGAATTCTTGCTTAATTTCTTGAATTCCGCGTTTCTTAGTGGTTCTTGCAGCTTGGATTGTCGCCGCTTGATATCGGCATATCGCACCGTTCTGAGTTTCGAGTTGCTTCGTCAGCTACCGGGAGGGGTGGCTTTTTTGTGGGGATGATAGAATTGAGCTTGATTATGGTGGAGCCCTTTTGGATTTGTTGCTGATACTTGAATCTCTTCTTTTATCTCCCCTAGGATGCTGCATGAAAGCCATGCTCTTAACGCATCGTTCCCTTTTTATCTTCAATCATTTCCCCCCTCTTTTTTTCAGGAGGCGGTTCTTGTGTTGGATTATTCGCTTCATTACTCTCTCATATTCTTTATGTGATGGAATTCTTAGCTTCTTTATTGGAGTTGAAGCACCCTCTTATTTTTATCGTGTGACAACTAAGTTTTGCCTAGGACATTTCTCCTGGTTCCACCTCTTTCATATCATTAAAAATAGTGAAAATTACAGCTGCAAACGAGCAGTTAAGCACCCCGGTCTCTTCTTGGAAATTTCAAGCTAGAAAACTCATGCTATTTCATCTCTTCTTCCAGAGTGATTCTGAAGCAGTGTTCGTTCTATTGGCGTGCTGAGCTGGTGAAGGAGCTCTGATAAACCTAGCGCACACATCAGTCATCAGCCAAGTGATTGAAAAAGGTATTGATATCTTGCAAGTTTTTCTGTTCAAAGAACTTCCCTCAAAATCAAAATTTGTTCGTGGTTTTGCAATTTGCCTGTGTTATAGGATGGAATTTCTGGTTGGGTGCCTTGAATAGCTGTATTATTTGGTTAAGCAGAAGGAATTTAGAACCACATTCTCATCCTCTTGGAAAGGAAGCAACAAAAAGACAACAACTTAGCTAATGTCATGAATGAAGGACCACTTGTACCTATAGGTCACAAACCAGCGTCTTACCTTGTCAGTTATATTCTACTATTTGATGAGCATCATGCCTGTTTGCCCTCCAGAAATGTTAACTACTGCCAAAACTGAGGGTTTGCCCCTGGGCCTCACACTCGTGACTGGCCTCAGTGCGCGTTTTTTATGATCTTATCTCCGTAGAAGTAGCAGAAGCAGTTTATGGTTTAGCTTCTTTCACCCTACCTTTTTCTGGAAGCATTTTTACCCTATTATTACTGCAAATAGAAGTTCTGTTTCGCCATCTTCTATATCACTGTATATGCACAGAATAATTTCTTAAGCTGAATTTTGTCAATTGTTTCCATTCCCCTAATTGCAGGAAGGCAGCAGAAGTATTGGTTCAGGGATCTGTAGTTGCTTCTGCACACTTGTCTATGCCTTTGCAGTAATCTTGATAAGTGAGTAGTCAAAGCTAGGACATGGCTACTTATTACTCGAGCCCTGGCAGTGAAAGAGATTCACAAACCATGTACTCAACAGAGTCAGGGAATGCACCATACCATCCCATGCCATCAGCCCTAGGGAACTTGCTTTACCCAAACAATGCATCTTCTGGACCATATACTGAATTTAGTGGCATTATCCAATCTCAGCAGAATTTCATGGAGCTTCCTGGCCATCCTTCAGCAATGTCACATGATTCATCATCCAATGAAGCACCTAACATGGGCGCTTCACTCACAGAGCAGCGCTCCTTTGGTCCTTTGAAAGATATGAGAAATGAGATGTTGATGCATTTGATGGATGGAGCACACAGCAGTGGCAGTGATCTCATCCATAATGATGCCCATAACACTGCGCAAGTCGAGTTTGGCATGTTAAACCACAACTCAACAAGTGTCCCGTCAGCACCAGGCCAAGGGCTGTCTCTGAGCCTCAACACTCATATCTTGGCGCCTTCCTATCCATACTGGTCTGCAAAGCCAGACTTACTGACACCAAATTCTTACCAGAGTGATGACAACAGAATGAAGAATATGCAATCTGAGGCCTCACGGGCAATCCGGAATTCTAAATATCTGAAGGCAGCTCAAGAATTGCTTGATGAGATTGTCAGTGTATGGAAGAGTGTTAAGCAGAAAGCAGATAAAGGACATGTTGAAGCAGCAAAAGCAGATAGCAAAGAGACTGAAGGGGGAATTAAAAGCGAGGGAGTGTCTTCCAATCCACAAGAGTCTGGTGCCAATGCGACAGCTGAGCTTTCAACTGCTGAGAAACAAGAGCTCCAGAATAAGATGGCAAAACTTATGGCAATGTTGGATGAGGTATGTGAGTCTACTGCACTTGTACCTTACCATTTAAATCAAACTCCAGTAACACAATGATGTTTTTGCTAGACTGGTTGATGTTGAATGTAGAGGTAATCTACATGAAGATTCAGAGACTTGTTGGCAAAGATTAGTATCACTTATAATCCTTTAAATGTATGGATATTCCAATATAAAGTTTGATAAAACAATACTTTATTATCTAGGGACGGCTGTAGATTACTTTTTATCATACATCGAAGTCAACTCCATTTTCTGCCTTTTGTTCTTGGACTTAGAGAAATACCTGAGGAAGCCCAACCCCATCGGTTCTGTTTGAGTTGTGGACTAAATATTGAGTCAAATAGTTGGTTCCTGATCCGAAAGGACATTTCACATTTGCAATGGTTCAGCTCCTAACAAGAGCTTCACGTTGAGTTCTTGGAAAAGGTGGGAGAGCTTGGTCAATGATTGTTAGTTTAGGTGGATCTAGCCTTCTTGATGCCTAGCTGCCCACAATCATAGCCATTTAACAATGCTTGAACCTATAGATAGCCAATGTTTTAGCTACAAGGTCCTCTAAACGAGCATTGAGCATTTGCAGGAACAGCTTTATTATTAAAACTGTTATTCAGGGTAGGATCACCACCAAATGCAGAAAAAGTCACGTTCCCCTTTCAAAATGCCAGATGGTTGTTCAAGCTTAAATATATTTCTCCTTAAGAAAGATATATTGGTCTTAACATGGGACCGATGAGAGGAATGAATTAGGTGTATTTTTATTGTTTTACTAATGCAGTATATCTGAATTTCTAAGATCACATTGATATTTGCTTTCAGGTGGACCGAAAGTACAAACACTATTATCATCAGATGCAACTTGTAATGTCATCGTTCGATATGGTTGCTGGTTCTGGAGCTGCAAAGCCTTATACTGCAGTTGCTCTCCAGACAATCTCACGTCATTTCCGATGTCTAAAGGATGCCATCAATGATCAAATTGGTGTTATCCGCAAGAAACTCGGAGAGGACGACAATACATCTGGCAAAGAGGGCAAATTAACTCGCCTTCGTTATATTGATCAGCAAATAAGGCAACAGCGAGCTTTCCAACAGTACGGTATGCTACAGCAAAATGCTTGGAGGCCACAGAGGGGACTACCTGAAAATTCAGTCTCAATTCTTCGTGCTTGGCTTTTTGAACACTTCCTTCACCCGTAAGTTTTTTTACTTCTAGATATGGTTACTCACCTTTTTTTTGTTCTTTTGTCTCATGACACTCTGACACCCTTCAGGTATCCAAAAGACTCTGAAAAGCTAATGTTATCAAGACAAACTGGGCTAACAAGAAGTCAGGTATTTTTGTTTGCTTAAGATATATTTTCTCTTGCTAGCTAGTAGCTAGACTAGCTAGCACGTCAATTTTGCAAATCAATGGTATGCTATGATATTAAAATCCACGGGCATGTTTTGAAAGAACTAATTTAGGTTGTTGTGTAGCTGTATATTATCGTGCTGGTGCTGCAAACATATTCTATATGCTGCAGGGCTGCTGCTTATCTGCATGAGTAATATATACCTTAAAATTCTCATCAACTCTTAGTCCAAAATCTACAAATAGGATACCTAAAATTTTGTTCCAACAACAAACAACTTTTAGACTCTACAACTCTGGGACAAAGCACACTAACAGTCTGTTGAATATTTGGTTTTGAATGAGTCATGCCGATGTGATGGTTTACTGTTGAATATTTGGTTTTGAATGAGTCGTGCCGATGTGATGATTTACTGCCTTAACCATGTTCTTCTTTTCTTGCAGATTTCAAATTGGTTTATTAATGCCCGTGTCCGGCTCTGGAAGCCAATGATCGAAGACATGTACAAAGAAGAGGTTGGTGATGCGGAGTTGGACTCAAATTCCTCCTCCGACAATGGGGCACAAAGCAAGGACAAAGCGCCATCTTCCGAAGAAAAGGAGGACCTGAAGACTTCAACAAGCCAGGCTTGCCAAAGCAGCCAGCTTGAAGAATCCAAAGCCAACGTCGGTGGGATGATGAGCCTTAGTGGAGCCCCAGCTGGCAGCTTCCACAACGAGGCGAACCCCGAGGACAGTTTCATGAGCCTGATGCTGAAGGCCCAGAGACCAGTAGAAGCCGACGGCAGCGGCCTCTTCCACCATGCCGTCGGCCATCACCCGGACGAGAGCACGCAATTCATGGCGTATCACCTGGCGGAGCTCGGGAGGTACGGGAGCAACAACGTGTCCTTGACGCTGGGTCTGCAGCACGCCGAGAACAACCTCTCTTCAGTGCCAAACACCCAGCCGGGCTTCCCCGGCGTCAGAGACGAAGACATCTACAACGCCACAGCTCCTCTCAACGTTACCTCCACGTCTTCAGAGTACGAATCCACGAACCAAATGGATCAGCAACAACGGCAGCGGTTCGAGCCATCACCTCTGATGCATGATTTTGTGGCCTGAATTTCTGCTCACACATACTATAAAGCGTGGGAAAAGATTGGCATTTGTAGTGCCAGGATGAATAACACGCCTGGATTGAATTTTCAGGCGCGGAATTGTAGCTGTAGTTGCAATTGGGGTACAGAAGGGGAGGGAGGTAAATAGCGTAAATGTAATGTAAATTTAGGCGATGGGGTGATAGTTGGTAAAGAAATCCTGTAAAGATGGCATACGTTTATACATGTAAAATGCTATGATTTAAGGGTCGTGCTGTAAAAAAGATTTACCTGTAACGAGTAATTGTGATCCAGGTATATATATATACACACACACTGTTCAGGGCTTTTTTTTCGAATAATACTGTTCAGGGCTTCAGGCTGTTAAATTTCGAGAATGGCTTCAGGCTGTTAAAAGAAAAAGAGGTTAAACTGAGATGGATTGCAGGAGAATCTTCAGCCTTTCTTGCAAGCGCACGCTTCAAGCTTTATGTTACTGGGGTTGTGGTGAGGACCAGCTGCTGTGCACCCTTTTTATCTTGTGCAACTGGAGCTGCAGCATGCTGATCCTTTTGATATGCCAATTTTTATTTTTACGGTGCAAGATTCCCACTGATTTTTTCTCTCTCGATAAGATAATGCTTTCTGTTCTCAAAACTTTTTTTTTTAAAAAGAATCGAAGCTCGTGTCATTTTCATTTGAATTTTGACATGGTACCTTGTGTCGGTGGAGATAAGGTATGGATGCTTTGCTGCCCCAGAGAATGGCTTGTATTCAAACGAGTAATTGCGGGGCCAATGCTGCCATGTGGGCCCGGGTATGGTGCTCTGGTGGGTCCAAGGAACTCGATCTCCATGCTTTCTGGCGGGTTGGAATTGGGTTGCCATGAAGTTGATTATCTTTGGATTCGATTCTGTATTGTACCCTCGGACTTTCAGTCCAAAAAGCCCAACCAAATTGATGCATTTCAACAGTAATTTTCCTTGCCACATTGGATAGATTCACTGCAGAACTGCCTCCGGAATATCAATGCAAATTTCGGATTGATGCTCTGAAACTCCATTACCATCGCGTGGCTGTCTTCAGGGTTCAGTAAAGACAAGGATTTCAGCAGAGACTCGCGTTGCTACCCCCCACACAAAGAAGTTTGGGAGGTGGACTGGAAAGCGAGCAAGGACAAGGATTCATGGGTCAAACGTGTGCCGTTCAAAGCAGAGCAGGCGCATGCAGGTTTGAACGTCACTGTCGAGATCGATGGATCACCCATCACCTGAAGCAGCAGAAAAGGCACCGCACTGCCCCCCAGAAACAAACAGCACCCTGCACCCGTCACTCTCTTAGGATCTGTCCAATCAGTCGCTTGAGACTAGACTACTCCCCAAAGCAATGGCATGGATTGGGATTGGCACCTCCCAAAACTGTATCCATCTTGACCTAGTCTCCTTTCCACGCGACCACGCCTCTTCTCTCTGTCTCTAGATCCATTGCTGTTCCTGTTGATGTGTTCATGTTCATCCACCCATCACATCCATATATAGTTACATACTACTTGGGGCTTGTTTAGTTCGCGCGAATTCGATCGAATTGACTGTAGCAGATTCTCTTTAAAATTGAAAAAATAAAGAGAGAGCACGTAGTTCAATGCGTTGCTTTTGGTCGAATTGGTGCTCTTTCGAGCGAACTAAACAAGGCCTTGATATGGGCATCTCACACCTGTTATGTTTGCTGGTGACCTCATCACTCCATCATGCATGGCCAAATGCTTGCTACAGTGTGTGTGGTGCGCAGCAAGTTTGGGTCAAGCTGATTAGCTGAAGAAGCCATGTAGGAGCATGTCATTGTCATGTCATGTGCACCCCAACCAACTGCTGCAGCAGAGCAGCAGGCGGCGCCCAGAAAAAGGATCCGGGCTTTCCATGGATCAGGACAGGCAGGCAGCCAGCCCGGCCAGCTACACGCCTACACGCAGTGATGCAGCGTTATGCATAGTGTTTTTATGTTATATATATATAGTAACAGAGAGAAAAAATACATTAGAGAATGTGCGTTACACAAAATATTATGCATAGTACGTGAACTAAACAGGGCCCAGCAGCAACGCGGCGTGCAGCGGCTCTGCTCTGAACTGCTGGCCCTGGCGGCCTGGCCACCTGGCCGGCCGGGCTTTGTTGAGATTCTACACTACGGCCTTGTTTGGATTGGATAGATGGAATTTGATTGAATTCAATGATTGAAGGTGCATTGAGAATTGAAAAAGTAGAGAAGACACGTAGTTTAATACGTTGCTTTTGATTGAAAGAGAGTGTATTTCACGAATCTAAACAGGGCCTACGATACACCACACTGAGCCCAGCCCGCCAGCTAGTGATACTGGTGGTGTAGCATGCATGTCTTTGCAGCCGGGCCGGCCGGCCGGCACGCATACACATCACACACAGAGAGCAGTGTAGAGAGAGCACAGAGATAGGGAGCGAGCAGTGCATGGTAGCAAACTTACTAGCTTGGCTTCCGGTAATAATATAAAAGTACATTGATTATACATTAGTATCTAATTAAGGAAACGGATACTAACTAGCCAATCATGCAAGGCCACCTACCTGTCAATCTTGTTGTATCTATTTTCTAACTCTACAATAATCTAATCTATTACTTTTCAAAATTGAGAACTTGTAAGTTTGCATTCTGATTTAGTAATCTTGTTTGCTGGTAAGTTTCACAATGCATATGCTATCTCTAATCTGAAACAATGACATATCAATATACTCTTCCAGTTTATTGTTGCAACATAAGGCATGTCAGTAGAATACCGTAGTTGGATGTACCACTGATGGAATGACAATGGCTGTCGTTCCCAAGATTGGGTGCGCAACATAAATTCTTTTCTATATTGTGCTTTTAATCATATTTATAATGCTGAAAAATCTGGGGTAGTTTGTCCATGTTTAGATTGTAGCAATAGTGTTAGATGAAGAAGGGCAATAATGAGCATGCATTTATGTAACAGAGGATATATGCCTAGGTATACTAGATGGACTAGACACAGCGAGCCTCCTATTAATGTGCCTATATTGGAAGAGCCCACTATTGATGGATTAGATGAAATGTTGGCAGAATTTGGTGATACAATGAACACTCATAGCGCAGATAAGTAGCCAACAGTTGACACTAAGGCATTTTATACTATGTTGCTTGCTTCATAAGAGTTGCTCCATAACTTCACCTCAGTAGAAATGTTAAGTGCAGTGGTACGCTTGATGGAAATTAAGTCACAACACAACCTTTCTACAGAATGTGTAGATCAAATACTTAGCTTGTTTGGTGATGTACTTCCTGAGGTCCATAAAATGACCAAAAATTTGTATGAGTGCAAGTGTTTTATTAGTGGCCTAAAAATGCCATATGGTGCACCAGTGAATGCAACTATATGTAATGGTGTTGGTCTTGTGAATGCAATGACAAGTGATGGTGTCAAGTATTATCATCCACAAGTTGATGAATTTCCACTATTTTGAAGTCATTTGTTCTCTATATAAACTACTTGTGCATTTTGGTGAATCAAACATTTTCCATGTGCTAACACGTATTTTGATGTACTCGACATCATCTTAGCACACAATATTAGGGTCCGTTTGGATCCCTCGCCACACTAGACTCGCCTCGCCCAGCTCGCCTCGCTTTGCCCAGCAAGGCAAGGCTAGATTCTTTGCTGCATTTGGATGTCTTGCCCTGCAAAGTTCTCTTTTCAACCAAATTATTGGGGTCCATTTTGATAGACAGAGGGACCGACAAAGAGAAGGTAGCACAGAAGACTCCATCCCCCATGAACGCTAGCAAGGAGCTTGAGCTTTCTAAAAAAACAAAATCAAGTAGTAGCTGCGACCCAACAAATGAGAAAAAAAATCATGGCAGAGGGGGGTCGATCCCAGGCAGAAGGGGCTGGATTTGATGGCCCGCTAGTACACTGAGTTTGCTAATCTCTCCCAGAGAAGCTGCTCGGCCTCGGCGGAATCAAGAGCAGGGGCTCGATCTCGGCAGAATCAATTTGATACTCGATCTACAGGTGCTTAGCTCGCCGATCCTGTGAAGACAGGGGCTTCAGTTTGGTCGTGCGTAAGCACTGAGCTCGTCGATCCCTCATAGAGAGGCCCTGACCCAACGGCGAGGGCTTCGATTCTGAATATTCGATTCAAGGGACTAGCGAGATGTTGATGGAGCACAGTATTCTTCTCGTCAGAAGAGCGCCAGCAAGCAACCTTGCCCACGCGGGAGAGCCGATTTGGCTTGCCCGCATAGGCAAGGATTTTCTCGCCAGGCGGAGCGAGCTTGCCGGGCACAGATTGTTGGTTTTGTTGAGGGTAATGGGTTCTGTGTTAGATGTTTTTATTTGATGTTAGTTGAACTCTTAGACCTCATGGTGGCTGAACTCTTAGACCTAATGGTGGCAAGAGTCTTAGACTTGATGATGACTGTAATTATTGGAGTTGCATGCAGTTGAGTAATCTGGCAATGGAATGTTATCATCTATGGTGAAATAAATATGACGATTTCCTTATTTTCATGTTATATGATTTAAGATTAATTAAATTTGATCCTTTATTCAAAACTAAAATTCAAATTTGTGTTCAAAATTCAAATTTGTTTAAATTTAAATTTGTATTGGTTGGTATCCAAGCTACACCTTCAACATTTGCTCCCAAGGAATGTGGAAACATAGAGAAAGAATCTTTATACGTAGGATGTGCTACCATGTCAAGATATTTCCCTAGAACTCCATGTTTCTAGGTTAAGAAAATTACCATAGGATCGCAGTTAGCAAACCGTAGGGCAACATTGCTTTACCGTCAAAATCTACCATAGGAATCCTTTCATACAATTTTTTCCCTAGATATTTAAAGATTTCCCTAGGATGTGGAGTTGTAGGGGAACTTGCCGTTTCTAGTAGTGCTGTATTATTACTAAATTTTTATAGAAATTATAATACTGTATTATTTATTTTAGTTTTTAAATTATTCATATCAAAAGTGCAGTTTTAACTAAGTATCATGTATAGAAAAGTTTTTGAGTTGTGTATAGACTCTCTTTCTAATTGTCTTTTAGGTCTCCATATTCACCTCAACTATTTTTTTTTCATGGTCAATGTTGTGATTAACTGACAATAAGAGCAAACTAGGTAGTTTCTTTAACTCTTCGTTAACAAGAAAATAAAGTGAGCCAAAACATTTACTTGACAAATGACCTGAGGAGACTATGCGTGCAGATCATTCTAAACTACTATGCGTATTTGAAAGTCTGGTAACCACTGAAAAGTATCATCATTCTCTCCTTATAAGATGACATATGTATTTCTTATAATAAGGCACATTTAACCATTGAATATAAATCAAACCGTCAATATTTGTGTGTTCCTTAACACACACTCTCTCTCTATCTATTTGCGCGCGTAGTGCAACTTAGATAATTTTTGTTTAATCGTCAATATCTGCATGTTCCTTAACCTTCCCTCTCTCTCTATCTGTGTAGCGCAACTTTGATATTTTGGTTAAATCACATATATGAAACAGTAAATCACATATATCTAGTTGAATTGGAATTTCTCATTGGAAATTTTGAACATCATGTTAAGTACAACATTGTAATGCTTATAGAAACGTAGAAGCGAAGATAATCTTTTATGCACAGAAGACCATAATATTAATCCTAGAAACATTGAAAAGGTATAACAAATGACTTGTATACATAAAGAAACAAATAAAACCTTGCAATTAGCTGGAAAATCATAAATTTAAAGGGTGGGAAAAAAAGAAAAGGCTACAGCTCACCTGGGTGATTTGAGCCTGATCGTCGCTCTATTTTTTCTTCGTCTAATGACAGCGCTCTACCCTCCCCGTCTTTGTCCATTGTCTAAGAGCAACTCCAGCAACCCTCTCTAAACAAGCTATCTATTTCTTTCAGTAGGGATTGTCTCTAATTTCCAGGTACTTGATTTTTCCTTCCAACTCTATCAATACCCTCTAAACAAGCCTTTACTTTCTAGTGGCTCACTTGTTAGTATCTATTTTGAAATAGAGGGCCCTCTAAAGACCCTCTAGAACTAGGGGTGAGGGAGGAGATTTGGAGGGCTCCCTATTTTAGGGACCAAAATAGAGAGACTGCTGGAGTTCATTCTTTTATCCTGCTCTCTAAATTCAGAGTAGAGCTTATTTAGAAGATCTGTTGAAGTTGTTCTAATGGGCCGCTGACGTGGCATGGCGAGTCGCGCCACATGCTTATACAGGCGGCTGGCCGCGGCCCCTTCTTCTTCCTCCTCCCTTTCTTTCTTTCTCCCTCATCCCTAGCCCGAGCTCAACCATGGTGCCCGCCGCCTAGATCGGCCCCTCCCACCACAGATTCGAAGGGAAAAAGTGAGGAAATTACTCCGGGAAGGTAACTCCTCCACTTTGATCATCTACATTTTGCGGATTTGGTTGATTTCCTTGGTTTTGGATGAGGTTAGGTTTAGCTAGGGTTTAACTTGATATGGTCGATTGAGCACGGATTTGAGATGGTTAGTTGTACTATATGGTGGATTTGGTCGTTGGTAACGCCTGCCTATCGTATAGATTTTTTTGCATGTGACGATTTCGTTGACATAACCATGTGTAGATTAGAAAGATGTTAGTAATGAACTAAGCGAGTTAAACTTGGTTATTTGGACTTGGTATTAATATCAGTTAATGTACCTTGTTATGGAAATATAGAAGTTCATGATTTTTATGTCTATATATTGAAGTTCATGGTTATGTGTATATGGAAATATCGAATATTGTAGCTATTCTTTTGAAGATAGGCTTTCATGGTGATGATTTAGTTGACATAAGATACATACAAGTATTTTGTGTATTCTTGTATGACTTGTTCATGTTGGATTGTTTTAATTGCAATGTTCTTTTTCAGCACATGAAATTTATTTTTCTTTATTTGATATAGGACAAAATGGCGCGGCACCCACGATATCCATTGCTTGAGATGGTGTACGACGAGAGACACCGCGGGAGGATACTTGAGGAGCGTATTGAGGTTAGTTTGTCCTTCATGGTGACTTCGTATGGAGCAAATGAATTTGGTGGGTGGATGTAGTCCAACACGGTGTTTAATGAATTATTTGCAGATTTTGAATCCTCTATGTATCCGCACTCACAATCCTCTCGCGTGGGACGATAGGTATGCCCCGTACCTTCGGCAAGCCAGCTTGCTCCCATTGGCGATGCTTGTGAAGGATGGCTTGCCGAAGATGGAAAATGCGGCTCTTACCGCGCTAGTGGACCGATGGAGGCCTGAGACACACATCTTCCACCTCCCTTGTGGCGAGATGACGGTGACGTTTCAAGATGTTGCCATGCTTTTTGGTCTTCGCATAGACAGCCGAGCGGTCACTGGGACAATTGATCCGGCTGGTTGGAGAGATCGGGTGGAGCTGTTGTTTGGTGTTCGTCCTGCAGATCCACCGGACGATCGAAAGGTACGCCCCCTCCTGCGGATGTTTCGGATGGTGTTGTTGCTCGATATGCTAGGGCATGGCTTTGGCACTTGGTGGCTGGGTTTTTATTTTCGGACTCGAGCGGGAACATCATTTCTTGGATGTGGGTAGACATTATTGGTCAAGCTTGGGAGAACATCGCCACTTATAGTTGGGCTAGTGGAGTTCTTGCATGGCTGTATCGGCAGATGTGTGATGCTTGCAGCCGCAAGGGTGCTAGTGCTAACATGGGGGGGAGGGGGTTGTGCCTATCTTTTGCAATTGTGGATGTGGGAGCGGCTTCCCATTGGTCGGTCAGAGCAGTATACACATGGGGTAAGATACTATCTTTCGCTATATTAAGATGAAGTATAATGTTGATGCATTTCCTTAGTTAACTATGATTTGAGATATTGTTAATTTGACATTATATTTGTTTTGTTAAAGCAATTACCAACTTATGGTGAAGAGCCTTTGGCCACTTCGGTTACCTATGGCACAACATTCTCAATGTGCATGGAAACCCGGTGAGGCGTTACATTGACTACAGCAACGCTCTAGACTGCCTCACTCCTGCACATGTAAGTTGTCTTTGGCACGTTCTTTGGTATTTGCGTTTATTTACGTCCTCTGTTATATTGTAATGTTTTTGGCAGGGTCGGAAATTTATTTGATTCATGATACATAGGTGAATTGGCGACCTTACGATCGAGATGAGGTTCAAGCCATGGTGCTTAGTCCATATTGTAGGATGAATGAACAATATTGGCGCTCAGTTTGTCCCCTCATTTGCTTCTACATTGTCGAGTACCACATTCCCAGTAGAGTGATGATGCAGTTTGGCACACTTCAACAATATCCTCCAGAGTACATCAACACTAATCATGAGCTTCACCAGTATGTTGTGTCATTGTTGAGTTTATATTCTTCAAATTGTGCTATGTTGTATACTTGTATTTGATAAATAACCCCTCTTGAATGTAGTATTGACCGTCGACGCGAGAGGGGTAGAAAGGATTGGGGCCTCAAGCACCAAGGATACATTAACGCTTGGGATAATCGTGGAGCCAACATTGTCATAGGAGGTCCACTTCACCGTGACCCCCCCCCTTTTGAAAATTATTTGCAATGGTTGAGAGCGAACACACGGCTTAAACTTAAGGTAGCTATGGATGCCGGTCTCGTCGAGGATCTACCTTCAGACCCAGAAGATGTGTTTGACTAGTATGACGAGATGACAAGGCAGGCTACGCAGACACAGCGGGGACCCGTGGAAGACTACATTGTAAGTTTGGTTCAATTGTTTGATTATTTTATTAATGTTCTAATGTTTTTTCTACATTGTAAGTTTGGTTCAATTGTTTGCTTATTTGATTCAATGGTCGAACTTTCACATGGCAATGAAAGGGACAACAACTTAGTCGTTTTGCTAACGAGTCTCTTGTAGCATTGAGTGTGCCAATTGGGCATCCAAAAGAGGCGAGCAAGCTACGGGCCTTCATACAGGTTAGATGGTAAGGTGCTTTTATCTCTGATTTAGTTGATGGCAATTTGAATTTATTGTGATTTTAGAGATTCCATCGTGGGTGTCGGAAAATGCCCGCAAGTTGAATTGCATGGCCCCACGGGAACAAGAAGCGGCTGGTGCTCCCTCAAGTTCTAGTACACGTTCTGCTCCATCCACTAGGGCCACCTCCACGAGTACAGGCGCGGGGGTTATTTCTTGTACTGTTTCTGCATTTTTGGTTCATCATTGGTTTTTGATAAAAAATTTAACTTTCTTCGTGCAGGCGCTCTCACCATTCCCGGCCCTCATAGGGATGATGACCCGGATGAGGAGGAGGATGAGGGTGAGGAGGAGGAGGATGAGGGTGAGGAGGAAAATAGCTCGGACTCAGAAGATGATGATCCTACCTATGGTCAAGAAGAGATTGGTTCCTCACAGTTGCCTGATGCGCCATTTGATCCATCACAAGGCAATCAGAGGCCTAAGAGGCGGGCATGACGGGATCACACTGATGTTGGGACCCCCCAATGTGTTGCCCACCAATCAAGGACGCCAGCGTCGTAAGAAGAAGCCCTATACACCCAACCCCTCTGTTCGCAAGTAGAGTTCTTCTGTGATGGACTTGTTAGCTAGCTCTGGACTTGTTATGGACTTGTAATATTATGTGATGGATTTGAATATGATGGACTTGTTTGCTAGCTCGTGGACTTGTAAGATTATGTGTAGAACTTAGATGATAGACTTGGTATATGATGGATATGTTATGTGATGGACTTGTTATGTGATGACAGTCATATGTGATGGATATATTATGTTATGGACCTTTGTCATGTGAAAACCAATCCGATGGGATTTATATGTTTTGTGATGGAATTCTTATGTTATGTACTTGGTGTGTCATGTGAAAATTTATGTGCTTGGTCATGTATTGGGAAAAAATGGATTGAAGCAAAGGAATGGACTTTAGACAAGAATCTGTTTTAGTCGCGCCATGACGCCAGGCACGACTAGAGCATTAGTCACGCCAAAATGTCTGGCGCGACTAAAGCAGCAGTCGCGCCAGCAAGGTGCCCGACTCAAGACCCAGGTAGTTCATTTTGGCCCCATTGGGTCGCGCCAGGCGCCATGGCACGACTAAGGCACGAGTCCTGCCAGAGTCCTTGGCGCGACTCATTTGGGCCCAAATGGTCTACCTGGGTGGGTCCTGAGTCGGCCATCTTATTGGCGGGACTGTTACTTCAGCCGCGCCATGGCTTCTAGCCCGACTCAAGCAGCAGCTGCGCCAGTTTGCCTGGTGCGACTAAAGTTACAGTCCCGCCAGTATGGTGGCCAACTCAGGACCCAGGTAGGCCATTTGGGCCCCAAGGAGCCGCGCCATGGCCCATGGCGTGACTCTGTGGTCCCCAAATTGCTTTTCAATGATTCGGTAGCAGGCCTTTCAGGGAATCTGATGGAGGCTTTTCAGGGAATCATTATGTAGGCTTCCTCAGTGATTCAGTGGTAGACCTTTCAGGGAATCCGAGGGAGGCTTTTTAGGGAATTATTATGTAGGCTTTTTCAGTGATGCAGTGGTAGACATTTCAGGGAATCTCATGTAGGGATTTGCACCATGTAACATGGACTGGGTCTACTAAACCACCAATGGCCTATATAACGAGCACCGAAGGAACATATTGAGAGATCAGTTCGCACCATGTCGTGGTTGTATGGTCCATTAGACCCGCCTAATCCACACCCAAATCTACATGTTAGAACTAGAGATTTCTATGGTAACCATAATGCACTACCATGCGAGTTCTGGACTCAATGCAAGCATGGAGATGATGCTGTTGTTCAAGTTTACGAGCTCCTTCCCGATGCTGGTCGACGCTTCTTCCGTTGCCCTTGGTACAGGGTAAGTGTTTTTGAATTGGGGTTGTACATGATTACATGGCCTTGGCCGTAATGTTTGGCATGGTTTCATGTTGGTAGTATGTTGACTGTCGCTTTACTTATTGGATTGATGACCACATGGCGCCACATGTGCAAGAGTACATCCGCCATCTACAAGAAAACATAGAAGTCATGCAACAGGAGAACGCGAAAAAGCATGATTATATCAACCACCTGTTGCATTATAGTATGAGCAAAAATGAAGAGGTCAACAATCTACAGCAGGAGAAGAGACAATTGGCAGAACGGATCAATCAACTAGAGGAAGAATTGCGTCAAGAGTGAGAGAGAAATGTTAATCGTCGTTTCATGCCGCCTACCATCAGTGGCCGGTGAAACTATTATGGCTAAATAATCTCAGTTACTATTATGACTTTGTACCCCCTATTGGATTGGCTCTAGTTACTATTGCGCTTGTACTCCTGTGGTGTAACGTCGGTGTAGTGATGTTTGTAACGTCGATGTAGTGATATCTTTAATATTTTCAAAATTATTATGAAGATATAAATAGTCTTCCACACAAATAGTTCAGACAAGTAATCTTCCACACAACTAGTCCATACAAATAGTCTTCTACACAAATAGTTCATACAAATAGTCTTCCACACAAACAGTTCATACAAATAGTCTTCCACACAACAGTCCATACAAGTAGTGCATACAAGTACAAACGCAACATCTTAATAATCGGAATCACATTCAAACAGGAGCTCATCATCTCCCCAATCATCATCATCATCATCATCATCATCATGATCGACCACAACAACACCCTTACCTTTCTTGTCCATGACCACAAGTTCTTGAATGGGCAAGTCACCAACAAGTGCCATCATTGCCTCCATTTGTGTCGGCCTCACTCCTACATCCACCACATCATCATGCACAACAACACCCTTACCTCTTTTGTCCACCACCACCGGTTCTTCAATGGGCAAATCACCAACAAGTGCCTTCATTGCCTCCATTTGTGTCGACCTCACCCCTCCATCCACCACATCATCACCTACACAAGTCACCTTTCCTTGCCCTCGGGAACCGGCATGGCCAACTCGGCTACAAGTGCCTTCATCGCCTCCAATTGGGCCTCTTCTGCCATTTTTTCCTGTCTTGCCATGCTCAAGTCAATGCGTCTTCTTTTGGCCTCGAGCTTTTGAAAGTGTTCATCCCATAAGCCTGGAGGAAATACCTTAATAGGATCAAATGCCGTTTTCGAACGGTATTCCGCCTCTCTCATCCTTCGTATGTCCTCCTTGTAGTCCTCCTCCGCCTTGATTCTGGCTTGCACCTTAGCACGACCAGTTAGGGGAGCAGGATACTTGTCTCTATTATTCCTCCAAAAGCTGATGATGCGCTTTCTACTCCCATGACCCACTCTTTCGGATCTTCCATGCTTGGCTATCATATCCTTTAGAATGGGACCATAGAGTTGTTTGTCCGAAGGAATGGGCAAATCGTACTCCTTCCTTATTTGCTCCTTGATTTTGAGGGTCTCTGTTGTCTTCAAAAGTTCGGAGCAGCTGCCCAAATAGCGTCTTAGGTCTTTCCTTCCTGTAAAGGTCTCCCAATCACAAGTTCTCCCTTCCTGCAAAATATTGAATCGATTACTAAATTGTAAAATAGAAAGGGTGATACTTAAGCTGCAATGCCAATTAGTCTTTACCCAATAGTCTCCAAATGAGTTCCCGCAATACCATCCATAACCCAACTCCGTCGGAACAACTCCCCGTCGATCCAAAATCCCACATTTGCAACGAGGTCTAGGGGCCCTCTCACATGGCCACCTCACCTTTCTGCTCTCAAATGCAAGAATTTCCTCTTTGGTGTACCAATGAGCCTTGGGGCCATATATGTATCCTGGAAGTCACACATAGGCCACCCAGCCTGCAAAACAAATGGCTATAGGATATCAAAACAATATCTTCAATCAAAATTCATGCACAACAACAAAATGAACACACTCACAAACCAAACTTACAAAGTCCGTTAGCTTGCAATGGAAGAATGGGGTGAATTTTATAGGGAGCCCTAGGTTGGGATGTTGAAGCTTGCAAGGAACATCACAATGGCATAAGGGAGGGTTTTTCACGCGGATGCATGCTGCCGCCTGCTTTTCTTCCAATGTCATCACAGGTGGATTAGGTGGTGGAGGCACCCACCTCTTGAACTCATGGTATGGCTTTGTCTCTTCCAAAGGCGGATCCGACGGTCAAACTTGTCGGGACCATTAATCCACTGAAAGAATCTGCATGGGCCGGGATTCCAAACATATGGCGACCCGCCGTATTTGGGACGGTTTTGACCCCACTTCGTCCCGCACTTGTAGTAGGCTCTACCGGCTGTTGTCGGCCATCAAGATTGCTTTATCTCTGTTGGATATTTGCATTCACAAATTGGGACTGGGAGCGCGGGGGGGGGGGGGCATGGGGGCATCCTCACATGACTCTATGGGATACCGCTTGTATTCATGCTTGCGTTCCGCGATCAACCTATAAAGAAAGTTTATTATTAGTGATATCTTCCAAAGTACAATATTTCACATATTGAAGAACATGAAAGTAAAACTATGAATGCAACTAGTAAGTTGGACAAACATGCATGTAAACACTTTTACAAATCAATGCTTTTAAATTGTTCAAACAAGTTAATTCTTACCCCACTAGTACTATTTCTGGTTTGTTGTCTTCTTTGGTTAGGGGGTCTATTTCTTTTCATAGGATGCAAATTTTTTGGGCCCTCTTTGTGCCGTTCCATGCGGTGCCCTGGTTTGTGGCATATACCACAAAGTATGGTGGACTTGTCTTGGTTGAAGTCCCTATAACCGTACATATCATCTTCGTAACCATTTGAGGCATCCATCTCGTTACGGAGACGCTTCTTCTTCCTCCTTCCAACCTTGTCTTTCTTTGTGGTACTATCCGGTATATACTCAGGACTGTTGTACAATGGCCAAACGGAAGGGTCAAGTAAGGACTCAAACCAGGGTGTCCAAGTCTTCAACACGGTAGACTTCAAGTAAAACTGAGAGGTATATAAGGGAGCCCGATGATCCACCCCTCTAACACGGCACTAAGCGATCATATGGGAGCAAGGCACATGCAACAACTGCGGCACGCAACAAGTCACGTGTGTGAGGTCAACCTGGTATATACGACCACCTATACTCTCACCACCCACCGTTAGAGCGTTTATGGTCCTAACTGAGTACACATAAGAGTTAGGGTCAAACAACTCCGTGGCCATGGTATTCGCTCTTTCCTCTTCCGTAGCTATCAGTTTTGCCGCACCTTTGCCCCACAAAATCTGGTTTGGCCTCGCATCAATTTGACTCTTTGCTTTTTGCCATCTTTTAACAAAGTAAGAATTGACCTTGTAGAAGGTGTACTCAACAATGGCCGACACAGGCATGCCGCGAATCCCTTTAAGTACCTTGTTTAGCACTTCAGAGATATTAGTGTTGCAGACACCAAACCTTCAACCACCTTCATCAAAGGCATTGCACCACTTATGGATGTTTTCCATTTGATCCTCAAGCCACTCCGTCGCTTCTTCATTCATCATTTCCTTAAGTTTCGCAAGCCGTTTGCCAAATGTTTTCTCTGCCTTCGATGCACATACCAATTTCAGTTGTTTTATTACATTCTTGTTTTTATGCATATGCCATATGTTTGCAGCAAAGTGGCGCATGCACCAACGGTGCACGATCGGCTGGTAACCATCAATGTGCTCTTCTACAGCGTTTAGAATGCCTTGGTGCCTATCAAAAATTATGCAAATCTTACGATCTGGTCCAACCACATCCCTACGCACCAAATGAAGGAACCAAGATCAACTTTCGTTGTTCTCACTCTCCACAAAGAAAAGGCGAGCGGTAACAAACGATCCTCCCCGTCCATTCCCGTTGCAATCAACAAAGTCCCCCTATACTTCCCGATCAAAAAAGTGCCATCAACGCTAATCACCAGCTTGCAATGTTTGAATGCCTCTGCACATTGTGGAAAGCACCAATAAGCACGCTGCATTACTTCCTTCATTACCCCCTTGTGCAACTCCAGTGCTCCCGTGGTGTTTGTGCACCACTTCGTCCCCGGATTGTAATGAGCAATCGCATGTAGAATCCACGGTACCCTACTGTACGCGTCAATCCAATCACCCCACAGCATGGTCATGGCATGTTATTTAGCCCTCCATGCCTTGCCATACTTCACCCGATAACTAGTGAATCCGACAATTGCTTCAACGAGCGCGGACACCGAAATGTCAGGGTCAGCATACACCAATGCAGTAATCCGGCCTCTGATATATTGTGCCGTACACTGATAATGCTCGTGGATTGGTCGGGAGCTACCACATGTGTGAGGCTGCACCACTTTAGTTATCCTCTACTTCTGCCTTTCATCGGTGATTGGACGGGCCCATACCTTCCAACCACAACCAAGTTAGCATTGTACTGTGTACCACAACTTAGAGTCAGAGTGCACCACATCGTATGGACGATGGTGCCACACCGAGTAGTCCCTCAAAAGGAATTTAATCTCCTCCATGCTGTCGAATGTCATCCCTCTCTGTATCAACTCTTGACCACTGTCAGGTTCGAGAGAATTAAGACGCAAGCCGGAATCACAATATGCCTTCTTGGGGGGGTGCATGGAAGAGAGAAACCTCTGGAACACCCACATGAACTGCTCCAAGTTGTCTCAACTCCTCTATAGTGAGAGGAGCCAATCTAGCACCAGAAAATGTAGCCATACTAGAGGACGGTTCAACCATATGAGATGTTTGAACAAACGAGCGCCGATGCACCACATAGCTCGGCTCAACTACCACTCTTGGTTGCACAACCGGTGTTTGCACACCATGTGTTGGCTCAACAAATAGTGCTTCATTGACTGGAGTTGGCTCAAACACTTCTTCTTGGTTTAATGCTTCTCTCATTTCTTCTTCTTCTTCCTCTTCATCTGATCCCACAGAAATATTGTCATCATCTTGCTCCTCTACATCAAATGTGCCCTCGTCGAAGTCATTGTTCACTAGACAATCATCTTCTGAATCTGGCTCATTTGCCATATCACATTCATATTCTTCATCTTCCTCATATTCACCCACCTTATCATTAGTTTGTACTAAGACACTCTCACGAACTTCAACTACCAACTCAGCGCAGCCAACTTGGGACCCTTTCACCAACCCCTTATAAAAATTTCAATCTTCCTCACATGAAATTTTCATTAGCGCATAACGAGCCCTTTTGTCACCGGCATCGAATCTACCATGTAGGAATATTTGACTATATTCTTGATTAACTTGGAAAATTGAGCTAGCTCGAACAAAAACTTCATCAAATGAAGGAGGGCTATCAAATCTTGTCACTTCATGCTTCATTCTCTCAAAGTCTTCATTCTCATTAACCGAACCACCAGAGAAATAACGAACTAAGCGATCCATCTACACACATTTAACGGGCACATTACCATTACCATTCATGGACTTATACAAAAACTACTAAAAGGCCACGTATACCCAAATGTCAATCCAGTACGTACGACAACCCTACCTAAAACCACCATTCTAAAAATGATCTACATTAAATTCTAATTCTCATTTCTTGCCAAAATTAACAAGAATATCTACCCACTAAAATCCTGTCGAAATCGTTTCATGATACACAATCTACATGATACAAAAGTGTTGACATGAATCAATTACACGATAACACTCAACAAATCTTACCCCTTTCGTACTAATTTACCAAATACAACCCAAACCCTAGGTTACCCTACCTAAAGAAATGCCAAGGAAAACAAGCAAATGGCACAAATCTACATGGATAAAGTGAAGGAGTTACCTTCCTCGAGTGTTTTTCCACCGTTTCCCCTTCGAATCCGTGGACGTAAGAGGGGGATCTAGAGGGAGGAGGTCGGGGGCGGCGCCATGGCCATGCTTGAGCTCGGGTGGGGGAGAAAGAATGGGAAGAGGAGGAAGAAGGGGCCGTGGCGCGACTTGCCTGCCACGTCAGCGGCTGCGCTGGCCGCCCACGGGGTGGGCGGCTGACATGGAGGTCCAGTCGCGCCACATGCTATGGCGCGACTCCCTTTTCAGTCGCGCCACGCGTTGTGGCGCGACCAAAAGGGTTATTTCTTAAAAATTCAGTTTGGCTGGGGTTAATATTAACATTTTTGTTTAAAAAAGATTAAATAATAATAAAAATTCCTTCGGCGGCTGCACAACAACCACACATGAGTCTCTGACTGCGAGCTGGTTGATTCGTGGAATTTAGGGTTTGTTTGGTTGGAGAGTGAGATGGAATGGAATGATTTCGTTCCAGTTTTTGAGGATGGGATGGTTCCATCCCAGTTTTCAGGGATGGGATGGTTCCATTCCACTTTATAACCTTGGGTCCATTGTCATTCTCACATCCCAAGTGGGATGGTTGCGTTTCACGAATTTTATGGGACGAGCTCGTCCAGCATCTAAAAAAATATTATCTTGTGAGAACTATTACATCCCACCTCACCCACCAACCAAACACGTGAAAAAAAATAGGATGTGATGATTCCATCCCACCCATCCCATGAACTAAACATACTGTGCCAAACTGCATATCGTCTGACGTGGCTGACCTGATCTCCGCACAGAGCAGAGAACGGAAAGACCCAAATGGCCAAATATGATCTGACAATTTTGTGCCAAACGGATGTGGGTACCGTATTACCATTAATGCACAACGAGCTTGAGCGCATAAACAACAAAAAGGGAATGGTGTTTATTCAGTTCGTTCAGCATATAAGATGCTAAAAGAGTATTCAAATGTCTGAATGTGACCAAACTGAAAGTAACACATCGAGTTCAGCCGGGGTGCGCCTTGGGTGGAAATATTTGTGGAACTTGAAGATTCCACCGAGGTGGTGACAACTTTTTTTTTTGGTGAGTACACAATGGTGCTTTTAACCTGAAATCTCACTCTGGGGAAACAGGCGCTGTAACTTGGATGAAACAGATATTCTGTTGATGGCTAAGTCCAGCTCTCTGGGTGCTTATGGGTAAATATAGCATAGGTGCCTGGACTTGATCAACTTCATCACTGCCGATTCACACAATTTTATCCAAGGTGAACTCAAGATAAACAAACGGATAAATGTTTCCTCCACCATGTTTCCACTTGGGCAGACAAAAAAAAATTACTTCATGGATCATTCATGCATGGAGTACAGGAAGAGTTGAAGGAATGGTACTATATTTAACCGGATGACGGGATGAGTGAAACCTAACATGTGGAAGGAAAAATAGGTCCAACAGAACTTTTTATTTCATTTTAGATGATAGTACATTGGTTTCTCCACAAACCTGCTAAACAATAATCTGGAAAATCAACATGTGTGTACTAATCGAATACAAAATCAACGAAGAACAGTGGAAATGAATAATGAACTAATGATGCCTGAATCATGCACATCATTAGACCTGATCAGATCGACGAACTACAGGATTAAGCTTGAGCACCAGACTTGTTGTTGTTGCTATCGTCTTCAAGAAAAGGGTAATCCGTGTAGCCAACAACAGGGTCTTGTGTGTAGAAGGTGGAACGGTCGTACTTGTTCAGCGGCGCACCCAGCTCAAACCTCCGAGGCAGGTCCGGATTGGCCAAGAAGAGCCTTCCGTACGCGACAAGGTCAGTGTAGCCTTCCGCCACTACCTTGTTGCCTTCCTCCCGATCATAGCCACCGGCGGCGATGAACGTTCCATTGAACGCCTTCCTGAACGGCAAGAGCCGGTGTGGGATCTGCCTGCGGCCATCGACGATGGCCATCCGGGGCTCCACCATGTGGCAGTAGAGGAAGCCCTCATGCTTGTTGAGCTGCTGAATCATGTAGTGGCCAAGCGCCGCAGGGTCGGAGTCCACGCAGTCCATGAAGTCCACGAACGGCGACAGCCTGATGCCCACGCGGTGCGCGCCCACCTCGCCGACGACGGCGTCGATGACCTCGACGGCGAAGCGGCACCGGTTCTCCAGGCTCCCGCCGTACTCGTCGGTGCGGTCATTGGAGCTGTCCTTCATGAACTGCTCCAGGAGGTAGCCGTGCGCGCCGTGGATCTCCACGCCGTCGAAGCCCGCCTCGATGGCGTTCCGCGCGGCACGTCTGAAGTCGTCGACAATCCCCGGGATCTCCTCGGTCCGCAGCCGGCGCGGCTTGGAGTACACCATCTTGCCTGCCTGATCCTTCGCAGCTTGATGCACCATCTTGCCTGCCTGATCCTGGTCGGTCCCGGTCGCCGGCGTGCCGGAGATGCTGTGGAACGCCGCAGCTGCTCGCTTGCGCTCTCTGCTCTGGCCGTGCTTCACTTGCTCTGTTTCTTGCTTGGTAGCTTCTGCCTCTCCAACCGGGAAGGGTGTCGCCGCATTTATACGTGTCGGAGGGGGACGGTCAAGGCGTGATGCTTATTGGCTTATTCTCTTTTTTCCAAATCGCCGGCCGTTTCTTTCTGAACTGTCCAGATTGTTCCCATGATCCCATCCCCCCTTCGCGTCACCCTTTTCGTCATTCACGGTCTTCAGTCGTGTGGTTGCCGCAAGAGGCCAACAGCACCTATGACGTCTCTTTTCTCACTCAGGCAGGTTCGTTGTATTCGGCCGTGTTTCTGCGGCAAACCAAACGCTCGTGAGCTTTCAGTCAGTTCGGACAGATTGAGTCTGGGGCCTGGTGCCAATCACACGAATAGGAGATGACGCAGCAAGGGCTTACACGGAGGGATCTTCTTCAGAGATCACACTATCACACTAACCTTTGTGCCTGTGCATGCTGGATCAACAGTATCTGGATTGTCGATACTCGATAGAGTAAAATACAGTGTTCCGTAGTCCATATATTTCTCCGTCAGATTAAGAGATTGGTTTTTAAGACAATGGAAGGGGTTCCGGTTTTCTGCATCCTCGGATGAGTATAGACTATGATGATTGTTACAAAAAGTTCATCACAAAACATAGGAAAAGCAAAGAAGATATTAGACGTATAACCTAAAATTACGCGATCATTCATTGATTACCCTCACTGTAGGTGACACAGTGTAAACATGTACTTACTCGGAGCTAGCGTTCTATCCACATGAATATAGAAACTCAAAGCAAATCTACACTTACTTTTTAAGATAGATACAGAGATGAAAACATCACATCCAGTGGCGAATGTAGGATTCACAATTAGGGGGGCCTTAGATCATTTCTTCCTCTTCTATTTCCTATTTTCTTCATTTTTTCTCTTTTCTACTAATTCTCTTCTCTCATAATTCTTCATTGTTGCATCATTGTAGGGGGGGGGCTGGAGCCCCCTCAGCCCCCCCTGTGCCTCCGCCCCTGATCACATCGAACGGGTAAAAGACCTATTTATAAAGGGAATCACAAAAACTAGCAGAAGAAGAGGGCGCCCTTGCGGTGGACGGCGTCGACGATCGGCTTCCACGCCTCAACCTGCTCCTGCGTCCAGATGCCGGGGGTCTCCGGGTAGCCCTGCGCGGTGGGGGACACGCCGGTGGCCTCGGCAATGAGGAGGCCGCCCTTGGTGGCGCGCTGCGAGTAGTACACGGCGGCGTGCGGCTGCGGCACGTTGCCGTAGGAGCGGCACCGGGTGAGCGGCGCGAGCACCACCCGGTGGGAGAGCTGGAACTGGCCCATCTTGTAGGGCGTCATCAGCGGGATCACCTCCTTCGCAGCTTGATGCACCATCTTGCCTGCCTGATCCTGGTCGGTCCCGGTCGCCGGCGTGCCGGAGATGCTGTGGAACGCCGCAGCTGCTCGCTTGCGCTCTCTGCTCTGGCCGTGCTTCACTTGCTCTGTTTCTTTCTTGGTAGCTTCTGCCTCTCCAACCGGGCAGGGTGTCGCCATATTTATACGTGTTGGAGGGTCCAGGCGTGATGCTTATTGGCTTCTTCTCTTTTTTTTTTCCAAATCGCCGGCCGTTTCTTTGTGAACTGTCCAGATTGTTCCCATGACCCCATCCCCCCTTCGCGTCACCCTTTTCGTCATCCAGTCTTCAGTCGTGTGGGTGCAGGTGCGGCAACAAGGGCCAACAGCAGCTATGACGTCTCCTTTCTCACTCAGCCAAGGTTCGTTGTATTCGGCCGTGTTTCGGCCGCAAACTAACCGCACGTGAGCTTTCAGACAGACGGACAGATTGACTCTGGTGCCAAGTGCTAACCACACGAGTAAGAGATGACGCAGCAAGGGCGTACACGGAGGGATCTTCTTCAGAGATCACAGTATCACACAAAACCTTTGTGCCTGTGCGTGATGGATCAACAGTGTCTGGATTGTCGATACTCGATAGAGTAAAATAGTGTTCCGTAGTCCATATATTTCTCCGTCAGATTAAGAGATTGGTTTTTAAGACAATGGAAGGGGTTCCGGTTTTTTGCATCCTCGGATGAGTATAGACTATGATCATTGTTACAAAAAGTTTGTCATAAAACATAGGAAAAGCAAAGAAGATATTAGATGTATAACCTAAAATTATGCGGTCATTCATTGATTACCCTCACTGTGGGTGACACAGTGTAAATATGTACTTACTCGGTGTGCTCGCGTTCTATCCACACCGATATAGGAACTCAAAGCAAATCTACACTTAGGCCTTGTTTAGTTCGTGAAAGTTGGTTGAATTTCCTGTAGAAAAAGTGCATTGTAAAACATGTTGCAGAGAGGGAGGCACATTTTTCAATGCGTTACTTTTGGTTGAATTGCAGAAACTTGCAGGAACTAAACAAGGCCTTACATTTTAAGATAGATACAGAGATGAAAACGTCACATCGAACAGGTTAAGACCTCTCTATAAAGGGAATCGCAAAAACTAGCAATTATGTTACCTGGAGTTTAAGATTCTAATACCAATTGCAAATTCGTGCACTTAATCAACCCTATTGCGAACATGTTTAATTAATTGGAGTTGCAACTATAGTTTTCATCTAGTTTAGATACTCTGCTTCAAAAAATTATATGACCACTATGTTTTTTTAGGATCGTTTCGTTGATGATATAGATGGCGATAAGGCATAAGACCCATGGCCCACCATGTGGCCTGCTAATTTGGCCAGGTCCAAGCATTGTACAACCTATTTTCCTATTTTGTGCTCCTGCTGTAGTGACAACCCAAATAGCCCGCGAACTTCCCCCAACTCTTGTATATAAATTTTCCTACCCACAGCGGTCTATCCCATTCATAGCCGTCGCCCTCTTACCTTCGGCGTCTGCATCCGCCCCTCTCCTTTCTTCCACGTCTCCATGAGAAGTAAGGCGGCGCATCCATCCCTCTCCTCTACCCTCTGGCCTCCACGTGGAGATGCCTCCGCATACGTCTCTCTCTCTCTCTAGTCTCCATGAATAGAAGCAGTGACACTGCCACAGCGCCCCTTGCTGGCACACGAGTGCGACGGAGCAGCTAACCCTTCTCCTCCGAGTTCTGCAACGACATCTCATCCTGACAACGTCGTCTTCTCCTCCGGCCGGCACGTCATGGCCTGGGCGACGATGGACCTGCCTGCTCCAGGCAGCTGTCTAGGACCCCAACCAAACGCATCACAGGCAAGATACAGGCAATGTTTTCACCAGGCAAATTTGCTCCATGCCTTGAACCAAACAAGCCTTGTATCCTCCCCCTCGCGCCTCGCCAAATCAAATCGCGCCGCCAAAATTGGATCCTGCCGACGGCGCACCCTTCCACCCCTCACTCTCCCCCAAGCTTCGCCAAATCATGTCGCGGTTGCCCAAATCTTGAACGCCAACCGACGCCCCCAAGTTCCATCGCACGTGGCCTTTTTCCCCACCGTCGTCACAAAGTCATCTGCCTCAAACCCTTGCATGCTCACCTCCATTGGATTCCACTGCCTCCATGTTGCAAATAAACCCCAGGGTATCACCAAGATCCGGACTGGCCCAACTAGCAGGGGCAACCCAGTCCGAGTGCTTCCAATCAGGTTGGCCCAATTTGGAGTATTGGCACGCAAGACACGAAACAAAATGGCGTGACCCACACGAAGCTCGTCGATTAGGATAAACTAGTCAGATATTTAGGAAAAGATCTCTGTAATCGTTATAAAATCAAATCCTTGTAATTTGAGTAGGATACGATCTCCAACCAACTTGCAACCCAAGGCAGCCAGACTATATAAGACGGCCTAGGCCCATTCCAAAACCGAGAACCACTTGGATACCTCGCAATCCAATACAAACCACAACACCCAACACAGGATGTAGGGTATTATGTCACCTCAAATCTGTTCAATCCTTGCGTCTTGTGTTACCATTAACTTTAGATCCATGATCCGCGTCTCAACAAATCAACCATGTAGGCTACCATGTGTGGACGCGGATACAAACATCCGACACTCCACTCCACACCCCCCTCCCCCCCCCCAAACACCAGCCTAGACACCAAGCTGCAAAGCCATGGCTAGGACGCCCAAAACCCTAACCCCATGACCCAAACTCAAGAGCGTCTACATACCTCTTGCCACTGCTCAGAGCTTGGAGGTTGTGTCCGGGAGAAGGAGGGGAAGGAGTTGCATTGAGTGATAAGGCAAGGGAGCTCAATCACTACTACTGTTGTCCAAAGGGAGGCTTGTGTTTGGGAGGAGGTGAAGGAGCTGCATTTGGGGAGAAAGTAAGGGAGCTCAGTCAGGACTGCTACTGTGAACACTTCAAGTTAGGAGATAAAGGGAGGGGATTTACATCTGCGCTACGCAACGAGACTTGAAGGTGAGAAGAAAGTTTCTCTGATCTTGATGCTTTTGTAGGTCTACATTTATTAAATTTTAGTGTGTACCGTGAATATGATATGCTTCTGTTGCTTTTGGTGTTGATTTCTTTAAGACATGATCCAAGCCAATTGCTTAGCTCTTGATTTTAGTATTCATTGTGCACTATTAAATTGATAATCCACTTTGTTGATTTGTTTAAGTGTGGTTCAAGAAATGAACTCTGGAAAACCATAGTAGGCTAGTAGCTCAGTCCATATAAATAAATAACTAGCATGGATGGTAGTGCATAACTAATTAAAGAATGGGATTAGTAGCATCAAATCACATGATGACATGCATGAATGGTAACAAATTAAGTATCAGTAAATGAATACTCACTCGGATAAGCACCTAGATAGATAGCAAAGGCACCTACCGGTCAATCCTAATTTAACAATACAAATCCATTGATTACACATTACTATCTAATTCTGCAGAGTATAATAGATATGATTTAACACAAACTTACTAGCTTGGCTTCCGGTAATAATATAAAAGTACATTGATTATACATTAGTATCTAATTAAGGAAACGGATACTAACTAGCCAATCATGCAAGGCCACCTACCTGTCAATCTTGTTGTATCTATTTTCTAACTCTACAATAATCTAATCTATTACTTTTCAAAATTGAGAACTTGTAAGTTTGCATTCTGATTTAGTAATCTTGTTTGCTGGTAAGTTTCACAATGCATATGCTATCTCTAATCTGAAACAATGACATATCAATATACTCTTCCAGTTTATTGTTGCAACATAAGGCATGTCAGTAGAATACCGTAGTTGGATGTACCAAGGATGGAATGACAATGGTTGTCGTTCCGAAGATTGGGTGCACAACACAAATTCTTTTCTATATTGTGCTTTTAATCATATTTATAATGCTGAAAAATCTGGGGTAGTTTGTCCATGTTTAGATTGTAGCAATAGTGTTAGATGAAGAAGGGCAATAATGAGCATGCATTTATGTAACAGAGGATATATGCCTAGGTATACTAGATGGACTAGACACGACGAGCCTCCTATTAATGTGCCTACATTGGAAGAGCCCACTATTGATGGATTAGATGAAATGTTGGCAGAATTTGGTGATACAATGAACACTCATAGCGCAGATAAGTAGCCAACAGTTGACACTAAGGCATTTTATACTATGTTGCTTTCTTCATAAGAGTTGCTCCATAACTTCACCTCAGTAGAAATTCTAAGTGCAGTGGTACGCTTGATGGAAATTAAGTCACAACACAACCTTTCTACAGAATGTGTAGATCAAATACTTAGCTTGTTTGGTGATATACTTCCTGAGGTCCATAAAATGACCAAAAATTTGTATGAGTGCAAGTGTTTTATTAGTGGCCTAAAAATGCCATATGGTGCACCAGTGAATGCAACTATATGTAATGGTGTTGGTCTTGTGAATGCAATGACAAGTGGTGGTGTCAAGTATTATCATCCACAAGTTGATGAATTCCCACTATTTTGAAGTCATTTGTTCTCTATATAAACTACTTGTGCATTTTGGTGAATCAAACATTTTCCATGTGCTAACACGTATTTTGATGTACTCGACATCATCTTAGCACACAATGTTAGGGTCCGTTTGGATCCCTCGCCACACTAGACTCGCCTCGCCCAGCTCACCTCGCTTTGCCCAGCAAGGCAAGGCTAGATTCTTTGCTGCATTTGGATGTCTTGCCCTGCAAAGTTCTCTTTGTCAACCAAATTATTGGGGCCCATTTTGATAGACAGAGGGACCGACAAAGAGAAGGTAGCACAGAGGACTCCATCCTCCATGAACGCTAGCAAGGAGCTTGAGCTTTTTAAAAAAACAAAATCAAGTAGTAGCTGCGACCCAAAAAATGAGAAAAAAAATCATGGCAGAGGGGGTCGATCCCAGGCAGAAGGGGCTGGATTTGATGGCCCGGAGCTTGGTAATCTCTCCCAGAGAAGTTGCTCGGCCTCGGCGGAATCAAGAGCAGGGGCTCGATCTCGACGGAATCAATTTGGTACTCGATCTATAGGTGCTTAGCTCGCCGATCCTGTGAAGACAGGGGCTTCAGTTTGGTCGTGCGTAAGCACTGAGCTTGTCGATCCCTCATAGAGCGGCCCCGACCCAACGGCGAGGGCTTCAATTCTGAATTTCCGATTCAAGAGACGAGCGAGATGTGGATGGAGCACAGTACTCTTCTCGTCAGAAGAGCGCCAGCAAACAACCTTGCCCACACGGGAGAGCCGATTTGGCTCGCCCGCACAGGC
Source organism: Alloteropsis semialata (assembly GCA_004135705.1). Taxonomy (NCBI): domain Eukaryota; kingdom Viridiplantae; phylum Streptophyta; class Magnoliopsida; order Poales; family Poaceae; genus Alloteropsis; species Alloteropsis semialata. Next base: position 56,382,959 of record CM014273.1, read on the forward strand.
AAGGATTTTCTCGCCAGGCCGAGCGAGCTTGCCGGGCAAAGTGAGTTTTCTTTTTGCGTACCAAACAGCTATTCTTGCTCGGCTAGGCAAAACAGTACTGAGCAAAACATCCAAACATGCCCTTAATTATCATTATCCGTTGATAACATGTTTTTGCCTAGACTTGTCTTAGCACAGATTGTTGGTTTTGTTGAGGGTAATGGGTTCTGTGTTAGATGTTTTTATTTGATGTTAGTTGAACTCTTAGACCTCATGGTGGCTGAACTCTTAGACCTAATGGTGGCAAGAGTCTTAGACCTGATGATGACTGTAATTATTGGAGTTGCATGCAGTTGAGTAATCTGGCAATGGAACGTTATCATCTATGGTGAAATAAATATGACGATTTCCTTATTGTTCATGTTATATGATTTAAGATTAATTAAATTTGATTCTTTATTCAAAACTAAAATTCAAATTTGTGTTCAAAATTCAAATTTGTTTAAATTTAAATTTGTATTGGTTGGTATCCATGCTACAGCTTCAACATTTGCTCCCAAGTTATGTGGAAACATAGAAAAAGAATCTTTATACGTAGGATGTGCTACCATGTCAAGATATTTCCCTAGAACTCCATGTTTCTAGGTTAAGAAAATTACCATAGGATCACAGTTAGCAAACTGTAGGGCAACATTGCTTTACCATCAAAATCTACCGTAGGAATCCTTTCATACAATTTTTTTTCCTAGGTATTTATAGATTTCCCTAGGATGTGGAGTTGTAGGGGAATTTGCCGTTTCTAGTAGTACTATATTATTACTAAATTTTTATAGAAATTATAATATTGTATTATTTATTTTAGTTTTTAAATTATTCATATCAAAAGTGCAGTTTTAACTAAGTATTATGTATAGAAAAGTTTTTGAGTTGTGTATAGAGTCTCTTTCTAATTGTCTTTTAGGTCTCCATATTCACCTCAACTATTTTTTTTCATGGTCAATGTTGTGATTAACTGACAATAAGAGCAAATTAGGTAGTTTCTTTAACTCTTCGTTAACAAGAAAATAAGGTGAGCCAAAACATTTACTTGACAAATGACCTGAGGAGACTATGCGTGCAGATCATTCTAAACTACTATGCGTATTTTAAAGTCTGGTAACCACTGAAAGGTATCATCATTCTCTCCTTATAAGATGACATATGTATTTCTTATAATAAGGCACATTTAACCATTGAATATAAATCAAACCGTCAATATTTGTGTGTTCCTTAACGCGCACACTCTCTCTCTCTCTATCTATTTGCGCGCGTAGTGCAACTTAGATATTTTTGTTTAATCGTCAATATCTGCATGTTCCTTAACCTTCCCTCTCTCTCTATCTGTGTAGCGCAACTTTGATATTTTGGTTAAATCACATATATCTAGTTGAATTGGAATTTCTCATTGGAAATTTTGAACATCATGTTAAGTACAACATTGTAATGATAATAGAAACGTAGAGGCGAAGATAATCTTTTATGCACAGAAGACCATAACATTAATCCTAGAAACATTGAAAAGGTATAACAAATGACTTGTATACATAAAGAAACAAATAAAACCTTGCAATTAGCTGGAAAATCATAAATTTAAAGGGTGGGAAAAAAAGAAAAAGCAACAGCTCACCTGGGTGATTTGAGCCTGATCGTCACTCTATTTTTTCTTCGTCTACTGACAGCCCTCTGCCCTCCCCGTCTTTGTCCATTGTCTAAGAGCAACTCCAGCAACCCTCTCTAAACAAGCTATCTATTTCTTTCAGTAGGGACTGTCTCTAATTTTCGGAGACTTGATTTTTCCTTCCAATTCTAGCAATACCCTCTAAACAAGCCTCTACTTTCTAGTGGCCCATTTGTTAGTATCTATTTTGAAATAGAGGCCCCCCTAAAGACCCTCTAGGACTAGGGGTGAGGGAGGGGATTTGGAGGGCTCCCTATTTTAGGGACCAAAATAGAGAGACTGCTGGAGTTCATTCTTTTATCCTGCTCTCTAAATTCAGAGTAGAGCTTATTTAGAAGATCTGTTGAAGTTGTTCTAATGGGCTGAGTCCTCCTTGTTTTTTATTTTCTTGAACTGGATCTAGCCGTCAGCATCTATCCATAGGCTACTCGGGTGAGCAAATTTGCCTTCGGTTTGAATAATGCCATTTTTTTTACCGTCGCATTAGCTTGGACTAATAGCCTAACTCGGCATGAATGCTCTGAACTTCCAAAAATATAACTTGTTCTGATCTTATCTCTATTCCAAAAATAAAACTTTAGCCGGAAGCTAAAATGTACACAATCATTAGTTGTTTCAACCCAGCTAAAATATGTTTAAAGACATAATTGCTCCTCTATTTTTCTATGTCTATGTCGGGTTCAACAAAAGTAAGGGTAGCATGACAAATAAACACCAATTAGCTAGAAGATTCTGAACACCCTGCTAAATTTTAGCTAGCTAAACTTTAGCTGGGGTGAATCCAAACAGGGCCTAATCGGGTACATAGGCTGAGTTACAGAAAACCTGGATTAAATTGAATATATAATCGAAGTGTTATATCTCTGGCGATGCCCCGGCCCAATTGATACAAACGTGATTAAGCTTCAGTAATTGACTCGTTACTGGTTAGTCCTGGTCCATTTGATGAAAATGTGACTAAGCTTGAGTAGCTGACTCGTCACTGTTGATGTCCTCTTCAAGAAAAGGATAATCCGTGTAACCGATGACGGGATCCTGCGTGTAGAAAGTCGAGCGATCATAATTGTTCAGAGATGCGTCCAGCTCAAACCTCCTAGGCAGGTCCGGGTTGGCCAAGAAGAGCCTCCCATATGTGACGAGATCAGTATAGCCTTCCGCCACTGAGCTCTTTTACGGTGCGCTGTACTACTACTCAGTAGTATATAGTATAGAGAAAGGGCATTCTAGTAATCTTCTTCTATTAAAATTTTTTTTTCCTCTTTCTTCGTCCTAGGTTCGAACCATATTGATGTCTTGACATAGATTGCTAAAAAATATTTACAGTTGTGCCATTACGATATTTTTAATAATATTATATTTGTGCAAATAAAATTTCTTCAAAAAATTACATTTGTACCAATTATAATTTTTTTCCTAAATACCCATACTAGAGTATACTACCCACCTATACCACTATACCACATGTCAAGTTTTTACCAGTATACAAAATTCTGAGCCGTCCGATCCTTTCATATTGGTCCTTTTTTATTCCATACTGATCCATCTTTTGAGTAGTATAGGGCACTGTAAAAAAGCTCCCCGCCACTACCTTGTTGCCTTCCTCCCGGTCATACCCGCCGGCGGCGATGAACATGCCATTGAACGCCTTCCGGAATGGTAGAAGCCTGTGAGCAATCTGCCTGCGGCCATCGACGATGGCCATCCGAGGCTCCACCATGTGACAGTACAGGAAGCCTTCGTGCTTGTTGAGCTGCTGAATTATGTGGTTCCTGAGCGCCATTGGGTCAGAGTCCACGCAGTCCTTGTAGTCAAGGAACGGCGACAGTCTGATCCCCACACGATCCGCGCCCACCTCGTGGACGACGGCGTCGATGACCTCGACGGTGAAGCGGTACCGGTTCTCCAGGCTGCCACCGTACTCGTCGGTGCTGTCATTGGCGCTGTCCTTCATGAATTGCTCGAGGAGGTATCCATGCGCGCCGTGGATCTCCACGCCGTCGAACCCCGCCTCGACGGCGTTCCGCGCGGCGCGCCTGAAGTCGTCGACGATTCCCGGGATCTCCTCCGTCCGCAGCCGCCGTGGCTTGGAGACACAGCAGCCGGCGAAGTCGGCTTGTCTGTGCTCGAGACAGGCGCCTGCCCGTTCGGCTGCAACTCTGCAATTGGATAAAATGAAATCACCAACCAACTAGCGGCAGATCAAGCAATCGCACAGGCACACAACTGAATAGAAAAGCTCATAGTTTGGAACGCACCATTGGTGGAGACCCTGCCCACATGCCAAATCTGGCAGAAGAAGATCGCGCCCTTTTGGTGGACGGCGTCGACGATGGGCTTCCACGCCTCGACCTGCTCCGGCGTCCAGATGCCGGGCGTGTCCGGGTAGCCCTGCGCGGTGTCCGACACCCCGGTGGCCTCGGCGACGAGGAAGCCGCCCTTGGTGGCGCGCTAGGAGTAGTACAGCGCGGCGTGGGGCTGCGGCACGTTGCCGTAGGACCGGCACCGCGTCAGCGGCGCGAGCACCACCCGGTCGGAGAGCTCGAACTGCCCCATCTTGTACAGCGTCATCAGCGGGATCGCCTCCTTCGCGGCTTGATGCACCATCTTCCCTCCACGATCACGATCGGCCGCGGTCGCCGCCGGCGTGCCGGAGATGCGATGGAACGCCGCAGGCAGGCACTGACAGCGAGCTCTCTGCTCTTGGCTTGCTCCGTGGACTGTCACTTTGCTTGCAACTCCCTAGTCTCTGCTTCTGACCGGGCACGGGGCGGCTGTTTTTATACTGGTTGGAGTGGGCGGTCGTCGGAGCACAGGCGTGATGCGCTTAGCTGCCTGCCGGTCTGCCCTTGCGTCACCCGTTCCGTCATCGGCCGCATGGTCTTGCCGGCAGACGCGGACATGGACGTCTCCTTCGTTGAACTCGGCGGTGCTTCGGCGAGAATTTTTTTTATTTAATATTTTTTAAACTAAAGTTTTAAAATTAACCCCAGCCACTAAATTTTCAAGAAATAACCCTTTTGATCGCGCCACGACGCGTGGCGCCACTGGCCTGCCACATCAGCCACTCGGCCCGCGGGCGGCCAACGTGGCCGCTGACGTGGCATGGCGAGTCGCGCCACATGCTTATACAGGCGGCCGGCCGCGGCCCTTTCTTCTTCCTCCTCCCTTTCTTTCTTTCTCCCCCATCCCTAGCCCGAGCTCAACCATGGTGCCCGCCGCCGCCTAGATCGGCCCCTCCCACCTCGGATTCGAAGGGAAAAAGTGAGGAAATTACTCCGGGAAGGTAACTTCTCCACTTTGATCATCTACATTTTGTGGATTTGGTTGATTTTCTTGGTTTTGGATGAGGTTAGGTTTAGCTAGGGTTTGACTTGATATGGTCGATTGAGCACGGATTTGAGATGGTTAGTTGTACTATTTGGTGGATTTGGTCGTTGGTAACGCCTGTCTATCGTATAGATTTTTTTGCATGTGACGATTTCGTTGACATAACCATGTGTAGATTTGGAAGATGTTAGTAATGAACCAAGTGAGTTAAACTTGGTTATTTGGACTTGGTATTAATATCAGTTAATGTACCTTGTTATGGAAATATAGAAGTTCATGATTTTTATGTCTATATATTGAAGTTCATGGTTATGTGTATATGGAAATATCGAATATTGTAGCTATTCTTTTGAAGATAGGCTTTCATGGTGATGATTTAGTTGACATAAGATACATACAAGTATTTTGTGTATTCTTGTATGACTTGTTCATGTTGGATTGTTTTAATTGCAATGTTCTTTTTCAGCACATGAAATTTATTTTTCTTTATTTGATATAGGACAAAATGGCGCGGCACCCACGATATCCATTGCTTGAGATGGCGTACAACGAGAGACACCGCGGGAGGATACTTAAGGAGTGAATTGAGGTTAGTTTGTCCTTAATGGTGACTTCGTATGGAGCAAATGAATTTGGTGGGTGGATGTAGTCCAACACGGTGTTTGATGAATTATTTGCAGATTTTGAATCCTCTATGTATCCGCACTCACAATCCTCTCGCGTGGGACGATAGGTATGCCCCGTACCTTCGGCAAGCCGGCTTACTCCCATTGGCGATGCTTGTGAAGGATGGCTTGCCGAAGATGGAAAATGCGGCTCTTACCACGCTAGTGGACCGATGGAGGCCTGAGACACACATCTTCCACCTCTTGTGACGAGATGACGGTGACGCTTCAATGACAGTGACGCTTCAAGATGTTGCCTTGCTTTTTGGTCTTCGCATAGACGGCCGAGCGGTCACTGGGACAATTGATCCGGCTGGTTGGAGAGATCGGGTGGAGCAGTTGTTTGGTGTTCGTCCTGCAGATCCACCCGACGATCGAAAGGATAGGAAGACTACAGGTAGGATTACAGGGGAATTCTGATAGGAGTTCGCCTTCTTCCTTCCTTGCGGATACTAGGGATTCTATCCCCGACAAGGAGTCAGCTCGGCTTGGTTGGTGCAGCACTTTGTTACGCCCCCTCCTGTAGATGTTCCAGATGGTGTTGTTGCTCGGTATGCTAGGGCATGGCTTTGGCACTTAGTGGCTGGGTTTTATTTCCGGACTCGAGCAGGAACACCATTTCTTGAATGTGGGTAGACATTATTGGTCAAGCTTGGGAGAACATCGCCACTTATAGTTGGGCTAGTGGAGTTCTTGCATGGCTGTATCGGCTGATGTGTGATGCTTGCAGCCGCAAGGGTGCTAGTGCTAACACGGGGGGTTGTGCCTATCTTTTGCAATTGTGGATGTGGGAGCGGCTTCCCATTGGTTGGCCGGAGCGGTATACACATGGGGTAAGATACTATCTTTCGCTATATTAAGATGAAGTAAAATGTTGATGCATTTCCTTAGTTAACTATGATTTGAGATATTGTTAATTTGACATTATACTTGTTTTGTTGAAGCAATTACTAACTTAAGGTGAAGAGCCTTTGGCCACTGTCGGTTACCTATGGCACAACATTCTCAATGTGCATGGAAACCCGGTGAGGCGTTACATTGACTACAGCAACGCTTTGGACTGCCTCACTCCTGCACATGTAAGTTGTCTTTGGCATGTTCTTTGGTATTTGTGTTTATTTTTGTCCTCTGTTATATTGTAATGTTTTTGGCAGGGTCGGAAATTTATTTGATTCATGATACATAGGTGAATTGGCGACCTTATGATCGAGATGAGGTGCAAGCCATGGTGCTTAGTCCATATTGCAGGATGAATGAAGAATATTGGTGCTCGGTTTGTCCCCTCATTTGCTTCTACATTGTCGAGTACCACATTCCCAGTAGAGTGATGAGGCAGTTTGGCACACTTCAACAATGTCCTCCAGAGTATATCAACACTAATCATGAGCTTCACCAGTATGTTGTGTCATTGTTGAGTTTATATTCTTCAAATCGTGCTATGTTGTATACTTGTATTTGATAAAGAACCCCTCCTGAATGTAGTATTGACCGTCGACGCGAGAGGGGTAGAAAGGATTGGGGCCTCAAGCACCAAGGATACATTAACGCTTGGGATAATCGTGGAGCCAACATTGTCATAGGAGGTCCACGTCACCATGACCCCCCTTTTGAAAATTATTTGCAATGGTTGAGAGCGAACACACGGCTTAAACTTAAGGTAGCTATGGATGCCGGTCCCGTCGAGGATCTACCTTCGGACCCAGAAGATGTGTTTGACTAGTATGACGAGATAACAAGGCAAGCTACGCAGACACAGCGGGGACCAGTGGAAGACTATATTGTAAGTTTGGTTCAATTGTTTGATTATTTGATTAATGTTCTAATGTTTTTTCTACATTGTAAGTTTGGTTCAATTGTTTGCTTATTTGATTCAATGGTTGAACTTTCACATGGCAATGAAAGGGACAACAACTTAGTCGTTTTGCTAACGAGTCTCTCGTAGCATTGGGTGTGCCAATTGGGCATCCAGAAGAGGCAAGCAAGCTACGGGCCAGGTTAGATGGTAAAGTGCTTTTATCTCTGATTTAGTTGATGGCAATTTGAATTTATTGTGATTTTAGAGATTCCATCGTGGGTGTCAAAAAATAGCCCGCAAGTTGAATTGCATGGCCCCACGGGAACAAGAAGCGGCTGGTGCTCCCTCAAGTTCTGGTACACGTTCTGCTCCATCCACTAGGGCCACTAGGGCCACCTCCACGAGTACAGGCGCGGGGGTTATTTCTTGTACTGTTTCTACATTTTTGGTTCATCATTGGTTTTTGATAAAAAATTTAATTTTCTTCGTGCAGGCGCTCTCACCATTCCCGGCCCTCGTAGGGATGATGACCTGGAGGAGGAGGAGGAGGAGGAGGAGGAGGAGGGTGAGGAAGAAAATAGCTCAAACTCAGAAGATGATGATCCTACCTATGGTCAAGAAGAGATTGGTTCCTCACAGTTGCCTGATGCGCCATTTGATCCATCACAAGGCAGTCAGAGGCCTAAGAGGCGGGCACGACAGGATCACACTGATGTTGGGACCCCCAATGTGTTGCCCACCAATCAAGGACGCCAGCGTCGTAAGAAGAAGCCCTATACACCCAACCCCTCTGTTCGCAAGTAGAGTTCTTCTGTGATGGACTTGTTAGCTAGCTCGTGGACTTGTTATGGACTTGTAATATTATGTGATGGATTTGTTTGCTAGCTCGTAGACTTGTAAGATTATGTGTAGAACTTAGGTGATGGACTTGGTATATGATGGATATGTTATGTGATGGACTTGTTATGTGATGACAGTCATATGTGATGGATATGTTATGTTATGGACCTGTGTCATGTGAAAACCAATCCAATGGGATTGATATGTTTTGTGATGGAATTCTTATGTTATGGACTTGTTGTATCATGTGAAAATTTATGTGCTTGGTCATGTGTTGGAAAAAAATGGATTGAAGAAAAGGAATGGACTTTAGACAAGAATCTGTTTTAGTCGCGCCATGGCGCCAGGCGCGACTAGAGCATTAGTCACACCAAAATGCCTGGCACGACTAAAGCAGCAGTCGCGCCAGCAAGGTGCCCGACTTAGGACCCAGGTAGTTCATTTTGGCCCCATTGGGTCGCGCCAGGCGCCATGGCGCGACTAAGGCACTAGTCCCGCCAGAGTCCTTGGCGCGACTCATTTGGGCCCAAATGGTCTACCTGGGTCCTGAGTCGGCCATCTTAGTGGCGGACTGTTACTTCAGCCGCGCCATGGCTACTGGCGCGACTTAAGCAGCAGTTGCGCCAGGTTGCCTGGCGCGACTAAAGTTACAGTCCCACTAGTATGGTGGCCAACTCAGGACCCAGGTAGGCCATTTGGGCCCCAAGGAGCCGTGCCATGGCCCATGCCATGACTCCTTGGTCCCCAAATTGCTTTTCAATGATTCGGTAGCAGGCCTTTCAGGGAATCCGATGGAGGCTTTTCAGGGAATCATTATGTAGGCTTCCTCGGTGATTCGGTGGTAGACCTTTCAGGGAATCCGAGGGAGGCTTTTCAGGGAATCCGATGGAGGCTTTTCAGGGAATCATTATGTAGGCTTTTTCAGTGATGCAGTGGTAGACATTTCAGGGAATCTCATGTAGGGATTTGCACCATGTAACATGGACTGGGTCTACTGAACCACAAATGACCTATATAATGAGCACCGAAGGCACATGTTGAGAGATCAGTTCGCACCATGTCGTGGTTGTATGGTCCATTAGACCCGCCTAATCCACACCCAAATCTAGATGTTAGAACTAGAGATTTCTATGGTAACTATAATGCACTACCATGCGAGTTCTGGACTCAATGCAAGCATGGAGATGATGCTGTTATTCAAGTTTATGAGCTCCTTCCCAATGCTAGTTGACGCTTCTTCCGTTGCCCTCGGTACAAGGTAAGTGTTTTTGAATTGGGGTTGTACATGATTACTTGGCCTTGGCCGTAATGTTTGGCATGGTTTCATGTTGGTAGTATGACGACTGTCGCTTTACTTATTGGATTGATGACCACATGGCACCACATGTGCAAGAGTACATCCGCCATCTACAAAAAAACATAGAAGTCATGCAACAGGAGATCGCGGAGAAGCATGATTATATCAACCACCTGTTGCATGATAGTATGAGCAAAAATGAAGAGGTCAACAATGTACAGCAGGAGAAGACACAATTGGCAGAACGGATCAATCACCTAGAGGAAGAATTGCGTCAAGAGTGAGAGAGAATGTTAATCGTCGTTTCATGCCGCCTACTGTCAGTGGCCGGCGAAACTATTATGGCTAAATAATCTTAGTTACTATTATGACTTTGTACCCCCTACTGGATTGGCTCTAGTTACTATTGTGCTTGTATTCCCGTGGTGTAACGTTGGTGTAGTGATGTTTGTAATGTCGGTGTAGTGATATCTTTAATATTTTCAAAATTAATATGAAGATATAAATAGTCTTCCACACAAATAGTCCACACAAATAGTTCAGACAAGTAGTTTTCCACACAATTAGTCCATACAAATAGTCTTCCGCACAAATAATTCATACAAATAGTCTTCCACACAAATAGTTCATACAAATAGTCTTCCACACAACAGTCCATACAAGTAGTGCATACAAGTACAAATGCAACATCTTAATAATCGGAATCACACTCAAACAAGAGCTCGTCATCTCCCCAATCATCATCATCATCATTATCATGATCGATCACAACAACACCCTTACCTTTCTTGTCCATGACCACAAGTTCTTGAATGGGCAAGTCACCAACAAGTGCCATCATTGCCTCCATTTGTGTCGGCCTCACTCCTACATCCACCACATCATCGTGCACAACAACACCCTTACCTCTTTTGTCCACCACCACCAGTTCTTCAATGGGCAAATCACCAACAAGTGCCTTCATTGCCTCCATTTGTGTCGGCCTCACCCCTCCATCCGCCACATCGTCACCTACACAAGTCACCTTTCCTAGCCCTCGGGAACCAGCATGGCCAACTCGGCTACAAGTGCCTTCATCGCCTCCAATTGGGCCTCTTCTGCCATTTTTTCCTGTCTTGCCACGCTCAAGTCAATGCATCTTCTTTTGGCCTCGAGCTTCTGAAAGTGTTCATCCCATGAGCCTGGAGGAAATACCTTAATAGGATCAAATGCTGTTTTCGAATGGTATTCCGCCTCTCTCATCCTTCGTACGTCCTCCTCGTAGTCCTCCTCCGCCTTGATTCTGGCTTGCACCTTAGCACGACCAGTTAGGGGAGCAGGATACTTGTCTCTATTATTCCTCCAAAAGCTGATGATGCGCTCTCTACTCCCATGACCCACTCTTTCGGATCTTCCATGCTTGGTTATCATATCCTTTAGAATGGGACCATAGAGTTGTTTGTCCGAAGGAATGGGCAAATCGTACTCCTTCCTTATTTGCTCCTTGATTTTGAGGGTCTCTGTTGTCTTCAAAAGTTCGGAGCAGCTGCCCAAATAGCGTCTTAGGTCTTACCTTCCTGTAAAGGTCTCCCAATCACAAGTTCTCCCTTTCTGCAAAACATTGAATCGATTACTAAATTGTAAAATAGAAAGGGTGATACTTAAGCAAGACAAGAGCTGCAATGCCAATTAGTCTTTACCCAATAGTCTCCAAACGAGTTCCTGCAATACCATCCATAACCCAACTCCATCGGAACAACTCCCCATCGATCCAAAATCCCACATTTGCAACGAGGTCTAGGGGACCTCTCACATGGCCACATCACCTTTCTGCTCTCAAATGCAAGAATTTCCTCTTTGGTGTACCAATGAGCCTTGGGGCCATAGATGTAATCCTGGAAGTCACACATGGTCCACCCAGCCTGCAAAACAAATAGCTATAGGATATCAAAACAATATCTTCAATCAAAATTCATGCACAACAACAAAATGAACACACTCGCAAACCAAACTTACAAAGTCTGTTAGCTTACAATGGAAGAATGGGGTGAATTTTATAGGGAGCTCTAGGTTGGGATGTTGAAGCTTGCAAGGAACACCACAATGGCATAAGGGAGGGTTTTTCACGTGGATGCATGCTGCCGCCTGCTTTTCTTCCAATGTCATACAGGTGGATTAGGTGGTGGAGGCACCCACCTCTTGAGCTCATGGTATGGCTTTGTCTCCTCCAAAGGCGGATCCGAGGGTCAAACTTGTCGGGACCATCAATCCACTGAAAGAATCTGCATGGGCCGGGATTCCAAACATATGGCGACCCGCCGTATTTGGGACGGTTTTGATCCCACTTCGTCCGGCACTTGTAGTAGGCTCTACCGGCTATTGTCAGCCATCAAGATTGCTTTACCTCCGTCGGATATTTGTATTCACAAATTGGGACTGGGAGCGGGGGGGGGGAGGGGGGCATGGGGGCATCCTCACATGACTCTGTGGGATACCGCTTGTATTCATGCTTACGTTCCGCGATCAACCTGTAAAGAAAGTTTATTATTAGTGATATCTTCCAAAGTACAATATTTCACAGATTGAAGAACATGAAAGTAAAACTATGAATGCAACTAGTAAGTTGGACAAACATGCATGTAAACACTTTTACAAATCAATGCTTTTAAATTGTTCAAACAAGTTAATTCTTACCCCACTAGTACTATTTCTGGTTTGTTGTCTTTTTTGGTTAAGGGGTCTATTTCTTTTCATACGATGCAAATTTTTTGGGCCCTCTTTGTGCCGTTCCATGCGGTGCACTGGTTTGTGGCATATACCACAAAGTATGGTGGACTTGTCTTAGTTGAAGTCCCTGTAACCGTACATATCATCTCCGTAACCATTTGAGGCATCCATCTCGTTACGGAGACGCTTCTTCTTCCTCCTCCCAACCTTGTCTTTTTTTGTGGTACTATCCGGTATATACTCAGGACCGTTGTACAATGGCCAAACGGAAGGGTCAAGTAAGGGCTCAAACCGGGGTGTCCAAGTCTTCAACACGGTAGACTTCAAGTAAAACTGAGAGGTATATAAGGGGGGCCGATGATCCACTCCTCTAACACTGGCACGAAGCGATCATATGGGAGCAAGGCACATGCAACAACTGCGGCACGCAACAACTACAAGTCACGTGTGTGAGGTCAACCTTGTATATACGACCACCTGTACTCTCACCACCCACCGTTAGAGCGTTTACGGTCCTAACTGAGTACACATAAGAGTTAGGCAAACAACTCCGCGGCCATGGTATTCGCTATTTCCTCTTCCGTAACTAGCAGTTTTGCCGCACCTTTGCCCCCACAAAATCTGGTTTGGCCCCGCATCAATTTGACTCTTCGCTTTCTGCCACCTTTTAACAAAGTAAGAATTGACCTTGTAGAAGGTGTACTCAACAATGGCCGACACAGGCATGCCACGAGTCCCCTTAAGTACCTTGTTTAGCACTTCAGAGATGTTAGTGTTGCAGACATCAAACCTCTAACCACCTTCGTCAAAGGCATTGCACCACTTATGGATGTTTTCCATTTGACCCTCAAGCCACTCGGTCGCTTCTTCATTCATCATTTCCTTAAGTTTCGCAAGCCGTTTGCCAAATGTTTTCTCTGCCTTCGATGTACACACCAACTTCAGTTGTTTTATTACATTCTTGTTTTTATGCCTATGCCATATGTTTGCAGCAAAGTGGCGCATGCACACGATCGGCTAGTAACCATCAATGTGCTCTTTTACAGCATTTAGAATGCCTTGGTGCCTATCAAAAATTATGCAAATCTTACGATCTGGTCCAACCACATCCCTACGCACCAAATGAAGGAACCAAGATCAAGTTTTGTTGTTCTCACTTCCACCAAAGAAAAGGCGAGCGGTAACAAACGATTCTCCCCGTCCATTCCCGTTGCAATCAACAAAGTCCCTCTATACTTCCAGGTCAAAAAAGTGCCATCAACGCTAATCATCGGCTTGCAATGTTTGAATGCCTCTGCACATTGTGGAAAGCACCAATAAGCACGCTGCATTACTTCCTTCATTACCCCTTGTGCAACTCCAGTGCTCCCGTGGTGCATGTGCACCACTTCATCCCCGGATTGTTATGAGCAATTGCATATAGAATCTGCAGTACCCTACTGTACGCGTCAATCCAATCACCCCACAGCATGGCCATGACGTGTTGTTTAGCCCTCCATGCCTTGCCATACTTCACCCGATAACTAGTGAATCCGACAATTGCTTCAACGAGCGCGGACACCGAAATGTTAGGGTTAGCATACACCAATGCAGCAATCTGGCCTCCGATATATCGTGCCGTACACTGAGAATGCTCGTGGATTGGTCGGGAGCTACCACATGTGTGAGGCTGCACCACTTTAGTTATCCTCCACTTCTACCTTTCATCGGTGATTGGACGGGCCCATACCTTCCAACCACAACCAAGTTAGCATTGTACTGTGTACCGCAACTTAGAGTTAGAGTGCACCACATCGTATGGACGATGGTGCCACACCGAGTAATCCCTCAAAAAGAATTTAATCTCCTCCATGCTGCCGAATGTCATCCCTCTCTGTATCAACTCTTGACCACTGTCAGGCTCGAGAGAATTAAGACGCAAGCCGGAATCACAATATGCCTTCTTGGGTATAAATGGAAGAGAGAAACCTCTGGAACATCCACATGAACTGCTCCAAGTTGTCTCAACTCCTCTATAGTGAGAGGAGCCAATCTAGCACCGGAAAATGTAGCCATACTAGAGGACGGTTCAACCATAGGAGTTGTTTGAACAAACGAGCACCGATGCACCACATAGCTCGGCTCAACTACCACTCTTGGTTGCATAACCGGTGTTTGCACACCATGTGTTGGCTCAACAGATGGTGCTTCATTGACTGGAGTTAGCTCAAACACTTCTTCTTGGGTTAATGCTTCTCTCATTTCTTCTTCTTCTTTCTCTCCATCTGATTCCACAGAAGTATCGTCATCATCTTGCTCCTTTACATCAAATGTGCCCTCGTCGAAGTCATTGTTCACTAGACAATAATCTTCTGAACCTGGCTCATTTGCCATATCACAATCATATTCTTCATCTTCCTCATATTCGCCCACCTTATCATTATTTTGTACCAAGACACTCTCATGAACTTCAACTACCAACTCAGCGCAGCCAACTTGGGACCCTTTCACCAACTTCTTATAAAAATTTCAATCTTCCTCACTGTTGGTATTTCATCACCACTTAGAGTAGTGATGGTACTAGAGATACTTCATCGTAAATCTAGATGTTACAGATATTCTGCAAGCGCACAGAAGTACGTTGTAGCATTTCACTTTGGAGTATTCTAGAGTATCGTTATTTGTTTATCCACAGGGAAAGTGTTTAGTTAAAAGAGAGGTGTCATTCCAATGCGTTTACTTATAACAACATTAATATACCATAATCTAAGCAGGGGTAAATGATATAGAAGTGAATGGGTAATGTGACACACAGAAGTTCATTGCTCATCATTATGGTAGTCTTAGTTAGTAATAGTACATTAGTAAAGATTACTAAGGGTTCATTCGCATCATACATATGGGACTTTATAGCATATGAGAGTTATCCATGCTAGTTATTTTGGAAGTTTTTCAAAAAAACAGAGTTTCTTAGGTGGTACTCTCAAGTCACTCATGGTATATTTCCTCACCAATTTCAACTCTCATGTCACTCATTGGAGTGGAGTTTGTGCTAGGAGAGCTTTATAGCATACTTGTAATGCACATATTGTAAAGTCAAGATCAGGATTCAAAGAGAAATAAGTCATACTCTCAAACCAAGATGTGCACGTGTGTAGGTGGCATGGTAAAAGATAGCTCTTTTTCATAGGTTCCTCTTCTCCTTAAAGAGTTGCTTTTAGAGACATGGCTTTAATTTTTGAACCAAGAGCCTTTCTGCGCTCTCTTTTTTTTACATACTTGGACCTTCATGTGTCCATATTTTTTTCCTTTTTTTCAAAAGCCCATGTCTCTTTTTGCAATAAGGATGGAGAAGAGTACCACACTTTATGTAGAGCTCTTATTTGGTGGAATAATGGGTGTTGTGTTCACTTCCAGGGTAGAAGTGTAACATGTATAAGGTGGCATGGGCGTGATCTTGGCGCTAAAAGCATGAAGTAAATCTCTAAAAATCACAATGACCTTGACAAAACTCAATGCAAGAGCAAGTAGCTCATGTAGGGGTTTAAAACAATATGAGCTTTGGTAGGAAATTTAATCACCATAAGGAACTCTTTATTTTATTTTAAAAGAGAAACTCTGGTTATCAAGTCTAACTTAGTAAGATCTTAAGGTAACTCAAGTCTTATCATATCATAGCCAACAACAACATAGACTAAAGCTCGCATATGCTACCAACAAATATACAAGATAACAGAAAAGATCATGCTCAACCAGCAAACTCAAAGCTTAGAAGAATAGCAGGTTGAAACATAGGTACAAGAGAGAAATAAGAGCAACTATTCATCATGTCCAAAGTAAAGATTTAAGCATAGACTCAAAACATTAAGGGACTAGCATGGATAACTCTCACTTACTAACTTTATTCAAAAGAAAACTTTATTCAGCAATACTTACCTGATCTTACCTGATTGGGGGTCCTCCCCCAAGCTATTTTGTTGACACCGATAAACCTGTCAGCGTAGGACTCGTGTATTATGTCGTCGAATGAAGACGTCTCCGATGTAGGATTTCAACTTGACGAAGCCGCATCTGATCCTGGAGATGAGGATACAGATGATTTAACCCACCATACCTGTTTTACCTTCTTTTGGCGGTTGACAGTTTTTTTCGGTATTTTCTTCGTCTGTGCTTTCGCACCTCGTGTAGACTTCTTGTTCTTTGCATAGTACCGGATGGGGAAATCCTTCTCCCAGAACTTCTCCATGAACTTAATCAGTCTGTCTTTTTCTGGAGGTGTTACCTCCACCTCTTTGACATTCTGACTGTTTCTCCCATACTTGATCTTGATCATGGAGCATTGCTCCACCTTTGGCCTGAACTCAAACTTCTTCTTCTTACCATTAATATGAAGCTGGATCTCTCTAGCACCCACATTAATGTGAGCATTGCTGTGCTTAAGAAGGGCCGCCCAAGGATGAGCGACGAGTCGTTGCTCACGTCTATGTCTAGTACCACGAAGTCTACAGGGACGAAGCAATCCCGGATGCGTACCGGAATGTCCTCGGCTATCCCTTCCGGGTAGCGGGCCGTGGATTCGACCAGCTGCAGTCTCATGGGAGTAGGGGAAAGGGTAGTATAATTAAGGCGGTCAAATACTACCTTTGGCATGACGCTGACGCTTGCCCCCATATCACAGAGTGCGTGCTCAAAATGCTGTGTCCCAATTGTACACGTGATGGTGGGACACCCTGGATCCTTCTTCTTTTCCGGGACCTTGTTTAAGATGGCTGCACTACACTCTTCAGTCAATTTTATGACGTCGGTACTTGGGAGTGGACGTTTGTTGTTGAGGATGTCCTTCAAGTACTTTGCGTAGGTCGGCACCTGCATAGCATCCAGCAATGGCACATGTATATTTAACTTTCGTATAACTTCTACGAGTCTGGCAAATTGCTTGTCCGCCGATGGTTTCTTTTGGCGTTGAGGGAATGGCAAGACGTTGCTGTCGTAGAACTCATGTGGCGCAGTTTGTCCGACTGGTGCTAGCTCGGCTTCAGGCTCTTCTTCCACTGCGGGAATCTCCTTTCTTGGCGCTGCTATTTTTCCTGCATGGTTAGATGGGACTGGATCCCGAGTAGCCATACCGCTCCTCGTGGACACAGCCTTTACATTTTCAAAAGACGAATTTGGTTGCCCGGGAATTCTCCCCTTATCCCCAGATGGAACAGCGGTGGCTAGCTGAGCTAATTGGGTTTCTAGCATTTTGTTAAAGCTCAACTGGCTCTGGAAGGTGGAGGACAAACTTTCTATTTTAGAATTTATGCCCTCTAGAGCCTTATCATTAGCAGCAAGCCTCTTAGAGATTGATTCATTAATCTTGGCCTGACCAAGGACAAGATCTTTAAGGGCAGGTTGGTTAGAAAAAGAATTATTATTGTTACCTCCTTGGTAGAATGGGCGTTGCTAAATCCAATTCCCTTGAGGCCGGTACCCATTGTTGCCGTTCACGAACTGTACCTCCTCTTGTGTCTCGGGGCAGTTGTTCCCCGAGTAGCCGGTTTCTCACAGACTTTACACGTCATGTGTGAGTCTAGTGGCCCTTCATTGTCGACGCCTCCATCCTTGGTGCGGTCATCAAGACGCTTCATGATGAGGTCCATCTTGGCGGCCAGCATGTCCACCTCCTTTACGGTGTGCATACCGCGTTTGCGTCCCTGAAGACGGTCGCCATTTCAGGATTGGTTTGACACCATCTTCTCGATGAGTAGCTTAGCGGCGGCCACAGTCAAGGAGAGGAATGCCCCTCCAGCGGCAGCGTCCATGTGTTCACGGGCTGTCTAGGACAGCCCATGGTAGAAGTTTTGGAGCAGGAGCCACTCTTGCATACTATGGTGGGGGCATGCTAGAATGTAGTCCTGGAAGCGATCCCACGCTTCCGGAACCGTCTCCCCGGACTTTTGCTGGAAGCTGGAAATTCTTCCCCGAAGGGCATTGGTTTTCCCAATGGGGAAGAACTTCGCTAAGAAGGCGTTGGAGCACTTGGTCCACGTGTTCACCGCATCATGGTTGGAATAGAACCATTGTTTGGCTCTTCCCAACAGTGAGAACAGAAACAAGCGGAGCCTGATGGCCTCTTGATCCACTCCTCGGATGGTGATGGTGCTGCAGACCTCCAGGAAGTACTACAGGTGAGCACTGGCGTCCTCATTGGCTTTCCCGCAGAAGGGGCTAGCCTGCACCATGTTGATTAGCGGGGCCTTCAGTTCAAAAGCATGATCCCCCATTTCCACCTCCGGACCCACAAGGATCTGGGTAGCGGACGGGGCGGAGTAGTCACGGATGGTCCTGTCGGCCATAGCTTCTTCCGGTTGGGGTGCTACGGGAACGGGTTGTTCTCCTTGGTTGGAGGCTTCTCCGATGACTGGTTCGGTCTCCGACAAGAACACCTGAGGGATTACGACACGAGAACGTACCCTCCTCCCTATGGCATTCGGATTCTCGACGTAGTTGGATGGTAATTGGAAACCAGTCATACACTACCCTGTTTCACATCATAGAGAAACAGAGCAAAAGGGTAAATCTGCTAGATTACTGGTAATTAATTATGTTGCATCAAATGCATGGATGATCAAATCTCTTTAACCATTGCTTTCCCTGGCAATGGTGCCAGAAATTCTTGTTGGTATTTCTTAGCATTACCACTTAGAGTACTAATGGTACTAGAGATAATTCATCGTAAATCTAGACGTTACAGATATTCTGCAAGCGCACAGAAGTACGTTGTAGCATTTCACACAGGAGTATTCCAGAGTATCGTTATTTGTTTATCCGCAGGGAAAGCGTTTAGTTAAAAGAGAGGTGTCATTCCAATGCATTTACTTACAACAACATTAATATACCATAATCTAAGCAGGGATAAATGATATAGAAGTGAATGGGTAATGTGACACACAGAAGTTCATTGCTCATTATTATGGTAGTCTTAGTTAGTAATAGTACATTAGTAAAGATTACTAAGGGTTCATTAGCATCATACATATGGGACTTGGATATACTACAATACTCTATACAAGCTCACTCAATGATTATATGCAAGAGGACATATCGAGGTATCCAGTGGTTCCCTCATCAAGGGACGACAGTAAGACGTCTTATCATAAAAGTCTAATACCCACTCCCGAACGTGGAGGATTACAAAGGACGGACAGGGCTGTCACCACCTGCCGCCTACCTCTTCTAATCCGTGGGGCAGCGGTACCCTCAACAGTATTCCATATCCTAAACACCATGCTTGCAATATGTAATACAACTCTATCTATCATGTTAATAAATAGAGCAACCAAGAGGCACATTGAGCCAATGTCATGGCATACATTCACTTGAGTAAGGTGCAAGATATAAGTAGTATATACTAAGTGGATAAGGTATAACTGAGGCATACAACATAAGTATGAAGGTTTTTCCATTAAGCTCAGAGTACTACAAGTAACTAAGAGAATACAAGAATTGAACTCTAGAACTTACCAAGACCCCTTCGGAAGCCCTTCAGAAGATCTAATACTATGATTATCACTACTAAGACTAAGACCAAACTTGTAGCAAAGGAGAACTCTTCTTCTGGTGTGTGTTGAGTGCGGCGCCCCTTGCAGGTATTTATAGCATCACATAGGCGGTTGGAGCCGGCCAAAGGCGGTTGTGGCCGTTTGGATGTGGACCTAGGTCGGCCGATGTGCCAAGGTCAGGCTGACCCTATGATCCACCCATCTTCAGCGTTGCACGACTCAGATGGACTCCTGATGGCGGTTTACAGGTACGGGTCAAGGGGGGAGCGAAACGGCCGCAGGCCCAAGTCGGCCGACCTAGCCAGGTCGGCCGACCCGGTTCCACCGCCTTTCGGCCCCACTCTTCTCTGGTAGACTGCCATGTGGGTCTTTATGACGGTTCCAGGTGGGTATACTCCGTTTAGGTGCAAATGAGTTGAGGTGTGGGCCCTTCAATCCGTGGGAGTGACACGTGGCTCATCCTCACCCTTGACTTGAACCGACCATGATTCAACGTCCATGATNTTGGACACAAATTCACACATAAAGCAGGTCACAGGTTCACATATACAGTAGGACACAGATTCACACATAAAGCACGTCACAGGTTCACATATACAGCAGGTCACAAGATCACAGGTTCACAGATACTCCAAGATCATAGGTTCACAGATACTCCAAGGTCACAGGTCACAGGTTCTATAGATTCACACATAAAGCAGGTCACAGGTTCACAAGATCACAGGTTCACAGATGCTTCTGAACATGAAGCAAATTGGCATACAACAGGATCACATGTTCACAGATACAGCAGGTCACCTTATCACATGATCACAGGTTCACAGGTTCACATGTTCACAGATACAGCAGGTGACCTTCTCACATGTTCACAGGTTCACACTCACAAATAATACAACAGATTCTACAATCCTTTCACACTCAGCTGATTCACACTCACAACAGATTCTACAGATTCACACTCAACAAATTCACACTCACAAATAATAGTTCTGCACACTCAACAAATTCACAAATAAAAGTTCTGAACACTCAACAAATTCACAAATAATAGTTCTAAACACTCAACAAATTCACACTCACAAATAATAGTTCTGCACACATAAGGTTGCCTCTCCCATCCCTGGCTCTTGTGTTGTGGTGAAGCATTTTTCTGGTGCAAGAAATACATAAATAACCAATGATTAGCAAGGATTTCTGGTACTCAGGCTCAGCAGTTATTTCAGCATACACTTCAGCTAGGATTGTGGTACTTAGGATCAGCACTTATTTCAGCATACACACAGAGCAATATGCTGCAACTTGATGCTATAGTTACTACTACCAGCTACCACCTGCCTACAATATTTTGTAATTAACTAATTTCTACAGCCAGAGCACTCACAATTACCAATATAAATAGTTGTGTAATTAACTAATTTTGAGGAAAAGAGAAACTGAGGAAGCATGCAGCACATGCGTAAGGGTTGGGCTTGTGTACCTGGATATGAACTCGTACTGTGTTGGAAGTGTCTTCAGGGCGCCTGTCTCTTCCTTCGCCTAGCTGCAATCTTTTCCAAAATTTCTTCCTGGAGAGCTTCGTAATACGCCCGTAGAGGTGGTGTGCAAGCATCAAGATCAATAGCAAGGATCCTTTCATCCTCTTGCTTCTCCTCCTTTTCCTTCTCCCTCTCATGCTTCTCCCGCATGATCCGAATCTTCTCTTGCTCAATGCCTAAGAGTGATTGATTGTGGGATCGCATTTCCTCAAAGTGCTTCTCATCTATAGAAGCCAGCTGCTGGAAGCGATCATTTTTACGCGCAGATTCTTCTTGCAGGATACTAATCCTTTGCAATGAAATTTCTTGCATCCTCGAAGCATACTCAGAAGATGATGTTGAACCCGCAGAAGAATTTCCTTTCTTCTTGGCTGCTTTAGATGAACCCCTGCCCATAGGCCTCTTGTCACCTGATCTAGTTGGGCTAGATTTCTCATGTCCAAGGTTCATGGGGTCATGTCCAACACCATCAGCTCCAGCCGACTGGGCCGATCCTCTGGCCTTTGGATCCTTCCATTTGGGCTCATCCTTCATTATGTCCCAACAATGCAGGAAAGCAAAGCTGTGGTTCAGGATGGCAGCAAAATTTGCTGCTGCATGAGTGGTCTGCAGCATGAAATTAAAGAATTTCAATCAGTTCAATACAGGCATATTGTATATGAAAAAAACCACCAATTTGAACAAAGACAGGGTATGTAACAGCCTATCGATTGTAGCATTGCAACAGATTATAAAGCAATCATACATAAAGCAATCAGTCCAAACCTATGGTCACAGATGCGTGTATAGCCCAACTGATGCACAGGAAATCATACATAAAGCAATCAGTCCAAAGCTATTGAAAGGACTATCTTCCAGCATCTGGTTCTGTGTTTGAACTCTAATAATTTGATGCTACCACTGATGAAAAGGAAATAGCTAACTTGAATACCGAAAAATCAGTTACACAGTAGCAAGAAGAATGACAATTCCAGCTGATCTTTGAAACTCTAGCGTCTACAGGTGGTTTTCATACACAAATCAGTACAAATACTTCTAGCTTATACACAAACATACTTAGGTGTAATGTAATGATCAGTATTAATGAAAGGCCACAAAATGCCAAAGACTAAAATCATCATGAATAGCAAACATAAACGTGTATGCTTCTGAACATGAAGCAAATCGGCATACCTTATCAGCATCCGACATCCCGCTTGGATTCTGTCTAATGACATCAGCATAGAAACCAGAAAACTTCCCGACTTGAGCCTTGATACTGTCCCAACGGCTCTGTAGAGATCGGATACTCCTAACTGGGTTTGATTCCCTCCGGGTGTTGTATCGCTCCACAATCCTTTCCCACATCCGATCTTTTTTTTGTCCGTTACTTGTAATTGGGTCACAGCTGATTTCATGCCAGGACTTCACAAGATTGACATCTTCATCTGGGTTGAAATTGCCTAACTTGGTCCTACTGCTGAGCACCTTTGTCCTCTTTCCTTTTCCTTTAGCCGCTGAGCTGTCTGGCTGTTCTATGACATGTACCTCTTCGTCTTCCACACATGCAAGAGGGTTATCAGCCGGCTGCAATACTTGTGGACCACTTGTACAGGGAGGCATCATTGAAGCATTGGGTGCAAACTGCTGCATTCCTTGGGGGAACCAGGATGGAGTTCCTTGGAACCCATACATGTATGGGTTCCAGCCAGCCTGGTACGGAGGAATGTTGGCACCAGGAGGAAAGTTGGCAGCAGGAAATGATCCCTGTGATGCATCATTGCACTGGTTTGGGTCCATCCTGAAATCACATGCACAAAACATACATCAATGGTAGCAAACGCAATATCAGAAAATAAGATGTTCAAGGACAGTAGCAAAGACAATATCAGAAAATATGATGGCAATCCATTTAGTTTAACAGCACATGAAATGTAACATTATCACTTTCATGGTTTGGATCACTTTCATGGTTTGGCATTAATTGTCTAAGAAACAGAAAACCTCAATTCTTGTCCGCATAAGTCATTTTGTCAACCTATCTACCTCTGCTCAGCTGATCCTTGAGGTGTTGCAAATACCCCTGCACCCTGAGCAAACTGCACGCACCAGGGGTGCTGCACTCCAGGAGTAAGTTACAACCGCAGCTCAGCATTGCAACTTCACTCAATGTCATGTGTGGAACACAGAACATGTCCAAGGTCAGCTGTCAACAAAATGGAGACTCGCCATTTGTTCTGTCAATCACTCATACTGAAAAGTGACTTCCCACAACAAGAGACACCAGCTACACTACACTACATGTGGCTTGTATGTGCTATGGAATCAATTTCTTAGTTGCCTGAAAATTGGCATTGCATTAAACTGGATACGGAGAAGCCATTTATTTATGCTAAGGTTAGCAAATATTATCATGGGAAACATTATGCATGCTTAAACAGATAAAAGCACAGTGCATCCTTCAAGACATGCCTAAACCTTCATCAAAAACCTCTCTAGATAAACCCATACCAGCTACTTAGAATAGCATTGTGTTCCTTGTCAGGAAGTCACTCCATGTAAAGCTCTCAAATAGAGTATATTTTTCTAAGACCAGCAGTAAACATACATGTACAAAATAAAAGGACCAGACAAACTAGAAATTCTGAACAAAAGCTTGCAGCAGAAAAAAAAATCAAAAGATAAGAAGTAGCGATGCATAATTATAGTGATAGGTAGTCATTTCCACAAGTAGCCAAGAGATGTAATCACCACGGCAGACGAACGATCCAATTTTCTAATTTGGTACTCCTACCAGCTAACAAGCTGATGAAGTAGAGTAATAAATTTAGCAGCTGATTGAGGTAGAAATCCTCAAGCACATATATGTAATTAAGTTACTAAAACTGAGCCATGATTCCACAAGCAGGAGTGAGTGAAGTGACAAGTCATAATTGAGGGCAGTAGAAACACACTAAATAGCCTGATGATATAAAGGATAGCATGGTTGTTGAGTTGAATTATACCCCAAGGTCACCAATCAGGCACACCAGTCACCAAGGTGACAATCCTAAAATATTCAATAAATTATACGCTCAATCCTCAGTTACCCAACAGTTTTAACCACAAGTTCTATTTGCCTACCTATTACGACTAATGGTACTAAAATAAAAATATTAGCCACATCCAAAATTGGTACCACCACAAAACGACCAACTGAACCTTAGGGTTCTAGCAGCAACGAGTTTTGGCCTGCAAGGATAAGCATGTACTACCAAATAGGCTAACAAACAACCCTTTAGCATGGACAGCTACAAACACTGGCCATATCAATAGTGCACCTTCAGATATTATTACAGAAAATTCAGTCAACAAAATTTTGTATGGATTCATAGATGAACAATGGTTCTAGTGGCAAGAACACCTGTTTGAGAAACACTAAATCCACAAACAAAGTTTGCATTTAGCATGTATACTTCTATCTCATATAGAATGGTCTGTGTTAGACAATTGGGATTCTCAAAATTGATTGAACGCTTCTATGTCAACAGGATCGAACAAAAATCGATGTGCTTATCAAATCATCTAACAAAAGAGCCTGGATCGAACATACCTGAGTTGGGCAGGACGCCAGCCGGAGCGCGCGGTGGAGCTCTCCTCCGATGTGGCCGCTTCAGGTGAACCTCGCCGCCGCCGCTTGCGCCCACGGCTGCCCACGGTCGGCTTCTCCAGGATGGCCTCGCGGCGGCAGACGGCCGCGTGGGTGGCCCGGGGGCACGGCCGGACGGCCGCAACCGGGGGACGACGGCCTCGAGGCAGGGGAGGTCGAGGGCAGGGCCGGACGCTGCTTTGGGACGGCGGCGGCGGCCCCGACTTGTCTTCCCCGCGCAGATCCAAAGGAGGAAGGCGACGACGAAAGGGTCCGGCGGAGGCGGGCCCTCCCCGGCGCAGATCCGCTCTTCCCTCGAGCAGATCAGGGGCGGACGGCGGTGGATCTGCCCGGCGGCGGTGCCATCCGGGCGGCGGCGCGAACGGCGCTCCGACCAGACCGGCGCAGGGCCGCCGCGAACACGACGCGAACAGGCCGCCGGGAAATGGGCGCTGCCAGGCCAGGCGAGCACGGGGCGGCCGCGGAGGGGAGCGAGGGCGCGAGCGTGAGGATGGGGACGGCCGCCGCGAGGAAGGGGACGGGCGCGAGGGCGAGGAAGAAGCATAGCGTTTCCGGGGAGACGCTGTGTCTAGCGGAACGCAGCCGATACGCTTCGATAGCGTTCCTCCTAGCGTATGCCGCTGCGGGAGAATTTCCGGTCAACTCGTACTGCAGTAACAGGTTCCGGATGGCTTACCGCATCCAGTGCGGACAGCCTGAAGCTCTCTGCAGAAATCTGATCAGCCGCCATCGCTGCTGCAGCCAAAGGAAGCCTGACATGTGGTTTCGGTGAACATTCAGCCTATCACTGCCCGTGCTGCACGCGGGCAGGTTCGGCATCGGCACAGATGATCCGCGAAGATGATCTCGCCGTCACGCACTACTGCAGTACTGCGCGTAGTGCTAGAGTGAAGCAGTCCACGTCGCGTCATGGGCTCATGGCTGCTATGCCTGCCAAGCGGATGACGCAAATGGTGACCACCGTCGACGACTAGTCAAAGAGAAGGAAAATGGCAGGAAGCTTCCAGAGCCAAGCCAATAGGCCCAATACAGGCTCTCGCGCCCACTCCAGTACTCCGCAACTTATAAATTCCCGTTGCAAGAGCCAGAGCAGAACCCAGGAGCAGAGCAAAACCAAAGAGCCTCATCACTCGCACGCAAGAACCAGAGCAAAGCAACAAGAAGCGAGCTAGCAATCTCTCTCAAGATGGGGCACCAAGGCCAAGAAACGATCCCACTGATGGCCCCCTACAAGATGGGGCAGTTCGAGCTCTCCCACCGCGTGGTGCTCGCGCCGATGACGCGGTGCCGGTCCAACGGGTACCTGCCACAGCCGCACGCCGCCGTGTACTACTCGCAGCGCGCCACCAGGGGCGGCATGCTCGTCACGGAGGGCACAGGCGTGTCCGCCACCGCGCAGGGCTTCCCGGGCTCGCCCGGCATCTGGACGCCGGAGCAGGTCGCGGCGTGGAGGCCCGTCGTCGACGCCGTCCACCGCAAGGGCGCGCTCTTCTTCTGCCAGATCGCGCACGTTGGAAGGGTCTCCACCAACGGTAGGTGCCATGCTTATCCTCACCAGCGCAAGCTTAATCACTATCATCAGCTCGATTGATCGATCTTGCTGCTAATAATCCGTTACGAACCGATTGACAGATCTTCAGCCAGACGGCCAGGCGCCGATATCGAGCACGGACAAGCAGGTCTCGCCCGACCCCGAGTCCGGCGTGGTGTACTCCAAGCCGCGCCGGCTGCGGAGCGACGAGATCGCGGGTGTCGTCGACGGCTTCAGGCGCGCCGCGCGGAACGCGGTCGAGGCCGGGTTCGACGGCGTGGAGATCCACGGCGCGCACGGGTTCCTCTTCGAGCAGTTCATGAAGGACGGCGCCAACGACCGGACCGACGAGTACGGCGGCAGCTTGGAGAACCGGTGCCGCTTCGCCGTGGAGGTCGTCGACGCCGTCGTTCGCGAGGTGGGCGCGCACCGCGTGGGCATCAGGCTCTCACCCTTCGTTGACTACATGGATTGCGTGGATTCCGATCCCATGGCGCTTGGCCACTACATGGTTCAGCAGCTCAACAAGTTCGAGGGCTTCCTTTACTGTCACATGGTGGAGCCTCGGATGGCCATTGTCGACGGCCGAAGGCAGATCCCTCATGGGCTCCTGCCGTTCCGGAAGGCGTTCAATGGCACGTTCATTGCTGCTGGTGGGTACGATCGGGAGGAAGGGAACAAGGTGGTGGCCGAAGGCTACACTGACCTCGTCGTATACGGGAGGCTTTTCTTGGCTAACCCTGACCTCCCTAGGAGGTTCGAGCTGGACGCGCCATTGAACAAGTATGATCGCTCGACCTTCTACACGCAGGATCCTGTCGTCGGCTACACGGATTACCCTTTTCTTGAAGACGACGGCCACAACGACGTGTCAAGTACTCAAGCTTAATCATCCAGTTCATCCATTTGATCGTCAGGACTATAATGTGCATGATCCTTGCAACATGGTTTATCACTGATTTCCCACCATTCTTCATTTTATTTTTGTGGTAGTGGCAGTACATCTTTAAACAATTCTGTATTGGTGTGAGATGATGTAAGCGCATACCTTTGAAATTATTATAAAAATTATTATATCCTTTTATTGAGGATGACAGCAACTATGACCAATCAGCCACCCAAGCGTAATCACGCTGGTCATCAGTTTCAGGCTTTCAGCAGGACTAGTAAAGTGCACGCAACAAGATTTTTTCATCGATTTTCACTATTCTACATGGATTTTGCGGCATAGGCAGTACTTATATGTTGTTGTTTCGTCTGAAGTAGCAGATGAAGTAGGTGATGTGCTAAAGTGGAGGTGCTAAACTTTAGCACTTGCTACCACTTCTCCCCCATCTAAAATTTTTGAGTCGTGGCTAAACTTTAACACCACCCATTAGCACTTGTGTTTGGAAGGGCTAGTGCTAAACTTTAGCACTTTTAGCTATTAGCACTAAGGATTCAAACACCCCCTAAATGTTAAGGTTCCACCTTCAACAATCTTTGGGCCACTTATTGCCCCGATACAATGTGTCGAGCAACATGTATCCAATAACTTTATTCTCATACCGATTTTTGTCTCTGTTGATATTGGTGGACACATATAGGCAGGGGCGAGGCTGGGGAAGTGGGGGATATTTACCTTGAGAAACTAATGGTATGAGAGCTAACAAAAGTTTGCGTCCGAAGGACACCCACCCGGCTCTCTTTTTCTCTCTCATCTCTTGGCTTTTTATTGTGGACCTGTTATGTTAACAATTATTCATAGAAATATATAGATAATTTAGAATTATATATTGGTGTAATTCCTACATTAACAATGATGTATTAAATTTATTTTTAATAATGGCAGATACATATAATTTATACATAAATTTAGGGGGTTAGTTTTAAGTTGTTTTTATAATGGCATAGATGGGTAATTTAGATGAATATTAGGGGTTACTTTAGCTGATTTATCATAATTGCAGAGGTGTGTAATTTAGCTATAGATTTATGGGTTTATTTTAGTGTATTTTTTATAATGATGAAACTGGTTAATTTTTTATAAAATATAATAACTCTAATGGGTATGATAGTTTGAGTCTAGGATTGATGCCAGATATTTCTATTTTTTGTGAGAGTTTCTAGAATTTAATTATTTTCTAGTCATCTCGTGATGATTAACGTGGATGCTTTTAAAAAAAATCTTCAATTAGTAGTAGCAAGACTACAGGGGCCTCTCGGCCTAGTCAAGTCCCACTTTATTACTTGAGATTAGTTTGGATAAATCGTGTGGTAGTAATATAATTCTGCAGCTAACAAAGAAGATAGAGCAGTAAAACAGGAACCAGTAATATAACTAGCTGATCAAATTTAAATGCTCTACCATCAAAAAATTATTACTGCATGGCTCTATGTGTTTTGCTAATCGCGACATGATTGGAACATTCCACACATTGTATAAGTGGATTTATTATTGGCAAATAGATAAAGTGTATGACCATCAAAAAAAAAAGAGGTTCTGAAGTACACAAACGCTCTTGCAGCTAGTTCGTCCGCTAGGAAAGAGACAATGGTACACACAAATTTGCAACGACATCGCCTTACGCCATGGTCGTAGGCCGCTCACATCTCGCACGGCACACGCCTGTACAGTTCATCTTTGTCAAGGCGGGGCGTGGCGATGGCCTGCAGCGGCGTGGCCATGAAGGCGACGGCCCCTGGAGTCTCCATCATCTCCACGTCCTCGGGCCGGGTCCCGTCCGGCAGCGACCACCGAAAGTGGTGCAGCATGTGCCCGGTCATGGACGCCACGAGGTTGATCCCGAGCTGCGCGCCGGGGCACACCCGCCGGCCGGCGCCGAACGAGCACACAGAAGTCGGCGCCCTTGATGTCGATGCTCTCCCGGCGGAGGAAGCGCTCCGGCCGGTACTCGAGCGGGTCGTCCCAGACCTCGGGGTCGCGCGCCACCGCCCACACGTTGACGATGACGGTGGCGCCCTTGGGGATGTCCGATGTCGTACCCGGCGATCTCGACGCCGGACCTGGCCTTGTGCGGGAGCATCAGCGGCGTCGGCGGGTGCAGCCGGAGCGACTCCTTGACGACGGCCTGCAGGTAGGGCAGGTCCCGGAAGTCCGTCTCCAGCAGGACCCTGTCGCGGCCGACGACGCGGTCCAGCTCCTCCTGCACCTTCCCCTGCACCCTGGGGTTCCTCATCAGCTCCGCCATCGCCCACTCCACCGATATCACCGTCGTGTCCGTACCGGCGGTGATCATGTCGTGCACACATCAAGTCGATCGTGGTTCAGCAAGTGATGAAGTGAATCAAGATTACCAAGACCTTTCAGACCATGGCTGAGGAGGCCGATGACTGTGTCGTCGGTGAGGTCGTACTGGTCCTTGAGGGTGGAGAGCGCGTGGACGAAGTGGGGCTGCGCGCCGCGCTGCTTCGGGGCCTTGGCGTCATAGTTTTAAATAGCCGGCGACAGTCACCGCTATCTCCCGCTATAGCTGATTTAAAAAGTTGCCGCTATTTACTCTTACGTGCAATTTAGCCGCTATTTCCCCCTAAAGCTCCATTTAACCGGCTATTAGCTGTTTTTGGAGGTCTTCCGCTAAATGGCTCACCCGCTATTTAAAACATTGCTTGGCGTGCTCCTCCATGATCTTCACGGTGAGGCGGTCGCGCCGGTCGCCGCGGGATCTGAAGAGCTGGTCGTCGACCCGGGCCAACCACCTCAGCCATGGGATGTACCGTGCCATGGAGAGGGACGCGCCGAGCTTGATCCCATCGGTGACGATCGACTTGAACTCGCGCCCTTGCTCGTCCAGCTCGCCGGCCGCGTTCACGAACCGCTTGCCGAAGGCCAGCCGCGTGATGTTATTGAAGGCCACCGGCGAGAAATGGTTCTTTACCACCAAGGGCTTCCCTTCATTGCCTAGGTGTAGGTGAAAAAATCTTTCGCAAAAAAAAAAAGGTGTCGGTGAAAAAATAAACACACGATTGAAAGTGAAAAAAAAAGGAATTCCCCAAAAAACATTTACCGGGCGCGGTGACGGCCCTGTGGACGGACTCGACCATATCGGTGACCTCGTCCTCGCGGATGGGCCTGAGCGCGTCGAGGCGGCGCGGCGCGAAGAGCTCGAGGTTGCAGAGCTTGCGCAGCTTGACGTAGTGCGCGCCGTAGTCGGCCCAGGTGAGGTCCTGGCCGCCGCGGCTCAAGCGCTCCGTGAAGCGGTCCCGCTGGCGGTCGGCGAGGTGCTGGTCGTGGGTCATGAGCACCTCCTTGGCAAGCTCCGCCGTGGACACCACCACCGTGGGCGACGAGCCGAGCCACACCGTCATGATGGGCCCGTAGCGGCGCGCCCACTCCTGGTAGCACCGGCACAGCACGGCCTGCAAGTCGAACAGGTTGCCCACCACGGGCAGGGGGCGTGGCCCCGGGGCAGCTTGCCTTAGAGGAGCCGGTTTAGGAGCGGCAGCAAGACGGGGACGACGAGGGCCGCCAGGGCCAGCGCCACGGAGAGGAAGGAAGCCATGTCCATGGCTGGCTTGTTGTGCCCCTAGCTGAAGGCGGGACGCGCTTTTATAGATGGAGCTGACGGCGCTGGTGGTTCGTTTCTAGAATTCTAGCGCATGCATCTGTGCCGCCCGTGGTGGCGTGATGTGTTGATTAGGGCTTAACGCCACGGTTTCCTTTCTCCTCTTCTTCAACCGTGTGAAAAAGAAAGGAAATGCTAAGAGCATCTTCAAGAGATCGAGAAAACCAATTCTTTTTTCTTTTATTTCTGGTTAAAGGGGATTGAGATGGAAAAAAACCCTCTCCAACATATGCCCTTTTTATTCCTCTTTCCCTTTAACTTTTTCTCAATCCCCTTTATCTTCAGCCTCTCCCCTTTCTAAGGGCGTGTTTGGATCCACTCCGCTCCATGTTTTTTAACTCTGCTCCAACAATTTCAAGCCAAACACCACCAGCTCCACGTTTTGCAGCTCCACCAAAAACATGAATCTGGAGGCCAACTCCACGTTTTTTGTGGAGCTCCTCAAGAGGTGCTCCACGTTTTGCAACTCCACGGTGGATCTGCTCTATGGTGGAGTTGGTGGAGTGGAGCTGCGTGAATCTGATCCAAACACGCCCTAAAGGGGATTTGCTTCTCTCCTCTTTTTATTTTCCCTTTCCTCCTTTCATCCTGGGCCACACGATGGAGATATTCTGGACCACACGATGTAGAAACCAGCCACAGGCACAGCACACCGCCGGCCATCCACGCGGGAGGGGCCTCGCGCCGTCGGGCCTTGCGCGGGCAAGCTTCCTTCACCGCCGTCGCTGGGCGCGCGACGGGCTGCCTCCGCCACCGCCGGTCGAGCGCTGCCTCCGCCGCCGCCGCCGCCACTGCCCAGGCGAGCTGCCTCCTCCTCCACCGCTGGCCGCACGGGCGAGCTGCCTCCGCCGCCGCCGCCGCCGGCCGCGCGGGCCAGTTGCCTCCGCCGTCGCCGTCGGTTGCGTTGACCGCGTGGACGAGCTGCCTCCAACAAGCTGTGAGCTGCCACACGTGCGAGCTGCCACACGGGTGAGGGCATCCGGCGAGCTGCAAATGGGACGGCGACGAGCTGCGAGCTGGCACGCCGGCCACGCGAGTGAGCTACCACGCTGTCGAGGTGACGAGCTTCCCATCCGGCCATCGGGCCAACCTTCACCTCTGGGCGACGACAACAGAGAGAAGAAGGGGAAGAGAGAGAAAAAATAAAAGGGAAAATGGTTATGCCATTGCAGGTGGACTCAATATGTCAGATGAGATAGAAAGGGGAAAGGGAAAGAAAGGAGATCTGTTGAAGCATCTCTCACCAATATCATCTAATTGTGAAAGGAGATTCCCTTATAGGTAGAAAAAAGGGAAAGTGGATGAGGAACTGTTGGAGATGCTCTAAGCTCACTAACCCTCTGACAGTATGAGGAAATTAGAGAAGCTATGCTCTGCATTTCCTATGCCAGATGGGTAGTACTGTAGAGCTATCCTAAAACTTGATTCAAGTAAATTGGGACTTTTTGGAGGAGATGTCGGTCTCTACGGGTTGTTACATTAAGTTGGTTAATTGGTGAATAACATAGTTAGATGAGGTGCAGTGTGCATCTGAATAAATGGTGAAAGTAGTAATTACTTTAAATCAGGAAAATATTTTAAGGCAGGGTGACCCATTATCACCTCTGGTTCCACCTCGTGGTAGATGTTTTTATTAAGATTCTGGTGAATGCTGCAAAGTATGATCTCATTGGAGGCCTCATGCGTGAAGCAATTCCTTGAGGGATCACAAGTCTGCAATATGCGGATGATACCCTTCTCTTCTTATATAAGGATATCTCAATAGATCTAGAACTTTACATGGACCTTGCATGCTTTGAGGAATTGTCTAAAATGAGGGTTAATTATAACGAAAGTGCCTATTGACTATATTCTTAAGGGAGTGAGGAGAGCAATGAGCTTGCGAGGTTGTTGCAACTTGCAAGAGGAGCAACTTCCCAATGAAGTACCTAGGGTCCCCCATTCATTTTTCTAAGCTACTCCCTTTGTCCCAAAATAATTATCTTTTATTAGGTTTGTTCACTACCAGAGAACCCGCCATCCATCCACCGTAATCGGTCACGGATGGAAAGGACCCGGTACCAATGGAAGCATTGGTACCGGGTCCAACGGCCAATAATTCTGCGAGCTCATTGGTACCGGGTGGTGGCACCACCCGGTACCTATATGGCCACATTGGTACCAGTTGGTGTCACCACCCGGTACCAATGAGCCACGATGGTACCGGATGGTGCCACCAACCGGTACCAAAGGGGCTCTGCGTATAAGTCCCCTTCTTCCTCCCCCAGCCCGAGCCATGGCTCATTTCTTCATCCTCCATTGAGCTCGGGTTGGGGGAGCTCATGCCCGATTTTTCCATAACTTTTGGAGATTTTGCAAACCAAGTCCACTAGAAGGTTAGCAACTTCATCCTGCAAACCAAGTCCGCTAGAAGGTTAGCAACTTCATCCTCTCTCTTTTGACGTTTAGTATGGTCTATTTCATGCTCTATGTTTTGAGTAATTTGTGTTTTTGGAATGGATTGAAATAAGAGATTTTAGATTGAATCTTCATTTTTATTATGAATTTGTAATAGAGAATCACTATATAGTTAGTTGTTGCATGTGTAGAGATGATGCACAAATTTTTAGACATTGTTTAGATTTTTGGATTATTTGTAGAAACTTTAAATGATTTTCATATTTATGCTTATTATGATTTTTAGATATTATAAATGATATTCATATTTAGGTTTATTAGGATTTTTAGAGATTATAAATGAAATTCATATTTAGGCTTATTACAAAATTTAGAATTACATCTTTTTAGAGGCTTCAAATGATGTTGATATTTAGGGTTATTAGGATTTTTTGAGATTATAAATGATATTCTTATTTAGTTAGATTTTAAATTCAATTTTACTTCTCATGGTTGTCAATATCTTGAACTAAAACAATCCAACTTTTGGCATGCCTATGATGATATCAAATTTTACCTAGTTTTCTAGCTGGGTAACATATGATGACCTTGAGCTTGAGCTTGTATTGTATAGTTATGCTTCTCATGGTTGTCATCAAACCGTGGGATACATCCATGCCCAAGCAACGAATCGGTTGTGATGGTTGGGCTGGGTGTGTCCCACGGTTCCATGCCTACCATGAACCAATTTTTTTTACCACCTGTAATGTTTCTTATGCTCCAAGTTCAAGGTCAAATGAAAGACAACATATCTGAGGCAAATATTTTTTTGAGATGAGCAAATATTAATCACTCCTTCAATTTTTTTTGAGATGAGCAAAAGTAAGACGTTGATGATTTTGGAATGTGGTTGTCGGCCATCGTGCCCTTGGTTTGTCGCAGGTTTTGGAAACCTCCCGATGCAGGGGAGGTGCTGTCGAAATTTTTAGAGATTATAAAAGATATTCTTGTTAAGGCTTACTATAAATGATGTTGATGTTTACGGTTATTAAGATTTTTAGAGATTATATATGATATTCTTATTTAGGTTTATTACGAACTTTAGAAATTCATATTGGGGGATGAATTTTTCATTGTATTTTGTGAATAGATGAATCGGCAATGGATGTACAACGCGGATAGACGCTCATCTGACTTCATTAATGGCGTTCATCAATTTCTCGACGCGGCAGAGGCTAATTCGACCTCGGGTTTTATATGCTGTCCATGCAAGGTCTGTGAGAATAAGAAGGATTAACATCTCAAAGAAGGTGGTCCACACACACTTGCTTATGAGTGGTTTCATGCCTAACTATATCTGTTGGACCAAACACGGCGAAGCGGGGATATTCTTTGAAGAAGGTGATGAAGAAGGTGACGACAACATCCCGGACTTTGCACAATACGGTGCCTTTGCAGATGATACAGCAATGGGCGAGGGTGAAGCAGTTGCAGAAGATGAGGATGATGACGCCTTAGGTGGCATGATCCGTGATGAAGAGAAAGACTGCGAAAGAGCGAAAGAGCGGGAGAAGATGAAGCGTTTGTTGGAGGACCACAAAACATTGTTGTACCCAGATTGCAAAGAGGACCAGAAAAAATTGGGTACCACACTGGAACTGTTGCAATGGAAGGCAACTAATGGCTTGTCTGACAAAGGTTTTGGAGAGATACTGAAAATGATAAAGAAGATGCTTCCAGAGGGCAACACATTGCCCGAAACAACATACGAAGCAAGAAAAATCGTTTGCCCTCAGATTCTTTGAAGTCCCTAACCAC
>CM014273.1:56440383-56460657 GCA_004135705.1 Alloteropsis semialata
ACCGGCTGGAGGAAGAAGAAGGTCGAGGGAGAGTACTCCTCGGGAAAGAAAAGAGGCTCCCTGCCTCCCGTAGGAGGCCCAGGAGAGAGGAGGAAAAGAGTCCATGCCCCTCGCAGGAGGCCCAGGCTTCCCTTTTATATCTCAAGGGAAGGCTGGAGAAGAGGTACAGTCAAAGGGTAAAACGGGAAAAAAGGAGGCGTGCCTGCCCATGCTGTGGGGCCCGTCGTCCTTCCGAGCACTGTAGCCATGTCCTGCTGGTGTCAGTTGCGTCAGGGAGTGGTTGGCACAGTGTAGCAGCTTGACTTCGGGTGCTACGGTCTTCTCGGAGGTTGCTTCGTTGCGAAGGGTTGGACCAGTCGGAGCCGCAGACTGGTCGGGCGAATGGAGACTGGTCGGAGGCGGAGACTTGCCGGGCGAATCGGAGACTCCTCGGAGGCGAAGACCTGTCGGGCGAAGGTGCGGCCTGTCGGGCGAATCGGAGAGTAGTCGGGGGCGATGCTGTATCTCGCGGAGCAGCTCGTCGGGCGAGACGGAGAGTAGTCGGGCGAATCGAAGCCTTGCCGAGAGGGTCGTGAAGCTTGTCGGGCGAGCGTGCAGCTTGAGCATGCAACTCCTCGGGCAGGTACGTAGCTTGGGCATGCAACTCGTCGGGCATGCGTGCAGCCTGTCGGGCAAGCACGCAGCTTGGGCATGCAACTCGTCGGGCACGCATGCATGCCGTTGGCTGCTGTCTGCTTTGCTGTGCTGTAACGATTGGAAAAGCAAGCATGCATGTAGGCAAGTGTATTCACGTATGCATCCATGCATGCAAATGCATATACGTATGTATGCACTTTCATGTGATTGTTTATGCATGTCTGCCCATGTGTGTTCGGGTGGAATAAAATTATAGAGAAAGCAGGCGGTCTTGCGCATGGGTCGGACGAGGCGGGCATGCCGTCTTCTGCGCAGGGGGTCTATCTGAGCGGCTGTGTCGTCGGGGATTTTAATTCTTAATCGCTGTCATTGGATACCCCTAGTATTGGTATCCGACACTTCGGCATACTGACTACAAGGGCCCTATACATACTCGCTCCTGGATGGCAGCTCTGGCTCCCCGGTGGGTATTTATAGCCCCGAGCCGCCGGAGAACAAGAGACTTCCTCCACGATGACAGACGCATGAGCTCCATGCCACGCGTCCCTCCTTCTGCCCAAGCTGCACACCTTACCCTTATCGCCTTTGGCTTCATTCGACCACGGGAGCGTCCTGTGCAATCACGGGAACACTGTTCCTGACGCCGCGTATCAGAATCGACACTTCTCCGCCTGCCTCCTCTTTGGCATATCTGACAAAGAAGGAATCCTCCAGGACTCGAATCGCTCGCCAAGCTAAGTATTAATCAATTAACTTCATAAATTCCGTGAGCTTTAAAATGAGTTGCTAAAGTACCCGGGGAGCACACGCCTTAATCCGTGAAACCTCGACTCTTCCGTACGCCTACGCTCCTACGCGTGCACGCGGCCCAGCTCCCTGCGCTATGGACTACGGCTATCGGGGATCAGGTGCATAAACGTAACAGGTTAACTGCCTGGGGAAATTAAGAGACTTAAAAGCAGGAAGCGGGGTTCATTAATATTTATATCGCCGAGTACTTTCTCCTCTCGAATTTGTGCTTTGTTGCAGGGTATGGACGACCACTCGGCGTGCTCAGCCCTCACGCTCGGGGGCTGGCGCCGGGACGACCACTCGGCGTGCTCCGGCCCTCACGCTCGGGGGCTGGCGCCGGGACGACCACTCGGCGTGCTCGGCCCTCACGCTCGGGGGCTGGCGCCGGGACGACCACTCGGCGTGCTCCGGCCCTCACGCTCGGGGGCTGGCGCCGGGACGACTACTCGGCGTGTCTCGCGGGACTCCGCCGGTCCTCACGCTCGGGGGCTGGACGCCGAAATTAACGCTGGATGATTCAGTCAGATGCTCCTCGACTAACCCTTGGACCGATTCCTACGGAATCGCTTCAAGGCTCGGGGGCTACGGCCAACAGACGCACCTCGCGGCGCATCCGTTGATTGTCTGACGACTTCAGAAGAAGACTACTAACCCTTGGACCGATTCCTTCGGAATCGCTTCAAGGCTCGGGGGCTACGGCCAACGGACGCACCTCGCGGCGCATCCGTTGGGAAACGGCTCTCTTTTTCTCTCAGTATCACGCGGTTTTGCTTCCAACTGCAGCCAGCTCGAAGCTCATCAGATGGCACGACCTCGCCGACTTGTCGCTCAACCACGTACTACTCGGGGGCTTGTCGGGGGTAGACCCCCAGGGGTACCCAGAAGGCGGATTGGCCCAACCAGCAAGGGGCGGCCCAATCCGAGTGCTATCGGGCCGGTTTGTCAGACTGGGTGGCCCACCACTCAGGAGGCCCACCAGTCGGGCGAACCGGATGACTACGACGGCGCGTGCGGCAAGGAAGCAGGCGGCGTATCGCGCAAGAAGATCGGAGATCAAGATAAACTAGCCGGAATTATAGGAAAGATATCTGTAATCGTTATAGGATCGCATCCTTGTATTTCGGGTAGGTTATGATCTCTAGCCGACTTGTAACTCAAGGCAGCCGGACTATATAAGGCGCCTTGAGACCCCCCTCCAACACACGGAAAACCAAGGACAGAACCCAACTACGGAGATCCTTCAGGAACTTCATACACAGCAATCCATACACCCAACACAGGACGTAGGGTATTACGTCATCTCGACGGCCCGAACCTGTTCAATCCTTGCGTCTTGTGTTACCATCGACTTCTGATCCTCGATCTGTCCCTCAACAAATCAACCACGCGGACTACCCTGTGTGGACTGCCAGGTCCATAAATCCGACAGTCATACCAACAAAGTACGACAATATACCGATCAACAAATATTTACAAGACTAACAAGAAAGCAAGTATCATACGTTACAATGACGATAAACAGTACAAAAATTTAAAGTGAGCTAAAGCTTACATGTCTTGCTAATACCACTTTGACTCGAGCTATTACACTTAGCAAAGTATTAATACCTCAGATGAAATAGCCAAGAATCGTCACCGAGTAAGCATAAACCATTTCTAGAAATTCAGCTAGTATAGGAGTTTTGGTCAGAGATACTCAACTTTGGAATAGTGGATAAGGGAATACAATATATAGCTGGTCTGGTTATTTATTCATCCAATTTTATCAAATTAAAACCAACTAATTTTGTGGACAATGGTAATACAATACAGTAGTATTATCACTACAGTAATTTTCAGGAAAGTTAGTACCAACTGATCCAGCAGTACTAAATAGCTTAAACCTTCAACAACTCAGAGCAGTACTAAAACTCATTGACATCATAGCAGTTCACAGTAGTGCTGTTTAACTTACTGTACAAGCTCGTCCGACAGTCTACAATCCATTTCCTAAAACTCATTGGCATCATAGCATTTCACAGTAGTGCTAATTATCTTACTGTACAAGCTAGTCATCACCCTTGCAACTAAGCAGTAGCTAACATTGCTAATTATCTTAGTGGTATCTTACCATTTCGATATGCAGGAGCTGGACAAAACAACGCGTCCAAATGCAAACAGATGCAAAAACAGGTAGCTGCAGACCACTATGATCAGAAAATGACGAAGAATGTCTTGTGCTGTACAAGAGGAAAATTACTGCATCAGTGTTATGTGTGGTAACTAATCGGTGATAAGGAAGTGCTCATATAAGTGCTCTCATCGGTATATAACTATATATAGCATATTCTAACAGATTAATACAGAAAAAAGAGTTGTCTACTGATTTTAACAATTATACAATGAGTGCAGGAGTTTATAAGAAGATCAGTACTTGCTTGGGATTGCAAGAGTTTATAAGAATGAGTGCAAAATTGTACAACTAAACTGTCAGTGCAGGTAACTAAAATGTCAAGTGAGGATGGTGGATCCGCAACTTAGTTACATTGGCAATCCAATTGGTATATCGAAAGATAACATGATTGTTTGCATAAGTTAACCTTACAGGTGCCGGATTAATCTCATTGCCTATATAGATAACGTCCATATAAACAAAGCTGCTGCATAGCACGCCATCTGCATGCTGAAATTTCATATCAGCCATAAATCCACACAATCTCATTAAACCGAGCTCGCCTTTTGCATTGCTACTTCCTTGTTAACACCAGACTTAAGGAACCTGGTTAAACAAAACAGCATAAGCACTTTCTGGAAAAAAATACCAAAGAAAATCTACTTTGGTACATATGGCAACATACCAGTTGCTAAACAGATCAAGTCATCAAGTGTAGTCAAGAGAAAGGGGTATATAATTGCTCAAGTGGAAGGTTTATCAATCATTAGGACTACCAATCAAATTTAACCTGTCACAAAGATTAGTTACTCTACTGATACTACAACTGAGCTAATGCTCATATCTTTCCTCACGCACCCTACAGCTAGCTATAGAACAAGTAAAGCTAATTAATTGAACTATATAAAGTACATGAGCAAATAATCAAGTCGAAGCATTAGATAAGTAAACTGGGCAAAGATGGTTCACTGTTGCATGAAAGTGAAACTTCACAATTGCAAGCTGAGGTCCTACAAAAAAGCTACTGTAGTACATGAGCAGAGGCATAAAACGATATTGATCTAGTATAGCTACTACATGTACAGAAATAGAATGCAGGCTACAGAAACTTTCATGTAAAAGCATTAATCCGCTGCTACTGAAACTAATGGAAAATTGAGGGGAGCCGTTCACCCCAGAGAAATCAAACTTGATCAATTCACTACTGCTATAGATCAATTGGTTCTTATGTTTTCATTGTCAGGTGATTCTCCTACCACTAAATCCAGGTTTGAAATGGAATCACATCCAAACAAGGGCCAACCAAATTATTCACAAGTTATCGCAGAACAAAGCAAGAACGGAGTGATTAAACCACAGACCTGCAGGGACTCGAGCACGCCGCTGATGCCGACCAGGCTCTCCAACTCCTTCTGCTCCTCCTCCTCACCCACGCCTTCCTCCTCCTCCTCCTCCTCACCCACGCCTTCCTCCTCCTCCTCCTCCTCCTCCTCCCCCGCCGCCGCGCCCAGCCGCTTCACCGCCTCCTCAAGCTGGCCAGCGGCGGCGAGCGTAGGCATCCTGGAGCGAAGGTGCTCCCTTGGATGGGTAGGCAGTGGACATGGTGGCCGGATCTGGGAAGGGAGGAGGCGCAGGAGGAAGCGTGAGGGTGGGGTGAGAGGGTGCGGATGGTGGCCGGATCTGGGAAGGGAGGAGGCGCCGGGGGTGGGGCGAGGGGGTTAGGGTTAGGCCTGCCAGCGCACCGTGAGTCGTCGGATCAGATCGGACGCACATAATCACTAAATATTAAGACGTACTTAATATAAAAAATGCCATTGCAAATTGCCACCACGAATGGATTGCTGGTGCAGTGGTAAGGCAGATGCTTTAGAATCCTAAGACACAGGTTCCAACCATGCCTGCCATTGTTTTTTTGGAATTAAAACTTTTTCCAAATTAAAAGAAGGTTGTGTACAAGAAATAAAAACAAATACACTCAGAAATATATAAAACTAATTTTACAATTTTCAGAACTAAAACTATTTTTTCAAATTAAAACATGAGTATGGTACTTAAAAGAAATAGAGCCAAGTTTTTTTTTCTTTCCCCATAGAAGGCTGGAAATGCTAAGGCGATAATGACACCTATAATTTCCACGCGTGTTGCATAAAGGTTTTATCCTAATATTTTTCATATCTACAGGCTCTAATAAAATACAAAATGTTGCATAAAAATTATATAGTTTTAAATTTCTACGCATGCTAGCAAAGACAATATAAGGTTTTTTTAAAGAATAGAGCAAAACTCATGACGAACCAATATCCTCATTAACTTCGTCACAAATATGGCACAAGAATAAGTTGTGACGATTTTAGTCGGCCTTAGTGACGCATGTAACATTTTCATCACTAAGTTGTTTCAGCTCCTACAAAACATCATAAACAGAATAAATCAATGACAAATAGCTCTGTTGTCACGAGAAGTTCGTCACACAAGGCCATATGTGTTGTAGTGTATACATTGGTCACAAATGAAAATGTCTCACATAGTTTCGTACAATGATAGCTAATTATTGATGTTCTCAACCTTTACAGCATTATCAAACTCATATGGATCTCAAATTTGGACATAACCTTAAAACGAGGATGTCTTGCCGAACACTTCAAAATGGTCACCGGATGAGTGTTCGGCCAAGGAAACGTGTGGTACACGGCACGTGAGCCCAAAAATGGGTCGCCATGTGGTTCGTGGACAGAAAACGAGGATGCCTGGCTGAATGCTTGAAAATGCTCACCGAACGTGTTTTCGGTCATGGAAACGTGTGATAGAGGCCACATCTAGGAATTTATATAAAATAACATTATAAAAGAAAAGTATGATGGAGAAGTACCACCAACAAATTTTGATTCTAGATTAATAAGAGAAACGTCAACTATTTATGTAACTCTAAAATGAAGATGTATGTGGCAAAGAGATATTCTTTCAAGTGATAGAAAAATTATTCTAAGAATTTAGAAAAAAGGACCAACTTATTTGGACAAAGCAAGTGAATCGAAGTTTCAATTCTCTTAGTCCTAAAAAGAACCAAAGTCTCGATTTTTTTTGCCTCGGCAAAGCCCCTCCACCTGTTTTGTAGCTCTAATCCACAAACCCCTTTGGCGCGTGGGATCACCGAGAAATCAAAATGCTTCGATTTTCCACCACGATCCGCGGCCGCAAACCCCGCGCCTTCCATCGCAATCCTCTCCTCTCCACCCGCGACCATCGCGATCCTCTCCTCTCCTCCCCCACGATTCTGCATCTGCGCGCTCTTCATCTCCCGCTCACCAAACCGCACCGCCGTCCCCTCGCACCGACGCCTGGACGTCGCTGCCCTCTCCGCACCGCAATCCGTTGTCGCCGTCTCTCTGCGCCGACGCCCGTCACTGCCTGCCCTCCGCGCCGCCATCCACGACAGCTCTGTCCTCACCGTCCCTCCTCGCCGAACCACGACAGCACCGGCGAAGGAGGGAAGGCGGCTGTTGATGAGTGCACAGTGTGCATCGTGGAGCTCCGCGACGGCGACTCGGCGCGCCTGCTCCCATGGTGCGACCACCGGTTCCATGCCGACTGCGTGGGCGCGTCGCTGCGCCTCCACGCCACTTGCCCGCTGTGCCGCGTCCCCCGCCATCGACGATGAGTCCCGCAACACCAAGGATAACGACGACGTCGCCGCCGCGGATTGTCCGATGTAGGGCGCTTCGATCCGACCGACGCAGAGACCGGCCAGCCAGCTCGCGCGCTCGATCTGTCGGCGGCGAGCAAGCAAAAGTGGATGGATCGCGTAAATGGCGGAAGGTGACATGACAAGCATCTTTCAGTTTCAGCGCAGCCGCGACGGCCAAACTGCCTCCCTCTGCCATGGATTCCGTGGCCATGGCCATGGAGACTAGGATCCGCGGCGGCACTGGGATCCTCGGCGTGCAGGCCACAACTGCTGAGATCCATGGTCCGAGGGCCATGGCGGCGGAGACCCATTGACCGAGACACTCGCTTTTGCCTCTGGGGTTGTGGAGGAGGAGGTACCTGAATCGCTGCTGCAGGTACTTCGGTCTAATATCTGCAGATTGTGTCCTTGAGATAATGAGATTCGTTGGTTCAGCCTCCTCCCAACTGAATCTGAATTTCAGAATAAATCAAATATTTGTCATAGTTTCCTCGAGATGAACAAATTTGCAAGATTGGCTTTCTTCTTGATGAAACGTCCAAGGCTCGCAACCAAACCTGACTACTATGTTGGATTGCAATAGTTGGTTGTGAAATTGCCATTTGTTATTATTCAATTTGGAATACGTAATGCATGTGCTCTGAACTTGAATCAGGAAGGCTCTTCCACCTCCTTTGTTTGGTCGCACTTGGTTTTGCTGCTATGATGCTATGGGTGCTATTTCAGTGTGACTAATTCAAAATTTGTCAACAGCTTAGCAAATCCTCACCTATATTTTCCTTTTGTTGCTGGTGTTCTGAATATCTGATTGGTGGTCAATATGGCTTATTTAAAAACTAGATTAAGAGATTTCATCCTATCTCAACTGCACTGCACATGGTATATATACACTACAAGGGAGGTGGTCTTCTATGACAAACCAATTATGTCACAAAAGCCTCAAAAATCGTCACAAAACCATATCCATGATGTTTTTACATAACGTCATGTATTCTCCGTCACAGAAAGTCCCTCGTGACGTTTATGTCAAAACGTCACAGATTAATACAATCCATGACGTTTCTAAAGTGTCATAGAATTGCTCAAAGCCCACAAGAACCCGACCCAGGCCCAATGTTAATGACAAACATAAACGTCATAGAAATCGTCATAGATTGAATAGCCATGTTCACGTGGCAGGTTATATGGATTGTGACGTGGATGCTGACATGGCATGAACGCTGACGTGGAGTACAACATGGATGCTGACGTGGCCCCTTTTTTTCAACTGCCCAAACAGCCCACTAAAATTATAATATTACATTTCACTCAAATTTTCCGACTTTCTAGTACTTTTCCAGCCCCATAAAAGACATAAAGCTCATATAATCAATATTATCATTACAAAATTTTATACAAAACTCATACAAAATCACATCACATGCTTTTATCCAGTACCACATCAAATGCATCATCCAGCAAAGGCAACAGATACGCATGTGGCTTAAACTTGATTGAATCTAAACCTCACTAAGTAGTGTCTCAAGTTTTGCATCTAGCTAAAGCTTGCTTCTTAAGTATTCATCTTCTCTCGGTCAACCTTTATTGCTGTCTCCTGCACTTGCTTTGAAAAATCAGAATTACCAGAAGTTGTTAGCGGTAGCAACGTGCAGTCCTCACCTCCCAAGTCCCAACTTGCTTGTTGCAACCATGGAATGAAAAAAAGAGCTATAAGGAAACAGGAAGCACATAACAATGAAAAGCAAGCCATAAGAACTCAGCCAGAAAGCAAAATACAATGGCACAGGCCAATTTCTCATGATGCATAATCCTAAAAACATAATGTACTAAGTAAATAAAGAACATAATAAAGGCAATTTCAGTCTATAAGGTAAGCCTATATGCTTCCAGTTTAGAATTAAAATGGCATAAGACTTTCAGTATGTCAGATTTTTAGAGAATAAGATCAAGATTTTTGAATTGCAACACACATGAGCAAGTTTTTTGAACTACAAACGGCAACAACTTTCACTACTGCTTTCTCAAACTGCAACATACATGACCAATTATTTTAACAACTGAACTACATATGACACTAACCTTCTACACATT
The DNA here is from genome assembly GCA_004135705.1 of Alloteropsis semialata. NCBI lineage: Eukaryota > Viridiplantae > Streptophyta > Magnoliopsida > Poales > Poaceae > Alloteropsis > Alloteropsis semialata. Next base: position 56,449,740 of record CM014273.1, read on the forward strand.
GCCTCCAACTCGACAGACATAATTGGCTCGGCAGCAGGACTCATCCCATCATACCTAAAAATGACAGCAAATTACAACACCAGGGATTAAAATAGAAGCCAATCACAGTACATAAGACATTATATAACTCGAAGGCACATAACAACTTTCTTTATTTAACTAAATAATCACTGTCTCAAAACAAACATAGGTAGTATTCCAGTGTCAACACAAATCAAATATTTCTGGACATTTTGACAAAGTCCTTACTAGAGCCATGGACCTACACCTACAGGCAACAGCTATATCATAGTCACGAAGACACATAGGGATAAGCCATATGTACCAGCAATCTCAAACCCAATATCATACATTAGTGTGTTTTCAAGGTAGCCACCTGCCCGCATTGTTCCAATAGATGTCTTTTTGACCATCATCACTAATACATTGCTCAAACAAAAAGCTAAACACTAGTCCAGTTGAGGCATTAGGCATAGTCATACAAAAAGCCAAACAGCCGCCGCAAGTACACCCTTCGATCATTCTGGACAACGTTGTGCCTGACAAAAGCCTCACTGTTTTCCTGAGAGCATATAGACCAAAATTAACTCCAATTATCTCTACTCCTAAAAAGAACGCAAAGAGACAATTTTTGGTGTCACATTCGTCGTCCGTCGCCCTCCGCGCGGACTCCCTTTCTTCGTCCGTCGCCCACCGCGCGCCCTTCCTATTTAGTCGTACGTCGCCTGCATATCTCGCCCGCCCCCAATCCCGCACTCCCCTTCCACATCGCCGACGGGAGCCCTCCCCTCTTCTCTCTTCCGCATCGCCGCGCCGCCCTCCTTTCCTGACCGCTCGCCAGACGGCCGGCCACGCCGCCCTCCGCTCGCGCTCGCCAGCGACGCTCTCCTGCTGGCCGCACCGCCTTCCCCGATTGGCGTCCCCCGTCCAGCGCCCGCCCAGCCAATCTCGATCTCTTCCACCCATCGGTTCCCTTCATCCATCGCTCGTTCCAGCAGTCCAGCACTCCAGCTCCACCGTCGCGCCGCGCCGCACCCTGCAGGCCAAGACAAGGAAAGGGGTGCCGAGGATGAGATCTACCACATGCACCATCCATCGTCCCCCGCCGCCGGTATTTGGTGGACGCCAGAGGACCCTGAGATCTTCCCGTCCCGAATTGTGGGCGGCGGCGGTTGGGTCCCCGTCGGGCCCCTGGTTCTCCATTTTTCTCATCTTGTGTGGCGAAACGAGCGAGCTTCTGTGATCTGGTTTCTCTTTCTTGGTTAAAGAATGGGGATACTGCAACAAATTGTTTTACCCCAGCAAGATGGATTTCTGTGGACCACGTGAAGTATTTCTGGTGGACTTGATGCTGTGCGCACAGAGAAGCAGGCGAAGCAGCATAGCAAGAAGTGGGGCAGCAGCAAGGGGAAGGGGAAGAGAAGGCATCATAAGAAGGATGATGGCAAGGAGAATGAGTATTTTGATGAATTGGGTGATGAACCAGTCAGCCAGTCAAGGGCTCAGTCACCTCTGCACTCTGTGCGATGGGAGCGGATTATCTTGGATGAGGTGATTTATGTTCCTGCCATGCTTCATTTTTAGTGATATATTATATAGTTGCAATTAGGAAAATAAACATGAAGGGGTCAATCAAGCAATCAGGATGATGGAACAGTTGTTTCCAATAACTTATCAACTTTTTATTTGATTTGTTCACTAAGGCTATTTGATTTGATATATTAGTGCAGAAGCGCCATCTCCACAGTATTCACAAGCTATTTGCAACTTACTGTCTACATGGTTAGAGTACATACTGCTTAGGGTGGTACACAGAGGAGCTATTGTGGGTTTTTGTTCAATTTTCGAAAGAAACTGGTAGTTGTGTGGTCGTAGTACCTAACTCACCTCAACATGACCCTTTTCTTTAGTGTTGTAGACTCATATTTAGAACACTGCTTTGGACTATTATTTTTATCACAGTTGATCTTTACCTGCTATAATAATCAATGATTCTCTGTATGTTTGGTTGCCCTACATTGTTTGTTTGGAGATGGCATATCCAGTAACGCAAATGGTTCAGTTTGAATGTTTGATTACTATTTAGATTAACCAAATGTTTCGTGAGAGGGTTGTTTGGCTCATAACATTTTACCATACCATTCTTAAAAAAAAAAACCTTTTTACCATACCAACTGCATCATATTGCAGGCATACTGTAGTTTCTGGTTATATACACCTATTTATGCCCATTTAGATAGTGCTGATCGAGGAAGTTGAGCAATTTAATTCCTTCTACATCATTTGTTCTAATGTGCTGCTTTCTCAGATTCGCTTCTTGCAAATCTTCCCCTATTCGAATAGTTTCTGCAAGGACTATAGAAGTGAGATAAGATACTATGTAGCAGGTAAGATGTGCGTAGCCTTACTACTCTTCATGCATCTCTTTACAGTGACTATCCCTCATTTAACTCTGAAAAGATAACGATATCTTGATCTCACCATGTATATGAAGATGACTACAACTTGGTGGATGATGGCCAACATAATGGGCGCGCGCATGTTTTTTTATCTGCCAGGTACATCACCTGCATTTTGATTCTGTTAAGTTCCCTTGATGGATAGGGCATGAGGATGCACTCAAGTTGATGATACTATCAACTGATGGGATTGGTAAAAGAGAGGTGTTCCTGCCCATTTAGTACCCGTGATGGTAGCCTTCTCCTGGAACTCCATGAAACATATTGCAGTCCCTCGAGATTTTGTCCTCTCTTACAATTTACGGATTCAAAAAAATTATAGTATCTGCAATAGTCCATATTTTAGTTATGCTTGATCATTGTTTTCTTCTCGAAATTTAGTTGGATTAGCCTCTGCAGTAGTCCATATTTGCTCCTTTTCTTTAGAATATATGACAGGCTTGCACACCTTGTCATGTTTGAGTTTTGTGCTCAGGATTCTATCTATCTATTTTACTACAATAATAAAAAAATAGTGTTTTTTCAGGTATGTGAGAAGCAACATGGATGCATCCAAATGTTGAGTCGGGGATGGCAACAGTGATGTTGGACACAATGTGAGAAGCAACCAGATGCAGACTCCGTATAATATCTGAAATGCAATTCGTCACTGTATATTGTGCGGTAGTATGGATTATATTACCGTTCTTGGATTTTATACTACCATGTTTTTTTATAGCTTTTGTTATGACCCTCGCAATACACAGACAGATACCTAGATGGAAAATCATGCCTTACATACCTAGATGGAAAATCATGTCCTCATGATGGTGTGTTTACCATTAATCGTGGCTTGTTCAAGAGAATATTTATCTTTTAGCACTTGATTCCAACACCCGTAGCAACGCACGGGCATGATCCTAGTGATGTACTAAGAAGCAAACAGTCACTGCACTAGACCAAGTATCTGCATAACAAGTTCGGTTTCAATTTCCATAGTCAGCTACGTCCTTTTGTACAGAGGAAGATAATTTCTAAGACGTGAACCAACTGCAATCCAAACTTTGCAACTCTAGATTACCTGCTAACAGAATTAGAGAAGAGTCCAGCGGAAGAGGAGCAGATTCTTCTTTCCTCACCTGAGGACGGCTAGGTCGTCAGCCTATAGTCCATCAACCAACGCCGGCCTGCCCCCTGCAGCTCATCACAGCACGCACCAAGAGCAAACTAAGCCAGGAGAGGCAGCAAGTAGCATATCGTTGCAAGAGGGGGGCACGGAGCAACCCCGAGGCGGAGGGGTCCTTGCTTGCTGCAGCCAGGCGCTAGATCCCGTGCTCCTCCACCTTGCGGCGGCGGTAGCAGATCGACACCCTTGCTCTGCTCATGTGGCCTCTGCGCATGGGAGATTAATCAAATCGAGGGGGTCAGATGCGAGGAGAATGAGAGGACCACAGATCCCGCTGCCATCGCTAGAGCTGCAGACAACCTCGTCGTTGATGCACCTTACCTGAGCAGCCCTGGATCTCTCCATCACAGGCAACTCGCAGGGAGAAGACGGGGATGGCGGCGCAGAGGAGGAGATAGCGGCGTGGAGGAGGAGAAGGAGCCGGGGGCGTGGAGCTTGCTGAGGAGCCGGAACCGGCGGCGGAGCTTGCTGAGGAGCCGGAACCGGCAGAGAGGGAGAGGGAGAGAGAGAGATGGGAGCGGCGGCGGCGGAGTCACAGAGGAAGAGCGTTGGGGGTAGGCAGCGGCCAACCCTAAACCCTTCACGTTTGTGTGTGCGGTAGGCATTTTGGGCCGGCTCAAAAGGCTGCTGCGACCCAGGCCCAGGGTGTTTCCTTCGCAGAGGCCGACCGGAGACGCGTTCAAACATCACATGCCCTTATAACATTGAAGACGTTTATTCCCAAACCACGTCTCCTATTCCAACATGTCTTGAAATCCAAAAAAGTCTTAAAGCTGTGTTTCCTATGTCGTTACTAATCAGAGACGCGCCTTAACCAAAAGCGTCTCCATGGCCAGCCCTCGCGTCTGGAAGAGGCGTGCTGGAACCCTAGCTCCCGAATCGCGACGGAGGAGGTTGCGAGCTCGTGGGTGTGGGCGGAGAGGAGGGCGGCGGAAGTAGAGGGAGCGAGGAGGCCAGGCGAGGGGAGCGAGGAGGCCAGGGGTGAGCGGAGGGGAGGGGAGGGGAAGGGAAGGGACGCCCGAGGCCGCCGCCGGCGCCGGATCTCGGAGAGAAGAGGGAGTCGGATGCGGGAGAGGTGACAGCCGTGGGGGAGTTGGATGAGAGGAGCGGCGCCGGGGGAGGGGACAGGGGGGTCGCTAGGGTAAACAGGTAGAGGGATCGTCTTTTATATCACAAGAGTGCCATCGTAACCGTCGGATTGCATATGGATGGTTAGAAACAATTGGGCCCGGCAGGCCGAGCTAAAAATACCCATATTTGTCTCAGTTTAATGTTTTTTTCTTTTTCTATTTAAGACATTTTTATATCATTTAAATGATTTTCACATGCTTATATACCATAATAATTAGAACAATATCTAAATTTAGTTATAAAATTCTACAAATTGATGTGACAACATATTATTGGTCCATAATCTTACCATAAAAGGCTCAACTGATTTGTACAAAGTGGGATCATACATTGTTCACAAAAGGACACATTCTCTCACATAGTTTACTATAACTCAAGTCACACTTTGATATTTCAATAGCTCATAATATTTTTGAACTCGTATGAACCTTAAATTTGGACACAACCTTATGTTGAATGTAATATTAGAAAATATTATTCTTTTTTACCTTTTTTATTATTTTTCTTTTTTACCTTTTTCATTATTTTTTAAAAGCATTTGTGTCCTAGTGACTAGTGGGTCCATGTTGACTTGGACGAATCTGAATGTGTTGATTGTGACAAATTTGCAAAACATCACTAAATGTGGGCTGAACAATGACGAATTTGATAAAACATCACTAATTTCTGGGCTTCAATATCCACATTGCACATCCGTGACAAAAAACAAAAAAACGTCATAGATGTCGCGGCATTCGTGACGTTGTCTGAAAACGTCACGGGAAATTCGTCATAGAAGGTCACCTCCCTTGTAGTGATATTCAGCCTTTTTAGAGTTACTTTATACTATATAGTACAAAACAGCATTCGGAAATCCTAATTAGTCAAAATTTTCAAAATTTAATGTTCACATGCAAATGCATTTATATTGTGACCCTCTTGATTCAGTTGTGTTGAATTTGTAGTTGGACTGTCTGCAGAGTGATCTGTATCATTTCATTATAGCTTCACAAAAAATATAGCTTCACAAAAAATATATATGATTGCTTGCAGGTTTATGTCTTCTGAATTTATAAGCTTACCTCTAGAGTAAATAGGTCAATTAGACATCTTTCTTGCAACTTTATGAGCAGTTTTCATCTTGTCAAGTATGTTCTATATGGTGGTAGGCATCAAACAGATTACCCATTTAAAGGATTTATTTGTTGTTTTTGTATGCCTTTATCAGGACTCAGTTCATAGTGTTGATTGATGAATCACTACGGGAAATCTCAAGTTTGCCGAGTGTTGTTGTTTGCCGAGTGTTTTTTTTTTTGGCATTCGGCAAACAACTTGTTCGCCAAGTGCATTTTAAAAAACATCGGTGAAAAAAACACTCGGCAAAAATGAGGTTTGCTGAGTGTTTTTTAAAAAACACTCGGCAAAGATATTCTTTGCCGTGCCAAGCGTTTTTTTTTGACACTCGACAAAGGTATTGTTTGCCGAGTGTTTTTTTTGACACTCGGCAAAGTCATAATTTCAACCACATTTTAAAGTAGTAAATCAATTCAAATTAAAAAGTTTTGAACTACAAATTTGTATAACTTCTTAAGATGTACAACTTTTAGTTTGGTCATTTCTTCATTCAACAAATTTATATGAACGTTGTTCACAAAATCTATATCTCTCGTAGAGTTTCCTGAAACTAGAAGAGAGATCTATAAGATTTGTGAACAATGTTACTCTCACTACGTCAGATGAACAAATGACATACATGAAAGTTGTAGATCTTCAGAAGTTATACAACTTTGTAGTTAAACTATTTATAATTTGAATTTGTTTTGCCAATGAAAAGTACGTTTGTAGTTCTCAAATTTGAAATTTGAGTTTTTTTCAAACGACCTCGGATGGAGAAACAGTCAAAATGAGAGTTGTAGATCACAATAAGTTATGAAACTTTGTAGTTGACAACTTTTTCATTTGAAGTCATCTTGTCAATAAAACTAAGTTTGAATTTTCTCAAATTTGAAATTCAAATTTGTAAACGACCTCGGATGGAGAAACTACCGAAATAAAACTTGTAGATTTCAAAAAGTTATGAAACTTTGTAGTTGACAACTTTTTAATTTGAAATTATTTAGGCCTCAAACAAGCAATTTACACTCGGTTTAGTATAATATATTAGAAATCAAAACAACATATAATCATAGGTGAGAGTGTGGTAGGCAGAGGACGCGAGGGAGAGATCGCGGGTTCAAATCCCGCCGGATGCGTAGCGTGCAAATTTTCCACGAAAAATGGCGCTTGGATGGTTGGTTGCCTTCCCACATTGGAATAATTTTTTTTTGCTATTTTTTTTGGTTTTTTCGGTGCGCAGAAAAATAAACTTTGCCGAGTGCATTTTAGCACTCGGCAAAGCCTTTGCCGAGTGCCTGACAAAGGACACTCGGCAAAGGGGTGTTTGCCATCACTTCATCTGCCGAGTGCTCTTCGCCGTGGGCCAAATGGGCTTTCGCGAGTGCCCGAGGCACTCGGCAAAGCAGGGGTTTCCCGTAGTGAATTATATGCATTCTGTGGAGTGCAGGAGATAGAGAATTGTCACATACAATATTTGAGCTTAATCTACAATAGACACAGAAAAGCTGAACCCAACAAACCATAGCCGAGGTTTGAACTTTCCCCCCAGCAAAGATGGTCTGCGCTGTCTTAGGACCTATGGAGTGATTCAAATTTATGGCATGTCGGGCTTGCAGAGGAGGCATTGTGTGTGGGTGTGCGACTGCACGAACCGCAAAGGCCGAAGGGGTAGAGCTCTGCGGTGGCCAACGACGAGCGGCCCTGCGGCCGGCAGTGGGGGTGTGGCAGCCGCGGTGGTGTAGCATAAGCCTCCCCTCTGCTGCAGTTCTACACCTTCTCCCTTCTGGCCTTCTCTTCTTCGATGTCAAGCACAAGCCGTCAGGCACTGAAGCAGTTGAGGTGAGCAATTTGTGATGGCAGTTTTATCTACGTTTGTATTTTTTTTTGGACAATTTGACATAGTGACAAAGATGGCTGCTTTAGTTTGGTCGACATTTCATATGTGATTACCTACAGCATGTGCAAGTGCTCTAGCTGTTATATATAGTTTTTTATTTCTTTGGGTGTATAGACCTCGGATAAATAAGAAAGCAACTTCATAGTATGAAAATATCAGGTCATCTTGACTTGATTTTTAACATACCGTTGACATGTATGAGATTAAGATTTAAGGACCCATTTAAGCATTACTTGACATGTTGGAAGTCCTTTTGTTTACATCCCATTTAGCAGATAGTAGTACATATGAACTAAATGCAAGTCTCATGAAAAGGTTAGTTGCTCACTGAGAGTTACAAGAAAAAGTGCTTCCTTGATAAATTCATTCTCTCTTATCAGCTAAGTGGCGAAAACATAACCTTGAACCTTCATTGCTAGATTACTGTTTATGATTGCTCCAAGTAATTTTCTGTGTACTTGACAATAGATTTGGTTTCATTTTCTAAGCCTTGCAGTAAGTATAATGGACATTAGTCTGATTATAGGCTTACAGCATATTTCCTCTATGTATACTGGACATTAGTCTGATTAATGGCATGCCTATGCTGCTAGATCTGATAAAGTGCTCGATGCGCAGGTTATGTGAAATTATTTTATACGTTGTGTCTATATATGCTATTTTGCTTTGTCAGCATCTGAACTACAGTATAAATTCTCCCGTAGGAGGTCTATCACTGGGTCTGTGATTTGGATAGATATTTTTCTCAGTAGCAACAAGCTGTATTGGCATGTAAATGGGCAGTCCACCCAACAAAAATATTGTGTCATATACTAAAGTTACTGTATATCAGCAATGCATGAGTTTTTTGTGCCATGTTTGCCTCACATGAGGAAATGTTTGAGCAAGATTGTGGATTTTTTATTATTTTGCAGCATATATTAGTAGCTCTACTGAATTGAGATCATGATCTGTTTAGATGCTCAGATTAATCTGAATAGATGGTGTTGTACTATGAATCTTGGTGAATCGTAGAGTCATGAGTTTTAGCAGATGAAATCCTATGATTTCGTTGTTTATAGTTCAAGCTTGTATTTCAATAGACTTGGTTCCTTAAGATGTTGCTAGCTGTGATAACTGTTAAGAACAAGCTAAAAAAATACTAATGCTCTGTGTCCAGTAGTGTAGATAGAATTAGCTTCCTATGTTCTTTCTTTTCTTCCCTGTTTGTCTTGTAGTTTCAATGGTGCCCTGCTGCTGCTCTCTCTCTCTTCCTAATATTCCTTTCTTGTATTTAATGGTGCCCTGCTGCTGCTCTCTCTCTCTTCCTAATATTCCTTTCTTGTATTTTGCAGGTGATCTACTGATCTCATGGCTGCCTAATTTTGCTGGTTGCAAGTAAACAATCTTTGGGCATATGAAAATGGCAAGGACAGCAGGTTTGTGTAGTTCATCATATGCTATTTTCTATGCAGCATTGTCAGTTTATACTTCTTGCTTTGACATATGAAAGGCAGACTACATGAGCCATAATATTATTTAAACTGCTGCCGCCACTCGTTGTTTTACTGCTGTTAAGCAAGATTTCAAGGTTTAGCCTGAACATTTCTAGACAATTAAAAATATATACTTGCCTTATCTGCAGCAAATCCATACATGTCAATCTTTATTTGGTAACTAAAAGTCACTAAAAATGTATGTGCTATTTGTGTTTTTCGTCATTTTGCAATGTGCAATAGATATGCAATCATGGGACTTAGTATGCGTTTCTTGTGTCATTATCTGAACATCATGATTGTTTAATTTGTGCCTACCTCAATATTCACTTTCCTTGACCTTTTCAATCATTCTTTTGATGCGCAGAAACTACTGAAGGTTTTGGGAATGCAAGCAGGCCTTCAACCTTCGGGCGAAGCAAAGTTGTTGAAATCATGAATGCTGGGAGTGATCAAGGTTATAGATGCCTACGAATAATATAGTTTTTCTAGATATTTTATTATTAGAAGTGACGTGGATGAATGGACAAGAGTTACATTCATCAATGAAATATTGTCGTCATTGTTAAATGGGTTTAAATGCTTTACTATTAATCATATATATATAGATATAGATATACATATATAGTGTTTTGCTATAATACACCTGGGTGCATCTTACATAGCAAATGCACAGACCCCAGCGAGCGCACATGCATGCATGCAAAACTAATGATCCAGACCAAACGTGTGATGCCAGCTCATTTGCTTCACGTCTCTACTCACCCACCAGATACATGCATGTGGAGAATCTTTCCTTGATTCGAATTGAAAAAATGTGATATCTTTTAAACCGTAAGTCAAATCTACGAACCGTTTGTTGCATCTTACTCGAAAAAATGTGCTTAACAAAACAAGATCCAACATGAATATATTTCGTGTTATTTTAGTGAATTGCAACTCTGTGTGCTTTCCATTTGCAACTCTATACATGTTATATTTGCATGTGGTGTTTATAACCATATCCAGTTGCAACTCAGTTGTGCCCAGAGTTGCAACTGGATTTGCAGCTGGATGCAATTCGATTGCAATTGCAACAAATGTTTGACTTTCTGTTTAGACAAATGCAATAAATATTTGACTTTCACCTATTATCTAAACATTTGTTGTATTTGTCTAAATATTTGTTGTGTTATATTTTTGAATGTTTCTGTCCCTTTGTCACAAAAATAAATATTTGTTGCATTTGTCTAAACATTTGTTGCATTGTATTTTTGAATGTCTTTTTCGTGTGTCTTTTAGTGAATTGCAACTCTGCGTGCTTTCCATTTGCAACTCTATACATGTTATATTTGCATGTGATGTTTATAACCATATCCAGTTGCAACTCAGTTGCGCCCAGAGTTGCAACTGGATTTGCAGCTGGATGCAATTTGATTGCAACAAATGTTTGTCTTCCACCTATTATCTAAACATTTGTTGCATTTGTCTAAATATTTGTTGTGTTATATTTTTTGAGTGCTTCTGTCCCTTTGTCACAAAAATAAATATGTGTTGCATTTGTCTAAACATTTGTTGCGTTGTATTTTTGAATGTCTTTGTCTTTGTGTCATGAAACTAAACATTTGTTGCATTTGTATAAATATTTGTTGCATACAGAGTTGCAACACATACAGAGTTGAGTTGCAAGTCTAGTTGCAATTGTATATGTTTCCGA
>CM014273.1:56461657-56477006 GCA_004135705.1 Alloteropsis semialata
ATAGTTTTTGAAATGATTGGAGAACTATTCTTTCTTATTTTGGGAAGTGATCTTTGAGTTCATTAATTAATTAAGTGAAGAATGAGAAAATAATTAGTGTTTATAGAGTAGCAAGTGTGCATCCGCTCATCTCTTTTTATGTGGTCTATCTAGGTTATTCACATTTTTCTTTTATAATTGAGAACTTCCAGCTGGACTTCTTCTAAAAAAAGAGATATTAGTCCATAATTATTATAAAGTAGTAGGAACCTGCTACACCAACACACAAGTTGTGAAAGAATATCCTAATAAACACCAATCGTAAATTAAAAGATCCTCCATTTAAAGTGAAAAAATGCAAAGCACCCATTTCCAAAGAGTGGCATGTCGTGATCAAAACCCGCTAGTCGTTCTCATTTGGCCCACAACCTAAATCTTGGCACGTGCAGGCGTTAGCAAACACCAAAAATAATATAATTTGATTTCTTGTGAACACTTGCATCCTAGGTAAGCTAAATTAGGGAAGTTTGGGGCCACAAAGTTATTGTGTGTATAGTAAAAGTATTGAATTACTAATGAGTATGTAATATTATTTGAAAAACGTTAATCTTTTCTACAGTTCAATAGATATTTTTATAGGTTGAAATTAGCTTCAAGCTTTTTTTAATAGTTCCCTTTGTCACGGGTCTGTCTCAGGTACTCCCTCCGTTCTTAAATATATGACACTGCTGACTTTTTATTTTAACTTTGACCAACAATATTTCGTTAGTTAGTTTGCTAAATAAAGTAAAATGGGTACCAATACATCTAATATCAATAATACTTTGGATTTAACTCATAGTCCTATGTTTTTGCATAAATATTTGTAGAAAAGACGAATAGTCAAACGAAGAAAAAAAGTCAATGGTGTCACATATTTAAGAACGGAGGTAGTACTAGAGTTCTCGTTTACTATGGGACCCACACATCAGTGTAACATAAGAATCCCCATTTGTTACTGTCCAACGAATCCTCCTGCAGTCCTCTCCTGCTGCTGCTGTTCATCTCCTTCCTCTCCTCGGTTACTCCGCTCCAGCCTCCACTCCGCTTCTTCGAAAAAGAAGCTTCTGCTGATTCTTCTCTCCGAGATCCCAGGTCCACGCCCCGCACCCGTGATTCTCCATCTGGTTGCACTCTTCTCCATTCGTGGGATCAGGTTACTCGGGCTAGCGATGTTGAGTTATGTTCCAAATTCACAGATAAAAGGCTAACTTCTGACGGAGCGTAGCGGAGGCCCGTCGCCGGAGGCTTGGGCCGGAGCGTAGCGGAGTCTGAAGTTAGCCCATTGTGGTTCGCCCCGTTCTGCCCAGGTCGCGACTGGGGGGGTGCGGGGGGGCGAAGCCCCCCGCGGTACGGTACATCTTATTACCCTGTGTTAGGGTTTCCACCAGAGAGTTCGATCCATATTCTTGTAAGCCGCCGTCGTTGGCGTTGTAACCTGACTCTCGACATAGTGAAGTTCTTGCTGGCTGGCGCCCGTGGTTTTTCCCTTCCGCATTGGTTGGGTTTTCCACGTTAAATCTCGTGTCCCCTTTGCGGTTTGATTTACTTGTTCCATCGATTTCTTCGCCATCGTTTATAACAAGCGAAGCCTTCCGGCGGGGGGATTCTTGCTGCCTGGCGCCGTCGAAACTGCTGGCGGACAGGTGAGGTAGTCGCCCAGCGCGGCGAGGCTGCCATCTGCTCCTCTTCTTTGTCGGTTTATCTGTTCCCAACTTCCCGTTGTGATTTCTGATTGTTTTTCTTGTGCTGCAGCGTGGACGCCCGCCACCTGTTCGACGCAATGCCTCCACGGAAATTTGAAAAGAAAGCGCCTGTGCCGGGCTGCTGCAGCGGCATAGACGCCCTGCCGGACGCCGTCCTTGAGCATATACTTGGTTTTCTGCCGGCCCCTAAGGCGGTGCGGACGTGTGTGCTTGCACGGCGCTGGCAGCACCTTTGGAAGTCTGCCACAGGACTGCACATCATGTGTGCGCGCCAGTGCAATGCTGAGGGACGAACGTTCACGAAGCAGTCCCCTCAGTTTGTCGACCATCTGCTGGACGAACGCGGCCGTGTGCCCTAGAAACAAACAGACTGCCCAAGCAAGCGTGTTTTGGTAGTCAAAAATGATGGTGAGTACTTATCCGTCAGTGAACTTGATGAAGATACACTTGCATTGCTTGCGGTTGATCATGCAGGAAGTAAGGGCGGCCCGAAAGAACATATTAATGCAGCTGAAACCGACCGCTATGAGAGCCTCATTGTGCAGCGTGTGCTGAGCGCGCAAATGAAGAAGGTGGAGCAAAATCAGCGGCACACATTATTCCAAACAAAGTGTGTCATCAAAGAGCATTCGTGTCGTGTGATCATCGATGGAGGTAGCTGCAACAACTTGGCTAGCAGCGACATGGTGGAGAAGCTTGCGCTTTCCACCAAACCTCACCCGCATCCATATTGCATTCAATGGCTGAATAATAGCGGTAAGGCAAAGGTAACCAAACTTGTGCGAATCAATTTTGCCATCGGCTCCTATAACCATGTTGTTGAATGTGATGCTGTGCAAATGCAAGCATGTAGTATTCTGCTAGGAAGGCCATGGCAATTTGATAAAGATTCTATGCAACATGATAGATCAAATCAGTATTTTTTTCTATACCATGATAAAAAAATTGTGTTGCATCCAATGTCTCCTAAATAAATTCTAAAAGATGAACTTACTAGGGCTAGTAAATTGAAGAATCAGGGACATGGTAAAGGTGAAAATCAGATTGTGGCAAACGAGTTTGAGAAGCATAAAAAGAACAATGCCAAACCTGTTTATGATAGTAAAAAGGAGATCAAGCTGAAAGGGTCATGTTTCATTGCTACCAAATCTGAATTGCATGAGATTAATGCTACCACCGCTGTTTGCTATGTCTTGATTTGCAAACAAACCTTGTTTTCACTTGAGGACATAACTTCTTCCTTGCCTCCTATTGTCACTAACCTTTTGCAGGAATATGTGGACATTTTTCCTAAGGAGGTGCCATCGGGGCTGCCGCCGATTCGTGGGATTGAACACCAGATTGACCTTATTCCCGGGGCCTCCTTGCCCAACCGTGCTCCATACAGGACCAACCCGGAAGAGACCAAAGAGATTCAGCGCCAAGTGCAAGAATTGCTCGACAAAGGTTATGTGCGTGAGTCTCTTAGCCCTTGTGTGTTCCCGTGCTTTTAGTTCCTAAGAAAGATGGGTCATGCCGCATGTGTGTCGATTGTAGAGCGATAAACAACATCACAATCAGATATCGTCATCCTATTCCTAGGTTAGAGGATATGCTTGATGAATTGAGCGGCTCAGTTGTGTTCTCTAAAATTGATTTGCGTAGGGGTTACCATCAAATTCGCATGAAGCTTGGAGATGAATGGAAAACAGCGTTTAAAACTAAGTTTGGATTGTATGAATGGCTAGTCATGTCTTTTGGGCTCACTAATGCACCAGCACTTTTATGAGATTGATGAATGAAGTTTTGCGTGCTTTTATTGGCAGATTTGTGGTAGTATATTTTGATGACATTCTGATCTATAGCAAAACACTAGAAGACCATCTTAGATCATTTGCGTGCTGTTTTTGATGCTCTACGTGATGCACGCTTGTTTGGTAACCTTAAGAAGTTCACCTTTTGCACAGATCGAGTCTCTTTTCTTGGCTATGTTGTGACACCGCAGGTAGTTGAAGGTGATCAAGCAAAGGTTGAAGCCATTTACAGCTGGCCGGTTCCAACAACAGTCACCCAAGTGCGAAGCTTCCTAGGACTTGCGGGATTTTATCGTCGCTTTGTGAAGGACTTCGGCACCATTGCAGCTCCGCTACATGAACTCACCAAGAAGAGTGCGATATTCACTTGGGCTGCACCGTACCGAAGTGCTTTTGACATGCTCAAAGATAAGTTAACACATGCACCCTTACTTCAACTTCCAGATTTCAGCAAAATCTTTGAACTTGAATATGATGCTAGTGGAATTGGTTTGGGAGGTGTGCTGCTGCAAGAGGGCAAACCTGTAGCGTATTTTAGCGAGAAATTGAGTGGGCCTAGTCTGAACTATTCCACCTATGATAAAGAATTACTTGCTCTTGTTAGAACTTTGAAAACATGGCAGCACTACTTATGGCCCAAAGAATTTGTTATTCATTCTGATCATGAGTCTTTGAAACATATTCCAAGCCAAGCGAACCTAAACCATAGACATGCTAAATGGGTTAAATTCATTGAATCTTTTCCTTATGTCATCAAACACAAGAAAGGGAAGGAAAATGTCATTGCTGATGCTCTGTCTAGGCGTTATACCATGCTCTCACAACTTGATTTCAAAATTTTTGGGTTGGAAACAATAAAAGAGCAATATGTACATGATGCTGATTTTAAAGATGTGTTGCTGAATTGCAAGGAGGGAAAAACATGGAACAAATTCGTCCTCGATGATGGGTTTGTTTTTAGAGCTAACAAGCTATGCATTCCAGCTAGCTCCGTGCGTTTATTATTGCTGCAGGAAGCACATGGAAAAGGACTGATGGGATACTTTGGAGTGAAAAAGACTGAGGACATCCTTGCTGGTCATTTCTTTTTTCCTAGGATGCGGCGAGATGTGGAGAGGTTTGTTGCTCGCTGCACCACATGCCAAAAAGCTAAGTCACGTCTTAATCCTCACGGTTTATACATGCCTCTTCCTGTTCCAAATGCGCCTTGGCAAGATATTTTTATGGACTTTGTTTTAGGACTGCCTAGAACAAAGAAGAAGAGGGATAGTGTGTTCGTCGTTGTGGATAGATTTTCTAAAATGGCCCATTTCTTACCATGTCATAAGAGTGATGATGCTACACATGTTGCTGATTTGTTCTTTCGTGAGATTGTTCGATTGCATGGTGTGCCAAACACCATAGTTTCTGATCGTGATGCAAAGTTTCTTAGTCACTTTTGGAGAACTTTGTGGGCCAAGCTGGGGACTAAGCTTTTATTTTTCACTACTTGTCATCCCCAAACCGATGGACAAACAGAAGTTGTGAATAGAACCCTATCAACCATGCTTAGAGCTGTTTTGAAAAAGAACATAAAAATGTGGGAAGAATGTTTGCCTCATGTTGAGTTTGCTTGGCCCACAAAGTTCTCCAAAAGTGACTAAGAAACTTTGCATCACGATCAGAAACTATGGTGTTTGGCACACCATGCAATCGAACAATCTCACGAAAGAACAAATCAGCAACATGTGTAGCATCATCACTCTTATGACATGGTATGAAATTGGTCATTTTAGAAAATCTATCCACAACGACGAACACACTATCCCTCTCTTTCTTTGTTCTAGGCAGTCCTAAAACAAAGTCTATAGGAATATCTTGCCAAGGTGCATTTGGAACAGGAGGAGGCATGTATAAACCGTGAGGATTAAGGCGTGACTTAGCTTTTTGGCATGTGGTGCAGCGAGCAACAAACCTCTCCACGTCTCGCCGCATCCTAGGCCAAAAGAAATGACCAGCAAGGATGTCCTCAGTCTTCTTCACTCCAAAGTGTCCCATCAGTCCTCCTCCATGTGCTTTCTGCAGCAATAATAAACGCACGGAGCTAGCTGGAATGCATAGCTTGTTAGCTCTAAAAACAAACCCATCATCGAGGACGAATTTGTTCCATGTTTTTCCCTCCTTGCAATTCAGCAACACATCTTTAAAATCAGCATCATGTACATATTGCTCTTTTATTGTTTCCAACCCAAAAATTTAGAAATCAAGTTGTGAGAGCATGGTATGACGCCTAGACAGAGCATCAGCAATGACATTTTCCTTCCCTTTCTTGTGTTTGATGACATAAGGAAAAGATTCATTGAATTTAACCCATTTAGCATGTCTACGGTTTAGTTTCGCTTGGCTTGGAATATATTTCAAAGACTCATGATCAGAATGGATAACAAATTCTTTGGGCCATAAGTAGTGCTGCCATGTTTTCAAAGTTCTAACAAGAGCACGTAATTCTTTATCATAAGTGGAATAGTTCAGACTAGGCCCACTCAATTTCTCGCTAAAATACACTACAGGTTTGCCCTCTTGCAGCAGCACACCTCCCAAACCAATTCCACTAGCATCATATTCAAGTTCAAAGGTTTTGCTGAATCTGGAGTTGAAGTAAGGGTGCATGTGTTAACTTATCTTTGAGCATGTCAAAAGCACTTTGGTGCGGTGCAGCCCAAGTGAATATCGCACTCTTCTTGGTGAGTTCATGTAGCGGGGCTGCAATGGTGCTGAAGTCCTTCACTAAGCGACGATAAAATCCAGCAAGTCCTCGGAAGCTTCGCACTTGGGTGACTGTTGTTGGAACCGACCAGCTGTGAATGGCTTCAACCTTTGCTTGATCAGCTTCAACAACCTGCGGTGTCACAACATAGCCAAGAAAAGAGACTCGATCTGTGCAAAAGGTGAACTTCTTAAGGTTACCAAACAAGCGTGCATCACGTAGAGCATCAAAAACAGCACGCAAATGATCAAGATGGTCTTCTAGTGTTTTGTTATAGATCAGAATGTCATCAAAATATACTACCACAATTCTGCCAATAAAAGCACGCAAAACTTCATTCATCAATCTCATGAAAGTGTTGGGTGCATTAGTGAGCCCAAAAGGTATGACTAGCCATTCATACAAGCCAAACTTAGTTTTAAACGCTGTTTTCCATTCATCTCCAAGCTTCATGCGAATTTGATGGTAATCGCTACGCAAATCAATTTTAGAGAACACAATTGAGCCGCTCAATTCATCAAGCATATCATCTAACCAAGGAATTGGATGAGGATATCTGATTGTGATGTTGTTTATCGCTCTACAATCGACACACATGCGCCATGACCCATCTTTCTTAGGAACTAAAAGCACGGGAACAGCACAAGGGCTAAGAGACTCACGCACATAACCTTTGTCGAGCAATTCTTGCACTTGGCGCTGAATCTCTTTGGTCTCTTCCGGGTTGGTCCTGTATGGAGCACGGTTGGGCAAGGAGGCCCCGGGAATAAGGTCAATCTAGTGTTCAATCCCACGAATCGGCGGCAGCCCCGATGGCACCTCCTTAGAAAAAATGTCCATATGTTCCTGCAAAAGGTTAGTGATAATAGGAGGCAAGGAAGAAGGTATGTCCTCAAGTGAAAACAAGGTTTGTTTGCAAATCAAGACATAGCAAACAGCGGTGGTAGCATTAATCTCATGCAATTCAGATTTGGTAGCAATGAAACATGACCCTTTCAGCTTGATCTCCTTTTTACTATCATAAACAGGTTTGGCATTGTTCTTTTTATGCTTCTCAAGCTCGTTTGCCACAATCTGATTTTCACCTTTACCATGTCCCTGATTCTTCAATTTACTAGCCCTAGTAAGTTCATCTTTTAGAATTTGTTCAGGAGACATTGGATGCAACACAATTTTTTTTATCATGGTATAGAAAAGAATACTGATTTGATCTATCATGTTGCATAGAATCTTTATCAAATTGCCATGGCCTTCCTAGCAGAATACTACATGCTTGCATTTGCACAGCATCACATTCAACAACATGGTTATAGGAGCCGATGGCAAAATTGATTCGCACAAGTTTGGTTACCTTTGCCTTACCGCTATTATTCAGCCATTGAATGCAATATGGATGCGGGTGAGGTTTGGTGGAAAGCGCAAGCTTCTCCACCATGTCGCTGCTAGCCAAGTTGTTGCAGCTACCTCCATCGATGATCACACGACACGAACACTCTTTGATGACACACTTTGTTTGGAATAATGTGTGCCGCTGATTTTGCTCCGCCTTCTCCATTTGCGCGCTCAGCACACGTTGCACAATGAGGCTCTCATAGCAGTCGGCTTCAGCTGCATTAATATGTTCATCCGGGCTGCCCTCACTTCCTGCATGGTCAGCCGCAAGCAATGCAAGTGTATCTTCATCAAGTTCACTAGCGGATGAGTACTCACCATCATTTTTGACCACCAAAACACGCTTGCTTGGGCAGTCACGTATGACATGTCCAAATCCCTTGCAGCGGTGGCACTGAACGTCACTTGTTCTGCCCGTGGATGCCACCGATGAAGTGGTTGCAGCAGTTTTTGCGCGGTCTTTGCTGCTGAATTTGCGGGGCTGTCACGAGGCTTGTCGCTGGAAGGTGGGGCTGCTGTTCGAGCGGATGATGAATACGGTGCAGCAGCACGTCCAGTTGATGGAATGCTCGAACGGGGCTGCGTGGAAAAATTCCTCCCTGCAGAAATATTAGTCTTGGTACTAGCACGTCGTCCCTGCGCTTCCCTTTCAGCTTTACAAGCAAGATGGAAAAACGGGTTATGTTAGTGTACTCTTTATAAGCAAGGATGTCCTAAATTTCATGGTTTAACCCACCCAAAAATCTAGCTAGCGGGTTCACATCCTCCTCTAAATTGCAGCGTAGCATACCCATTTGCAGCTCTTGATAGTATTCTTCTACACTTTTAGTACCCTGTTTTAATTGCTACAGCTGGTTTAACAGATCACGTGCATAGTAAGATGGAACAAATCTAGCCCTCATGACCCGTTTCAAAGCATCCCAAGTTTGTGGCATGTTATTAGGATTTTTCTTGCCATGTTCTATCCACCAAACGGAAGCAAAATCAGTGAACTCACTAGTTGCAGCCCTAACACATGCATTTTCAGGAAAATCATGACAAGTAAACTTTTGTTCAACAGCCATCTCCCAAGTAAGATAAGCATTAGGATCATATTTACCATCAAAAGAGGCTATCTTAAATTTTATCTTACGGAAAGCATTGTCATTGTTATGTGCCTTACGTGGATGCGGTCCACCCATACCTCGACAGTTATGGCGTCGACGTCGCCGATCTCGATCCTCATCTTCAGTGTCAGCAGAATAATCAGCTCTCGAATTTTCTGCGTTGCGCTCTTCCTCTTGGTTAACTCCCCTATGCTGATAATTCGCCTTCGCGTGGAGCTCATCAAAGCGCCTCAGAAGAGCAGCGAGACTTGTCCACGCGGCCAACCGTTGTCTCCAATCCTGCAAGCTTGGTGTTGTTGGAGATCTATGCGGTCTCCATTTGCCCAATCTTCTCATTTATCACCTGCAAATCATTATCAATCCCTATTGGTGTACTCCCTTACTTGCTTTTGAAAATACTGCATGATGCCCTTGGTGCGAGGTGTAAGCGGACCTCCTTCATCCTCTCCCTTATTCTCTGAACCTGCCATGGAAAAGATGCAAGAGCAAATAGGAAACAAGTAAAGTAGGAAATTCCCTACAACTACTAGATGTAATTTGTGTGTGGTGCTCTCTCACTCTCAACCTGTTGTACAAGCTCTTACCAATTCTTACCCTGCTCGCAGGAGGGTCGGCAACAACAAGTCGGGCACCAGAAAGAAAGTGTATCGGTGCTGCAGCAACAACTCCTGTAAAGCTGAAAATCGAGTATGTGGAGCTGTAGGTGGGCTAAAAGAACACAAGGAAATACTAGCACTACGTTAGTCACAAAAGCAAGCTGAATAATTGTTCAACGGCGGTACTGTGCTGGTCCTAGCCTAGACCGTGCTAGAGACGCGAGCCTGGACACAAAGGAAGTCACAACGCACCACCGAAGACAATAAGTAAGCACAAAGAACAACCCTTTCTTTCTTCTTTTCTTTTGCTTCTTCTCTTTTTTTCTTTTCATCTTTTTTTTGAATTTTTTTGATTTTTTTAGAGGTACTCAAAACTGAATAGATGAACACAGGGGATCAAAAATCTAATCAGCACACACACTTTTTCCGAAAGTATAGGGGTATTTGGTAAAAAGAAGATACTCTCTCTCTCTCTAGAGTAAGGCAAGCCTGTTCATATCAAGTATTGCTGCGTGAACAAAAGATACACATATGCAGATTCCTAGTCGGACTTGAACAAGCAAGACCTACTCAGATTCGGCCACAGAGAGATTATATAGTAGCGCAAGTATGTGACCAGAACGTGACAAGAACTCAAAACTCTAAAAGGACTACGACTAAGACCAGCAACTCGACACAAACCGATGCAACTAAAAACTCAACAAGCCCTAACTAAGCAGTACTAGTAATGGCTCAAAAGGGTTTATAGGGTTGCAGGTAACTGATCTATTATCATTTTTTTTGGCTTTTCTGGACTATAGGAAATTAAAACTGCAAAGGATAGGAAGTCTCTCACCGAACAACCTCGCTCTGATTACCAATTGATGAGAACCCGTGGGGTATTTCCTGATTTTTCAGTGAGGACAAACTAGATAACTCGATTTGAGGAAGAGAGAAGGCGTTGGCGGTCCGACTTCAGCAATCCAGCGACGCTGCGCCTTAGCAACCAGTACACCTCTTCCCTGGTCGCCGCGCCCTTGCGATGCGCGACACCGGCCACGAGGGCACCCGTCCTGCAAGCAAATCGAAGAACTCGCAAGAACAAGTAAACAAGCACTAAAATCGCAAGGGTGGAAATCAAGAACTCAGTCTAGATTGATCGAATATGGGGTCTCGAATACAAGAAGACAGGCGGCTGGATCAGCACGCGTGCTCCACGGGAAGTAGCGACAGCTATTTCACGAAAACAAAACCCAAGTCTTACATATGGAGGTACCCCTCCTATTTATAGGATACAAGCTCTAGGACAGCTCAAGTTGAGGTAGTCATGACAACTCAAGTTAAGAGTTGTTTACAACTCAATATATGTTCTAGATTGAACTTGATAACTCTTTTCTTCATGGTCAAGAAAAGAGAGCAAATTCAATTTGACTTCATACTACATATTATACAAAATATGATGACCTAAGTGCTGATGTCATTATCCATGTTGACATATGGGATGACCTCAGGCTAACCTATTATACAAAATATGATGACCTAAGTGCTGATGTCATTGTCCATGTTGTCCGAAACCAGCCCACGCGAATCCGCTCCCCTTCTTATCCTCTCCATCATTCCTAAGCAAAACAAGAGTGCACGTGTTTCCATTGACGAAATATAATGGACAAGAGCTTAAGAATGAACTTACTTGATGATTGAGTTGACGGGCACGAGCGCGAGTAATAGGACCAGGTGGTGGAGATGTCGCAGCTGCCGGTGTCGGTGGTGGTGTGGAGGTATCGTTGGTGTTGATGTTCTCACCAGTTGTCATGTGCCAAGTTCAGATGCTCAGGCTTGATAATGTTTACCATGATGGTTTTGAGCTTGATGACCTGACTCTCTAGTCCCGACACTTGAAGAGGCTTGATCTTGCCGGTGCAACGTTAAACAACAATTTCTTTAACTTATCGAGCTGTCCGTCACTGGAGCATCTAGAGTTCAACAAGTGCTATTTCTGGTCAACCAATAAGATCTCATCAAAATCCCTGAAATACCTGAGAATCCAAGATTCTATTACATGCATGGGGTCTCACACTCTTATTTATGCCCAAAATCTTGTTTCACTAAGGCTAGATGAGCATTGGTGTAAGACTCCATTGAGACCGTGCCATCATTACAGGAGGCATTTCTTAGAGTCACTGATGAGTGTTATGACTGTTGTAGTGAAGGTGTCCCTGCTCGTTGTGATGTTGAGGATTGTTTCTCATGCTATGATATTGAACATGACAACAAGTGCTTGCTTCTGGAAGGATTATCAGAAGTTGTGAATTTGTCAATGATAGCTGAATCCAAAGAGGTAATGCTCACATTTTTGTCGTTAGCTTTTTTTCTGTTATCCTATTATTTCTTTTGCAGTGTCTATATTTTTCTTTTGTCAAACACCCAGAAGAACTATGTGTCATTGTGTTAAGTTGGCGAAAATGAGTTGCTCAATACAAACACCCCTACAAAACAAATTCAAAACAAAAATGCACTCAAAACACATACTAGAGCTGCTAAAATGACATTCTCACCACACGCATACTAGGAAGACAACCAAGGAACAGTGTCTATATTCACTTCTGGAAATTCATATGATGCTCATTAATTGTTTAAGATATTATATGAGTTGATATTTTTTCTGCATATTTTCCAGTTTATTTTGAAAAGGGGTTTGAAGCAGTGGCCTACATTTAGCAAACTAAAGACATTGTCACTCAATGATTACTGGTGTTTGGGACCCAAGTTTTACACACTAACTTGCATTCTCAAGCACTCACCAGTTCTTGAGAAGCTCACCCTTCAACTTTTTTCCAAGGTATATTCATAATTACATATTCTATATTGATAATCATTGTTACACTACCGGAGAAGGCGCTATCGGTCACGGTTCGTAACCCTCATAGGTACTGGTTCTGGAACCGGTACCGCGACACCGTGACTAAAGGGGGGCGGCCTTTGGTACCGGGTCCAGAACCGGTACCAAAGGCTGTTTTGGTTATTTTTTTAAATGTTTGATATTTGGGTTAGTTATATACAAATCTACGCGTCTACGTGTCTGCTCGTCATATGTCATATGTCGTACACGATCTTTCACGCAATAAGATTGAAGTCATCGCAATTGTCAATTGATTTTGACCCGACTTTGATTGCATTTTTTTCGAACATTCACATATAAACATTTGAGATCGGCCAATACAAAAGTTAGAGCATTTAAAAGTTATTTACAATTAACGAGCAGAACTGAAAGAAGGAGCGGAAAGGCGATAGCGCGTCCGTCATGGTGGTACTCTCCCAGTGGACTTATAACTTGGTCCATAATGAATCCAAATAGTTGGTCCGCAATAGCTTTTGATTTTTGTTTCATTGGGAGCACTTGATGGTAAAATATCCTCTGCATTAATCACAAATGACAACATTCATTCATATAATAAATAAATTTTGCATGTAATCATTTCTAAACAAGTAACTAATAATCATTCATTCATATAATAAATAAATTTTGCATGTAATTATAAAATTTCCTAACACATTCATTTCTAAACAATAACTAATAATCATTTCAAAACAATAACTAATAATCATTTCTAAACAATAATCAATAACTAATAATCATTTCTAACCAAGTAACAAAGTTTACATGAAATAACAAAGTTTACATGAATTAACAAAGTATACATGAAATAACAAAGTATAATAAATATATTCATAATAAATATACACTAATAATCATATTTCCATATACACTAATAATCATATTTCCATATACACTAATAATCTAATGATACAATAATCTAATTTTCATATACACTAATAATCTTATTTCCATATACACTAATAACCTAATTTCCATATACACTAATAACCTAATTTCCATATACACTAATAATCTTATTTCAATATACACTAATAATCTAATTTTCATATACACTAATAATCTAATTTCCATATACACTAATATTTCCATACTAATAATCTAATTTCCATATACACTAATAATCTATTTTCCATATACACTAATAATCTAATTTCTATATACACTAATAATCTAATTCATACCATGAGTTCTTCTTGAGTCGCTTTTTTTGGAGAAACAAAGGTATGGATCCACTGGCAGACGTAGTATCCGCATAGATTCGTCCCTCCTTCCTGTCTGGCACACTGAAAGTGGAGAAGAATAAAGTTAGACGTAACAACTATATATTAGTGTGATTTTACGAGATATGCGGGTACACCAGCCACGTACCGGAAAGTCCGTCTTCACATCCGGTTTTTGTTTGAAATTTCCTTTTTGTTTCGCACGGAAACGTGTCCATGCCATGTCAATCAAGTCTAAAACTGCT
The DNA here is from genome assembly GCA_004135705.1 of Alloteropsis semialata. Lineage (NCBI taxonomy): Eukaryota > Viridiplantae > Streptophyta > Magnoliopsida > Poales > Poaceae > Alloteropsis > Alloteropsis semialata. Next base: position 56,475,358 of record CM014273.1, read on the forward strand.
TGGTAATCCTCTTTTTCTTTCCGCAGTGAGTCCATGACAATAATTTGACCGGTGTTTATGATTATCACAAGCAGTATCCAGTGGAAGCTGTATATATATATATATATATATATATATATATATATATATATATATACACATGCACAAGTATTGACAACAAAGTCTTAAAGTTATACATACATAGAGAGAAGTACTCACGTGAAATTGTATGGCAAAAGAATGTAAGTCTTGCTTCTTTGTCTCTCCAGGTACAAGTATATGTTGTCCACCGTCTCTAGTGGCTTACTGGCTACAGTTACGGCATTTACCATCAATGGATCCATGAAGCCGACATCATCATACGATTTTTCGCGACATGTATGGATCTCCATCCTACATGACAAGAATAGATTGTTATTGTTGAAAATTATAATTAAGAAAGCAAGTATTGCGAGAATAGATCAGTGAAAGAAACTTACACAACCCAGCAGCTCATCAATGAGAGGTCTATGGCATCTTGACGGTACAAATCATACACATCCTTGAAATCCAAAATCAAGAGACTATGCCCACGGAAGTAATCACGGTCTTTTATCAAAACATTGAGCATCTGTCTACCCTTTTTGGACGCCTTCATGTACCACTCATGAAATCGAAACGCTTGAGTGGTTAGGGACTTCAAAGAATCTGGGGGCAGCATTGGTTTGCCATATTCAAATTCCCAAATTTTCACTGGTGTTGCCTCGCCCGTGCCCGATAAAAGTTCTGCCGCTGAGAGGCCTGTTTGCTCGCACAACAACGCAAGCTGTTCGTCGTCATATTCCTGTTGCCCTTGTGTCCTCCTAGCCGAGCTCTGACCGACTTGTTTCTTCTTAGGAGTGGCCGCCTTCTTCACCGAGGATCCACTGCTGACTTGTTGTTTCTGCTTATCATAAGACTTTGCAAGCTGGCGGTCGTAGTCAGAGGGCAAGAATCTCTTCTGATTCGCCGCGCTCATTGTTTTGAAAAATGTCTTCGCTGTCGGATCTATGGGCACCGGCTTCTCTGGCTCATCTGGTTTGAAATGCTCTTTGACCTGGGCTGCGACCACCAAAGCAGTTTCCTCGTCAGTTTGGTCGTAGGGTAACTTCTTCCTTATGGCGGCCAACTTTTCTTCTTCGGTCGTAGGCTCTTTGTCCACCGTTTGGCGCTTCTGGCGAGTAGTCCGCCGTGGGGGCGGAGCTTGGCGCTTTGGGGGATGCCGTGCTGGTGGAGGAGGAGACCTGTGTGAGCCGGCATCATCCTGACCTGGAGGTGGCAGCTCTGGGTCATCCTCGGCCCTTCTTGAAGGTGACGGTGGCTGCGGGGGATCCCTGGGTGGAGTAGCTGACGGCCCTTGACTGCGAAATTTGACGTAACGCTTCTTCCATAGAATGATACTGCCGTGGGCAGCATCCGCTAACGTCTTTTCTTCGTCGCCACCTGGGATGTCGAGCTCCAATTCATCATATCCTTCACAAATCTGCTCGACCCCCACCTTGCAGTAGCCACTTGGAATCTATGCCCCATGAATGGTCTGCCCTTGCTCCACCGGATAAGCCATACCGTAAGCCACCTTAGTGGATAAGTTCCGGCTTGGTATATGAAGCTCACATGGCGTACGCAGAGTGATTTCATCCACTGGATAGCGA
>CM014273.1:56482130-56498557 GCA_004135705.1 Alloteropsis semialata
AAACGTTTCCACCAAAATCCTTGAGCGTCATATTGGTCTTGATCAGATCATCAATCCCTTTTCCAACTTGCGGAACGTGGAATAAGGCATGAGATTGACTGCAGCTCCTCCATCAACCAGCATCTTGGTCATCGGCTTCCCATCAACGTATCCCTTGATGTACAGAGGTTTCAGATGCCGATATCCGTTTGCATTTGGCTTCTCAAAGACAGCCTTCTCTGAATCAAGAACCAAGCATGCAGCGGCTTCCTCCAGTTCATAATCGACCTCATCATTGTCCTGTTCATTAGGAGCAGCAAAATCAAAAGGCAACATCAAAACCATGTTTATTGCGGCCGATGTGCTTGCTTCATCATCATTGGCCATCTTGATGCGCCATGTCTTCTTTTCTTTTGCCAATTCCTGCTCCAGAATCTGCTCATGATAGCGCAACCTCTGAACACGTCTCTTTTTGGACCTAGAAATCCCTGATGGGCACCACTGTCCAGGCTTCATTGGAGGTTCTTTAGTCCGATCCTTAACTGGAGCCTTCTCTTCTATTTTTTTAGGGCCAAGAACATCAACCTGGCCTTCGATATTTTTATGGCCATGAGCATCAACTCGGCCTTCATCTCTTTGATGATGATCATCAATCCTGATGCCGATCCGTTCATGAACTGATCGTCGACCTCTCTTGGAAGCTCTGTATTCTTCATACTGGAAACTGCATTCAGGACAATCTGCTTTTGATGGCAATCTAAGCTTCTCGTTCCAGCAGAATACGAAGAAAGGACACCCCCAATGATCATCATCCTGATCATACCGGTCATAACCTTGACGCTTGTCTATATGCCAACCGGACCTATAACCGTATTGACGACGATCATCGATTCTATCATCAAACCAACGCCTGCCATCGATCCTGTCATCATATCGGCGTCGGCCATCGGACCATTCATCATATCGGCGTCGGCCATCGGACCATTCATCATATCGGCGTCGGCCATCGAACCTGTCATCACGTCGGCGCTGATCATCAAACTCTTCATCAAGCCGTCTTGCTTGATACTCGCGTCTCCGACGTCGTCGTTCCTCGCGTTCTTCCCATGCTCGAGCCGCTGCTTGCTACCTCTTGTACTTGTTAATCAACATCTGGGAAGTTACACGCGGCCGATATCCACCAGGAGCATTAGATTCACGCCCAAATGCCTGATGATTCCTCCGCAGCTCTTCAACAGTAACTTGAACTGCAGGATCAACGGCACCAGAACTCTTGGCGTGGTCCGATGTAAGCACCTTAAACTTCCCCTTTTCATCAGCATCAACCATATTAACAGAAAAGGAGAAATCAGCAAAGTTATTAGGGAAAGGGATGACCGTCGATCTTCATGGCTTTCTTGTTGTCTTCAAATTTGATCTTGCCAGATTCTATAGCCAATTGGATCTCCCTCCTGAATACTTTGCATTCATTTGTCTCATGAGAAGTCGAGTTATGCCATTTGCAATATTTGCGTTTCTTCAACTCATCGGCCGACGGAATAGAATGATTTGGAGAAAGCTGGATAAGCTTCTCACTGAGCAGTAAATCAAAAATCTTATCGGCCTTAGTTATATCAAATCCAAACTTCTCAGGGTTCTGCTTGATCCATGGGAGCGATACTGGCTTCTTGGATTTAGTCCATTCAGCTATGTTGACATCAGCTTCCTCTTCAGATTCAGAGAGATAAGATACTTGTTTGGAAAACTTTACACGCTTCATCTCTTGATATCGGACCTCATGGGCTGACACCTTCTGAACCAGTTGTCCCAATGTCTCAAACTCCTGAGCAGAAAACTTTTCTTTAATCGGCGCAAGCAAACCCTGGAATGCAAGCTCGGCCAACTGCATATCAGACAGCTTCAAACTATAGCACCGATTCCTAGTGTCACGGAACCGTTGAATATACTCCTTGACGGTCTCATCGTTCCTCTGCCTGATAGCAATCAAGTCGGAGATCTTCATCTCATTGAGACCAGAAAAGAAGTATTTATGAAACTGCTTCTCCATATCGGACCATCCTGTGACTGATCCTGCTGGCAACGACGTAAACCAGGTAAACGCCGGCCCTGACAGTGACAGAGGGAAAAATCTGAGCCTGAGTCCCTCCTCTGAAGCAGCCTCACCACACTGAGCCAAGAATCGACTGACATGCTCAATAGTGGTCATATCATCCTGTCCGGAGAATTTGGAGAAATCCGGCACTCTGTAACGCGGAGGAAGTGGCACTGCATCAAAGTAAGACGGGTACGGGTGCCGATACAACCTCGCTTCATCTTTAGGCTTCAAGCCGAATTGATTTTGGATCACCTCGGCTATTTTCTGTGACCAATCGGACTGTTGACTTCCAGGTGGATTCCATCAGCTATATCCATCACATAATTATTGTAATCACCGACCATACGCTGATGTGAAGGAATCTCTGTACGTAGTCTTGCAGCTGCAGGTTGTTTCTCTCCTTCGTTCAGAGTCCTAGCATATTTTTCACCATGTGGGCCGACAATAGTTCCATCGGCCATCAACAGAAAACCGTTGGCCAGTTCAACAGGAGGTGGTGGAGCAATTGGAATCTGTGGAGCAACGGTCATTGCATTATCTGTAGTTTCTTTGCCTTTTCCTGATCCTGATGCCCCTACAGAATCTGCTATTAACACTGGACCTTTCAAGCAAATAGCATCATCCACCGCCTTCTTGATGAGATTATCTAATGAATTCACCAAAGTGCCTGACTGATTAATCAGTGCATGATGAACAGCCTGGTGAATCATATCTGTCATATTGACCTGATACTCCCGAGCATCAATTGTCTTCTTGATCAATTCTGGATCTGGGAGAGGACCTTTGAGTATAGGACCTGAACGATTACGCCCAAATTGGCCAAGGCAGAGCTTCTCAAACGCATCAATCGCCTGAACTGCGTCTAATTGAGTTTTAGACAGATCGGCCTTTGTAATGGGAATGGCCGTCTCAGGCGTCTTGTTCTTGTCATTCTTAGCTTTTTCAGCAGCTTCCTTTTCAGCAGCAAGTCTTGCTGCAGTTTCTTGTTCAGCATCAGACGACGACATCTTGGAATTTGTTTCTCGTGTCCCACTGGGCGTGCCAAAAAATGTGTTGACGCGGAAAATCGGCGGTTGTATCCTCCACGTGCAGCACACGAAGACCAGGGAGATCTGCTTCGCTCCAGTGCCAGCCCACACTATAGTTTAGGTTCGCAGCGTGCCAGTCAATTTGACCTGAAATTGACAAGGGGATAAAACAGTTAAATTACTTTTTGATTGTGCCGGCTTTATTCCAAATAATGGAGGAACGTCGGATTTTAGCCAAGACCCAATCAGGCACGTGTCGGCCGATACCAATCGGACCTCAAAATCGGACTTCATTGATGACGTCAATCAGACCGAGTAATCGGACCTCAATCAGACACCAAATCAGACCTCAGAATCGGACCAATCAGGATCGGACCTTGATTAATATAACAGATCAGCCTTTGAATAATAAATAAAGCATAAAACAAGGCCAATATGTAAAATAATGGATCAGCTGTGTCTTTAAACAAGATATCAAATAATCAAAGTGTAAGCCGATACATTGTCCATCTTGCCTAATTGTCAGTTTGACTCATCTTATCGGACCATCTAACCAGCCGATCGGACTATAGCCTTTTCAGAGAAATCTAGCTCCGACGTAGGGAATCTAGATTTCTCCAACTATGATCAGATCGGATAGCTAGATAATCAAACTCAACTCATCAACCTGTCAATTAAACAAGATGCTCGCACAGGTGTTGATCAGATTAAGCAAATAAGCAGATAAAACATTAACAGGGTCGTTCTGATTCTAAGATATGCTACCAAATAATCAAGCAAGATCTAGCTCCGACGTAGGGAATCTAAACCACACTTAACATTCAAATAGCAATAAGGCATAACCAAAGCTTCCTTTGATTAATCAAGATGAATCTAGCTCCGACGTAGGGAATCTAGACCAAGCATGACAATCAAAGATCAATCTAATCATATTGCGAAGATCCAGCTCCGACGTAGGGAATCTACACCAGCGCAATACTCAAAGAACAACCAGATTAAACCACAAAACATGGATCGGACCTAGAACGATGCTGTAAGATAAATATTGCTTAAATCGGACCAAGACCAATGCTCAAAGCCGTTGAAGAAGTAGAATTGATTCACATGGCGTAGATCTAAACCAATCTAGCAACTCCAAACAAACCGCAAAAACTGCCTTTAGTAACCAAGATTACTCTAGCTCCGACGTAGGGAATCTAGACTAATCTTGATATCTAGCTCCGACGTAGGGAATCTAGACTTAAAGTGCGGTCCGATAAACGATAATCTGTTGAATAATCAATATTGATCTAGCTCCGACGTAGGGAATCTATATCAATCTTGATTATCCAGAGATAAATCGGTTGAACAGTATAAACGAGAAAGGGCGATGCGCCTCAATTCAAAGCCTATACTAGTTTGATAAATTGACTAACTTACTGTAAGCCGGAGATCAGAACTGATGCAGCCCGTCCACCAATGAGCTTCGTCGGTAACTACTACTAGGGTTTTTGGCGTGAAGCCGGGTTGTATTGATTGTGAGAATAGTTTTTACAATGAACGAGGGTTCATATTTATACCCTGGTCATGGAGAGTCCTGATCGGACCAGACTAACTTGCAGATAAAGTAAACTAAGCTTAACATAAAACGGGACTCCCATATGCCTTCTGAAAAGGAAATAGTCCCCGCATCTGATACACTTCCTTCTTAGCCGACGCGCCCTTCTTCTTTTATCCATCATCAGATCGGACTTCTTGTTTCATCGGACTCTTCCCCTGCATCGATTTCCTTCTCCGGCACCATTTGTTTGACCATTCAATGGGTCCACTGCACAGTTTCAACCTCACCACGTCACCATCTGACTCAGCATATCAGGTGCGAAAATCTGGTGTCAACATTAGACTGGTAGCTATCAAAATACTTGTAACTCTGCTTTTCCAAAAATTTATATATGTTCCTCGATATCCAAAGAGGTTCCCCATCTCAAATGGCCGTGTATGAATAGCATTAGTACCGGGTGATGGCTCCACCCGGTACTAAAAGGCAACCATTAGTACTGGGTGGAGCCACCACCCGGTAATGAATGGCCTCCGCCGGGCTAGCCGTTGTACCCGATACCAGTGCAATTAGTATCGGATCTTCACCCACCCGGTACTAATGTGATTTTAGAATTGGACGAATGCCATATTTTCCAATAGTGTTATTTGGTTAGAATGAACCTTTGATTGTTAATACATACTGGTAATTTTTAGTGCACAAAACCTATGTCATTAGATTTGTGTTTCCTTATAATCATAATAATATATCATACAAATGAATTATCAGTCAAATTCTTGCTTCTAACAAAAAGAAATTATGTCTTATTTGGATCCAGTGGGCTAAATTTAGCCCTCTTATTCGATGCCAAATAGAAGAATTAAATATAATTTCTGAACTAATTGCACAATTACTGGTCCATAGCCCTCTGTTAGCCTATATTTAGCCTATTTTGTACACTTAATACTAAACTTTAGCCCCTCTACTTTGCCCATCCAAGCACCCTCTTTAGGATGCTACTGCGTGCTAGCTCCTCCATGACGAAAGGGCCTCACGACGAGAATTCGCTGTTGGCCTTATCTTTTGCACATGCGAGCGAACTGTGTCCCTTTGTCGACCCCGAGCATGGAGTGATCATCAGTCATCACGCATGGCCAGATTCGCACTATGCCTTGTTCGGTTGGAGAGGAATTGAGGGGGTTAGAAAGGATTAAATCACTGACAAGTCAAAATCTTCTTCAATCCTCTTCAAATACATGAGCATAGAGTGATCATCATGCATGGCCAGATTCGCCTTATGCTTGTTCATTGCAGCTTGCAAGCATCTAGTCGTTCTGAAGGCCAAAAGCGTCACCACCGTAGCCTCTATCTTAGACTTAGTTGTACACTTTCACGCGTGCTTTCACATATTCGCTATCAGTTTAAGTTTCTGAATTGAATTGATTGATGCACCTCAATTTGCAAGTCTCCTCTCTCGCCCGGAGCGACTGACACGGCACGGTACAGCACGCACGCACACGAGAGAGACGTCAGGAGCCGCCGGAGCAGGGGCGGTGGCCTGTTGCCGTCGAGGAGCGTGATGGGCTGATGGGAATACACATATTTCCAGCGACTTCTGTTGGTCAAGAAATGCTGCTTTTCACCTTTTGAGCAACTCCAAGAGCCCGCTAAAATCTTTTCCCTCAAAACTATGTATTGGGGAGTCTTCTAAATTTCTTTTTTTCTAAAATCATATCATCCCACAACAGATCCCTAATAATAGCCTCTCCAATTTATTTAAATGGGCCAATCAGCACTAGTAGCCCCATCACTTGTCGATCTCCCCTCCCATCTCGTGCGTACAGCGTCAGCGGGGGGCCGATTTGGGGGAGAGCGGAGTCACGGATATTTGCAGGATGAGGGATGCTTTTTTCGCGTTGATGTATTTTTACGGGAAGTTTGAGGGAGCTGTTGGAGGGCCTTTTTTATCATTTTCCCCTCTAATACAAGTTTTGGGGCTATTAAAGGGGAGCTCTTGGAGTTAAACCCATATCCAAAATAACAGACCCTTCTAATATAATGCTATTTCAGGCTTCCGAAACAAAACAAAAAAAAAATCATCGTTCCTCTCCATGAGAGCTCAACATTTCACAATTTGTGTTCAGTATAATGTTGTTATCAAGGCAGAACCTTCCACCTGGGGCATCATTTGTTGGCACTTGTTTCTGTTAGATATATAGGCATCTTTCGACATACTTTAGTTCTGAATATAAACATATAAATTATGATAATGATTAGTGATCGAGTGAGAACATGATATATGCACGTGTTCAAGTTTAATATCATATTAAACACCTTTCGCAAAAAAAAATATCATATTAAACAAGAACAAAAGAAGGACCAGACAAGGTTCAGAATGTACCCTGAGATGGGACCGCTGCCGGAGGCATTGGTTGCGCCGTTATTAACTGGATTAGCCATACTAATCGGTTGACTTTGTTCGATGTAGCCGTACAAAGTTGGTGCAGTGTCGAGTTGGTGCAGTGCAGTCCCTCGAACATCACCGGGAAGTAGTCATACAGGCCACCGGGAAGCGGGAAGTAGACGAACTCGAGCAGTAGCGTGAAGACGCTCCCAAAAACCTTATCGCCTGGCTATCCCGAGCAAGATCTCAAGCCAGTCGAGGTTCCAGAGGCTCTCCTCTTGGTAGAATCGTGCGCACAGTGCTAGCGATGGGGAGGCAAGCAATGCAGCAGAAACAGTGAGGGAGAAGAGAAAGGATCTCCTAAGCAGGAGTAACTGAGAGGTTGTGTTGGTATATCTCTTCGGGTAAGGGAGGGCCTCCTTTTATAGGCACCCCTTGGCGAAGGGGGTGTACCTGGACACGGTCTCGGCGAGGCGGGCGAGTGCGCGCGCATGTGGTATCCCGGTTACTCTTTGCCAACTTCACATAGGGTGTACCGCATGTGCACCTAATAAGTTGGTGAGATCCTCTCAACTTCCAATATGGTAGTAACCACTTTTAACTCTCTAGCATTTATCGTGGGTCTTAAATATTTTTGATTTAGTTGGAAATATAAAAAGGCGGGCCCAAGTAAATCCAACAGTTTCGACTTCCGATGCTACAGACGGAATCTTACACAGAGACTGCCAACAACCTAACCTTGTATTGGATAGGTCCTATTACGGGACACAACTTGGTTCCTTTCAGCTTTATTATAAGCCCCGTCCCATCAAATGTTTGTATGCTAATTAGAAGTATTAAACATAGACCAATGACAAAATGAATTCCTTAACCTCTAGGCTTTTTCGCGAGACGAATCTATTAAGCCTAATTAATCTATGATTAGTCCATGTGATGCTACAGTAAATATGTGTTAATCATGGATTAATTAGGTAGTCTCACGAAAAAGACTAGAGTTTATGAAATTCGTTTTATAATTAAATTATATTTAGTCCTTCTAAATACCATCAAAACATTCGATATAACGTGGCTTATTTAAACCCTTGGAAACCAAACACCCCGTCATCATGAATTTTGTGGCCAGGAAAGGCTCCAGGGATGTCTGCACCCGGTACAGTCTGACAGTATGCTTGCAACCTCAGAGCTTGCTGAACTCCTGCGTTGCAGCTCAGGGTTTCTGGACCGTGTGTTCCTTGTTTTTTTTTTCAAGAACGTGGCTGAGCTCGCATTTCATTAAAAAGATGAGAGATACAAGCCAGCTATCCAAGCAATAGAACTGTCAGGTTCGTCAGTAATCTGTTCACCTTCAAAACATTCAGAGCTCATCATTAGGCGCCTGTTAAAGCATTGCTGTCTTCAGTTAAGAGGAGCCCATCATCCTGAAGCCATCCTATTGCTATCTAGTGGCAGCCTTCAATCATCATTAGCTTTAGCATATAATACTGTTCATTACTCCGTTAAACTCTGTTTTCATACTAAGCACAGTGCTTAATTTCGTGTGCTTAGGGATACAAGTACAACAGAGTAAAGCATGCACCTGGAATCTGGATGATATATACAGAGACAAAGGTTGACCTGGCGTGACAAGATATCATCTAGGTCCTGTTGGATACACATTTCAAAAGTTATTACCAAGCATCATGGAGGTTATGGCCGTGCCTAGTCCTAAAACTATGTCTTCAGGACTTCATGCAGTTATCACAGGGGCTCGGGCCATCTCTGCACCTTTGCCTGTTGTACGGTTCACCAAAGTGCTCCAGGAGGGCCTGCCTCCGGCATTCAGTCTGCAGGAAAGGGGAAACAATGACTCATATTTTTCAGTTTTACGCACATTTTCGATGGCATAGCTGCAGTGCATTGTATATTTACCTTGAGCTCATAATATGATTGCATCTTCTTAGCCTGCTCCATTGCGACCCTGAAGCTCTCACTGTTGAAGTTGTCTGCGTTCCTCAGCATGCACACAATGCGACTGAAGTCTTTCTTCTGGTATAAGACAATACAATGTGCTGGAAGGTCATCTCTTCCTGCCCTCCCAGACTCCTGATAGTAGCTCTCTATTGATTTTGACAAGCTGTTGTGGATAACAAAGCGCTGCGGCACGGGTGAAGATATTAGCAAGACAAAACTTGCAGAGATCGACAGACTATACGTAGATGTATATGCCAACAAAGGCTGAAAACACTTACCACGTCAGGCTTGTCAATCCCCATTCCAAAGGCTATGGTAGCACAGATGACCTTAACCTCCCCACTGTGCCATTTCTCTTGGATACTGGTTCTCTGAGGAGCTGCCATGCCAGCATGGTAATGTGCGCATTTGATCTTGTATTTCTCCCTCAAAAACTTGGCAGTGTCTGCACACTCATTCTTCGAGAGACAGTACATGATGCCAGATTTGTTCATGAAGTGCTCATGGGACGTGTCTTATTTGCTCCGCAAAAAAGTTGTCTTACGTGTGGAGACGTCCAGATGCATCATGCCAAAAGTCAGTGAGTTCTCCATTACCTAAAAGCATCACTCTTCCCTTAAGATAAATTTCTTTAATCATTCCAAACAGGTGGGGATCGACTGAGGATGTTTAGGATGGGAGAAGCTGATCGACTACATTTTGCGCTGCCTCTACATCGAGTCTACACGAGGACGGAGCGCAATTCTATATGTCCATAGATGGATGATAATGCAGCTAGGCGTTTCGTTACGAAGTTTTCCTATCTCCTAGCAATGTCTATGGTTTACATGCTATTCTCGTTGTTCATATATGAATCAATCAATCTGTGTAGAGTTAACATAGAATCTATGATGATCACGTCTGTTTGTTTGATTTGCATAGCAGTAGGCAATGGTTTATGAAATATGGCTCAATTTAATATCTGGTAGAATAACTCGCATACTTCCAACAACACACACAAGAACAACTGGAGCTTCTTATATATAGCTGTAATATAAGCTAGTTTGACACATACAAGCATATATATATATAATCATGTTCGTTTACATTAAGTTTTACTTCTTATTGCCTTCTCCTTTCGCTCACTTCTTGGTAGTCTTGCAACTGACCCTCTCCTTCTCCGTTCTCTTAACCTTGGTTTTGTGGCTGATGCGTTCCATCGTCCTAGGTTCACTGTTCCTCTTCGCCTTATGCTTTGAGTCGCCCTTGTCTGGGGTACTACTCTTCTTCCTGTCCTTCATCGGCTTCTCTCTCGCGTTGCTATGATTGTTCTTCGATCCCTTGGGCTTCTCCTTGTTGTCCCTGCGGCTGAGCTTCTCTTTGGAGCCTCCCGCTGCATCTGTGCCCGAACGTGTTCTGTTCTCGACGATGAGCTGTAGATTGAGGACTCCAAGCAATTGATGAATCTTCTGCGTCATCTTGTCGAACTTGTCGCCTGCCTTCAGCATGCTGCCAAGGAGTAACCAAAGCTTTTTCATCCAACCGCTCTCCTGGTAGGACTTGACGAAGTTGAGCGCCTCGCACAGGGCCTTGTCGAGCCTTCGAAGCGCCCTCCTCGTCTCCGGCTCCAGGCCGGCCTTCTTTAGTTTCCGTATCGTGACCACGATGCTCCGAGCATAGGCCTTTAGCTCCTCGCACCTGCTCTTGTACTTCCTCATCTTGTTTATCACTAGCACGAGCTTCTGCACGGCGTGCGTGCAAATTGACACCAGCGTGCACACTAGCTCCATCATACACTTCCACGCTGTGTAGGGGTTGAAGGCGACCAAGGGACGATGAAACACTAGGGAACCCTTCGTGCGAACCTACACCTATGAAATTCTAGCACATTTTGTGGTAGGGTGGCCTTTCTTTCGAGTTCACTGGGGTACGGTGCTCCTTTGGGTAACAGAGCCACCTTCTCATCTGCTAACACATGAAGCCAAGCTAGCTTCAATGACTAACTAAACCAACCAAATCTACTCTTGTATTCCTGAGCATGGCTGATCAAAACTTATGCACTAACTGTACTAGGAAACTATGATGTCGAACTGAGGAGTGAGGACTAACACCTTACAAAAAAATATAATTAACACTTTCTTAGCTGGGTAACCAAGCACTCTCTCTTCTCTCAAACTCTATCTAGCATTGGTGCACTGCTACCGGTCGTCGTCTATCGTGGCCTTCTCATCCACCGCTGTCTTGGTTGGTTCTATGGTATAGCATGGCAATGGACAGCAGTTTACTTATAGAGGCCTTGGATGGTGCCCTACTAGTTGCATTGTGTGGCAGCCATTGGGTGTTGCTCAAAATCTAAGAGGAAATCACAATAAACACATCGTTGTCAGCAAGCACGTCGTCTGCTACTGAAATAGCAATTAGCCGAAATTGTGTGAACACCCATGCCCAGACATTGAAATTCCGGTGGAAAGGCTCAACCACAAAAAAATCTAACCGACTTCACTGGTTCCCGAAGAAAAATGATTCGCATCGTTTGAAGCTCTGAATCTCATAAGCTTTTTTTTTGAAAGACCAGTACAGACGCAGACACTCACACGCACGTATGCTCACCTCTATGAATACACGCACGCAAACCCTACTCCTATAAGGACCTCCGAGAGACTGGGCTGGCTGTTCCGATCTTGAGATTGACGAAGTCACCACAGACGTCTCCCTATCGACGGGCATGTCACCTACCACTAAAAGAATAGCGTCGGTTAAATCTTGGAATAAATCCAGAAAAATGTGACACCCGTGTCGAGTCAGAGACTCCAACTCAGATGTGCAGGTTCCACTATAAGGAACCTAACCAACTAAGTTACGGTTAGTTCCACGAATCTCATAAGCTTTCATGCATCCTATATATTGATTTTCAGTATAAAACTGTGTGGAGTAATTAATTGGTGTAAACAGGACAAGAACCACCATGAAAGATAGTAGGGATATACTCCCTCCGTCCTAAAATAAGTGTTTGTTTAGCCTTCAAAATTTTGTCCCAAGTGTTCATTTAGCTTGTAGTCAGGACCATCTAATTAAATAAGCCCCAAACACTAAGAAAAAAAATGCATGGAGAAGCGCAAGGATCCGATGAAATGCTTAATTCATGTTATTTTTCTTGTTCCAATGCATGTGCATTTATTGACAACACAGTTTTCAATTACATCTAACATGAGTAATTAGGGCAACATGGTCATTTTATATGACTGCTAATGTGTCTGAAAATTTCTAAACGAACACTTGTTTTGGGACGGAGGAAGTAGTCGTCCACCTTTTCTTCAGCAGTTTAGCCTTTTATAGATTGAATTGATTGGTGCATGTGACTGAATCAGTATTTAGGTTAACAGATTAGAGCCTAAATCCTAGCTAGCACAGATTAATAAAATATAATTGTTGCTCACTCCTGTTCCACGTCCTAAGTCCTGCGTATGCATGTGAGGGAGTGTTAAATGTAGTTAATTGCCGATATTTCTCTATCAGCCTTGGTTTTTTAATTAAATTGACCAGTGCATGCAACTAAATTGTAATAATTTATTGCTCAAACAAAATGTTCCTTTGTTTCTAGCCGCCACTTGCAAGTTTGCAACACATGTGTGGCCCGGCAGTTCCCAGCGTGGCGGAGTTTGGAGCCGAACATCAAAACAGTACAGACACAAACGACCACGACCAAGTGACGACTATTGGCGCAGGATTCGAGCAGCGGCATCGCGACGTTGGTGGAGACAGCTTTGCCCGCCGTGTCAAGAGTGAGATGTTTACGTATTGGAGGATGTTTAAAGGATGACTTTCAATGGCATGATATATATTCATTCTGCTTTTATTTACATGTCGTATTAGATTTATCATAAGTTAAAGTTACATAATTTTGACTAAGTTTGTAGAAAATATAGTAACAACCATATTACCCTACATATGCACTACCAAAATTATATATTCTATGCTGGATTCAATAAAACAAATTTGGTAGTGTAAATGTTATTATTTTTTATATAAATTTGATCAAAGTTGGCTAAATTTTACTAAAGACAAACCTAAGACAACATGTAAATAAAAGGGTTAATTGGATCTGTGCCATTATAATTGTTGCGATTCGGAGAAATACCATTACTATTCAACTAATGCCAAGCGTGCCATTACAATTCAGGTGTAACTTGAAATATGCCATTATGTACGCCTAGAGCGACGTCGGGCCCACGTGCAGGTGTACGCAGCCGATCCGTAGTTCCGTATGGACTGAAATGCCCCCCTGTACACCTCCTCTATCCGGTCACTTACGCGTTGGGCCCACAAGTCATCTCCTTCCTCCATCATTTTCTTCCCCAACTTGGCTTCCTTCCCGTGAACTCCCCAACGACGGCACTGGCCCAGGAGTCGTCCACGGCTTCTTGCTCTGGACGTCACCGCCGCCGACTCATCCGCGCCGTCCCCCTGCCGTCGCCGGCCCACGCCGCGCCGCCCTCCTCCGCAGCGTCGCCTCCTCCAACAGTCTCACGTTGCCGTTGCCGCCGCCGTCGACTTCTTGGACTTCTCGCACTCGAGGGCGATGCAGACGTACCTGCTGACGAAGAGCTCCTGCATGAGTCTCCCCATGGGCACGCCGACCTTGAGCACGAGGGACGGGAGTCTGCACGGGCGCTTCTGGACGGCAATGTTTTGGTGATGTGCACGCGGTGGTGGCAATAGAACCTGCCAGAGATGCATGCGCCGCCACTACTACCATGGCCATCGTCCAGCGTCAGGTAGAGTCATGGGAGCACGGACATCGGGCACCACATGGCGAGTGTGAAGATGTGCGGGGACTGGATCAGCGCGCAGATCGCGCTAAGCGCTCGCGATGTCTTCCGGAAGGCAGAAAGCGGGCGCTCTTCTGATGCCTGCGAGGACGGCTGCTGGAGCGTGATCTCCGGGCGCGGCGCGGCGTGGCTATCGGTGGGGATTGGGGGAGGTCGGGAGGCAGGATGCCGCCGCCGCCGCGCCCCAACGGCCGGACGCCGCCCCTGCAGACGTCGCTCTCCCTGGGCAGCGCCAGCGGCGCGAGTGCGGCCTCGCCGGACCGCGCCGGCTCGCCCGCAGATGCGCAGGAGCCGCTCTCCAACTACGACCCCGGCCATGACTCCGCCACCGAGAGCCGGAGAAGAAGACGAGTTTGGGAAGAAAGGGATGGAGGAAGGAGATGACCTGTGGGCCCCACGCGCAAGTGACTAGAAAGAGGAGGTGTACCGGGGGTATTTCAGTCCATACGGAAACATGGTTGGCCTGCGTACGCCTGCGCGTGGGCCCGACGTCGTTCCAGGCGTATAAAATGGCATATTTTAAGTTACAGCTGAATTATAATGGCACGGTTCACATTAGTTGAATAGTAATAGTAGATCTCCGAATCGCAAGAATTGTAATGGTACAGATCCAATTAACCCTAAATAAAAACAGAAAGAGTAAACATTAGACTGGTAGCTATCAAAATACTTGTAACTCTGCTTTTCGAAAAATTTATATATGTTCCTCGATGTCCAAAGAGGTTCCCCATCTCAAATGGACGTGTATGAAGAGCATTAGTACCGGGTGATGGCTCCACCCGGTACTAAAAGGCAACCATTAGTACCGGGTGGAGCCACCACCCGGTAATGAATGGCCTCCGCCAGGCTAGCCGTTGTGTCCGATACCAGTGCATTAGTACTGGATCTTCACCCACCTGGTACTAATGTGATTTTAGAATTGGACGAATGCTATATTTTCCAATAGTGTTATTTCGTTAGAATGAACCTTTGAATGCTAATATATACTGGTAATTTTTAGTGCACAAAATCTATGTCATTAGATTTGCGTTTCCTTATAATCATAATAATATATCATACAAACGAATTATCAGTCAAAGTCTTGCTTCTAACAAAAAGAAATTATGTCTTATTTGGATCCAGTGGGCTAAATTTAGCCCTCTTATTGGATGCCAAATAGAAGAATTAAATATAATTTCTGAACTAATTGCACAACTACTGGTTCATAGCCCTCTGTTAGCCTATATTTAGCCTATTTGTACACTTAATACTAAACTTGAGCCCCTCTACTTTGCCCATCCAAACACCCTCTTTAGGATGCTACTACGTACTAGCTCGTCCATGCGAAAGGGGCTCGCGATGAGAATTCGCTGTTGGCCTTATCTTTTGCACATGCGAGCGAACTGTGTGCCTTTGTCGACCCCAACACTACCAGAATGGTGGAATTCTCCTAGTGTTTCTAAGTAGTGGTAAAACACTACCACTAGTCATAGCACATAAGAATTCTAACTAGGAGACATTTAATAGGGAAAGTTTATACTAAATTTTAAATAGCAAAACACTAGAAGAAATCCACATAACTAGGAGAACTCAGATTCTGGTTGTGCGAGCATGGAGTGATCATCACGCATGACCAGATTTGCCTAAGGTCTTGTTCAGTTGGAGAGGAATCGAAAGAAATTAAATCTCCAACAAATCAAAATCTCTCTTAACCCCCCTCAATCCCCTTTAAAATTAACCGGACAAGGCCTTAGGAGCTTGATATACCCAGTCTCACCGCATCGAACCTGGGACGATGGTTCATTGCAGCTTGCAAGCGTCTAGTCGTGCTGAAGGCCAAAAGGGCACTACTGGAGAACTCGTCATCGGTCACGGTTCGTAACCCTCATAGGTACCGGTTCTGGAACCGGTACCGCGACACCGTGACTAAAGGGGGCGGCCTTTGGTACCGGGTCCAGAACCGGTACCAAAGGGAGCCTTTGGTACCGGTTGGTAACACCAACCGGTACCAAAGGACCCCCCCCCCGCGTAGGCATGCGGGGGAGGGCCTTTGGTACCGGTTGGTGTTACCAACCGGTACCAAAGGCTCTTTTGGTTATTTTTTTTAAATGTTTGATATTTGGGTTAGTTATATACAAATCTACGCGTCTACGTGTCTGCTCGTCATATGTCGTACACGATCTTTCACGCAATAAGATTGAAGTCGTCGCAATTGTCAATTGATTTTGACCCGACTTTGATTGCATTTTTTTCGAACATTCACATATAAACATTTGAGATCGGCCAATACAAAAGTTAGAGCATTTAAAAGTTATTTACAATTAATGAGCAGAACTAGAAGAAGGAGCGGAAAGGGAGTCCAATTGAGCGATAGCGGTTCCATCATGGTGGTACTCTCCCAGTGGACTTATAACTTGGTCCATAATGAATCCAAATAGTTGGTCCGCAATAGCTTTTGATTTTTGTTTCATTGGGAGCACTTGATGGTAAAACATCCTCTGCATTAATCACAAATGACAACATTCATTCATATAATAAATAAATTTTGCATGTAATCATTTCTAAACAAGTAACTAATAATCATTCATTCATATAATAAATAAATTTTGCATGTAATTATAAAATATCCTAACACATTCATTTCTAAACAATAACTAATAATCATTTC
>CM014273.1:56499135-56511035 GCA_004135705.1 Alloteropsis semialata
TGTAAACTTTGTTACTTGGTTAGAAATGTTTATTAGTTATTGATTATTGTTTAGAAATGATTATTAGTTATTGTTTTGAAATGATTATTAGTTATTGTTTAGAAATGAATGTGTTAGGAAATTTTATAATTACATGCAAAATTTATTTATTATATGAATAAATGATTATTAGTTACTTGTTTAGAAATGATTACATGCAAAATTTATTTATTATATGAATGAATGTTGTCATTTGTGATTAATGCAGAGGATATTTTACCATGAAGTGCTCCCAATGAAACAAAAATCAAAAGCTATTGCGGACCAACTATTTGGATTCATTATGGACCAAGTTATAAGTCCACTGGGAGAGTACCACCATGACGGACGCGCTATCGCTCAATTGGACTCCCTTTCCGCTCCTTCTTCCAGTTCTGCTCGTTAATTGTAAATAACTTTTAAATGCTCTAACTTTTGTATTGGCCGATCTCAAATGTTTATATGTGAATGTTCGAAAAAAATGCAATCAAAGTCGGGTCAAAATCAATTAACAATTGCGACGACTTCAATCTTATTGCGTGAAAGATCGTGTACGACATATGACATATGACGAGCAGACACGTAGACGCGTAGATTTGTATATAACTAACCCAAATATCAAACATTTAAAAAAAATAACCAAAACAGCCTTTGGTACCGGTTGGTAACACCAACCGGTACCAAAGGCCCTCCCCCGCATGCCTACGCGGGGGGGGGTCCTTTGGTACCGGTTGGTGTTACCAACCGGTACCAAAGGCTCCCTTTGGTACCGGTTCTGGACCCGGTACCAAAGGCCGGCCCCCTTTAGTCACGGTGTCGCGGTACCGGTTCCAGAACCGGTTCCAGAACCGGACCTATGAGGGTTACGAACCGTGACCGATGGCGAGTTCTCCAGTAGTGGTTCAAAGTCAAACTTTTTAACTCTCCCAATGAGGTACCTAGGTCCCCCATCCATTTTTCTAAACTACTCCCTTTGTCCCAAAATAATTATATTTTATTAGGTTTGTTTAAAGTCAAACATTTTAACTCTAATAAAAGTTTATATAAAAAATTTACCAATATTTATTATACCAATTTTTTATATAAACATTTGAGTTACTTGCAACGTAACTCAAGTGTTTCACTTCTTTGAAATAAGACGGGGAACCTTTGCTCTAAAAATAATTGCAGTTTGGTTAATCCTGATCGATGATTTTCTTATACTAAGGTAAAGAGGAAATCCATTATCAGTGGTCATGTTTTCTCTAATACATGACATAATAAAAAAAACCTAAAAGGCAGAAAGTAAAAATAGCTGCAAGAGGTACTACAATCAAACTGCAATTATTTTTCGCGTACAACCTACCCGAGCTGTGTACCCTGTACCACTCTAGTTGCATGTACCGATGGTGTGACAAATCTACAAGTGACCCATCCTGCCTGCGTATATGCTGGCTTTTCCATGGAACAGTTTGACAATTTCATACGTCGGCCATGTGCATATAGGGCCACGACTTCAAACCTATATATAGGCTGCCGTCTAATTACTCCTAGCCTTGACTTTCGCCACTCGTTCGTACAGCATCTGATGCTTGCGTCTAAGGGTCTAGATCATCACGAAATTTTTGAAACTTTGAAACTTCACTATTCATCAAAGGGAATCTTACATGCATGGAGTATTAAACGTGTGTTAATGACAAAACCCATTCCATAACCCCTGGTAACTTTGCGAGACGAATTTAATGAGCCTAATTAGACCATGATTACACAATGTCGTGCTACAGTAAACAATTTCTAATGACAGATTAATTAGGCTTAATAGATTCATCTCGCGATTTCCCATCCATCCGTGTATTTAGTTTTATAATTAGATCATGTTTAGTCCTTCTAATCTTCGATTTAGAATTGGAAACTTTCTTTCGCAAACTTTCTTTCCAAACTAAACAGACCCTAACACTAACTTGAGGGTCATTATATAATTTTTCTCTCCTGAGTCACTAAAATTTTTCTAATATTGTCTCTTTTCTTACATTTTTTCTTGATGTCAGGACCATCGTTGTTTCTTGCATTGAATGTCACCTGTTGTGTTTATATTTCAAGATATTTTTTTGGGAAAAAAACTAAGTCACCAGCAAAAAAGAAAAAAATCAGTGATCAGGGAAACCCAGAATGTTACGCACATCGTGCGTGGCGCTAGCTGTTCTTGTTTCCACCCCACATGCATGGACATGGACCAACATCAATTTGAAAAATGAATAATCTACTACAGGTAGTAGTGATGATGGTCTATATAGCAAACTAGCAAGGTGGCTTGTGCTAATAATGGAGCGGCTAGACTTGTAACAATATCTTACTACAATTCACTTCACTGAAAACATTAGTATCTTCTGCTCTTATAAAGTTTGTACCCTTTATTTGCATAATTCGTAGAATCAAATTGCCTACATGATACTAACCTCTTTTAATTAAATTTTTTCATGTCCATTTTAATTAATATTATCTCTACTTTTTCTATACCAATTATTGTACATGGACTCTTTATTATTTATATTTTTTCTTCCCATGAAAGTCATAGTACTATTTTTTATATTTTTTATTATGAAGTTTTGCATGGTAATTACACATAGAGAAGTTGTATAAGATGCCAAGCAAGTATACTATTGATCTCTTTCCCTAAAAAACTATTGACCTCTTAATTTCATGTGGGTCTCAGCTCCATATTGTTTTCCTCTAGGTAGGGTGGTAATAAGGGCCAAAAATATTTAACCTAGAAATTTTAAAGATCGGGCTAAATGGCCAGACTGAAATTTGTTATGCTTCTGAGTTAAAACTGATTAAGGGTGGACTAAGTTGATGGATTGTGAAAATCATTAAGGCCATGATCCATTACTGCCCTACCTCCTGGCAGTGCTAATCCATCTCCTTATGCATTGTTTTGATCCGGCTTTCTCTCTCTTTTTTTTTCAAATAAACAATCTCGGTTTATCTTTATTGATACTTTTGGGACAATTCATAAGTGAGATTGAGGAGAGTTCTCCATGCTAATAATGTCAACAACATGAGAAGTAATATGCAGGAGGATTGTTAGAGCGGTGCTCCTTGTTGCCACACCTCCTGCTGATCCGTGCTTCCCAGCATGGCCATCATCTGGCTGACAGAAAATGTAGCTACAATAAGCTTCATGTTAAAGCCAATGATTTATCTCTGTCGCTCAGCAGCCCTTGTCCTACCATCATTCTGCTTTAATCTATCTTACTATGCCAAAGCCATGTTCTCGTCCAAACCATGCGTCAGATATAACCATTGCCCTGACTCAATCCATCTTCCCTTGTATGTGTGATTTCTCGTTATTTCACTTGCTAGCCGATCGATGATGTAATATCCATAGGGAATCTTGCTTTGTATTTCCATATTTGTTTTTCCCATTTCGATGTCATGTTGTATTTGTTCCAATGTTTGTCGTCGCCTACTCCTCTTGGGGTCCTCCTCTGTTGTCATTGTGGTACTCAACCTTGAGGTATAATGCCTTGCTGTGTCCATCGGCACTTGTTTTTCTGAAACCTTAGCTTGAGCTCTTTAGCTCTCGCTGCAACCCATCGATCGTGACTTCATTAATCCAAATTTTTTGGCTTCCAATTTCGATCTTGGTGTAAGTTGTAAGAGAAATAATTACATATGCATGTGAAGGTACTCGTTGCGCCTCTTATTCCAAATCCACAGATTTATTAAGACTCTAGATGGTTATTAGACATCATTTCTAGTTATTAGAATGACACAAACAAAGTGTTCCATCGGCTTTCACTATAGGAATAAAACTCTCAGTCATAAAGTGTTTTTTTATTATACTATCAATGTAGATCCACTACTACACAGACCATTTTTCACAGCCGGTTTTAAAAAATGGCGCAGAAAATATTATTACAGTCGGTTTTTTTGTGCTGCCGCTGGGAAAGGAAAAACCGGCTGTGATAGGGGGTTTTCACAGCCGGTTTTTTAGCCGAACCGGCTATGAAAATCGCATCCTTTTCACAGCCGGTTCGCCTAAAAAACCGGCTGTGAAAGCCCCCTATCACAGCCGGTTTTCCGTCTGACACGACCTGACATTTGCAGGCCATTTTCACAGCCGGTTTTTAAGAAAAACCGGCTGTGATAACGAATTTTCACAGCCGGTTTTAATGAGTCGACTGTGGAAATGTATTATCACAGCCGGTTTTTTTAAAAAAAACCGGCTGTGAAAATGGCGCAACCATATATGTGCTGCCTCCCCTCCCCTCCTTCTTCCCCAACCCGACACAAACACCATTTTCACCATTGTTACGGCCACTTTTTTGAATTCTTCTCAAAAAGACTCCATTTTTGAAGGATATACCTCACCAACTTACCAAAAGGTTGGTCTCTAGCTATATCTCATTTGCACCAATGCATTTGTGGGTTGAATTTCAATTTTTGGATGAATTTAATGGAGAGGGTGTTCATCAAGTTAGAGGTCACTTCTCACCAATTTTTTCTTGTAGGAGGCCGAATTTGGATGGTTTCACACCTCCACCATGGTTAAAAGTTGGTATGTGCACAAAATTGTTTTAGGTTGTTTTTGTGATTGGTTAGTTTTTGGCAAACTAGGGATGAGAATGAATAAGTGGTTGCTCTTTGATTATTATAGAGGCATATCTCACCTATTGATTCATGGAGGAGATAGAGTTTTGAAGGTTGCACAAGTCCAGTGTCGTTTTTTGATGGTCGCTGAATTCTAAAGGTTGAACATCATCAATCGCTTGTTCGAAGGTTAGTATCTATCCATAATTAATTTTACAAGCATTTTTTGTTATGTTTCATAAATTTGAAATTATGGGTATAGTCTGAAGTACTAGATTAGTGTATTTAACTAAACTAGCTATTTGTTTAGGGGCCAATAAATGTTTAAACGAATTTGGTTTAATTTGTTCAAGGCTACATTCATGAAACTTTTTAGGGCCTTTTAACTAAAGTACGAAAATTGTTCTATTCTAATTCACAGATGGATAGAGGATGGATGTATGATTCTTTGGGTAGAGGTGATAATTTTGTGAAAGGAGTTCAGTCTTTTATAGATGTTGCCAAGGCATTTATCATCAGTCATCCAAGGGAAGGGGGTATGTTTCATGCCCATGTGTTGATTGCAAGAATCAGAAGCAGTTCACAAATATCGAGCAGATCCGATGCCATTTGCTAACTAGGAGTTTCAAGCCATATTATATGATTTGGAATAAGCATGGGGAGGTTGGTATCAATGATACTGATGGAGCCTCTACAACCGTGTGGAAACGAAAAGCTCAATCAGTGCGGGAAACTGTGCAGGAAATAGAGCAGGAAACGGTGCAAGAAACCGTGCAGGAAACGGTGCAAGAATCGGTGCAAGAAATGGTGCATGAAACACAGCAGGAAACTTTCGGTGTAACCATGCATGAGACTTTAGCTTCAGATGCTATGTTGGATGGCCTAGACAGAATGATACATGATGGGGAGCCGGAATTCCTTGATGACCAAAATTTGAAAAAGTTGGAGAAGATGAGAAAGGATGCCAAAACACCATTGTACGAAGGGTGTACCATATCTAAATTGGAAGCGGACCTCAGGCTACTGGAGATGAAGTCAAGTAATGGGTTGTCGGACAAAGGTTTCAATGATTTGCTAGAAGTTTTGCAGATGATGGTTCCTAGCCCGAATGGATTGCCTAAGAACATATACGAGGTGAAGCAGATGATCTGTCCATTGGGTCTCGAAGTTCAAAAAATCCATGCGTGCCCCAATGATTGCATCTTGTACCGTGGCAGATACGAAGATTTGGATGAGTGCCCAGTTTGCAATGCTTCAAGATACAAGTGTTCATCAGCACTTGCAATGGATTGCAAACGAAACATGAGGCCGCCCGCGAAGGTCGTTTGGTATTTTCCAATAATTCCCCGGTTGAAGCGGTTGTTCGCAAATGCAAAGACAGCAAAGCTTATGCGGTGGCATGCCGAAGATCGTCTTAGAGATGGGAAGCTCAGGCACCCAGCAGATGGTTCACAATGGAGGGCTCTTGATTTTAAATACAAGAAAAAATTAAGAAACGAGATTAGGAATGTAAGGTTTGTGGGATATGGGTACCCCTGGGCCCACTACCGACCGGGTAGCCAGTCGGCCTGGTCCCACATCTGACAAGGAGGTGGGCCGATCCCGGGCCGGCCCACGAGGATCCTCGGCTTGATGGACAAGATTGGAGAAGACTTAGCCCGCAAGGTATTCGGCGATATCCTCGGATCCCACCCGGAGATCATGGAGAATATACGGCGACCGATACAGATTAGTTTCCTAATTTGAGCCGGATACAATTAGAGATAACCGACTTGTAAACCCTAGGCCGTCAGCCTATATAAGGCGGCCTAGGTCAACCCCTTCATTCATTCGATTCCTAGCTACCAGATCCCCCCATTGTAACCAAGAGCTCGCCGTCGTTCTCCGGAACTCGCCGAGCAAATCAATACAAGACCCCCGAGCACAGGACGTAGGGTATTATACCTCCGGATAGCCCGAACCTGTATAATCCCTGTGTCCTGTGTTACCTCGAGCTCCCTAGTCCAGCGATCTCCCTTTGCCTACAAATCAACCATCTGGGTACCCCCGGGTGGACTGCCGGACTAGAACTCCGACAGTTGGCGCGCCAGGTAGGGGTGATCGCCGGGCAATAAAGCTAGCTCGATGGCAGATCGTCGCTCCGTCATCTTCCCCGACTCCATCAAGGACTGCGCTACGCATCTGGAGGGTATCAGCTTTTTTGCTGAGACTCACTCCACCACCACCGCCGCCTCCGACTCCACCATGACGAGGAACGCCAACTGCCACCACCGCCGGAGGCGCCCAGACGCGACGCCAATGGCGAATTCCAGCGTGCGGACCGCCAGGTCAACGTCATCATTGGGGGGCCCGGCGCCTTCCCAGATCGGTGCAAGGAAAAGCTCCACAAGCGGGAAGTGACGATGGTTTCCACCAAGCCGGTAGAGTACCTCCAGTGGTCGGAGATGCCCATCGCCTTCAGCCGTGCCGACCACTGGGTTCATCTCCCCGAGCCGGGATCCTACCCACTCGTCGTCGCCCCTGTCGTGGACAGGGTCCTCCTCTCCAAGGTCCTGATTGACGGCGGGAGCGCCCTCAACATCATCTTCACCAGCACCCTCAACAGCATGGGGTTCGACTACAGCAGGCTCCTGAGCGCCGAAGATCCGTTCTTTGGCATTGTGCCAGGAAAAGCTTCCTACCCGATAGGAAGAGTCGCCTTACCAGTCACGTTTGGCACTGCCAACAACTACCGCACGGAGTTCCTGTACTTCGAGGTAGCCGACTTCAAGAGTTCCTACCACGCCATCTTTGGCAGGCCCATGTTGGCCGGTTCATGGCAATTCCGAACCACACCTACCTGGTTCTGAAGATGCCGGCACCCAACGGCACCCTCTCCATCCGTGGAGACATCAAGACTTCCTTCGAGTGCGACGGGGAGGCCATCAAGATAGCCGAGTTGTCTCATCAACTCGGCAATGCTACCCTGCTAGCAGAAGAAGCCTCTAAGGCAGCCACCGGAGAGCCTGTACTCCCGGAGCAGAAGTAGCAGCCCACCGCGCTGGCACCTGCAGACGCCCCCAAAGCAATAAGCTTAGGGCTCGACAACCCATCCAAGACGGCCCTCATAGGGCCAGGGCTCACTCCAAAATAGGAAGACGCGCTCACCTCCTTCCTTCGGGACAACTGGGACATCTTCGCATGGAAGCCATCAGACATGCCGGGTGTTCCGAGGGAGAAGACTGAGCACTCCTTGGAATTGAGCAAAACCGCAAAGCCTGCCAAACAGAAGCTGCGCCGATTCGCTCAAGATCGCAAGGAGGCCATTAGGGTAGAACTGAATAAGCTCCTAGCTGCCAGTTTCATTAGAGAATGCAAACACCCAGAGTGGCTTGCAAATCCTGTACTTGTAAAGAAGCAATCCGGTGAATGGAGAATGTGCATTGATTACATAGATCTCAACCGCTACTGCCCTAAAGACCCCTTCCCTCTCCCGCGAATCGATTAAGTCGTCGACTCTACGTCCGGCTGCGTGCTCCTGTGCTTTCTTGACTGCTACTCGGGTTATCAACCAGATAGCCCTGAAGGCGTCCGACCAGGACAAGACAGCGTTCATCACCCCGCACGGCATCTATTGCTACAAGACGATGACATTTGAGTTGAAGAACGCCGGTGCCACGTACCAGAAGGCCATCCAAGGATGCTTGCAGAGCCAGATCGGCCGCAACGTGGAAGCTTACATGGATGACGTCGTTGTCAAGACGTACGATGCCGACACATTAATCGCCGACCTCCAGGAAACCTTCAACAACTTGCGCCGCTTCAGATGGAAGTTGAACCCCACGAAGTGCGTATTCGGGGTGCCGTCAGGAAAGCTCCTGGGCTTCCTGGTCAGCCAACGCGGCATTGAGGCAAACCCAGTCAAGCTGGATGCCATACGCAACCTCAAGGAACCAACGTGCAAGAAACACATCATGAAGCTCACTGGGATGATGGCGGCCCTGAGCCGGTTCATCAGCAAGCTCGGCGAGAAGGGACTTCCGTTCTTCAAGATCCTCAAGAAGGCGGACAAGTTCGAATGGACCCCTGAGGCAAGCAAGGCCCTGGCCGACCTCAAGGAGTTCCTAATTACACCCCCGGTACTCACGGGTCCGACCCCCGGGGAAGAGCTCCTGCTATACATCTCAGCTACCACTCATGTGGTCAGCACGGCCCTGGTCGTCGAGCGGCCAGAAGAAGGCCACCCATACAAGGTCCAGCGCCCTGTATATTTCGTCAGTGAAGTACTCAGCGAGTCCAAGGTCCGATACCCCCATCCTCAGAAGCTGCTCTACGCGCTCCTGATCACTGCCAGGAAGCTACGCCACTACTTCCAGGCACACGTCATTCGAGTCATCTCGAATTTCCCCCTCGGGGCCATTCTCCACAACAGGGATGCCAACGGCCGCATAGTCAAGTGGTCCGTTGAACTCGGCGAGCACACCATCAACTTCAAGCCACGGGAGGCCATTAAGTCCCAAATATTGGCCGACTTCATGGCCGAATGGACGGAAACCCAGGAGCCGACCCCCGCAGAACGACCAACGCACTGGAAGATGTACTTTGATGGCGCCCTCAACCTTGAGGGAGCCGGCGCAGGAGTGCTGTTCATCTCCCCGGAGGGGCAGCACCTGAAATACGTTCTTCAGATACACTACCAGGCCACAAACAACGGGGCCGAGTACGAGGCCCTCATCCACGGTCTCCGGATCGCGGTGTCGCTGTGCATCAAGCGGCTAATGTGCTATGGCGACTCCAAGCTTGTCGTCGAGCAAGTCAACAAAAATTGGGACACGACCAAGGAAACCATGAGCGCGTACTGCGCAGAGGTACGCAAACTCGAAGCCCACTTCTATGGGCTCGAGTTCCACCATGTCCTCCGGGAAGACAATGTCGCCGCCGATGTTTTATCCAAGCTAGGATCCACCAGAGCCCAGGTCCCAGTCGGCGTCTTCGTCCAAGACCTGCGCACCCCGTCCATCAAGATGCTTGAGGATGGCAGCCCCGTGCCCGACTCGGAGCCACCCCCGGGCGGCCCGCCGACCAGTGAAGTTCTCGTGGTGGAAGCAGACTGGCGCGCCCCCTTTATCGCTTTCCTCACAGAGAACTGGTCACCGGGTACGAAGGAAGAAATCGAGAAGTTAACTCGGCGAGCGACAAATTACGTCGTCATCGGCAACGCCCTGTACAGAAAGGCTGCCTCCACAGGCATACTCATGAAATGCGTCCTCCGCGACGAAGGTATCACCCTCCTGCAAGATATCCACTCGGGCACTTGCAGCAACCACGCGGCGGCCGGCACCCTAGTCGGCAAGGCTTACAGGGCAGGGTTTTACTGGCCAACGGCCCTATCTGATGCAAAAGAGTTGGTGCGCTGCTGCACCGGCTGCCAGTTCTTCCAGAAACAAAAGCACCTGCCGGCTCAGGCGCTAAGGACCATCCCCCATCTTGGCCATTCGCCATATGGGGACTCGACAACGTCGGGCCCTTCAAAACCGCTCCGGGCGGATTCAAGCACATCTTGGTGGCGGTTGATAAGTTCACTAAGTGGATCGAATATAAGGTCATGACCGACACCAAGTCGGCCACAGCCAGCCAAGTTCATCCAAGAGCTTACCCACCGGTTTGGGGTCCCAAACCGCATCGTGACCGACCTTGGCTCCGAGTTCACAGGCCATGAGTTCTGGGACTTCTGCCAGGACAACTGCATCGACGTCTACTACTCCTCCACGGCGCACCCCAGGTGCAATGGCCAGGTTGAGCGGGCCAATGGTATGGTCCAGGACTCACTCAAGAAAGCCATGTATGACGAACTCAACAAGCACCCCGGCCGGTGGGCCAAAGAGGTACCTCATGTCATGTGGGGTCTACGCACCCAGAAGAGCAGAGCAACGGGATATACTCCCTTCTTCCTAGTGTACGGCTCCGAAGCCGTCCTCCCAGCCGACATCGCCCATGGTGCTCCGCGCATCCAGCACTACGAGGAAGGCGAAGCAGAAATCGGCCGCCAGGTCGACATTGATTGCCTAGAAGAACATCGACTCGCCGCACTGGTCAGGCATGCAAGACATGAGCAGCAGATACGGCGCTACCACGACCAAAACGTTCGAGAACGCTCCCTTAACATTGGCGACTTGGCCCTGCGCCGAGTCATGTCCACCAAAGACAAGCATAAGCTATCGGCCCCCTGGGAGGGCCCCTTCATTGTCAAAGAAGTTGTTTCGCCAGGAACATATAGCCTCCAGTGGGCTAACGGCGACCCCGTCCCGAACGTGTGGAACATCGAGCATCTCGTCAAGTTCTATCCGTAGAATTTAACAAAGCTATGTACCCTTGGTCTTATATCAATAAAAGTTTCTCTGCCTCATTTTTTTGGCTTGTTATCAACTCCTTACCCGGCACCCACGCTGATGCTCGGGGACTGGGCCCGACCCAGAATATGTTTCCTTCACCACGATACCTGGGGGAGTACCCGCTTACTCCGACTCCCGAGTCCTTGCCCAACCCTATATTCCCCCCGGCGACTACTGAGCTAACCCGGCTGGTCCGAGTCCTCAACTGTGAAACCCTGAGCTCCGTGCTCAACCTGCGTGCCCCCTACACATAAGCCTCCCAGCCGAGCAGTGTAGCAGGGTAAGCCGTCCTCTCCGTGAGCAGTGGTAGCAGGTCAAAAAGGGTGCTTAAACAGCACAAGGCAGTGGCCAGTCGGGTGACGCAAAGTGCTAGTCGGCAGGAAAAAGGGCCCAACATAACACTGGTGTCCATTAATACTTCAAATAAATCCAAAATTTTTTATATATACGAACACTACAGAGTTTACATGGATAATTCTCTTTACAGGCCCAGCTCCGTCGCTACAGTCTCGGCCAAAGGGGCACACTCCTCGACCAACCCGTCGAACTCTTCATCGGCAAGCTCTTCGGGAATGCCATCGGCGATCGGAGCCAGCTCCTGTGTCGGGAAAGTGTATTCTGAACAACGCCATTATCCGACTCCCGAAGCCAATTGCAGTCTGCTGCATCAACTGGGCTGCGCGGTTTGGACCGGCCCTGAGCCGCTCCACCAACGTCAACGTCGCCGGGCCTGACTCGGCGGGCACCAATGAGTTGGCGTTGAACTCGGCCGCCTGCTTCAGTTCCATCAGCTCCGTCCGAAGCCCTGCAAAGGAATGCACATAAACACCCCGACTTCCTAAAAGCTCCAGAAGACTTGGCAAGGGAAACTCACCATGCATGGCTCGGTCATGCTCATCCTTCAAGACCTGGTTGGCTTCCTTCAGGTGCTCGGCCTCG
>CM014273.1:56515289-56525766 GCA_004135705.1 Alloteropsis semialata
GCGGCGGCGAGCGAATCGCTCCTACGGCGGCACTAAGCGGTGGTGGAGGCGCGGGATGGTTCTCGATTTGGAAAAGTAACTATGGTAAAAGCCGCCGGCGAACAGATCCGATTTATCCCCTTCCGCCGATCCGAATTACCCTAACGGCGCCGTAACTAACGGACGGAAACCGCGGAAGTCCCGTTAACTGCGGGCCAACGGCTCTTTCGCTGCAGAACTCGGCCAGCCCCGACCCTCGGGGACTCGGCGCTCTTGACTCCGGTCAACGGGTCTCCGGACTCGGCCAGCCCCGACCCTCGGGGACTCGGCGCTCTTGACTCCGGTCAACGGGTCTCCGGACTCGGCGCTCTCGACTCCGGTCAACGGGTCTCCGGACTCGGCCAGCCCCGACCCTCGGGGACTCGGCGCTCTCGACTCCGGTCAACGGGTCTCCGGACTCGGCCAGCCCCGACCCTCGGGGACTCGGCGCCCTTGACCTCCGGTCAACGGGTCTCCGGACTCGGCCAGCCCCGACCCTCGGGGACTCGGCGCTCTTGACTCCGGTCAACGGGTCTCCGGACTCGGCTCGCCCCGGTTCTCAGGGACTCGGTGCTCTTGACTCCTGTCAATGAGTCTCAGGGCTCGATGCCTCGACACGTCGACCAAGAAGACTCCGTAATTTGTTACTATTGTGCGAACCTATGACGCCTCTCTTGACCCTCAGGTCCAGGGACATAGATATTGTGTTTATAAGAAATGAAAAGGAGAAAAGATTCAATACAAGGATTACAAATTACAAAGGGAGCCGGTCAAGGGGGCGGTTACAAGAATCAAACACGTCAACCGTCAAGATGACGGCCTGGGGCACTTGTCCCTGTGCCTAGTGCTGTATCCGAAGCAAGCTTGGCCCACATGAGCTCCTCGCAAGCTCTCTTGTAGCACCACTGCAGCCGTCGACGGGACAGCACCAATAGAGGGTTGTTAGCGAATGCCTCCGGGTATCCCTTGCTCTACAAAGCATTTCACCCCACATGACCCTCGTCACATGGGAATGCAGGGGTGAATGGGACAGCACTCAGACGCTAATCAACACCTCAGAATCTTCGCAAGCACTCTTCTAGCACCAAGCTACCAAGTCCCCATGATCCTCCCCGGAGGATGAACCCAGTACCAAGTCCCCAACATGGTGTGTCATATGCCTATCTTCTAATAACTGCAAGGCTCAGGGCCTTGGTGTATATTTATAGCCCCGAGCTAAATGATAACTTGTTACTCTGGTTGCATTGTTCAGCGCGTAAGCTCTGTGCCATGCAGCAGCTCCTCTCTTCGAGGTGCTCAGTCCGCCCTTATCCTTTTTGGCTTCATTCAACCACGGGAACGCTCTGTGCGATCATGTGAATACTGTTCTTGTCACGACTCGTTTGGCAAAGCTTATCCTTTGGGCGGCCTGACTGCCCCGAAGCTTGGAGATCCTTTTCTTTTGACCATTAGCCCGACTTTTCTAGTCGGCCCAATGCTCGGGGACTACTCCATATGGAGGGCTCCCATCAGGATGTGCACTTTCCCCAAGTGGTGCAGCTCCTCGGCGCCCGACTCGGCCACGACTCGGCGCTCCACCACTCGAGGCTTCGCCCCGGGTTTGTCCAGGGTCATCCCCGGATGGCTTGCGGTTTTCTTTTTTGAGCACCGCCCACCCTTGTGTCGGCCTGCCGATCAAGACGCTTCAGCCGACCTGGAAGGCTTCGTTTCTTCATCGACAGTCCGACACGCGCCTGCACGTTGCTCGGGGACTTGTGGGATATGGGTACCCCTGGGCCCACTACCGACGGGGTAGCCAGTCGGCCTGGTCCCACATCTGACAAGGAGGTGGGCCGATCCCGGGCCGGCCCACGAGGATCCTCGGCTTGATGGACAAGATTGGAGAAGACTTAGCCCGCAAGGTATTCGGCGATATCCTCGGATCCCACCCGGAGATCATGGAGAATATACGGCGACCGATACAGATTAGTTTCCTAATTTGAGCCAGATACGATTAGAGATAACTGACTTGTAAACCCTAGGCCGTCAGCCTATATAAGGCGGCCTAGGTCAACCCCTTCATTCATTCGATTCCTAGCTACCAGATCCCCCCATTGTAACCAAGAGCTCGCCGTCGTTCTCCGGAACTCGCCGAGCAAATCAATACAAGACCCCCGAGCACAGGACGTAGGGTATTATACCTCCAGGTAGCCCGAACCTGTATAATCCCTGTGTCCCTGTGTTACCTCGAGCTCCCTAGTCCAGCGATCGCCCTTTGCCTACAAATCAACCATCTGGGTACCCCCGGGTGGACTGCCGGACTAGAACTCCGACAGGTTCGGGCTGAGCACGGACGGGATGTGTCCTTTCAACATGGTTAGCAGCAAACACAGTACTTGGCCAGTGACTCTATGCATATACAACCTTCCACCTTGGTTGTGTATCGTACATAATGATGCCTTTATTGATCCAAGGACCCAAGCAACCTGGCAATGATATAGATGTGTATCTAGAACCATTGGTGGATGATCTCGTGACATTGTGGACAAAAGGTGTCAAGGTGTGGGACGAGTACAAGCAAGAACACTTCAAATTGAGAGCACTGCTATTTGTAACTATCACCGACCTACCCAGCCTTGGTTTCCTGTCTGGTCAAGTTACAAAAGGATATAAGGGATGTGTGGTTTGCATGGAAAAGACAGATGCAAGATGGCTTAGCAATAGCAGGAAGATGGTCTACATGGGTCATCAAAGGTTGCTTCCAATTAACCACCCCTATCGCCGGAACAAGAAATCCTTTGATGGTACAAGGGATGACCGATCACCTCCGACATACCGGAATGGAGAGCAGATATTCAAGATGGTTAGCAAACTAAGAGTTGTCCTTGGAAAGGGGGCCGGAAGTGTACCCGCACCGACTGATTCTCTGTTCAAAAAGATGTCTTTGTTCTGGAGGCTTCCTTATTGGAAGTTTCTCATTGTTCGTCATGCACTTGACGGGATGCACCTAACAAAGAATGTTACGGAGAGCATGCTTGGAAAAGTGATGGCTGCGAAGGGTAAAGAAAAGGACTCATTGGAAACTAGACAGGACTTAGAAGAGATGAATGTTAGGCTGAGCTACATCCAATTGTACAACCTGATGGCAAAAAGAAGCTTCCGGTTGCTTCATGGACCTTGGACAGTCAAGAGAAGGATAAAATATGTAAATTCTTTCATGAACTCAAAGTTCCTACTGGCTACTCGTCAAACATCAGAAGGCTAGTCAATACCAAAGAGAAGAAATTCAACATGGGCTACATGAAGGCCCACGATTGCCATGTTCTCATGACACAGTTGCTCCCTGTTGCAATTAGAGGTGTTCTCCCGACAAAGGTAAGAGAACCAATCATAAAGTTGTGCTCCTTCTTCAATGCAATGTCACACAAGGTCATTGATCTACAAATACTAGACAAGATGCAGGCAGACTTGATCCATACTATTAACAGGCTAGAGATGCATTTCCCACCTACCTTCTTTGACATATCAGTCCATCTCCTCACCCACCTTGTACAACAGATTAGAGTCCTTGGTCCCATCTTCTTACATCAGATGTTTCCTTTCGAGAGGCTAATGAGCGTTCTAAGGAAATATGTCCGCAATAGATATAGGTCTGAAGGGTGCATGGTAAGCGGATGGTCTACAGAGGAGGCAATATTTAGTATAAGAAACAAAATTTTTATTATTCATTGATATTTCGTCACTAACTACATTGCTATTATGGTGTTGTGTGCAGAATTGTAGTCTCCATACTTCTGAGTTGCTTCTTAGTGAGATTTGGGCACTTCAGGAACAACTATGTGAATTTATTTTAGACCATGTTGTGACACCAAGTGGTGAGTTCTATGTGATTTAGGACTACATGTATGGTCTTCGATATATATGGTTTCATGTATGGACTTTGATATATGTATGGTTTATGTAAGAACTCTATATGTATGGACTCGATATGTTTGGATTTGAGTTGATGTTAATGTATGGAAATTGTGAGACTGTAATATTATTATTGTGAGTTGATGTATTGTTGTTTGTTTTTGCTGGATTGATATATTGCAATATTGTGCTTGCTGCAGATTATACCTAATTATTATTTTTTTACTGAAAAAATGCTATTACAGCCGGTTAAAGCCGGCTGTGAAAAACATGCATCACAGCCGGTTTTTAAAAAACCGGCTGGGAAAGATACTTTTCGCAGCCAGTTTATTTGGCCAAAAACCGGCGGTGAAAAGGCTCTTTCACAGCTGGTTTTTGTTGGAACAAAACCGGCTGTGAAAAAGCACTTTCACAGCCGGTTATAAAAAACCGGCTGTGATTGCCCAGGAAAAACCGAGTTTTGGAAGGCCAAAATCGGCTTTGATATGAGGTAAATCGGCTGTGAAAATGCGATTATCAGCGCCACTTAATCAGTGCCACTTTTGAAAACCGGCTGTGATGTGGGCAACCGAACCGCCTGTGATGCTCCTGCTGTAGTAGTGATCTATCATATATAGTGTTCTGGAGAGCGCAGAATCTGCAGAAAGCTCAAGTGGAAGGATCAATGGGGAAAGCCAGCGCGTGCCCTTGGGCTCGCCCAAGCCAAGGAGGACAACAGAACATCATTAATGTATAGCATGCAATATTGGAGAAAAAACTTTGGTAGAATAAAGAAGATCACGGGTGCCCAGATCCGATGCGAAGCAGTAGGAGAGAGGCCAAGAGCTGGGGAGGAGGGCGACCGTAGGCTAGCGGCGGCGAAGGGGAGAGCGGGGATGCGTGGGAGGTCGGCCGTGGGTGGACGACGAGGCCGGAGTGGCCACCGGCGGGGGAGGGGGGGGAGGGGGGGTAGGTGGGAACAGGAGTCGCCTAGCACGTCGCCCACACGAGAGCGAAGCAGAGCGCACAACCTCTCCTTTCTGCTGTTCCCATCAGACGAACAAAGACATTTTGTAAGTATGTTTAGCATGGATGTAATTTCCCTGACACTTGGACATTTAGAATGCACTGTTTTTTGTTGAGCTCCGTCAATTTGCCCTTTTCAAGGTTGTTAACAGTAATTTAGTAATACCGTGAAAATTAGCAGCTAATGTTCATTATTACAGGGTCCGCCACCAACAGCACCACGTGATGTTAGACAAACAAGAACAAGATTTCTACGGCTACAGTTTTTTTTCACGTACTAGTGACGTCACATTTAGCTCATGATGACGCGCTCCAGAGTTTGTATTGCTGCATTGCATACAACGTCAGCTTGTCGTCGGTGGTGTGTCAAGGAAAGGGAAACAAGCTAGTCATCGTGGCTGCTAAGCCCCACATATGAGACCAAGTGGGTGACGGAGATGGTGACGACTGTCAGTGTCAAGGGTCTGGGAACCAATCAAACGAATGCAATGAGGCAAGTCAAACGGAACGGCATCAGGAAAGGAAAGAGGAATGGAAGATGCGAAGCCGTCACACGGGTAGGGCCCACCCCGGCACTTATAAATACTCCTACGCTTCGGCCCGGTTGGAGACACAGAGAACAGAAGCATAGCAAGAAGAGCAAAGCTAGCCAAAGAAGACAGAGAGCTACAGCCGAGAGCAAAGCTTGTTCGATTTTATTCCTCGACTGATCGAGAGGCAGCGCACAAGATGGTGCATCAGGAGACGACGCCGCTGCTGACGCCTTACAAGTTTGGGAAGTTCGAGCTGTCCCACCGGGTGGTGCTCGCGCCTCTCACGCGGTGCCGCTCCTACGGCAACGTGCCGCAGCCGCACGCCGCCGTGACTACTCGCAGCGCGCCACCAAGGGCGGCCTCCTCATTGCCGAGGCCACCGGCGTGTCCCCCACCGCGCAGGGCTACCCGGAGACCCCCGGCATCTGGACGCAGGAGCAGGTCGAGGCGTGGAAGCCGATCGTCGACGCCGTCCACCGCAAGGGCGCCCTCTTCTTCTGCCAGATGTGGCACGTCGGCAGGGTCTCCACCAACGGTAGGCCTCCGGTAAAATCTCAAAATCATGCCGTTCAGCTGCTTGGTTGATTGTTCGTTGCTGATATATTTCTTCTGAACGGAATGGCAGATTTCCAGCCTGACGGACAGGCGCCCATCTCAAGCACGGACAAGCAGATCTCCCCGGACGCCGAGCCCGGCATGGCGTACTCCAAGCCGCGACGGCTACGGGCGGACGAGATCCCCGAGATCGTCGACGACTTTAGGCGCGCCGCACGGAACGCCATCGAGGCTGGGTTCGACGGCGTGGAGATCCATGGCGCCAACGGGTACCTCCTGGAGCAGTTCATGAAGGACGGCGTCAACGACCGCGACGACAAGTACGGCGGAAGCCTCGAGAACCGGTGCCGCTTCGCGCTGGAGGTCGTCGACGCCGTGGTCCGCGAGGTCGGCGCGCACCGCGTGGGGATCAGGCTGTCGCCGTTCCTCGACTACATGGAGTGTGTGGACTCCGACCCAGCGGCGCTCGCCGGCTACATGGTGCGTCAGCTCAACAAGCACGACGGGTTCCTCTACTGTCACATGGTGGAGCCTCGAATGGCCGTCGTCGATGGCCGCAGGCAGATCCCGCACCGGCTTTTGCCGTTCCGGAAAGCGTTCAATGGCATGTTCATCGCTGCCGGTGGGTATGATCGGGAGGAAGGCAACAAGGTTGTGGCCGAGGGCTACACTGATCTCGTCGCCTATGGGAGGCTCTTCTTGGCCAATCCGGACCTGCCCAAGAGATTTGAGATTGGTGCGCCGCTGAATAAGTATGACCGTACCACCTTCTACACGCAGGATCCCGTTGTTGGCTATACGGACTACCCGTTCCTTGAAGAGGGCAACAACGACCCAGCTGCAAACGATGCTTAATCATCCATGTTGATTAATTATTTGGTTGTGATCAATAATGTGCTTCCTTCATGTGAGGCACACGTTTTTATTTTGCCGTTCATCATTGGCTTGTTGTTTGTATCCGGAATAAAGTATCAACTCTGTTGAACATGTAGCTCTTTGTTTATTTACATCTTGTGTTCACTGTTAATCTGTTATGATCTGAGTTTGAACATCTTTTCACAAATGTTGTGGCTCAAGTTTTTTAATTGTCGTTCATTGTTCTCCTAATAAATGAAGGGGATAATGCATGGTCGCTTCAGGAGCAGCCACACAACTTCTTTCACTCTGAAAGGAATCGATGCTCGTGATATCATAAGAGGGGGAGAGGTGAATTAGGCTTTCTAAAAACTTAACCTACCACTTGCCTCTAATTGCACAAATATAAAACTAAGACATGCTATCTAGATGTGCAACTAAGGTTATCTTCTAGTGATTGCACCCACCCAAAGAGTTTTGCAACCTAGAGCCAATCCTATCAAGATACTACTCTAGAAAGGTAAAGGCACACAAGTTGCAAGTATGAAATGTGAAAACTTAAAGAAGGGTTAGAGGGATGCAAACTTAACACGAAGATTTAACCCATGGTTCGGCTAATGCCTACTACACGTTGGAGCTTCACAAAGGATGTGATCCCGGTCACCAAGTTTTGGTTCCTGGTCAAGGCCTTGAGCTTGCCACAAAGGCTCCCCAAGAAGGATGATGAGCAAGTCACAAAAACATTGCTCTCATCAACCTACTCTCCTGGAGATCTTTATGCCGCCTTCACTACGGAGCCTCTCCACCAAGGAGGGGGTCTCCTTAGGGATGGGAATGGGCCGGGTCGACCCTTTTGGGTAGTTGGCCCGACCCATTTGGGTAACTACGGAGCCTCTCCACCAAGGAGGGGGTCTCCTTAGGGATGGGAATGGGCCGGGTCGACCCATTGGGTAGTTGGCCCGACCCAAAAAAGCAAGGCCAATGGGTCACGTGGGTCGGCCTCAAATAGAAAAGGGGCCATAAGAGCCAGAACCTACCGACCCAATGGTCAAGTAGGGCCAACCCAAAACCTTAAATTTATGTTTTAAGATACTATTAATATAATTTACATCTATTGTATATCTAAAAGTGCTTGTATAAATATAGTCTAAAATGTATTGGGCTGACCCATGCGGCCCATTGGGCCATCGAGGCCATAGTTAAAATCAGAATTGGGTCGATCTGTGGCCCTTAAAATTGGCCTTGAGGCCATAGGGGCCGGGTCCAAGGCCCGCTGACCCATTCCCATCCCTAGGTCTCCTCGTCCCCCGCACAATGCCGTCGTCGCCTCTCCACACCAAGCTAGACGGTCGAACACTTGCCGATGAGTCACTAAGACTCCAAGGGGCCGGCACACCGAGATTACAACGATTGGTTCACTCTAGAACCAAGCACAAGGCTCAACACCTTGCAAACACTCACACTAGGCCTATCTTAGCTCTCTCACTCACTATGGATGATGAATGTAGCACAAATAATGGCTTGATGTCTTGTGGGTGTAGATGAACTTCTTTGGACTCTAGCACCTTGAAATGGCCGAATCGGGGTGGTATATATAGCCCAAAGGGTTGGACTAGCCGTTGCTCAAAAGCTGCAAAGAAATCGTGAGCGTTGTATAATCCGTTGTGCACTTCACCCCATCGGTATATAATACGCCATGTGCTTTTTCAACGACCGAACCATTTTTCCAACGGCTACTTGCACACACCGTATACTCCAACTTGTACGCCGATGGTCGCCATACCATACGCGGATACGCCGTATGGTTTTGTCCAACTTCAGCTTGACATCGTCTCTGTGTAACTTGTACGCCGATACTCCACCGATGGTCTATGTATAATACGCCGATACTCCGCTGATGGTCTACATATAATATACCGTATAGAAATCTTCAGCTTCTACTTGATTCAACACGTTGTATGTTCCGCCCTTCATGCAAACAGTAATAGCGGATCATACGCCGTTGCTTGTCTTCATGACCTTCCACACGCCATAAGCTTCCGAACATGTACACCAATGCACGACGTATAGTACGTTGTGTAGTGTCTTCTGGTTTCTGCTGTATGCTTTCAAACATGTACGCCGATCGCTGGCGTATTATACGCCGTGTATAATCTCTGTAGGCTTATCCTATTCAATCAACGCAAGCCCTTTCTTTGATTTCTCGTGCCAATACCATGTCTAGAATACTCCAAAATAAGACTATCTAGTTTTTTGCTATGCTTTGGAATCATTCGTGGGACGTAATTTTCTATGTGTATTACTTAACAAACTTGTTAGTCCCAATGACTATGTTGTTATTAAATCACCAAAATCACAATATAATGGTACATGGGCCATTTTCCTTACGGACTCCAATTCAGTTTGTATCCAATTGGCCACGCACACCATTTTTCTAACCCATGAAATTTAATAGAAAATATAATTGACTGGAATTATGCTAAGTAAATAAGGCAAAAACTGTCCACAAGTTTAGTACTCATTCAACCAAGAAGAAAAGGAAATGCTAGAGGAAATATCTCAACACAATGCCGCCTCAGCGGCGGGGGATTATGTTGTTGATGATGTAACCGTGTAATCTCTAGCATCAATGAAGAATATCGAGAAAACCTTGATCCACGCAACTTTTC
Organism: Alloteropsis semialata; assembly: GCA_004135705.1. Taxonomy (NCBI): domain Eukaryota; kingdom Viridiplantae; phylum Streptophyta; class Magnoliopsida; order Poales; family Poaceae; genus Alloteropsis; species Alloteropsis semialata. The sequence continues at coordinate 56,524,816 of CM014273.1, forward strand.
ATAATAAGTAAAATATATCAACATCAATAAAATCAAATAAGTAAAATATTAAAATAAGTTTCATAATGAGTCTATTAGTGCTAATTGGATGTCATAAATATTACCCTTCTTTTCTATAATTTTGGTCAAAATTTATCTAGTTTGACTTAGGAGTTTTCATCCCTACTTAGGACAAACTTAGAATGCCTTATATTTTAGGACGGAGAGAGTATATCACATTGTAGTTCCCAGAGCAGCTCCTAAGTTGATTCTAGAAAGAGTTCTGCCAAGACGTTATTTTACAAAATAAGTGACTATAGCCTGATTCTTCCAAGACATTATGATATTACAAGATGAAAAACGAGAGACTGGATACTTATCTGTCTTTTATAATATAAAATTATGTCTGACAAGCACAGGATTTCGTTGGACCAATTACTTTAATAATTAGGCTAAAGCATCAATTAGACAATTATCAAATGTAAGCTGCAGTTTTTTGTCCGCCACCAACTCCGGGAGTCCGGAATGATCGCTACTCATACCGTAGGCGTCACCTTTTGCTCATGGTGACTACATGCATACAACGAAGAACGAACCTGCATGGCTGCTATAGTTTATCAGACAACATTGACCAATGGTCAATGGATGACGTCAGCGGCCACGAAAGGGCGCGGAATCAAAATTCAAATGGGAGACTATAGTCAAAACGAAGAGACGGCCCGCAAATGACATGTTGCCAAATGCCAATTGCCAATACGCTACGAGGGCAGGTATAAATGCTCCACCTCCAACACCGGCCAGAGAGCAGAACCAACACCGCACGATTAGAGGATAATTATTGTAGTATTACTGTAGCAAATTATAGATTAATTAGGTTCGTTAGATTCGTCGCGCAAAGTTACACTTATCTGTGAAAAGGTTTTGTAAATAGACTTCATTTAGACCTCCATGCATGCGAGATTCCGTATTGTA
>CM014273.1:56526766-56620918 GCA_004135705.1 Alloteropsis semialata
TCGCCGGCTCTTCTTCTTGGCGTGCACTGAGAAGGAGAGGAGCGGCAATAAGGTTTCTGGGCAGCGCAACTGCGCGACCGCTCGAAACTGATCGACTTCGTTATGCACTGCCTCTACATCGAATCTACACGAGGATGGAGCGCTATTCTGTAAGTCCATAGATGAGTGATAGTGCAGCAAAGCGTATGATTATGTGTGTTACATATATGCTGGCTATATCTATGATGTTCCTGTTGTCCTTGTTCTTGAGTTTTATGTCTGGTTATATGATTTACCTAGCAGTAGCTTTTGCTTACGAAATATGCCTCGAATTAAAATCTGGTAGAATAATTCGCATATCTCCAACACCAAATTGTTGATAAGGCCGGGGGACATATGGTAGTGCAAAGAAAAAAAAACTATTAATAGGACAAAAAGCCATATATTAAGTTTATCACAACCAGATAAAGATCACATGGCACATGTATGCGGATATTATGTTATTACAAGATGAAAAATGAGGAATTGGATACTTATCTGTCTTTTTATAATATAAAATTATGTCTCACAAGCACAGGATTTCGTTGGACCAATTTTACTTTAATAATTAGGCTAGCTAAGCATCAATTATCAAATTATCAAATGTGTGCTGCACTTTTTTGTCCGCCACCAACTCCGGGGGTCCGGGATGATCGCTACTACTAGTGGTGTCACCTCTTGCTCATGATGACTGCATGCATACAACGAACCTGCATGGCTGCTATATATAGTTTGGCAACGTATCAGGTGCAAACCAATCTCTCCGTGCAAACTATGCAAACCTCAATCTGGACCACATGATCTTGATCCAAGGGGGCACGTAGAGAGAGGTGGGAGGGGGGATTTGCAAAATCACCGCCCACCCTTAATCACAGCAAGATCACTTTTGCAAATCCCCCCTCCCACCTCTCTCTACGTGTCCCCTTGGATCAAGATCATGTGGTCCAGATTGAGGTTTGCATAGTTTGCACGGGAAGGTTGGTTTGTACCTGATACGTTGCCATATAGTTTATCAAACAACATAGACCAACGTTCAATGGATGACGTCAGCGGCCACGAAAGGGCGCGTAATCAAAATTCAAAAGTGAGACTATGGGCTTGTTTAGATTGAGCCAATTCAACTGAATTCAATGATTGGAGATGCATTGGAAATTGAAAAAGTAGAGAGATGACACGTAGTTCAATGTGTTACCTTTTGATTGAATTGGTGCCTTTTCGCGAATCTAAACAGGGCCTATAGTCGAAACGAAGAGACGGCCCGCAAATGACATGTTGCCAAACGCCAATTGCCAACACGCTACGAGGGCAGGTATAAATGCTTCTCCCCCGACGCCGGCCAGAGAGCAGAGAAGCAAGTGAACAAATAACAAGAGCGTGCTCCCAAGCAAGAAACAGCTAAGTTAGCAAGTGATTGCTGTTCTCAAATCTCAATATAGCATCCGCACCGCGGCGCCGATCAGGCTGTCGACAACATGGTGCATCGGGAGGCGGAGGTGATCCCGCTTCTGACGCCGTTCAAGATGGGGCAGTTCGAGCTCTCCCACCGGGTGGTGCTCGCGCCGCTGACCCGGCGCCGGTCCTACGGCAACGTGCCGCAGCCGCACGCTGTCCTGTACTACTTGCAGCGCGCCACCAAGGGCGGCCTCCTCACCACCGAGGCGCACTCACTACCGGAAACTCGCAATACGCCGTGTACTCGAGGCACACGGTAAAAGCCAGGAGGCACACGGCAAAGCTTTTGCCGTGTGCTGCCCACGACGAACGCCGCATGGCGATGGGCACGACGGCAAAATTGGCTTTGCCGTGTGCTTTCTTTCGGGCATACGGCAACCAGCTTTGCCGTGTGTCAAGGGGGCACACGGCAAAAATGTGACTAACGGCACGGCACCCTCCGTCCTCCGTCGCCGTCCGTCTCCCCGTGACGTGGTGGGTCTCATGTTTGCCGTGTGCCACGCGGGAGGCACAAGGCAAAGTCTTGGCAAAGATGGCAGCTTTGCCGTGTGCCTGCCACGTGGCACACGACAAAGCTTCTACAGAATAAATATGAAAGGTCACTTTGCCGTGTGCCTGGCACACGGCAAAGTGACCCAAAAAATCTATTTTTAATGTTTTTTAACGTATAAATTGTCTCACTCAAACAAACATCATATTTATCATGCATATATCACAACAAACATCACAGGCACTTGATATATCACAAGAAGCATCATAAAATCCACAAGTTGACATTCAAGTACCACATGCTCACAATCGAAGTACGACAAGTTCAGACAGTCACAATTATCATAAGTTCACAAATATGAACCAACTAAAATTTATCACTGAGATGGGGGGAACAACTGTGCTGTGTCAAACGGAGGTGCGAACAACTGTTGTGGGTGTAACATCGGTGAGATGCCCGGTGACACGTCAGGCGTATTCGATGCCGCCGCCGATTGATTCTGTAGAAAGGAGAATATATTGCATGTCAGACCTGAATCAAGTTATCTAAGTTATAATCTAAAACATTCAAAAGTTTGTTGTAGTCTCAAAGTGACTCTAAGTCTCTATATTCTCTAAGTCTCTAATACTTCAAATGAATCTACAAGATTGTCAAGTGACTCACATGAGGAGTTGCAGGAGCCGGAGCCGGTGTGTACATCGGCATCACTGGTGCAGGTATGGGGTGACCCATATGAACGGAAAGAGATTGAATGTAGTCGTACATATGGGTCATCTGCTGCTGAAGCTCGGCCTGCTGCCTCGCCATCTCCATCTGCTGCCTCGCCGCCGCCTCCTCCCGTATCCTCCTCTCTTCGGCTATCGCCGCCTCGTGTGCCTGTGCTTGCGCCGCCAGTTGGACCTACAATTTTTCATCTCAATGTTACAATACGAATGAAACATATGTAGAAATTGAATGGATGATGAATAAATCAAAAATAACATGAAGTTCCTGCACTTGGAGCTGTGCCTGTGATAGCCGTGGGCGTATGGGCGGGCAACTGCTCGTGCTCCTTGCTCGAACCTGGGCGAGAATGGGAGTAGTGGCTGTGTCTAGAGTGCCGTCACCTATATAGTACCGGCCAAGCTTCTTGCCCCCTCCCACTCTCATGATGATCTCTCCATCAAAGTCATGGGCGCTCGGATCCCACTCTGGCCCATGGACCTGCCTTCCCGCCTCTGTGTACTCGTTGATGCGGGTGTGGATGGAGGGATTGCTGTACACCAAGGGCGGGTCGTCCGGGCTGTAGGTGACCTCAGATGCCTTGCCCTTGTGGGCCATAGCCCATCCCATGAACTGGGAGCACTGAGCGCCTTCGTGTGCTGCTGACTGCGAAAAAAAGCAAGTTGATTACAAATTATGCAGAATCGAGCGTTAAAATAAAGAATTGTATCTGCCCATCGAGCCCTGTATTCGTCGTTGCTCAGGCTGCCTTGATAGTGTGCTGGACCTGGCATCAGCAAATGTCGTTCTCGGCCAGCGTTGTGCTTCTCCTCCCACTCTGGTGTGAACTACTTGTCCACTATGCGTTCCCAGCACATGGAATCATTACGGCACCACCACACAGACACCTACACGTGATCAAGTGATTGATATGTAAGAAGATCAAATTAAGCGATGTACTTAATCTGAAAATTAATCTTAACTTACCTGCAAGTATTGCTCCTGGGTCAGCTTCAAATTTCTTGCAGCTTCTTTTTTGATCTTCTGACCAAGGAACAGAGCGTCGTAGTTTATCACACACTGGACTTGCGCCTCGTAGTGCAAGTCCTTCACTAGCTTAACGCATCGGTTGTGAGCCACAACCGCCGTCTGTTCCTCGTATCCATCTGCACACCTATAGAAATCCTGCATATTAACACGATATATGCAATCATTATTACAAAAATGTGCAATGAATGCGATGTATTGACAAGTGTACTTACCCACAGCTCGGCCTTCACCCCTCTGCCTTGTTGTCGAAGCACCTGTTTTCCCGATCGAGATGATCGGGGGCGACGGTGTAGTGCTCCCACGTCCAGGCCAGCTCGTACCTTCCACGAATGTGGACCTGGCCTGGGAAGTGCTCCCTGCACAGAAGACCCAGGATGTCGTTGACCTTGCGATTGTGAGCACCTCCAACGAGTACTCTCCAACTCTGCCAAAAGTGATAAAGATAAAATATTAGTTTATATTGTGATTATGAAGTTATGAAATAAAAAAAGTATTGACAAAATCTAAAGTTACTTACGCTGGCCCAGAGGGTTGAATCATCGGCCGTTGGGCAAGAGGTATCGGCCTGTCCGGAAGTCTCGAGGGACCTCGCAACCAGACAGCCGGGATAGCCCCTGTCGTATCCTCCTCCTCCTCCCCCTCCCCCTCCTCCTCCTCCTCCTCCGCACCCGACTTCTCCGCGGAAAGTACGTATTCGTCCTGCTGCTACTGCTGCTCCTGCTCCTTCTCCTCCTCAGACGAAGGCGGCTCTACAGGTCGAGCCGCTCGACCTTGGGGCGACCCTTGGGGCCACCCTTCCCTCGACCCCAAGTCGAGGGCCCCGACTCAGCAGAGTTTGGCAGAACTCTTCTGAAAGCAGACACACATTTTCGTGCTACAGCGCCGCCCACCATCTTTGTTCAATCACCTGCAATTAAAAATAATAAACCAATCAGTACATATTTAAAAAGAGTAACATAATTATAAAATAAACAAGACATAATTAGAAACTAACATCATATTTAAAAAATAAATCTATAAGTATGAATCGTACATGTATTAGAAACAATCATCTTGATTGGAATTAGCTGGATCATTAGTCTCATCATCACTATCATGCATGTCGAGATCATAATCAGGCCCGTGCTCTGAAGGAGGAATGTCGTTGTCATCAAGCCCTAATTGTAATCTCTCAAGTAATTTTAAGTCCTTCGCATTATGAACCTCATCTCCAGTGTCCTCATCATCAACTGTTTCATCGTCTACTTCCATTCTGATCGCTCCGGTTAAGTCTATCTCAAAATGTCCTTGTAGCCCATCTTCTTGAAAGAACTCTCCGTCATATGTGTTTGGGTCTATGTTGTAATCTTCATTGTTTGGGACAGGTAGTTTCCCGTGTGGCGATATCTTGTACGCAATGTCCCAACCCTTAAGACGTTCGTCGGTTTTGCACGGGTATGAGAGGTAATAAACTTATGTGGCTTGTTGAGCCACAATATAGACATCGTCTCCTGGATAGACGGATGACTACCGAATTTCGACTAGTCCAACATTAGGGGTCCGTCGCACTTCGTTAGGGTCAAACCAATGGCATTTGAATATGACAGGATTAAGAGGTTTGCAACCATGAAATGTTAGTTTGTATATTTCTTCAATTATTCTATAATACTTGACCCCATCTTGGGCTACCGTACAAACTCCGCTATTTGTGGTTCTTCGATTGGGCCGACTCTGCTCATGACTTTTTGTGTGAAAGCGATAGCCATTCACGTCATAGCCGGAGTATGACATGACCCTATTGGCACAACCATTGGCAACCTGTCTCAACTCGGGAGTCATAGACACATCGTTTTGTCCCTGCAAGTAGAACAATGGTAGTTCGTTATATTATTCGCACGTACGAGGAACTTGTAAAGTACGAGCTCTAGAATGACCGTACCTTTTGTTTGAACCAAGAAATGAAATCAGACGATCCACGTCCCGCATCTTTTTTAAGAAGGGTATCAACTTGTTGCAGGGCCGGTGCCCTTTTCCCCGCCAGAATTGATGAATAAATTCTCTGTACGAATGAGAAGAAGATCAAGAGGGGTTGTGTGACATCCTAGCTCAAAGATTAATAGGATTTATAGAATACTCATACCAACAAGTTGCAACTTCTTTTCCGAAAGCTCATCTCGAAAGAACTCCGAGGTTAAGCATGCTTGGCCTGGAGCAATTTCGGGATGGGTGACCGACCGGAAAGTTCTTCCCGGGTGCACATGAGTGAGGACAAAGTGGGCATAAAAGACTTGTGTTGGTCTGTGAGGGGATTCTTGAGGTCCTAAAGAGCTACCAGGCGTAAGCGGGCTCGGACCCGGGGGGTTGGGACGTTACAATTGGTATCAGAGCCGACTCTCGCGGTTTCACGGGCGCGTGGGGTCGCAGTTGCGCAGGCATGGTGTGCATGGCTGGTGTGAGCCCAGAGTGGTTACACAGCATGGCACATGCGCTGGCACTGGGCACACGGACGTGGCCAAGAGAGGACGTTCCTGGCTTGGGGTTGCCGACGAGGACGTCGGTCTTCTAAGAGGGGGAGGCTTCCTCCCCCAAGGATTAATAGGATTGATAGAATACTCATACCAACAAGTTGCAACTTCTTTTCCGGAAGCTCATCTCGAAAGAACTCCGAGGTTAAGCGTGCTTGGTCTGGAGCAATTTCGGGATGGCTGACCGACCGGGAAGTTCTTCCCGGGTGCGCATGAGTGAGGACAAAGTGGGCAGAAAAGACTTGTGTTGGTCTGTGAGGGGATTCTTGAGGTCCTAGAGAGCTGTCAGGCGTAAGCGGGCCTGGACCCGGGGGGTCGGGAAGTTACAGGTTGGATGCAGAACTTACTGAATCGAGATAGTGCTTGGTTGAGAACTTACTGAATGTAACTTTCCACTTCGGAAAGGTTGGTCAACACATACATCATGATAGTACACAACTCTTCATGTTGCAAGGTCTTACGAGTCGCAACACTTGCATCATGTCAATGTTATGTGGAAGAAGGAGGTCATCCATGTAGGGGAGCCTCCACAGTCCCGACTTCTGAGTCCATGCATGTTCCTCACCATATCCCATAAAACCACCACCTTCTTTGTTGACCTTGAGCGCATCTAACTGTGCACGAACTGCGACACCTGTCAACATCTGCAGTGAGGGGTCTAGAACCACGACACCTTTTGTAAAGTTCTTGATGTCTCGTCTGAATGGATGGTCAATAGGGAGAAATTGCCGGTGTTTGTCGAATGAAGAATACTTGCCACCCTTAGTCAACCATATGAACTTTAGAGCTGCTTTGCATACTGGGCATGGGAACTTCCAGTGGACACACCAGCCGCAGAATAGCCCATACGCCGGCAAGTCATGCAAGAAGTACATGTACCACACTAGCATTTTGAAGTTTATCTTTGTAGCTCGGTCGTATGTCCATACCCCTTCCTCCCAAGCACAGAGCAAATCATCGATCAATAGATCCATGTACACACTCATATTATCCCCCGGGTATCCAGGAATTATCAATGACAAGAATATGTTCTGTCGTTGAAAAATGACACCAGGCGGGAGATTGAGGGGGATAACAAACACGGGCCAACAAGTGTATGGGGTCGCCGTCATTCCATAGGGATTGAACCCATCTGTTGCCAGCGTAACACGGACATTACGAGCCTCCAAAGCTTTCTCACGATGACACCCGTCAAAATATCTCCATGCTTCAGCATCGGCTGGATGTACCATATTCTTAGGACGGTATCGTTTGCCTTCTTTGTGCCATGTCATCTGTTTCGCGGATTCCTCGGTCATGTAAAAACGTTGGATCCTTGATATGAACGGAAGATAGTGTAGGATTTTCACGGTGATTTGGAGCTGCCTCTTATGACCTTCACCATAGTCTACCTCCAGGTACCTAGAGGAGTTACATTTAGGACAGTACTTTGTATCTGTATGGTCATTCCTAAACAAGATGCATCCCTTCGGACAAGCATGTATCTGCTCGTTGTTGGTATTTCTTACGGTCGTAGATAAATCCGTAAGCGCACGGATACCGTTGTAGCTTTCACCCGGAAGTATTCAGGGTATCGAATCCACAGGGAAGGCGGTGGTTGACTAGAGTAGTTATCCATTGTATTCAATTATAACATTATTAATATACCAAACTCTAGCAAGGGTTAAACATTGATAGATGGGTAGTGTGACACACAGAAGGTTTCATTGCTCATTATATAAGTCTAGTTAATATGAAGATCCTAAGAGAGAACTAGGGATTCTATGTACTTCTTGCATATGGGTTACATTCCTACAAGTGTGTATATGCAAGCTCAGAAGGAACACATGTTAGAGGGCAAATCGAAGAGTCGTGGGATCCCCTCATCCAAGGGTACTGTCACGATGTTTATCACGAAGGCCTGCAAACGCCCAAACCCGAACGACGAGGATTACAAGGGACGGACAGGGCTGTCACTACCTGCCGCCTACCTCTGAATACGTGGGGTAGGGTATCCCCAATGTTATTCCATATACCAAACACCACATTTACCATATGAAATACAACTCTATTTATGGTCCACCTAAACAGAGCAACCTTGCGGTACACTGGGCCATTGCCATAACATGCATCCACTATACTAAGGTGCAAGACATACAACTTATATGATGAACAAACAAGACTATAAGCCAAATAACATAAGCAAGATAGTAATTCCATTAAAGCTCTAAGTCTTACCAATAAGCAAAGGATATAAAGATAACTGAGCTCTAGGCTTACCAAGACTCCTTCGGAAACACGTAGAAGCTCAACTCCTAGAACTACCTCACTACTAACTAAGACTATAACTTATAGCAAATGGAGCTCTTCCTTTTGGTGTGTGTTGAACCGGAGCCAAGGCCATCTATTTATAGCTTAGTAGGACGGTGGAGAGGCACCCCGAGGTGGTTGAAGCCGTTTGGCCCCGGGACTAGGTCGGCCGACCCTAGGATACACTGACTTGAGTGATGCACGGTCGGGATGGACTCCTGTAGGTGGTGGGAAGCACCACGTCAAAGCTGACCGAATTTGGCGTGAATCCCAGGTCGGGCGACCGGGCTAGTCGGGCGACCGGCCACTGGCTCCTTTTGGGCCCATCTTCGCCTGGGTGACTGTGGAGTGGGTCCTAATGACGGTTCCAGGTGGGTTTACTCAATTTGAGTACGTTTAGATATGTTGGTGGGCCCCTCAATCCTTGTGAACTCCTCTTGGCCCATTCCCCTCTCTTGGATCCAACCGTCATGGATTCAACGGCTATGATGGTCCTGAACTGTGCTTCTTTGCTGTGGCCAAATATGGGCTCCATTGGGCTTGGGACCAGGTAGGCCGACCTAGGTGGGTCGGGCGACCTGGCCCTGAGCCCAAATCTCCTCCTCTTTTGCCAATTAGTCCATGCATTCACATATTCACCAAAACTTGTGGAATTGATTAGATATAAACCCTATCACTATGTTTGGTGATTATATTTGATATATTTCTTGTAGGAGTTGACGGTCAAAATTGGCATTTAAGTACCGTCAACAAGCTCTCCCACATTTAGCCTTTGCTCGTCCTCGAGTAAAGCTTTAGGACTAAGGTGAAAAATATGACTCCAACTGATATGATGCAAGCATATAAGTTATTCTAAGACATACCTGTACTTGTGAATTTTGATGTGTCTATCATGTCATCTTGGATGGTTGAGGAATGGAACGGCTTTGATTCAAGTCATCTCAACTCTTCTGTTAAGTAGCTTGGGTTTTTGATAAATTTTCAAAAACATAACCTTACCTAGCTCCTCAAATGATTCTCTCGGATCGCTCATTGTGTATAATTCCTCATCAAGGCATTCTTTTGCCTTCTTTCACTCTACTTCTAAAAGGCTTATGTGGATCTCAAGGTAGGAGTAAAGATAAGGCATACTTGCATCACATATATTGCAAAGTCAAAAAGCGGATCTAAGAAGAAAACTATTCATACAATCAGATCAAGATGTGCATGTGTGTGGAACAATGGAAAATGTATGTGGAAATTATGATAGCTCCTTTTTTGTATGATCTCTCTCCCCTCTATTTTGAAACATGGCTATCTCATTCATCATTTTTTTTCTCTTCTCTTTTTTTCTATATTTTTTCTTGGTCATTGCTTTTATGAGCATTTTTTTCTTGGACCTTCATGTGTCCAAAATGTTTTTCTATAGCCCATGTCTCTTTTGCAAAGGATATTTGGAGAGAGATTCATAAGACATGTGGAGCATTTATTTTGTGGATGAATGGGTATTGCTAACTTCCAGTGTAGAAGTTTAGATGTATGTGGAGTGTATGTGATCTTGATCAAGAAAGCATGAAGAGCATCTTACAAGGGTCACAACAATTTGACAAAGCTCAATGCAATAGCAAGCAGCATATGTGTAAGGTTTTCAATATGAGCAACATATGGCTTTGATTGAAGTGGAATGTCATTGAGGGGCTCTGCAAGGCTATTGATTTTAAACTTTTGCAATAAAAACATCCCAAGTATTTATACAGAAAGAGCAAGATTTCTTTCATCATACCATATCTCACTAATCAACCACTTAGATAAACATGTTTTCCTAAAGAGATATATCCATAAGCAACAGGTGTATGTGCAAGGAATAAAGAATATACAAGCCAATCAAGGATAAACATGTATATCAAAGGAGCATCAGAATTCATTGAGTTTAATTTTCGTGGAGATCTTAAATTTAGAATTATTTAAACTCATGAATCAGAGAGAAGGGTGTGCAAACCATCGCTCTTGAATGAAGATGGAGGAGAGAGGTAACAAAGGGACATCGGCCAACCTGGAGGATCGGCCGACCCCTTCTGGGCCTCTCCCTTCTTAATCTTTCTTGTGTAGCCTTGTGCGATGTTGTGCAGCCTGTCTGTGGGTGGTCTCTATTATATATGCGTCAGAAGGCTCGAGAGACCCCCACACCTGATCTTTTGCCTGCATTTATTCTCACACAGTGGAAACAAAACAATGGCTCCATGGTTTTAAGAACCATGAGCCTTTATTGGAATTCAAATATTTTTGGTGTTTTTAAGTTGTGCACATTTTTTTGGATTTTTTTCATGGCAAACAAATCTTGCAAGGTAACTAAGCAGGAAATCAAAGAAAAATAAGTGCACAGAATATTTTGGATACTTCCCTGGCGAATTCCTCAAAACTCTAGTCTTGCAAGTGAATGCAAGATTTGAGCTTAAGAGTGCCAAAAGATTTGTCCATTGTTCATCTTGCTTCATTGTGCAAATTTCTTCCATGTGACTAAAGATGTTGAATGTTGAAATTATGCTCGCCATCCTTTAGTCATTACTTCATTCCTGCAAAAAGTTAGTGGACAACGAATACCCGAAGGACTATAAAGAATAAATCATTGTTGCCCTTGGGTTAGTTGTTCACATCCACGCTTGAAAACAGATTGGTCTTTAACATACTAAGCGTAGATCCTGTTTGCCTTTCTCCTTTTTTTCAAACTTTATTTTCACCATTTTCTTTTAAGTATAACTCAAACAAGGCTGAATTTAAATCACATCAACATGAACACAAGGGGCTTTGCAATATACTCACAGTGGACCTTCAAAAGGTGATGTACCTCCTTGTATGTTGTGCAGCAATTGTTGCAGCGCATCCAATGCCTGTTTATCTCCAATTTGAATCAAGCTTGATGACTTACCCGATTGAATTTGAAATCTTTCCTGTAAGGGTTAATCCATACATACAACCAATATCTACACATACATTTACTCAAAGGTTCATTAATCAAACTTGACACCATGTCAAATTTAATTAAAGCAGGTTGTTTAACCTAAGCGCCATGCTTAAATTAAAAAGCCTGTGAACGCATTTTGCAAAATACGTTCAAACCAGAGCATACGAGGATAGATAAATGAAGCATGAGAACATGACCAAGCATTTTTCAAATGGAGATATCATGAGTATATGAGTGGTGAACATCGGGTTACCTCCCGGAAGGGCTTTGTTTAAAGTCAAAAGCAGGACATTCCACTTACCTTAAGATACTTACCGCTGACATTGGATGATTAGTCTAGAATTTCCATCACGGTAGTTCTTTGGCTCTTGGTTATATCATTAATGGTGATGTGGTCGCACGTGGATAGCTTGTGCTCACTAAATGTTGGGATTTCCCAAACAAGTAGTTGGCAAGGCACCAAAACACGAGCAGACGTCTTTTCTCATGAAAGCAAGCACAAGAACCAAAGATGCAAAGCAAGGCGGAGCCAGGAGCCATATGGGGACTACCGAGATGCAACGCCACAATGGCATGTACACCCAGTTGTCTTAATCCCTTTAAGCCTCACCGGCTATATCTTTCTCTTTTTTTTTAGATTTGTTAAGCAAGAAATGCAAGAACTAGCATCATCTGAAAACCAAGATAAAATTTTGTACCAATGGAACTTGTCGTGTAACACTTACCGACCTCCCCCACACTTGGATTTTTGTGAATCACAAGACACCTAAAAATCAAGTGTGTAGGTCTCCTTTGAATTTGTTCCATCACCAAAACTTACCATTGTTGCTGCTGTAGCTCCATGTTCTTATGCATCATGCACCCTTCGTTCTTCTCAGTTGCAACCTGAAATAGTTAGCCACCAAAAATACCCGAGGGGAACTTATCCTAGAACATGTTCTTGCTTTTATTTTCTTCTTTTCTTAAACTTGAGAGCCCATCACTTGAAAATCCTAAGGAGGGACAGGAAAAAGGCCGAGGGCACTTGGCAGCTTAGCTGGGGGCAAGAATCTTGGATACGTTGTCTCACGACCTCGTCTCTCGCACGATGGGCATCACCATGGCAGATCCACCGGGTATAATTTGGCACAAATCCATAGGTGCAAATGTGTTTACCCATCTGCAACTGCGATTGAAGTGTCTTGTTTGCACACTAGCTACAGGGACATGGCGCTTTACTCTGTCCTTTGTCAAATGCCTTTTTCAATAAATCTTCAACCTTGTGAAGAAATTCATCGGTCTAGTCATGCTTACCTAGCCAGCCCGTGTACATCCACTCACGGTCATCCATCCTTTAACATATGAGTGGGTGATATAAAAATCAATTACATCTACACGATGTCTATCATGCTCTAATAGGTGAAGATAGGTTCTAATCCCACCCGAGGATGTGTAGATGGGGTTAGTTTCCATGCTCTACTTCCTATCCGAGACAGAATTTCGACAGCACCTCCCCGCTGTTCTCCAAGTACACGTCCTAGCAAGGAGATTGTGTATCCGGAGAACAACAAGGAGGTGATGTCGAAATTCTGTCTCGGATAGGAGTAGAGCATGGAAACTAACCCCATCTACACATTCTCGGGCTGTCCAAAAAACGTGGACAATTCGAAACAGATACGGTCATACATATGCAAAGATCTGCATATTTCCAACCGTATCTCTTTCGAACGGGAGACGCCTAAGTTACGTGATCCACGAACATGATATGAAAAGAGAGGTCTTTTATGTCTCACCTTGCTATGCTGCAAAGTGACGAGTCGAGGACGGTGCAACAGTACGTCTCTCCTAAAAAAAAGAAACAAAATAGTGTCAATTAAAAATTTTGACAGCACCACCCCTGCATCGGGAGGTTTCCAAAACCTGCAACAAACCAAGGGCACGATGGCCGACAACCACATTCCAAAATCATCGACATCTTACTTTTGCTCATCTCAAAAAAAATATTGAAGTAGTGATTTGCCTCAGATATGTCGAATTTCATTTGACCTTGAACTTGGAGCATAAGAAACATTACAGGTGATAAAGAAATGGGTTCATGGTAGGCATGGAATCATGAGACACATCCAGCCCAACCATCATAACCGATCCGTTGCTTGGGCATGGATGTGTCTCATGGTTTGATGACAACCATGAGAAGCATAACTATATGACACAAAGAACACACTCCAAGCTCAAGGTCATCATATATGTTACCATCACAGACATTGATATCATCACAGGCATTGATAAACTGGGTAAAAATTTATATCANCATATCACATATTCGTAAAGTTCAGCATTAATGTTCTCCATAACCCATGGTTAAGCAACTAAGCAAAACTACCCAACAGTAATTAAATAACCCGGTTATGCAAGGAAAAAGGTAATCAAAACTAGTCAAGTCCTTAACATGGGTCCCATCATAATTATAAAAGCATGCAAGCATAGCATAACTATAAAGTGAGCATGTCATATGGTTATTAGGACTGCAAAATATGATCAAGAATACACTTGCCTTAAATCCAGCTAACAAATGCTATGGCTCAGGGACTTCTCAAACAAATCCTCGAACAAACCTTGAGAACCACGAACGTTGCTCCTATACGCAATCACGGGGTCACACATGCAAGGAAACAATACAACAAATAAGAAACAATACACCAAACATGGGCAACAGTACAAAGGAATGGTATAAAGGTATAGATCAAGTCCTTACTGTCACGAAAGCTGAAAAATCACTCGAATCTGAGTTGAAACGACCAAGATATGGATAAAATGGGATTCCAGGGACTTATCTGCGTAGAACGAAACTTCCAGGGGTTAGATTGAGATATACCGAGGGCTAATACATAATTATGTATATAACTTCAGGGTTTAACATGTAAAAGATCAAGGCCGGACGGCGGGTTCGATATATTGAAAGATCAGGGGGCAAATCAGAAGAAATCAGGACCTCTTGGTAAATACTTTCATCTTTCCTTGGACCGCGGGTTGAATACCAGAAACTTCAGGGTCTCTTTAGGAAAATCTCCTCGGCTGACCGGTAACTGGCTCGGTTGACTTGGATCTGGGCCCTTGATCGCGGATCGGACGGCTGGGGACGATCGGGGAGTCGGCCGGCGGCGGAACAGTGGGGAAAACAGCGGCCCGCGGCGGCGGACGGCGGCGACCTCGCCGGAGACGCTCGATCCGGTGCTACGGTGCTTCAAACTCGACGCGGCTTGCACTGGGACGCAGAGGAGAGCACGGAGAACTTATCTGCGCTGTACCTGACGATGACCAGAGGACGATGGCGACGAAGGACGGAGCGGGGCGGCTCAGCTGTAGATGTAAAACTCCGGTGAGCAATTTCTTAGTGCCGCGGGAAGGACGACGAGTTCAAGCGGACCGAGAACCTTTACCACCTCGACGCGAAGCTTCTGGTGGTGTCCTCGTCGTCGGGGACTCCTCACTACACGAGATCAGCGACGGCGGCTTCAAGCTCTCGGGTTTGGGAACGATGGCGGCGGCGAGAGCTCGGGACTCGCGCGGGTAGGGTTTCGTGGGGGCTCGGAGTTCGGGCGGCGGCGTAGACGCGTTTTATAGAGGCCAGGGGGGTCTCGACGTGCGGGGCAAGGAGACCGAGGCGGCGCTGGGCGGACTCGTGCTCGGCTCGGACTCGCGTCGGTCTCCCGGTAAGGGACGACACTGACCGGCGGGGCCCGCACGGCAGCGAGAGCAAGAGAGGGAGGCGGGGGTGGAACTGGGCCGGACCGAGGGAAGACGAAGCTGGGCCGCGAGCGGGGATGGGCCGAAGCGGCTGCTTGGCTTGCTGGACTGAAACCGAAAGGAATAGAGGGAGGGAGAACAAGCTAGGTTAGGACTTCGAGGGGTTAAAACAGACTTCCGCAAAGGCAACTAACCTAAAAGCCAAACAAATGCTATTCAAATCCGAATTTAAAATAAGTTTAAACTCAAACTTGAAAAGCAACCAAACAAAACAAATGCAAATACACACAAGCAACAATGCACTTATTGAGTCTATTATTTATTTATTTAATTTGAATAAAGAACCTAAATAATTCCAATTAATTTACAGAAATTTATTTATGCCTTCAATAAACTCTAGAAAATTATGAAAATGTTTCTACAATTTCTTGTGATGAAAATTAGGGTGTTACACCAGAACTCCGAACTACTCGGACGTGACGATAAGTTGAGGCCCAACCGCCCAAGGGCTTCGCGACCCACAAGTGAAGATGACACGCCAATCCTCCCAAAAATCAAGCTAAGTCATACTATAATATTTTCACAATATTTTTTGGTCACCACGCATCTCCATATACATGTCTCCATGATCATCGCCGACTACCCTTGGTTTGTTCCCGACTGCTTATACAGCCCGAGCGCTACACAAGCAGTCGGGCAACACCCAACGGACGCATATATAGCATTTTTCTCCATCGTTTATTTCTTTTTCCACTCTTGTACAAGTCGCTAAAGTACTTGGGAAGCACACGCCTTAATCCGTGAAGCCTCGACTCTTCCGTACGCCTACGTTACTACGCGTGCATGCGGCCCAGCTCCCTGCGCTATGGACTACGGCTATCGGGGATCAGGTGCATAAACGTAATAGGATAACTACCCGAGGAAATTAATAGACTTAAAGAGTTGGAAGTAGAAATTCTATTACATACAACGCCGAATGTTTTCTCCAGAATTAGTATTTGCTACACCATATACTACCTATCCTTCATATCTTCATTGCAGGGCACAGGTTTGGATCCCGAGCTTGCCTGTTACGCTCGGGGGCTGGACCACTCGGGCATCGCCGCCGGCTGAGTACTCGAGTCAGTTAGTACTCGGGCTGGTACTACACTCCACGATGGTCGCTAGCCGAGTGCTTTGCAGTACTCGGGCTGGCGCTACACTCCACGACGGTCGCTAGCCGAGTGCTTTGCAGCACTCGGGCTGGCGTTACACTCCACGACGGTCGCTAGCCGAGTGCTTTGCAGCACTCGGGCTGGCGCTACACTCCACAAGGATCGCTAGCTGAGTGCTTTTGAGTACTGGGCTGGCGCTACCACATGACGAGGAAGACGAAGACTTGACGGACCCTCGACTCGGCCCTCGCGCTCGGGGGCTGGGCGCCAGGGCGACTACTCGGCGTGCCTCGGACGGCTCGACTCGGCCCTCACGCTCGTGGGCTGGGCGCCGGGGCGACTACTCGGCGTGCCTCGGACGGCTCGACTCGGCCCTCACGCTCGGGGCTGGGCGCCGGGGCGACTACTCGGCGTGCCTCGGACGGCTCGACTCGGCCCTCACGCTCGGGGGCTGGGCGCCGGGACGACTACTCGGCGTGCCTCGGACGGCTCGACTCGGCCCTCACGCTCGGGGGCTGGCGCCGGGACGACTACTCGGCGTGCCTCAGCCCTCACGCTCGGGGGCTGGGCGCCGGGGCGACTACTCGGCGTGCCTCGGACGGCTCGACTCGGCCCTCACGCTCGGGGGCTGGCGCCGGGACGACTACTCGGCGTGCCTCAGCCCTCACGCTCGGGGGCTGGCGCCGGGGCGACTACTCGGCGTGCCTCGGACGGCTCGACTCGGCCCTCACGCTCGGGGGCTGGCGCCGGGACGACCACTCGGCGTGCTCAGCCCTCACGCTCGGGGGCTGGCGCCGGGACGACACTCGGCGTGCTCGGCCCTCACGCTCGGGGGCTGGCGCCGGGACGACCACTCGGCGTGCTCAGCCCTCACGCTCGGGGGCTGGCGCCGGGACGACCACTCGGCGTGCTCAGCCCTCACGCTCGGGGGCTGGCGCCGGGACGACCACTCGGCGTGCTCAGCCCTCACGCGTGTCTCGCGGGACTCCGCCGGTCCTCACGCTCGGGGGCTGGACGCCGAAATTAACGCTGGATGATTTAGTCAGATGCTCCTCGACTAACCCTTGGACCGATTCCTTCGGAATCGCTTCAAGGCTCGGGGGCTACGGCCAACGGACGCACCTCGCGGCGCATCCGTTGATTGTCTGGCGACCTCAGAACAAGGCTACTAACCCTTGGACCGATTCCTTCGGAATCGCTTCAAGGCTCGGGGGCTACGGCTAACGGACGCACCTCGCGGCGCATCCGTTGGGAAACGGCTCTCTTTTTCTCTCCAGTATCACGCAGTATTGCTTCCAACCGCAGCAAGCTCGAGGCTCAGCTGATAGCACGACCTCGCCGAGTTGTTGCTCAACCACGTACTACTCGGGGGCTTGTCGGGGGTAGACCCCCAGGGGTACCCAGAAGGCGGATTGGCCCGACCAGTAAGGGGCGGCCCAATCCGAGTGCTATCGGGCTGGTTTGTTAGACTGGGTGGCCCACCAGTCGGGAGGCCCACCAGTCGGATGAACCGGACGAGTACGGCGACGCGCGCGGCAAGGAAGAAGACGGCGTGCCCCGCAAGAAGCTCGGAGATCAAGATAAACTAGCCGGAATTATAGGGAAAGATATCTGTAATCGTTATAGGATCGCATCCTTGTATTTCGGGTAGGTTACGATCTCTAGCCGACTTGTAACTCAAGGCAGCCGGACTATATAAGGCGCCTTGAGACCCCCTCCAGAACACGACATTACGAGCAATCGTTCAACCTAGGACAGAACCCAACTATGGAGATCCTTCAGGAACTTCATACACAGCAATACAATCACCCCCAACACAGGACGTAGGGTATTACGTCATCTCGACGGCCCGAACCTGTTCAATCCTTGCGTCTTGTGTTACCATCGGCTTCTGATCCTCGATCTGTCCCTCAACAAATCAACCACGTAGGCTACCCTGTGTGGACTGCCGGGTCCAAACATGCGACATAAATTGACTGTAAAATGGAAACACCGATAGGGAAAGCAAAACCATCTACTCCTGCCGGATAGGGAAAGCAAAACCATCTACTCCTGCCGGTTAGTCCCTATCGGGGTTTTATATTTCACCGACGGGAAATGGTTTCTCAATTTCCCTATCGAGTTTTTGTATTTCCCTATTGGGTTTGCCACCCTAAAGGGGAATTCCAGTTTCCAGTTGTGGATTGCGGAGCGGCTGTGATCATGGAGCGGTTTCACCTCTAAATGCAGTCATAAATTAGCTGCCTCTAAATAACTAATCCATTAACACACATTTGTATCTATAAATACTGTAAATTGAAAGATGCATCTAAATTTTAGACTTATCCAGTGTAGTTACCGGTTTATATTTTGGTCACCTGTGTTCATTACATCCGTATATTTAGTTGAGTAAATGTGGCCACAAATTAGTCGAAGGAACAAACTTTTCTCAGCTTAAAAAGAAGAAATGAAAACCTCAAAGTAGTTAATCTTCGACAAGGTGGAAGTATAAATGGAGATTTACATTCCTCAAAATTAAGCGGCCACAATTGTTAGTACAGGGCTGATCGATAGAGAGGATCCCCTAAAAATTTGCTAGCTCTGCGTCATCTCTGATTCGTCCGATGACGGCCACAACAGAAGCAGATCGATCTCGAGAGCGAGCAGGCCGCCCGGACCCTCACGTGTGCAGTGTGCTTGCTGCGCGAAGAATCTCGGTCGCATGCAATGCACCTGTGGCTGCGTTTGGTGTGATAGAAAAACATGAAGTACTACCATGGCCGATATGGTGCCATGTGGCACTTTCATGCACGTCGGAGCATCTGTGGCCGATATGGTGCCATGTGGCACTTTCATGCACGTCGGAGCATCTGTGGCCACGGGATTTACCGTGGAAATGGTGAAGACTGAAAAGCGCGTGCAAACAATGTCAAGCACACAGAGTGGGGAAGCAAGTCAAAAACAAATATCACGGCCGGAAGATCCAAAGCAATCACGCCACTCCGACACGTATAAATACTCCTGGAACCCTGACCCATCGTTGAGGCGCAGAAGCTAGCAAAGAGAGAGAGCAGCAAACAAAGAACTCTCTCGCTCGCTCGCAAGAAGCAAAGCTCGTGCAAGATGGCGAGCCAGCAGGCGGCGGCGAAAGAGGTGATCCCGCTGATGACGCCGTACAAGATGGGGCAGTTCGAGCTCTCCCACCGCGTGGTGCTCGCGCCGATGGCGCGGTTCCGCTCCTACGGGAACGTGCCGCAGCCGCACGCCGCCGTCTACTACTCGCAGCGCGCCACCAGTGGCGGCCTCCTCATCGCGGAGGCCACGGGCGTGTCCGCCACCGCGCAGGGCTACCCGCACACGCCCGGCATCTGGACGCCGGAGCAGGTCGAGGCGTGGAAGCCCGTCGTCGACGCCGTCCACCGCAAGGGCGCGCTCTTCTTCTGCCAGATCTTGCACGTCGGCAGGGTCTCCTCAACCGGTACATACCTGGCAAAATGCTTGCTTACTGTCACCTATATGATCGGTGGATTCATGTGTCTTTGTGGAGAATTACTTCTGATTCTGAAACATCCGGGTTAGATTTCCAGCCCGACGGACAGGCGCCGATCTCAAGCACAGACAAGCAGATCTCGGCCAACACCGAGCCTGGCAAGGTGTACTCGAAACCACGGCGGCTCGGAAGGAGGAGATCGCCGGGGTCATCGACGACTTCAGGCGCGCGGCGCGGAACGCCATCGAGGCGGGGTTCGACGGCGTGGAGATCCACGGCGCGCACGGGTACCTCATCGAGCAGTTCATGAAGGACAGCACCAACGACCGCGGCGACGAGTACGGCGGCAGCCTCGAGAACCGGTGCCGCTTCGCGGTGGAGGTCGTCGACGCCCGGTGCCGCTTCGCGGTGGAGGTCGTCGACGCCGTCGTCCGCGAGGTGGGCGCGGGCCGCGTCGGCATGAGGCTGTCGCCGTTCATCGACTTCATGGAATGCGTGGACTCCGACCCGGTGGCGCTCGGCAGCTACATGGTGCGGCAGCTCAACAAGCATGATGGCTTCCTCTACTGCCACATGGTCGAGCCTCGGCTGGCCTACAATGGCATGTTCGTTGTCGACGGTCGCAGGCAGATCCCACACGGGTTGTTGCCGTTCCGGAAGGCTTTCAATGGGACGTTCATCGCCGCCGGGGCTTATGACCTAGAGGAAGGCAACAAGGTGGTGGCGAATGGCTATACTGACCTCGTCGCTTACGGGAGGCTCTTCTTGGCTAACCCAGACCTGCCTAAGCGGTTCGAGCTTGGTGCACCACTGAACAAGTATGATCGTTCCACATTCTACACGCAAGACCCTGTTATTGGCTACACGGACTACCCTTTCCTTGACGAAGATCACGATGACGCATGCTTAAAACATGCAGTTCAGTCAGTGATTTGCACTTGAATTATATTTAAAAAACAGAAAATAATGTGCACGATTCATGCAATGCAAATATGCATATGGTTTGTTTCTGGCAGTATTAACCATTGATTTGTACACATGATTTTGTAGCATATACTTTCTTTATTTTTTGCCCTCTGCTAGTCTGGAGAGAAATATGTATTGTATGTGCTGGAATAAATTATTGATGCCATATGAACAAATGAAGTTGAGTTCACAAATTAAAACAAAAGGACATGCATGTCTATTCTGCTTGTAGTTCAGGCAGAAATTATCCATGCATTTGAACATCGATTTTCTCCTAATAAATGAAAAAGGAACTTAGTCGTGAACTACTATTGGATCCTTAGGCTAAAGTTTAGGCCTTGTCACATCGGATATTCGCATGGTAATTAGGAGGACTAAATATGAGCTAATAATAAAATTAATCGCAGAAGTCATGGGCTAATTCGTGAGACGAATCTATTAAGCCTAATTAATCCATCATTAGCAAATAGTTACTGTAGCACCACGTTGTCAAATTATGGACTAATTAGGCTTAATAGATTCATCTCGCGAATTAGCCTCCATCTGTGCAATTAGTTTTATAATTAGTCTATGTTTAATACTCTTAATTAGCATGAAAACATCCGATGTGACAGGGCTAATTTTTAGCCCTGCTGGATCCAAACACCCCAATCGTTTTCCTTGAGTTCAATACTTCAGTTTGGATCAAAATCGGCCGCAAACCCATATAATATAGTGAACGAGTGAAACCAAATTAAAGGAAAGAGTTTGGTCATTCTCAATGGGAGTTTCATGGGCATTAAATAGATTGAGCATTTTTTTGTGATGTGGCAATGTATTAATGAAGAGAGAGGTGAAATGGATTTCATGGGAATGAAACCATTTGTACACTGTTTTCTAGATAGACTGTGTCTTGCATGTAACCTACGAAACAACAGCAGATGAAACTATGAATTAAGGGGAGGTATTTCATCATAGTTTCAAGCATGGTAGGTTTGGGCTACTCCCAACGGGAGTTTTATTTTTATTAAATGTGGTGCCATATAAGCATTTTTATGAGATGGCAAAGTTTTTAATAAGAGAGAGATTGAAGTAGTTATACCTAGATGAAACCCCGTACTGTTTTCAAGACACAATGTGTCTTAGAATTAAATGCATATGAGACACTAAATTGAAACTAGTATGCATTGTAGAGGGTGTTTAATTCATCAATTAATTATTGTTTGTTACATGACACTCTTGAAAGCATCAAAATGAAATTTACCATTGGGATTAGCCCAACAAACTTAGGCCCTGTTTAGTTCACGCCCTATGCATAACGTTTTGCATAACGCACGTTCCCCAATGTACTTTTTCTCTCTATAAACACTATGCATAACGCAAAAACACTATGCATAACGCTGCATCTAAACACCCCCTTAGGTCTCCCGTTCCGACCCAACTTACATCCTACGTCATATGGCAACATTATTGCTGTAACATTGAAGCCTTTTTGATGCATTGCTGGATTTGCTGCCTTCACTACAGGGCTCCAAAGTTTGCATTCTTGCTGTAACCTTTCACAGGCAACAATGCACACCCTGCTGCCTGCTGTCCAGAACCCTAACCACACTGACCACACACCATGTCATAAGAGATTTGATTGAAAGGTTGCCAATTTCAGGGAAAACTTTATACAGAGAGTAGTACTTCCTTATATCAACCAGATTGATAATAAACTGCAACACATGTAACTCTAGGGGTTATACATTATTGATCAAACATGCCATCAAATCGATGAGCTACATACTTATGCACGGATAGTTGGGTCCTTGTTGTGGTCATCCTCAAGAAAAGGGTAGTCTGTGTAGCCAACAATAGGATCTTGAGTGATGAAAGTGGAGCGGTCATACTTATTCAAGGATGCACCCAGCTCAAACCTTCTAGGTAGATCAGGGTTGGCCAAAAAGAGCCTCCCATAAGCGACAAGATCAGTGTAACCATCGGCCACAGCCTTGTTGCCTTCCTCCCGGTCATATCCACCTGCAGCGATGAACGTGCCATTGAAGGCCTTCTGGAACGGCAGGAGCCTGTGAGGGACCTGCCATCGTCCTTCGACATTGGCCATCCGAGGCTCCACCATATGGCAGTAGAGCAACCCCTCGTGCACGTTCAGCTGCCGCACCATATAGTCCGCGAGCGCCACCGGGTCGGAGTCGGCGCACTCGACGAAGTCGGCGAACGGCGACAGCCTGACACCCACGCGGCGCGCGCCCACCTCGCGGACCACGGCGCCGATCACCTCGACGGCGAAGCGGCACCGGTTCTCGAGGCTGCCGCCGTACTCGTCGCCGCGGTCGTTGGTGCCGTCCTTCATGAACTGCTCCAGGAGGTACCCGTGCGCGCCGTGGATCTCCACGCCGTCGAACCCGGCCTCCACGGCGTTCCGCGCCGCGCGCCTGGAGAAGGTGATTGGCTGCTCGGACCAGCGGAGTGGTTGGATCGGCGATGTGTAGCAGGAGAATATCTCCCGGTCACGTACTTTCTCCCGGCGCTTGTCGTCTACGGGCGGCGGTCCTCCGAGGATGAAGTTCACCTGTCTGTCGACGTTCGGGAAAGCAGGGTTCTCGGGAGCCCCTTTTCCCTTGTCGCCTTTGTCATCATCTCGTGGCGGCAGCTTCCCCTCCTTTTTCTTGTAGGCGTCGGCGAGCCCCATGCAGTCGATCATACGATGCTTGGACTGCTTGTGGATGGGGCAGGGTCCTTGGAGCATCTTCTCGAAGTCGGCGCTGAAGTTGGACCGCGCGCGCCTGAAGTCGTCGACGATCTCCGGGATCTCCTCCGTCCGCAGCCGCCGCGGCTTGGAGTACGCCATGCCCGTCCCGACGTCGGAGGTGATCTGCTTGTCCGTGCTCGAGATAGGCGCCTGCCCGTTAGGCTGGAACTCTGTCGATTTGGCCCAAAAAAATTCAGCAACCATCTAGCAGCAGAACAAGCAATAGCACTGCCAACAAGGAAGATACGCCCGTGGTTGGGAACTCACCGTTGGTGGAGACCCTGCCGACGTGCCAAATCTGGCAGAAGAAGAAGGCGCCCTTGCGGTGGACGGCATCGACGATGGGCTTCCACGCCTCGACCTGCTCCGGCGTCCAGATGCCGGGGGTCTCCGGGTAACCCTGCGCGGTGGGGGACACGTCCGTGGCCTCCGAGATGAGCAGGCCGCCCCTGGTGGCGCGCTGCGAGTAGTACACGGCGGCGTGCGGCTGCGGCACGTTGCCGTAGGAGCGGCACCGCGTGAGCGGCGCGAGCACCATCCGGTGGGAGAGCTCGAGCTGTCCCATCTTGTAGGGCGTCATCAGCGGGATCACCTCCTTCGCAGCTTGATGCGCCATCGTCTTATGTCTCTTCTTTTCTTTGTGACAGCAGTACAGCACTCGCACGGGCACGGCGATCGCTAGCTTTGCTTGCTTGGCAACTGCTAGGTTTTGATTTCTTTGGGCGCGAGTAAGCTCTTTGTCAATGCTTCTGCTTGTGCTTCTCAAGGAGAAGTGGTGCAGGAGTACTTATACTCTTAGGGTGTCACAGACTCACAGTGCTTTTTTGACATTTTCCGGACATTTCGTTTTCAACCGCGCGCAACCCTTTTTTCTCCAGTTCCCATAACCTTCGTCACCCAATCCGTCATACACAGGCGTCTCCGTCGTGCAAAGACATCAGGCATGACAGAGCTGGTATCGATCCTTTATCAGGAAGGCGCCGGTCGTGCACTCGTGCTTACTAAAATGCGGTGCGCACTGTGCTGATTATCGTGGCAGGACTAGCGCCAAATAGCACGAGAGAGAGTACAAGGGAAGCTTCAACGCCAGGGCACTAGGCAACCTGATAGCTAAGTATATTACTCTTTCCGTTTTTTTTTAATAAGGTGCACTACTACAGAAAGTTTCAGTAGGGGCGGCTCGTAAGCCTCTGTAGGGGCGGTTTTACGAGCCGCCCTTAATCAACCGTTCTTACAGTGGAACCACAGTAGGGGCGGCTGGTGATGCAACCGCCCTTACTGTATGAGCCGCCCCTACAGTGAATTCCAGGAAATCGGGTTTTCAAAATTCAAAAAACCGAAAATAATAGCAAAAAAAATTTATTCCAATGTGGGAAGGACTCCAACCATCCAAGCCATCAAGTCGCAAGTCGCGCCATTTTTCGCGGAAAATTCGCGTGCTACGCGGTCGGCGGGATTCGAACCCGCGACCTCTCTCTCGCACGTGACCTTCTCTACCACTGCACCACACTCTCATTTGTGACTGGACATTGTTTTGATTCCTACCGTATTATACTAAACTGAGTGTAAATTACTTGTTTGAGGCCCTAAATGATTTCAAATTAAAAACTTGTCAACTACAAAGTTTTATAAATTTTTGAAATCTACAAGTTTTATTTTGGTAGTTTCTCCATCCGAGGTCATTTACAAAATTTGAATTTCAAATTTGAGAACATTCACACTTAGTTTTCGTTGACTATATGATTTCAAATGAAAAAGTGGTCAGCTACAAAGTTTCATAACTTTTCAAGATCTACAATTCATATTCAGAAAGTTTTTCCATCCCAGGTCGTTTACGAAATTTGAATTTCAAATTTGAGACATTTCAACGTAGTTTTTGCATGACAAGATGATTTTAAAATAAAAAGTGGACAACTACAAAGTTTCATAACTTTTCGAGCTCTACAGTTCTTATTTAGGAAGTTTTTCCATCCGAGGTCGTTTGAAAAATTCAAATTTCAAAATTTAGACATTCAAACCCACGTTTTGAGGCATCAAATAAAGTCAATTCAAAAAGTGGTCAACAACAAAGATTCATAACTTTTCGAGATCTACAATTCTTATTTAGGAAGTTTTTCCATCCGAGGTCATTTTAAAAAATGTATTTTCTAGTGTTTCATTTCAAAATTCGGCAAAACACTGTAGGAGCGCCTCAATATAGAGCCGCCCCTACTGTAAACCACAGTAGGGGCGGCTGGTGATTGAACCGCCCCTACTAACAGTAAGGGCGGTTCGTAACTCCAGCCGCCCCTACTGTTAATTCTGTAGGGGCGGCTGGTCAGCTCCTGGGGCTGTTCCGTCGCTGTAAGAACGGTTCGCCCCCGAACCGCCCCTGTTGCAAAAAGGAGGCGTTCTTACAGTTTGTTTTTGTAGTAGTGGTGTGCACTCACATATATCATGATTCAAATATTTGAATTTTTTACCAATAATTTAGCTAATAATTTTTACTTTTATAATTGAAACCTACATGGTTGGATTCATAACCAAATATACTCTACAATGATCATAATTTTATAATCATAAATAATATAAGATAATAAATAGTCAAAGTGTTATTAGGTAAACCGTGCCAAATCCTATCACGTCTTATAAATAAAAATGGTAGAAGTAGCATTTGATCTCAAATACACCCTCTAGTCATTGACATTTTGAACCTTGACACAGATCCACAAAAATCAGCTTTGACTAATATATTTTTGCTACAAAATGACTATTACACTTTTATAAAATTTTGAGACAAATCTACTCATGTCACGTTTAAACATTCAAACTTAACACGTGAAAGGTAAAATCAACTGAAGTTTGGAACTGTTGACTTAAGATAACCTAAAAATCACTTATTTGTGACCAGAGAGAGTATCATTTAGTCTATCAACTTATAGCGCGTCCACATTAGACATAATGCTCGAAAACATTTGAAACTCAACACCCGGATTTGAATTCAAACTATATGCAATGCCCACGGTAGGACCCTTTTTATTTTGCGAACCGACTCAACAATATGTGAAATACATTAAACACTAGAGTGTTGGATCAATCCCTTTTTACTCCCGCTATCTATTATGTTAGCGTTTATTTTATAATCGGAGATGCGTGCATTTGCATCCCCAAACTACCTGATCTTCATGT
This sequence comes from Alloteropsis semialata, assembly GCA_004135705.1. Classification (NCBI taxonomy): domain Eukaryota; kingdom Viridiplantae; phylum Streptophyta; class Magnoliopsida; order Poales; family Poaceae; genus Alloteropsis; species Alloteropsis semialata. The sequence goes on from CM014273.1 coordinate 56,553,430, forward strand.
CTGTTTGATAGTGCTTCATCTGATTCTGGCTGAAAATGATTCTATAGAATAAACTCTCAAAATTAGGATGTTGAATTACACCATAAAATCAAGAAAATCACCTCACAGAATCTATAGAAAATCACCTTTTTTAAAAAAAAATTAGCTGGCAGAACTCCTGCTAGAATCAAGATCAGTTTCTTAATCCTCTGCCACACAGGACCTTCGTTTGGAGGAAAAGAAGTACGTACTATTCTTTTTTTTAGATAATGGATAATATCCGGCCTCTACCAAAGTACACAGCCTCCTTATTACAAAAAACAGTCCCAGCTTTAATTGCTGGTGCATCAAGGGAAAAGAACAAAACAGAATAGTCTAAATATCCGCCAATCTATTATTATGTTTCCATCCGTGATTGGCTTGTTCCAAGGCGGTGCTCTCAAGCATTAAGCTCGCCTTCTTGAACCATTCTTTGTTTTGATCGTCATGCTGCAGTTGCGACCAAAATCGCATCCAGTATGTCCCCCTGAAAAGAGCCTGCATAAATGATGAATACTTGGATTTATTAAATACAATGTCATTGCGGCATCTCCAAATAGCCCAACATAAAGCAGAAATTCCCACCAAAATCAATGATTTTGACTTTTTATCTTGATTTGAGAGCCAGCTGCCAAGCATATGGCGGACCGACTCCGGTGGAGTTAACCCAGTAGCATAATAAATAATACGCCACAGCTGTTTTGCATGGTGGCATTGAAAGAAAAGGTGTTGTATTGTTTCGTTAGAATTACAAAAACAACACATTTGACTCCCTTTCCAATTTTTCCTCGCTAGGTTATCCTTTGTTAAAGTTACTCCTTTATTTAAGAGCCAAAGGAAAATTTTAATCTTTAGCGGGATTTTCAATTTCCAGATGTACTTATTCCGGTAAGGTGCTATGTTGTCTAGTTTATGTAGGTACATAGACCTCACCGAGAAGAGACCGTCTCTTTTAAGATTCCATTTGAACCTATCCGGCCCTTGTTGTAAGTGACACCGAGATATTAAAACTACCAGGTTATGCCAGTCTCTGAGTTTATCCTGCGTCAGTGCCCTCCGAAAGGAGATATTAATTGTCACCGACCCCATTACATCTGCTACAGTAGCATGAATATGGTGAGCTATATTATATAGTGCAGGGAAAACCTCTTTGAAAGGCCTATCTACTGCCCATGTGTCTTCCCAGAATCTCGTTTGAGTCCCATCATTTATCTCAAAGGACTCACAGGATAAAACATAATCTTTAACCTTCATCAACCCTCTCCAGAAGTGAGAGTCTGTCGGTTTCGCCTTAACCTGTGTTAGAGATTTGGAGCTTAGGTACTTATTCCTAAGCATGGTTTGCCACATACCTTGAGTATTAAGTAAATTAACTATCCATTTACTTAAAAGGCATTTATTTTGGAGTTCTAGATTTATAATACCTAGACCTCCTTGATCTTTTGGGCGGCAAATGATGTCCCATTTCGCAAGGCGGTATTTTTTCTTATCTTTAGCGCCTTGCCAGAAGAACCTCGATCTGTATTGATCAAGTTTCTCTAGTACACCTTTCGGTATCTCAAAAAAGGACATCATAAACATGGGCAAACTGCTAAGCACAGAGTTAAGGAGTATTAATCTGCCTCCTTAAGATAAGTGCTTAGCTTTCCAACCACTCAACTTTTTTTGGAAGCGCTCTTCTACTTTGCACCATTCGGCATTTAAAAGTTGCCTATGGTGCATTGGGATCCCCAAGTATCTGAATGGGTATTCTCCCGTATCGCATCCAAAGATTTCGATATATTCATCTTCAAACTCTTTGGCTTGCCCGTAGCAAAAGATTTCGCTTTTATGGAAGTTGATTTTTAACCCTGACATCTGCTCAAACACTGTAAGCAACAGTTTCATGTTTTTTGCTTGGTCCAGGTTGTGGTCAAGAAAGATAATAGTGTCGTCTGCGTATTGCAAGATCGATAGACCATCATCTATAAGATGTGGGATAATGCCCGTAATTTGTCCATCAGCCTTTGCCCTGTTAATTAGCAAAGTGAGCATATCCGCCACAATGTTAAACAAGATTGGTGACATTGGGTCCCCTTGGCGAAGGCCCCTTTTTGTCTGGAAGTAGTGTCCAATGTCATCATTAACTTTGATGCCAACACTCCCTCCGGTAACCATTCCTTCAATCCATCTACACCACTTGGATGAAAAACCTTTCATTCACAGTGTTTGCTGAAGGAAGGACCATTTAACTTTATCATAAGCCTTTTCGAAGTCAATTTTTAATATGACCCCGTTCAACTTTTTTGTGTGTAGCTCATGGATGGTTTCATGAAGGACAACAACCCCCTCCATAATGTTCCGCCCTGGCATAAATGCCGTTTGGGATGGGCTGACCACCGTCTGTGCTACGTTATTTAATCTCTTTGTGCCAGCTTTTGTGAAAATCTTAAAGCTGACATTTAAGACACAAATTGGCCTGTATTGTTGTATCCTTTTAGCCTCTTCAGTTTTCGGGATTAATGTAATGACCCCAAAATTAAGGCTGTAGAGATTTAGGCTCTCATTATGGAAATCTCTAAAGAGAGCCATTAGGTCTGCCTTGATGACTTCCCAGAAGACTTGGTAGAATTCTGCCGGGAAACCATCTGGGCCAGAGGCCTTGTTATGCTCCATTTGGAAAATTGCTTCTTTTATCTCCGCCTCTGTGTAATCAGCGGTGAGGAGTTCATTTTCCAAAGGTGACACTTGTGGTATGTCATCTGTTTGAGACTCCACCAGCGTGATGTTTGAATCTTCTGGCTGTCCAAACAGATTTTTATAATAGTTGGTGATGTATTTTTTCAACGCCGTATCCCCCACAATAATACCATCTTCTTGATCCAATCTGAAGATGTGTTGCTTCCGGTGTTTCCCGTTCGCAACTAAGTGGAAGAACCGCGTATTATCATCTCCATAGAGCAAGGTTTTGACCTTTGCCCTTTCATACCATTTAATCTCCTCCTCCCTCAAGAGAGAAACTAATCTTTCCTTTAGATAGTGTTTCATATTAATCTCACCATCAGAGAGAGTGTTGGTTTCCGCCTTTTTATCTAATGCGTCCAACTTGGAAAATAAGTTTTTCTTCTCTTTCTTGTACATGCCCGCAGTATGTTTAGCCCATCCTCTCAGGTATTGTCTTAGGCGCCTGATTTTGTTTTGCCATCTTTCAAGTGCCGTTTGACCCTGATTTTCAGATTGCCAAACATCCACGACCATATCATAGAAACCATCGTGCAGTAGCCACCCTCTTTCAAATTTGAAGGTATGCTATTCTTTAGCCATTGAAAATTTCTATTTCCTCCGGTCAACTAAAGTATTAATTCAATGTTCAGACTCTGCCGCTGCTGCACCCGGTTTGATGGCTTCCAGCTAGCAAGTGCTGCTGGTTTTATCCGATCGACGAGAACGAGCGCGTGTGTTTATTTTCAGATTGCCAAAGAAACCATCGCGCAGTAGCCACCCTCTTTCAAATTTGAAGGTATGCTATTCTTTAGCCATTGAAAATTTTTATTTCCTCCGGTCAACTAAAGTATTAATTCAATGTTCAGACTCTGCCGCTGCTGCACCCGGTTTTTTTCTCGTACCGGTACCTGCTACCGCCGGCCGGCGGTAGCGGTAAGCCGGACCGGTTTTTACCGGTTCCTGATGAACAGTACCGGTTTTTTCGGTAACCGATGAACAGTACCCTAACCGGTCCGGGGCGGTTTGAGCGGTAACCGTGGGAACCGGACCGGTTCCCAACGGTAAAAAAAGATCCCCCTCCCATGCTCCTGCCCTCCCTGAGTCAGCGCCGCGCGCCGCAACCGCCGCGCGCCGTCGGCTTGCCGCCCCAAGGCAGCGGCTGCCCGGGCGGTTGCGCCGGTTAGCCGGGGCAACCGCGGATCTACCGTCCCCGCCCCGGTTGACCGCTCGCAGCGCCGGTCAACCGGCCCTGAGCGGCGGTTGGCCGCCGTGTTGCGGCGGTAAGCCGGCCGAGGGCGCAGCCCGAAGGTATGAGCTATTTAGTGTTTAGTATGAGCTATTTAGTGTTTAGGACTTTAGGTAGACCGACCGTATGAGCCTATTAGTATTTAGGTATATAGATGTTGCAAGAATTTAGGTATTATTTGATTTAGGTATATTGTGATTTAGGTATTATTTGATTTAGGTATATTGTGATTTAGGCTATTGTGATTTAGGTATGATTTGATATAGGTATGTTGTGATTTAGGTGTATTGTGATTTAGGTGTTGCAAGGTTTTAGGTGTATTGTGATTTAGGTATGTGTTGTGAACTTGTGATTGATATGTTTACGTTGGTTCCATGTTTGCAGATACAAAATGTCAGGCAGAGAGAAAGATATTGTATGGGAACACGGTGAAAATCTTTACCCCGGTTGGAGATGCAAATATTGTCATACGTCCAAAGGAGGAGGTGGTTCCACTAGATTGAAACAACATTTGGCAGGGCGCGGGACCGAGGTCGTCCATTGTAGGAAGGTTCCAAAGGAGGTGCGTGAATACTTTCAGCGTGACATTGAAAGGGTTCAGAAGGCAACTGCTGACCGGGCTCGAGAGAGGTTGAGAAAGGAGAAGCTTGCAGCGGAGGGTAACTATCCCGGTGGAGATGAAGCATATGATGAGGAGGCTGAGCTGGAGCGTGCCCTGAACCAATCGAGAGCGGAAGAGGAGTTCCGTGGGGGTGCAACAGAGAGGAGGTGCATACGAGCATGGAGGGGGTAGTGGTTCGAGGGAAGGAAATCCGGTGCAGAGGATTCTTCGAAGGGCAACTTCGGTGAGGGAGACTCCTGGGGTGAGGGACTATAACTTGGCCGCGGGCCTGAGAGGATCGACGCAGCCAAGGATTGACACAGGCTCCTGGACGCAGAAGGGTAAGAATGCAAAGGAAGCTATTGGGAAAGCTTGGTCAAAGTTTTTCCATATTGCGGGAGTACCTGGAAGACAGGCTGACAATCCATACTTTGTCAGCGCGGTAAGAGAGACACAGAAGTGGGGTAAGTTTTCTTTTCATGCGAATGACACCTATGCAACTGCATGTCTCTATCTAATCTCATGATTGCCATATGGTTGCAGGTGAAGGTATCGCGTCACCCACTGGACGGGATATTGATGGCAGGTACCTGGATCAAAACGAGCAAGACTTGAAGACTCAGTACGCAAAGTTTCAGCAAGAGTGGCCTCTCTTTGGCGTCACGTTGATGTGCGATTCGTGGACTGGCCCGACGAGGATGAGTGTCATCAACTTTTTGATATATTGCAATGGGGTCACGTGGTTCCACAAGTCTATTGATGCGTCTAGAAAATCTCAAGATTCCGAATTTTTGCTCCAGGTAACCCCTTACCTAGTTCCTTTCAATCCGAATATGATTCCGATGTTGCTAAAGAATCTGTTGATGCGTCTGGAAACCGCTAAAGAATCTGTATATTTTACCAGGAGATAATAAAGGTGGTGGAGGAGATTGGGCCAGAGCATATCGTTCATGTTATCACCGACAACGGCTCGAACTACAAGAAAGCATGCAGGGAGCTTTCCGATGTGTATGCACACATTGCTTGGACACCTTGTCTAGCACACACTGTCAATTTGCTGTTAAAGGATATCGGTGCAAGGTATGAACATCAAGGTATGATCGATCAATGCAAGAAAATTTCAGCTTGGTTACACAATCATGGTCAGTTGAATGCAATGATGAGGCAAGCGATCGGTGGTGAGTTGGTCAAGTGGAATGCAACTCGCTTTGGGACCAACTACATGTTCCTAGACAGCATATATCGGAAACATGATCGTTTCATGCAGTGGATGGGATCTCCTGAATTTTTGCAGAGCAAATGGGCAAATACAAATATGGGTAGATTTACTCATGCCAGATTTGCAAGTATGGAGTGGTGGGAGGGAATGAAATTTATCATTGACTCAGTTCAACCATTATACAAGTTGCTTCGCTTTGCTGATCAGGACAAGCGGCCCAACTTGTGCGAGGTGATTATGACCTTCCAGAATGTGAGACATGAAATGCAGTCTTTCTTCGGTCAAAATGTTTCCACGTGGAAAGAGTATGAACAGCTTATGCACAGCAGGATGCAGAACGTCATCGTACAGACGTATGCGGCTCCAGGTAAGACTGTCACAAAAGTTTCTACTTTCACGTTCCATAGACTTTATGCTCATTGGCGGTATTTCCATTTTGCAGCTTCTGTCCTAAATCCGAGGTACGCCTATACGTATACTCCAACTTCAGAAATGTGGCGTACACTCAAGGATGCATTTCAGCGCATGACGGATATCCAGAGCGCCATCCAGGCATTGAACGAGGCTGAGATGTTTCGACAAAGGCGTGGCGAGTTTGCCACAGATTTGGCAATGAAAATGGCGCTTGACCCAAAGACAACTGCATCTTCATGGTGGATGGTAAACGGCAACACCACTCCCAAGCTGCAGAGCCTTGCTTTGCGGCTTGTTTCTCAATGTTGTTCGTCAAGTGGATGCGAGCGGAACTGGAGTACTTTTGCCTTGCTGCATACAAAGGTTCGCAATCGGTTGTCGCACAAGAAACTGAACAAGCTTGTCTATGTCAACTACAACCTACGCCTGCGACTTGCGGATGTCGGCAACCCCGTGCGTGATGAAGGTGATTTCATTGACCAGCTGTCCCATCTTTCATTCTATGATGAGAAAAATCCGGTGCGGGAGTGGATGGAATATGGTAGATCAAACGGGGATCCAGTTCTGGACGAGGACGATGATGACGGAGACACCCCGCTCCCGTCCCATATTGTCACGGATCATATAAACCCATCAGACCTCCAGACTTCTACAGGGGATGATTGCATCAGTGATTGGGCACGTCGAAATGTGGGTGACACTCACCTAGGGAAGAGGAAGCACCACGTAGGGCCTACGAAGGGTGACCCGAAGCGCCAACGAGGACAGGCCAAGGGAAAAGGCAAAGGCAAAACAACACTAGTGCTGAGCGACGACGACACTGATGATGGCGAGGGTGATGGTAGTCCACCGTATCAGGAGTCTCAGGATAGCAGCTCCGCTGATGATGATGATGATAGTGATGGCGGTGCTGGTGGCGGTGGTGGCGGCGGTGGTGGCGGTGGCGGTGCCGGTGGCAGTGGCGGTGGCGGTGCTGGTCTTCGTTTCACAGGTTTCAAGTGCATGCACGTACATATGCACATATGTTTTTCACTGTGAGTACTAATTATGCTATATGGTTGGTTGCAGGGGAGACTGAATTCACGCATGCTACTCAGGACGTTGACCATGGAGCACCGGAATCCCAGAGGAGAACGGTTGAACCGACGGATTACAACACTCCACACTTTCCACAGTACTCTTCTAGCTCATACAGCGATTCCTCCCAGTCCAGTTATCACTATCCTATACCTGATTTGAGCACGCAGCCACCGATGAGATGGGTGTACGAATGGCAAGACCCCCATTGGTACAGTATGTTACTTCAGGAATGGCAGACGACATCGGCGTGGACGGGCCAAACTTGGCAAGACTACAAAGCTGAGCTGCTTCTAAGGCAAGGTTTGAATGTGATGTCCACCGCCGAGTATGAAATGGCTAGGCAATACTACCGTTGATCTATTTCTATGCACAACTATTATTTCTATGCACAATTATTATTATGTATCCATGTTTGTATGTATTTGTGGTCATTTTCTATTTCTATGTATAATTATTCAATTATTTCGCAACCGGCCGGATAACCGCTCCTACCGACCGGCTAACCGCTCCGACCGACCGATCGACCGACCGACCGACCGACCGACCGGCTAACCGCTCCTACCGACCGGCTAACCGCTCCTACCGTCGGTTAACCGCTAGGTACCGTTTGTATGGCGCGTTTTGAATTTGATTTTGAATTTGTTCGGTATTTGGCGGTATCCGCGGTTAACCGATCGGTTAACCGCTACCGCCGGCCGGCGGTAACGGGCGACCGGTCGGTAAAAAAAACCCTGCCTCCGACACTCCTTCCTACCCAAGTCCCATCACCACCAACCCCGCATCCCCGCCTCCCATATCCTTGATCCCCCCACCGAGCCCTCTGCCCCCTGCGGCGTACCCGTCCACCTCCCGCTCCGGAAGAACGGCACTGTCCTAGCGCCGGCGCCATCCCCGTCCACGGCGGCGGCGCGGCCCCTCCCCTCCCCGCGGCGGCGGCGCACCTCCCCTCCCCCACGCGCCACAGGGCTTGGCCTCGCTGGCGAGGCGGTACGCGCCGGGCCCCGCCCTCCGCTTGCCGCCGAGTCACCGGCCGCGGCAGACGAAGAAGAGCCACTCGGGCCGGTCGCTGGCGGGCAGGTGGATCTTGGCGAGGAACGCCGGGTGCGCTGCGTAGACGTCGTCGTTGTGGATCTCCGGCGGCAGGTCGCCGCACCGCAGCGCGCGGCGCGCGGGCAAGAACCGCCCGACGAGGTCCTACGGGGCGGGGTCGAACGGCGGCGGCTGGCGGTGCCGGGGAGGACGAGGTGGTGGACCTCGAGGTCACGGTGCCTCCCGGGTTTGAGCGACGGCTACCTCCTGATGAGTTGATTCTAATCTAAAGTATTCGTACCGTTGTCGTTGATGCTCAGAATTTTAGCCGAGGATGTGAAATTTTAGACATCGGCGAGTTTTTATTCTCAGTCTGTTCTTTTGCGAGAGATAGAGATGGATGGCATCCTCTCGTTCATGATATGTAGAGCAAACTTTTTTTCTTAATTTGTTCACATGAGAATTCCTTTGGTTAATCATGGTAGAATATGCACCGATCAGTTTCCAGCAGAAAGTATTTCTTCTGACTGAACACGATCCTGTTGATTTTTCTTGCAGTCTGGCAGGACGTTCCTGACTCCTCGCCACCCGAGCGTCCACCAGAGCGTCGTCCTATACGGCCATTAAGACCTCAACCTGCCCTCGCCGGCGGTGCCGCGGAGTAAGATTTCTGACTGAAGTAGTATACTGAGAACTAGGCAAAGAGGTTAGGGCCAGGAAGGAAGGACACAGTGATCCTGTCAGAAACAACCACCTCTCCTCGATTCAGGTGCAATCTTCTCACTGTTCTAAATCATCTTGCAGTATTAATTTGGTAACTACCTTTCTGAAATAACAGATGTAGAGTGTTCGACTCAATTTGCATTGTTTACTTGTTTTCAGTTAGTTAATTCCTTGCACATTTAGAAATAATGGGCCCAATTTGCATTGTTCAGAATTTAAAATTAGATAGCCAGGAACTTGATTACCATTCTTCTATTAAAAACTAATCTCCAATTTTGATCTTATGGTTGTTAGTTCCTTATTTTCTTCAGAGCAAAAATGCTGTAATGCTGCAACTCAATGGCATCCTTCTCTACTGCTAATATAAAATCAAATCGCTAAGAACCTGCTAATACATTGGTCATTTGTCATTTTCCTTGTGCCCATTGATTCTAAATTATATGCTTGCAGAAAATAACGGATCTAGGAGTACTGACATTTTAGCTTGAACTTCTACATATACTTTGCCCATAATTATAATCTACATTTTCTTCTTTGTGCTCTGTATTAGGTTTAGTAGGAGAGCCATGTACATAGGTAGTGTATCCTGATATTGATTTTCAAAAGCAAAAACTGAGGACCGATGTTCAATTTGACTAAACTGGATATATCATGAGCTCCAATCCAGGCACATCTTTTTGGTTATTCATGATTTGGATTACTTAGCTGAATTGGTATACTGGTAAACTGTCTATATGTTTTTGCTCTGAATTTCTGACATGTTCTGTTGAAATTAGCTTGGTGGCTAGGTGTGTGGGCTGCCGGTAGCAATGCAAAGCAGGGATGCGGCCTGACAAGTCCATGGATCAGGTCGGTTGCAGTGACCATTGCTTCTCCTCAGCAACCAATGCTATCTGAGCATTGGTGCTGCTAGACCCATCGTCCATACCGAGAAAACCAAGGTAAGTTGTGTGCTCTCTTTTCTCCATTATTATATTTTTATTTCTTAGTACTTAATGTTTTCCAGCAAAGTGAGAGGCTAGATTTTATTTTTGGATCATGATAAGTAATAGATGGTTAACATCTATTAAGTTAGGATAAGGAAGAAAACTTACGAATTAGAGGTAGCCGCATCAAAATCAGTCACCTTTGATCTGATGCAGTGACTCCACTATGAATTTATTGTTTTGTCCTTGCACATGAGACACATAGTAATTCTGTCTTAGCTTCAGCATGCTACCAAATCCATTTTCTGTTTTGTCCTACTATAATTTCATTACGCAAGGATAAGCCAAAATTAAAGTGTGATAATATATACTGGATGAGGAGCAGATAAGTAGAGATAGACGGGTGCTTATGTTGGATGTGGCAGGGAGAAATATGCATTTTTTGCCAGGCTTTTTCTTATGATGAATACATACGCTGAAGCATACCTCACTCCTGTGAACTTTTTTTATGTCTTTGCTTTTGATCCTTGACTGGCACTGAATTTTACATGTAACATGATAGTTTGAAGTATGTAGTTCTGGATGTGCTTATTAAAATCTTCGTGAGATGTCTTTCCTAGACCCACTGATTTATAGCACCATGATTTATAGCACATGGCTTGGTATTTAGTAAGCAAATTGCTCCTTTTATATTATCCGTACTTACACATTTTCTTGAAAGACTACTTGGTCGTGCATGTAATTGAATTGTTAGTGACAACATAGCTGTGATGAATTGTGTAACAACACCGAGTAATTCTTGATGGTGGGTTAGTAGGAAAATTGAAGTTTAATATACTGTTGGTACCTGCAATTCCGAGTATTCTCCACAACTATCAATTCTTATCATTGCCGGTGCAGACAAGGAAGCGGCGCTGCTGTGCCGGCACTGCCTGCAGGAGGATGACGGATGGGCAGAGGGAAAATGACGCGCGGGGAAAAGAAATCATGAAGGTGGAAGAACTCTGCACTATATGATTTTGAAAGTTTATAGGTTATTGCTTTTCACTTCTTGGATCTGTGTCTGTTGTAAGATAGTAAATAAGTAGCAGAACGGATTATGGATCAGTTGATCCTACAACTAATAGTTAGGTAGGTCGTCCATGTATAAACAGTTAGTTCGATCTGAAAAGTAATATTAATATGCTTATTTTACTTAGGTAATTACAATTACAATTTTTTCTGCAAAGTGCTTATCCATCTGGTTCTAGAAGCTCTTTGTATGTCTGCCATTGAAATCTAGGATGTTCTGTTCCAATTGCTAAACTGAATTTGAGAACTGTTGTTTTCTGCACAGAAATGTAAATATCATGGGTGCTCTTTTGTGAATTTCTGTTCATGGTTATGCATTAGAGTACATGCACTCCATGAATCTGATTCAGTATGCCCCGATCGACAACTTGTTTATCTCTCGTGATGGCCACATGAGCTATGACTGATGATCTTTCAATCCATTTAGTGGAGTAGTATCAATCCATTTAGTGGAGCTTTTGAGGATTTGAGGTACTCTACTTACCATGCACATTTTACTTGTCTGAAATATCTTGCCTGGCAAATTCATCAATATTGTGAAATATCTTGCACCTACAGTAAATAAAACTGATTTGTTCTCTTATATTTCCCCCCAGAATTGCTGATGAAATCATGTCTGCATATATTTGAATCATGTGAGGTCCCATACTTGCAATCTACGACATCTGTCACCATACTTGCTGATAGCTTATGAATGTCCATAGGGGGCCACAAGAATGGAGAGAGCCAACCTGTTGCTATAATGTCAGGTCAATTATATTAGCATGTCTAACTGATGCTTTTGTCAATAATAGGGAACATCTGGAATATATAAGTTGCAAATATATGGCAGCCGTGTCAGCACAATATATTGGATGCTCTTTTGGAAAGCATTCATCTGTTGAAAGTGGACCTATTGTACAAATACATTTCTCGAATCTCATCTCTAAGTTTAATTTTGTACCGAGTGACCTCATTGTTGGATATATTGGGTTTCACTCGTTTCCAAGTTGCATGTTAGATTGTCTGTCTGTCTATGGTGTATTGGTGTTGGCGCGTTGCAAGCCGGACCACATTTGACTACTGTAGTTTTCAGAACAAGGATAGAAACAGGTGGAGTTTCTTTGTATGCTTGCAGTCAGTTCCTAGCTTTCTACATTGGCAACGTATCAGGTGCAAACCAACCTCCCCGTGCAAACTATGCAAACCTCAATCTGGACCACATGATCTTGATCCAAGGGGCGTGTAGAGAGAGGTGGGAGGGGGGATTTGCAAAAGTGATCTTGCTGTGATTAAGGTGGGCGGTGATTTTGCAAATCCCCCCTCCCACCTCTCTCTACGCCCCCTTGGATCAAGATCATGTGGTCCAGATTGAGGTTTGCATAGTTTGCACGGAGAGGTTGGTTTGCAACTGATATGTTGCCTTCTACATTGGCACTGAAGAAGTATACTCGAGAATAGCATACTTCCTACGTTCCAAAATAAATATCGTTTTAGCTTTTCTAGATTCACTCATTTCGATATGAATGTCTGAATACATATCAAAACGAGTGTATCTAGGAAAGCTAAAACGTCATTTATTTTGGGACGGAGGGAGTATATTTTAATGTCCAAAATAATTTGACTGGTATTGCTAACTGTTTTTTTAAAAAATTTGAAGATGTCGGTTTATTAATTGAAACTATATATTGGCACTGAATAATCTTTATTGTACTCAATACTTGTACTTCACATTTAACTTTTTGACATTTTTTTAAAACACGTGTGTGCCGCACGTGCAACTTACTAGTAAATTAAAATATTTTAAACTTCTAATTTAAATATAAAACAAGATCAAGGTAACTCAACAAAAGACCCTCCATCAGCCTACAGCTCTAGCTTTACAGATTTATAGAGCCAAAGATGACCAGCTCTAGCTCTATGAATTTGTAGAGTTGTACCAAACAGGACCTAGTTTGAACGTAGAGGACTGGCTCAATGGGAGTCCCTGCTCCAAATGCTTCAGGCCCAAAGAATTTCGGTAACGGAGCGTCGTTTGGGCTCGATAAGTCAAAGACCTTTAAAATCAAGTCCTTATATAGATTCTTGACAGACAGGGGAGTGCAGCACAGGGTGGCAGCAGACATCTGGAAATGTCGGATCCCTTTGAGGCCTTGTTTAGTTCAGTCGAATCGATCGAATTTTCTGTAGAAAAAGTACAATGGAAAGCGTGTCCTGTAAGAGGGGGCACGTTTTTCAATGCGTTACTTTTGGTCGAATTCGCTGGAACTAAACAAGGCCTGAAAATCAAAGTCTTCTTATGGCAGATGTATCATGGCAAGCTGCAAGCCGCTGCGACACTCAAACATAGAGGTTGGAAAGGTAGTGATTGCTGTTGCCTTCGTGGGGGCTGTGAAACAGTGGATCACATTTTCTTTGAATGTTCCCTTGTGAGATTTGCCTGGTGCTGTCTCCGCGGTATTTTTGGGTGGAATGGGTTCCCAACATCTCGGGCTGACTTTTGGGAGAGTTGGCTTACAGACAATTCACTAGGCTCAAAATCTCTTAGTCTTTTCTTGTTTGCAGGACTTACATGGACAGTTTGGAAAATACGCAACAAGATGGCTATCGAGAAGTCTTTCCCTAACAAACCGGTTGATGTGATGTATACCGGTGTCTCATTCTTGCAGAAATGGAAACCCCAGGAAGAAGCGCCAACAGAAGCTGGAGTTAAAGGTGGAAAGGATCCTGGAATGGTTGAGCGAGTTCAAGATTTCTAATTTCCAGTGCAGCTGTTAGCGATGTGGTCGAGCTTTAAGTATTTTGTTCGCTACCCTTGCTTCTGTCGCTCTGTGGTCACAATTTGTAAGCTGGCATCACCAGCGTAACCATGTGTGAACCTTATAGCATTCAATCACCCTGTTCGGCTGGCTGGTTCAGAACCAGCCAGCAGTACTTCAGTCTCACATAAAATCAGCACCAGCCACCAGCCAGCCAGCAGTATTTTTCTCTCACAGAAAATCAGCACCAGCCACCAGCCAGAATCAGCACCAGCCAGTCGAACGGGCTGAATATAAGCAGAGTTATCTCGTTAAAAAAAGGCGGAATAGCCGATTTCGTCCCTAAACTATCACCGAAGGCTCAATTTCGTCCCTCGAACTACTAAAACGGTCGTTTTCGTCCTCGAACTTTCACAGTCGGCTCGTTTTCGTCCCTGATCCGACGTGGCTGGCCGCGCTGGGTCGCCACATCAGCGCAGTTCTCCGTCTTCTTCGCGGCGCTCTACCTGACCTCCATCGGCACGGGCGGGGTCAAGTCGGCGCTGCTCCCCTTCGGCGCCGAGCAGTACGACGACGACGCGGAGCGGCCGGAGCGGAAGCAGGCCTTCTTCAGCTGGTTCTTCGCCGCCATCAACCTGGGCATCTTCATCGCCGGCACGCTCATCTCCTGGCTGCAGCAGAACGTGGCGTGGGCGCTCGGCTTCGGCGTCGGCACGGCCTGCCTGCTCGTCGCGCGCTCGCCTTCGTGGCCGATCAGCTTGGAATGAGAAGGCGGAGCAGATGCTGCGCATCGCCACGGGGGCCTCCCCGTAGAAGAACTCCAGCTGCGCGATGCCGCAGAACACGTCGGAGCCCGCCACCAGCACGAACTGCGGCACCTGCCACGCGATGCTCATGGCCGGCCCGCCGCCGGCGACGGCGCGCAGCCGGCGCCGCTCGACGAGCGCGGCGGTGCCCAGGGCCAGCACCACCAGGAGCCGCCCCACCCCCATCCGCTGCAACTGCGTCAGCCCGCCCGGGCGCCCCGTCAGGCGCCGGGCCAGCGGGATGATGGCGGCGTCGTGCAGCGCCACCCACAGCAGCATGAACACCACCTCCACCGACACCAGCGACGCCACCGGCACCTTGAACCGGCCCCCGAGCCGCGTGTCCATGGCCATCCCCTGCTGGATGAAGGTGGTGGTCATCTGCCCCAGCGACGCCGCCGTCGTCGTACTGCTCGGCGCCGAAGGGGAGCAGCGCCGACTTGACCCCGCCCGTGCCGATGGAGGTCAGGTAGAGCGCCGCGAAGAAGACGGAGAACTGCGCTGATGTGGCGACCCAGCGTGGCCAGCCACGTCGGATCAGGGACGAAAACGAGCCGACTGTGAAAGTTCGAGGACGAAAACGACCGTTTTAGTAGTTCGGGGAGGAAATTGAGCCTTCGGTGGTGATAGGGACGAAATCGGCCAAAAAAAAAAATGCCGTCTTCGTGCTCGCCTCACTCGATTTGGACCAGTGAGTAGGAGTTGACTTCACAGACTGCCACCGCTCTGCCGCGCGCATTCCGAGTCCGAGCCTCTCATCCACTTCCACTTCCCCGACCCGCTGCCCGCGCAATCGCGACATCACGGCGGCGATGCATCCCCACGCCTCGGGTGCCGCCGGGAAGGCGACCGCGCCGTACGGGTCCTGGGAGTCGCCGATCAGCGCCGCCGCCGTCTCCGCCGCCGGGAGGACCGCCGAGGGGCTCGCCGTCGCCGGCGACGGCCGGCTCGTCTGGGTCGAGACGCGCCCCGAGGAAGGAGGGTACTCCCAGCCACC
The DNA here is from genome assembly GCA_004135705.1 of Alloteropsis semialata. Lineage (NCBI taxonomy): Eukaryota > Viridiplantae > Streptophyta > Magnoliopsida > Poales > Poaceae > Alloteropsis > Alloteropsis semialata. The sequence continues at coordinate 56,569,001 of CM014273.1, forward strand.
TGCTCACAGTTTCCACAGCCACCATTTCGAAATTTTAGAACTTCGTTGCGCACTGTTTTATCTGAAGCTGTTTTTTTTTTTTTGGTCATCGTCAGGCGCGCGGTCCTCGTGAAGGAAGCGGCGGAACCAGGCGGCAAGGCTCGGGATGTGACGACGCAGGGGTTCGCCGTTCGGTCCCTCGCGCAGGAGTACGGCGGTGGCGCATTTGCCGTGCAAGGGGACATTGTTGTCTTCTCCAACTACACCGACCAGCGTCTGTACAAGCAAACAATCGGAGGTAAGGAGCTAGCTGAACCTACGCTTAACAGCGACCATTCTCCTTTGTGGTGCTATACTGCTGCATACACCATTTTCGCCTCGTTCTTCAAAGCCTTGTCTTGTCACTATTGGCCACTTAATTCCGAATATTCTGGTCAATCCGAGCTTCAAGCTCAAAATGCTCACTGTATCTGTCTGAAATTGTGCAATGATGAACACTTATGCCCATGATTCCTTTGTTGGGAGAATGCTGAAATGGAGATGAATTCAGAAGGCAAAACGAGAGGCATGATTGGTGTACAACCCGGGCAGCGCCTAGGATCTGCATTTGTTGAGGCGCTAACTAAACTTTGTCCAGATAACCACACAAAAAGCGCTCTTTATACCAAACTTAAGCTTTCTTCCATTGTTAACTTGATAAGCATCATGTTGGGATCTTTATGTATTAGCAAAATAGTGCAGACAATGGTTCAATCCCCATGCTTTTGGGATTCAAAAGAACATCGGAGAATAGGAGTTCTCTAGTTTTGATTTTCTTTCCTGAACTGTTGCCTAACTTTGATTTGAAAAGTTTGATTCTGCAAACCTTTTTGGTTCTAAGTCATGACTACTAATAAAGGGGTGTCACTGTATCATCTGAACTCATGTCTAGCAAATCATAATCTATAGCTAATATTTCAAACCCTTTTCTTTGTTGGTTTCAGATAACTCACCACTACCGCTGACACCAGATTATGCCGCATCAGTAGTACGCTATGCTGATGGTGTCTTTGATCCTCACTTTCATCGTTTTGTGACTATAATGGAAGGTGATTATTCATGTTCTATGTACATAAATAGTGCTCTTTGCTTACAGTTATTAGTCAGTATAAAAAAGAATCAAACTTGACCACAGATCATCGCCACAATAGCTCAAATCCCGTCACTACAATTGCTGCTGTAAGAATAAGTGATCAAGATGTCGAAGGTAAGAAACCCTTAGGTTATGTACCTAATTCTGTAAGTTGTTCCTAAGAATTAAGACCTTTGGGCTTATGTGTAAACGTTACATCTTTCTTGCATCAGAACCTACTATGCTCGTCAGTGGCAATGACTTTTATGCCTTCCCACGTGTTGATCCAACTAAAAAACATATGGCATGGATTGAGTGGAGTAACCCAAACATGTCTTGGGACAAATCACAACTATGGGTTGGATATTTTAACAATAAAGGGTAATATCTTATTGCATCTTGTGTTTTCACTTCTTCTTTTTGAAAAAAATAAATGTTGTGCTGCTCATCTATACTATGTAACTCCAACAGCTGATGGAGTCTTTTTTTTTTCCATTAACTGAAAGGTGTCACTAGATCTTGAGTATGAATTCGTTCATGCCTATTGGCTACATATACTAAACATTATTCTATACTTCAGATCACTTGTAGTCAGTCCAGGCAAAATCATCATCTGATCGAGACTGTGCTTGACGAAGGTCTAGCTATTGTGTTTTACTGTTTTTCAGAACATGGGTTACTGTAACATCATATGTATTTGGCTTTGGATCTAATAATCACTTTATAGGTTATTCATCTGTTCCAATCCCATTTCCTTTTAAGAAAAAGGATCAATGGTTGAGTTGATTGTTGCTTCAAGTATGCATGGATGTTTCATTAAGTTCCATGAATTACAGATTTATTCCAGTGCTTATTATGTGCAGAGAGGTAGAAAAACGGATCTGTGTTGCTGGTGGAGACCCAACACTAGTAGAGTCTCCTACTGAACCCAAGTGGTCTTCAAAAGGTATTTGCAATTCATTCTTTTTCTTAGTTTTACATGCATTTTAAGTGTGACGATTCAAGGATATAAATATTCAACTTTCTGCATTTTGAAATTATTCACTAGGTTTTTTATTTCACTAGAATAAATTCAAACTGTATTTTAAAAAATCTCACTTAATTTAAATCAACTTTTCTCTAGGGGAGCTGTTCTTCATAACCGACCGACGGAGTGGGTTTTGGAATATTTATAAATGGGTATAATTTTCTATGGCACTTGTATTTGTTTGCACTCAGTTGCCTATTGATCTGTTTGCACTCCCAGGCTGGCAGATGCATACCTGTCTCTATTGCTGTGGATGCACATTTGTCTATATTTGTCTGCAACCCCTATATTGATCATCTGTTCTATACGCACCATTTACACCTGCTTTTTTGTATGATTCCTTTATTTAAGAAATAGTTATACCCTTTTACATCCAATGCTATCTTTCACAGGAACAGTTGTTATTTTGGCAATTCTATGTAGCCAACAGTTGTTGTTTGTGTGATAGCCTACTCTCCGTAATAAGGAGAGTGCTATGCAAAGTGATACTAAAAAATAATGTTATGGACTTGTATTGTCATTTTTTAAAATTATCTTTTTTTCTCTTGTATCTATATTAAGATCAATGGGATATCAACTTGATGCTATGTCTCCAAGTAAATGGAACTGTTCGACAGCAAGTTAGACCTGTCTGTGACAGATAAGAGCTCAACACCTTCAGCTGGTTTACACAAAAAACTTGACTATTACATCATCAAAGCATGAAACAAAAATTTCCATGCCATAAATACCTTTCAACTCTTCCTGTTATCAAAGTTATGTGCGGATTTGTTTATGACAGGATGAGCAGAGCAATGTGGTAACAGCACTGCATTCACTTGATGCTGAATTTTCCAAGCCCATGTGGATATTTGGTGTCAGCTCCTATGATTTCCTTGGAAAAGACGACTCAAGTCACAAAATTGTTTGCTGTTACAGGTTTTCACATTTTCTTATGGTTGAATTTTATGCAATTAAGAAGAATCAACATGCTTTTCTTTAATCCAGGCAGAATGGAAAGTCATACGTTGGGGTGCTTGACCATGATTCGGAGTCATTTTCGAAAATTGACATCCCCTTCTCTTCTGTAAATAACATAGTATGTACAGTATCTGATGAGTAACCTTAATAACTTATTAAAGTGTGATAATTTATCATTTTGTAAGATTAGGTATTCAATGCTCAAACTTATTAATGCGATGATGCTTTGTCTTAAAGTTTGTTGATTTGCTAGGTGTCTGGAGATGGATCCTTCTATATTGAGGGTGCATCTGCTACTCTTCCAGTATCAATAGCAAAGGTTCACTTAACTGCCTTAATTGATTGGTTCTCTCATACCCTTCTGTGATCCTGTCAACTATTACATTGGATCCTGCAGTGTACACTTTAGATTTACCCTTTGTTTTACCATCAGGTGACACTTGATGAGAAGAAAACTGTGGCAACCGATTTCTCTATAGTTTGGTCCTCCTCGGAGGATGTTGCAAAATATAATTCCTACTTCAGCTTGCCTGAATTTTTGGAGTTTCCAACTGTGATCCCTGGTCAGCATGCATATGCTTATTTCTATGCGCCGCATAATGATATTTTCCAAGGTTCATCAGACGAAAAGCCTCCGTTGCTAGTCAGAACCCACGGTATTCAATTATATCTTGTACTGTCCTTTTTTTAATGGGTTTCTTATTTCAAACATTATCTATGCTCACAGCTTCATGTTATATCAGAATTAATCAGCAAAAACCTTCCTTATTGTTCGAAAAAAATATTGCATTTTCATGTACAAACTGTATATCAGTATATAACAGTGACAATTGCTTTTCTTTGTTTCAATAAAGTGTCTGTTAATTAAGCCTTTCCTTTACATAAACTGCTAGTGCGCTTTGATGATAAAGGAGAATATGACAGTCCAGAGCAACTTGATTTACCAACTCCATGAATCGCTAGGGTAGTGAAATTAATTTTTTGCTTCAATTGCTTGACGATAGCTAAGAGTTGAAAAATTTATTAGCGTTATTGTAATTTCTTAATATCACTTCAATGTTTAGGTGGACCTACAGATGAAGCACGAGGGGTCCTGGATCTTAGTGTGCAGTACTGGACAAGCCGAGGATGGGCATTTGTTGATGTTAACTATGGAGGAAGCTCAGGTCTCTGGCTCTTTTTTGTTTGGGCTTATATATCCCATAAAGAACTCCATGTTCTTTGTACTTCCAGATCTGATGCATTATTCGATGATGAATGTCCATCCTCTTATTTGGAAGCACCTTAATCTTGTTGGAAGCAAAGATTTTGGTGTTGATAGTTATTGATGTCCCTTTACTTTGTTGAAGGCTATGGGAGAGAATTCCGAGAGAGGCTTTTAGGGCAATGGGGCGTTGTTGACGTAAATGATTGCTGCAGTTGTGCTACATTCCTGGTATGGCTTGTTTGGACAGGCAAACCCAATTTGTTCAATTGTAGAGCTGTATTCAGCATTTATAGTGGCTGCTAAGAAAAGATGAATGAACATGCCAATACCATGCTGAATATTAAGGTGGAAACTGGAAGAGTGGACAGGCAACGGCTCTGTGTAACAGGAGAATCTGCTGGTGGATTCACAACTTTAGCTTGCCTTGCTTTCAGACAGACCTTCAAGGCTGGTTCATCGTTATATGGGGCAAGTATTGATTCTCATAAGTTTTTTCTCTGTTTTGGATTCATCTTAATACCAGAAAAGGGCTTATACACACGGGTTATGCTATGTTTGTAAGCAGATAGCTGACTTAGCTTCGTTGAGGGCAGGAATGCACAAGTTTGAAGCATACTACATTGATAACCTTGTGGGTAAGGAACTTTGCACTCATCTTTACTTTTTGACCCGAAAATGCACTTGTCTATACTTGAAACTGAATATCCATTTTTGTTTCCATGACAACATTATTGTTCCTCCAATGTTCAGGGAATAAACAAGCTTACTTTGAGAGGTCGCCAATAAACTTTGTTGACAAATTTTCATGTCCAGTGATTTTGTTTCAAGGATTGGAAGACACCGTAAGGCTACAAGCTTACATAGTGCAGATTTGCTAACCTATGTCAAGTTGCAGAACATGTCTGAAAATCCGTAACTATTAATAGCATTCATGGATGTATTGGTTCTACTTCACTAACAACCGACATTCTGGAATATTCACTATGCACCATCTAGGGTTGAACAAATTCCATACTGTCAATCAGAATCTGTTAGGAATAACTTGCCAGTTTGCCAGCCTTCTCCATTCTTATCATGAGCATCTGCTCTCCTTACCAGCTTTCACCTATATGATCTCCAGGTTGTATCACCAGATCAGGCAACAAAAATATACAAGGCGATAAAGGACAAAGGCCTTCCAGTTGCTTTGGTTGAGTATGAAGGGGAACAGCATGGTTTCCGCAAGGTCATTGATTACTCTGTTTGCTATCATATTTCCTAAATCCTTGTGCACCACACCTTCTATGAGACTATGAGTCACATCGAGTCTGAGCAGTAAAACACTGATGTGCTTGACAAGATCTAGTACCTAGTACTGAGAAACCTACTCTCTGCAGTTTTTCGCTATCAAGTCAAACTTTTTCATTGTTAGGATAAACTCAAATAGTACAGGGCATAGCAGATTGCTCACTCCTAACATGCATTCCTTCGAACAGGCTGAGAACATCAAATTCACCTTGGAGCAGGAGATGGTGTTCTTCGCAAGATTAGTGGGGAAATTCAAGGTGGCTGATGACATAATTCCAATCAAGATTGAAAACTTTGACTAGCCCTTCTTGTGAACGTTTTAAGTGGCAGCAATACGTATTCTGTTTACCCACCATCAATTGCTGAACTAGTCGGCATAGATCGATAGATGCAACTTGGTACAGGCTGCACCTCCTAGCTGTTGTGGTGTTATAATGTTATGTTATTCAACTGAACAGAACTTTAGGCTGTGTCTACGAGACTGTGACCATGAGGCATGAGCAATAATGGAACAAGCTTGCAATAATAGTCACTCATCATAGTACAAACTTGTGACTGGCTAGTGGCTACCGCGGTCAGAAGTAGCTTTTTCATGATGTTGGTCTGCTTTCGTAATGTTCTGAGATATGTTGACACGCGAAAGGGGCAAAGACAGTACCACTGCCTGGCTATCATTTAGTTTTTCAGGCGTAAGTCAGCATGATTCATGGGTTCATGGCCTGTATGGGGTAAAATTTTAAGTAATTTGATAGATAGAAGCACCACAAATCCAAGAGATGTATAACAACTCGTGAAGCTCTTGATGGACCAAGTTTTGATTGTCTTCAACTGAAGCAGTGATGAAATCATGATATGCAAGGATGCAATGCAACCTTGTGTCTTCCTTCTTATAGACCAGGAATAATGTGCTCTTTTAGCCCTCTCAAACATTAGACTCTTTTTTTTTTGAATTTGGGAAACATTAGCCTTTCCGTTCCATCTTCAACGGTCGTTCGACTCCGGCGACCGTCCATGCCCGTAGTGTCCGCGGACTCGAGTAGGAGCTAAGAACACGCAGAGGTTGAAAGTTGAAACCTGCTCGGCGGCGAACACGGTTAGAGACTCTCCCAACGGCTCAAACATTGCGACGCTCGGCGACCAATGCAGTGACCTTGATTGAGCGCCATGGCGGTGTCACGCTGCACGAATTCTTGCAGCAACCGCGCCCGCCGCTTGCCGATGCATGAGGCGTTCGATGTTCATGGGCGGAAACGGAAGGGAATCCAATCCGAGATTCGGAGACGCCGAGCTGAGTATTTTAAGACTCGCTTGACTTGACCAGCGAGCACAAGCTCCGCTCCGCAATCTCCTCATCCGCGCTCGTGAGCCTTCCTTCCCCGCCGATCCCACCCTGACCGCGGCGATGCGTCCCCAGGCTACAGGCGCCGCCGAGAAGGCGACCGCGCCGTACGGGTCCTGGGAGTCGCCGATCACCGCCGCCGCCGTCTCCGCGGCCGGGAAGACCGTCGAGGGGCTCGCCGTCGCCGGCGACGGCCGTCTCGTCTGGGTCGAGAAGCGCCCGGAGGAAGGAGGGTACGCGAAACCATCCCCTCCCTCCCTCTCTCTCTCTCTCTCTCTCTCTCTCTCTCCACACCCAAGTCTTATCATCAGGAGCTGTGATTTTCCATCAGGGCCTCGGTTCTAGTGAGGGAGGCGGCGGAGCCCCCCGGCAAGGCTCTGGATGTGACGCCGCAGGGATTCGCGGTGCGGACTCTCGCCCAGGAGTACGGCGGTGGATCTGGTGCATTCGCGGTGCAAGGGGACACCGTTGTGTTCTCTAACTACAGCGATCAGCGTCTCTACACGCAAACCATCGGAGGTATGGAGTTCAAGCTTAGCTACGGACTACTCACTTGTGAGGTTACCATAGAGGCATATTGCTGCGTACTCCATAATAGGCAATTTTATTACCCCACAAATACTGCCCATTACACTCTTCCAGATGCATAATTTCTACTAGTAGGGTGACTTTAAACCATGGATAAGCGGATCAAATTTCTGCAGTTGGTATTAACCATCAGGTCAAAATTGAAGGTCTAAGTTCTCTGGTACACTGCTTGTGCGCTGCATCAAAAGCACTGGAGCTCATGTACTGAATGAATGGTCCAGGCTCTGTGCAGTCAATATTGTGAACTCAGTTGTGAATAGGTACATTACTCAGAATGCTGCATGTATCTCAACAATGTAAGCACCCTAAACATTTGATGATGATCTCCTTGATATGCATCATGTGGGATCCTAATTGTACCTTAAGTAATCAGTTCACATCAGTGTTAGAACATCCATGCTCTAGGGGTTCAAAGGACACATTGGACTGAAACTAACTTAGCTTTTCTTTCCATTTTGAACTGTAACCTAACTTTGAGTTTCATTATGTTGGTTATATACAAACACTTTCTTAAGTCATGATTGCTAAAAGGGTTGTCTCTCTGTAGCACTTCTCCGACCTCCTATGTACTCCCTCTGTCCATCTCCAGCAATAAGGGATTTTTTTAAAAAAAAAAGTCAAACCTTGCTAATTTTGACCAACAGTTAGTCAAATTATATGCATGTTTGGCGTACAAAAGTTGCGTCACAAATTCATATTCGAATTACTTTTAAAATGGTGCTGATTTCTAGAAATTGACAATAGAGTGTAAGAGAAATCAATGACCAAACACTACTTGGTAGACCTTATTTTAAAATGCTTTACATGGTTTCGTTGTTTCAGACGGTTCACCACTAGCGCTGACACCAAACTATGCTGGATCGGAAGTCCGCTATGCAGATGGTGTCTTTGATCCTCACTTCCATCGTTATGTAACTATAATGGAAGGTGATTAGGAGCTGTATCATGTACCTCAATAGTGCTACCTACAAATTTTCGCATGGCCTTATGAGAGGAACAATCCAATTTGACTGCAGATCATCGCAATCACAGCTCGGATCCTGTCACAACCATTGCTGCTGTAAAAATAAGTGGTCAAGATGTTAATGGTGAGGAGCCCTTTCATTTCTGTACCTAGTGCAATAAGTTGTGCTTAAGTTCTTTTGGATTATTTGTGAAAGTTTTCAGTTTCTGCCTCAGAACCAACCATACTGGCCAGTGGCAATGACTTTTATGCCTTCCCACGCATCGATCCATCTGAGAAACGTATGGCATGGATTGAATGGAGTAACCCGAATATGTCATGGGATAAATCACAACTATGGATTGGATATTTCTCTGAAAAAGGGTAATTTCTTAGTTCCATCTTTTTCATTTTGCAGTTTTTGCTGAAAGAAATTAATGTTCTTAGGCCCTTTGTCATTGTATATTCGTGAATGGGCATGAAATCCTTCATACCTACTAGCAAAATCTGTATCACGAGCCCACATTATATACCACTGTGTACTTACTTTCAGAGGAACCACTATAACTTGATAGACAAATAACAGCAAACGCTGGTCCATTTGAGATTGTATTTGCATATTGTAAGTTGATGTACTCTTTGGAACATAGGTTATGGGGGCATAAGATGTTCTGATGTTGAATTTGAATCAATTGGGAACCTAGTTTGTTGGTTGCAATTCCTTTTCTTTTTCGAGTGATAGCTTGATTGGTAGAACCTGAGATCCAGTCAGGTGCTTGCAGGTCATGTGAGTACCACCCCAAAGGGTTTGGTACACCCCCCCCCCCCCTCTGTAAATTTTCTTCCAAGGTTTACATATTTATTGCCATTTATTATCTGCAGAGAAGTGCAAAAACGAATTTGCATTGCTGGTGGAGACCCAACATTGGTAGAATCTCCTACTGAACCCAGGTGGTCTTCAAAAGGTATTTCCATGCAATGTTTGATCTTAGTTTCATATGTGTTTCAAATGTAATGATTAACAATTATAGTTGTCAAGTACTTATTTCCGTATTTGAATAGTTGTCTTTCTACGTGTCAAAATTATCCAGTTGGTAAATTCACTAAAAATCTCGGTTAATTGGATCTAAATTTGCTTTAGGAGAGCTGTTCTTCATAACAGATCGGCAGAGTGGATTTTGGAATATCTATAAATGGGTATAATTTTCTGACACCTGTACTTGTTTCTGTTCAGTTGCTTACTGATCTGGTAGTCTTCCTACATTGTTAAATTATGTAATTAAGTATACGATGGAATGGGGCATACTGTCCGTATCACTTCCTTCTAACTAATCTTTTCTATAGGTATTTCTTTCACCTATTTGTTCAGTGCCTAATTTTTCTGTTTTTAACAAATTATATTCACTTTTATATTTAGTCATTATGTCAACTATCATGTAGGTCAGTAGTAATACTTTCATTGATACTAAGATGCTCGCAACTTGGAGGGCCGTATTTGAATATAATTTTTTTTCTTGTTATTTGTAATCAGGGGCTAATTTGTTTATGACAGGATGAGCAGAGCAATGCAGTACTGCAATTGTATGCTCTGGATGCTGAATTCTCAAAGCCAATGTGGGTTTTTGGTGCCAGCTCATATGATTTCCTTGTAAAAGATGACTCAAGTCTCAGCATCATTTGCTGTTACAGGTTTTCACATTTCTGGTCTTTGTTATATTTGTAGTTTTGTACTAGTATTTTTATATGTCATTCAGAAGAGTAAGCCTTTGTGTTTGTTCCCAGACAAAAGGGAAGATCCTATGTTGGGGTGCTTGACCCTGGTTCCGGATCCTTTTCGACACTTGGCATTCCCTTTTCTTCTGTAACTAACATAGTAAGTACAAAATCTGTTTGAGCTATCTTAAGAACTAGTTGATGACCTGCTGTGTGATAATACATCGTACTGCTAGATTAGGTTGACATGGTGGTACTTTAACTCGAAGTCTTGAATCCTGCTAATTTTCCAGGTTTCTGGAGATGAATGCTTCTATATTGAGGGTGCCTCTGCTAATCTGCCTGTATCAATAGCAAAGGTTCGACTGTTTTAATTTACTAATTGTCTTCTTATTAATACGAAGATACGCAGCTCCTCTACGTGTTCAAAAAAATTACTGATTGTCTCTTGCAAAGTACTGCACTGAAACTCTGCACCGTTCATTCTTTTGTTTTTGTGCCAGGTAACTTTGGATGAAAAGAGAACAGCGACCACTGATTTCTCTATAGTTTGGTCCTCCTCAGAGGATGTAACAAAATATGAATCATATTTTAGCTTGCCTGAATTTATCGAGTTTCCTACTGTAATTCCTGGACAGCATGCATATGCTTATTTCTATGCTCCATATAATCATAGTTTCCAAGGTTCACCAGAAGAAAAGCCTCCATTATTGGTCAGGACTCATGGTACAGTTCTTGTCCTTTTATTTAAGATACCAAAAGCACGTCAGGGGCTGTTTTCTTTATAGTTAGTGTTTGATGTTTTAATTGACCATATTATAGCAGAATTTTTCAGCAAATGACATTCAGTTTCATTTTCATATTTCTAGTATAATTTGAACCATGAGTTTCTGTGTTCTATCCATTTACACACTCTCAGTGCTCTGATGAATTATGATGTTCAAAAAACATTCAGTGGTCCTAACTTGGCCTGATTTACCACTTACCAAGTTGCAATGAAATAAATCTTTTTCTCCAGTTGCATAGAATAGCATAACTGTAATTTTTTTTACATCACTGCAATTGTTTAGGTGGACCTACAGAAGAAGCACGTGGGGTCCTGGATCTTAATGTGCAGTACTGGACGAGCCGAGGATGGGCACTTGTTGATGTCAACTATGGGGGAAGCTCAGGTCTTTGGTTATTTCTAAGCTCAACTATCTGACAAAAGAACCCTGCATTTCTTCATAGTTGCAAATCTGATTCATATTCAGTGATTGAACTTTCATCCTGAGTTTGAAACAGGATTTCCATCCTCTTATTTACAAGCACCTTATTCTATTTGCTATTAAAGATTTTGGTGGTGATATTGGTGATGAGTAATTCATTTTCCTGGTGTTTCTTTTCTTTCTTGAAGGCTATGGGAGAGAATATCGAGATAGGCTTTTAAAGCAATGGGGTGTTGTTGATGTTAATGATTGCTGCAGTTGTGCTACATTCCTGGTATGGCTTTTTTGGACTGAAAACTTCTTTTCATAATTCATGTAGAGGCTGTAATCCTTAATTGTGGGTACTAAGAAATGAACTGATATGCTTACATGGTTACACCATACTTATTGTTAAGGTGGAAACTGGAAGAGTAGATGGGCAACGGCTTTGTATAACTGGAGAATCTGCTGGTGGATTCACAACTTTAGCTTGCCTCGCTTTCCGACAGACATTCAAGGCTGGCTGTTCTTTATATGGGGCAAGTTTCCATTGTCATTATTCTCTCATTTGACTGCAGCTTGATCCAACTATACTTATTCATGTGGGGCTGTGCTCTGTTATAAGCAGATTGCTGACTTGACTTCATTGAGGGCAGGTTCGCACAAGTTTGAGGCATGCTACACTGACAACCTTGTTGGTACGGGATTTTACCCTCATCTATGTTTGAAAGTGGATATCCAAATTATTTCCATGTCTGTATTGACGACATCATCTTGCCTTCAATATTCCAGGGAACAAACAGGCATACTTCGAGAGGTCACCGATAAACTTTTTTGACAAATTTACATGCCCACTGATTTTGTTTCATGGATTGGAAGACACGGTAAGGCTTCAGTACCTGAACTTACATAGTTGACTGAGGATATGCTACCCCAAGTCGAATTTCATAATATGCCTTAGAGTCCCTAACTATTTAATATTGTTTGTGTAGTTTGTTATATTTCACTATTCATCGGGGGTATGTGAAGTAACACATACACTTAACACAACAGCATCTGCACAAATACATTGAGGGAATAAAAAACTGGGGACTCATCTTCTCCGTTATTCCCATGCAATTGTTTCGATTTGGGCTCTGCTCTCTTTACCAGCTTCAATTATCTGCAGGTTGTATCACCAGATCAGACAACGAAAATATACAAGGCCATAAAGGACAAAGGCCTTCCCGTTGCTTTAGTTGAGTATGAAGGGGAACCACATGGTTTTCGCAAGGTTAAGTGATTACTCTCTATGCTTTAATATCTCCTTCCTTTTTCACCATTCCTATATGTCACATTTATTATGAGCAGTAAAATACTGAGGTTCTGTACTAACTTTGCTATTTGGTATACTACAAAAGCTCACTGTCCGCTGTTGTTCGAGCTTGAATTTGAACTGTCCACTGTTGTTCGAGCTTGAATTTGAACATTGCAAACGCAGATAGCTCATACCTGACGTGCATTCCTTGGAACAGGCTGAGAACATCAAATTCACCTTGGAGCAGGAGATGGTGTTCTTCGCGAGATTAGTGGGGAAGTTCAAGGTGGCTGATGACATAACTCCAATCAAGATCGAAAACTTTGATTAGTCCTTGCAAACGTTTTGAACAGCAGCAATCTGTGTACTGTTTAACCATCAACATCTCAACTACAAGGTAGCTTGTGGACTTGTGGTTGTGGAGCAGGTTGTCATTCCAAGCTGTGTTCTAGCCTGTGCGGCTGTGCCTACGAGCAACTTTTTTATGAAAAAAATAATGGAAACAATCTTTGCTTAGCTTTTCCCTGGTGTTGATCTGTTAATTTCATGCTCTGGAGTTCCTTTTAGACTCTTTTTTTTTCAAGAACGACTTTTTTTTTTTTTTTGAGACCGAGTTCCTTTTAGACTCTTGTATTCCAAAGAGACCAGCACCTATTTTGTGTAGGTAACCTTACGGAAAGTCTCAAGATTTTTATTTCGGCAAAACAAAGCGTATTGTAAGGTTTACAAACGTTAATCACCGAGCTTATTTGCATCCCAGCTTGTCAGCAAACACTATGCTGTTGGAATCCAAAAAAAAATTACAAGAATGTTTGGTGAAATGTTTCAATTTCTGCTGGATTTGAGAGAAATTCCACATGCTTGTATCAAACAGATAACGCTGGATGAGATTACAGCAGGGTTTTAAAAACCGTTGGGAACCGGTCCGGTTCCCACGGTTACCGCTCAAACCGCCCCGGACCGGTAGCGGTTCAGGGCGGTTGGGAACCGGGAATATTTCAAATTTTCAAATTCGAATTCAAAAAATGGAAAAATGTCAAAAAATTTCCTAAAAATACTTCAAGGTGCGTGTAATCTATTGGTGTCAAAATTTTTCAAATATTTACTCATTTGATATTTTTTTGCTGGCATTAGAAGTCCAAACAGCCTACTAAATCGGCCAGTTAAACTTCTAATGCCTGCAAAAAATACTAAATGCACTAATATTTGAAAAATTTTGACACCATTAGATTCTACGCACCTTGAAATATTTTTAAGAATTTTTGGAAATTTTTCTTTTATTTTTCAATTTTTAATTAAAATTCGAAAATATGTCAAATTCTTCAATTTTTTTTGTAACCGGCCGGCTTACCGCCCAAACCGACCGGTTTACCGACCAAACCGCTCGGCTTACCGACTCGTACCGATTGCACTACCCCTTTTGAAAAATTTGAATTTGGAATTTGAATTTGTCCGGTTTCTAGCGGTTACCGGTCAAACCGGACCGGTAAACCGCTACCGGTGGCCGGCGGTTTGGACGTCCGGTTCGGTTTTTAAAACCCTGGATTACAGTAGCAGGTCCGCACCAAAACCCCACGAAAACCCCATAAAATAAAATAGAGACCGCGCCACGCAAATGGCGACACGCCTCGCCTCCCTCTTGTCGCCTGCGCGCAGCCCCGCCTCCGCCCCGGCTCACCTCCTCCACCACGCTCTCCCCCGCTTCCGCCGCAGGCGCGCCCTCGCCTTGCCGGCCCGCATGTCCTCCACCTCCACTTCCCCCGCGCCGCCCGACGCCGGCGCCGCGGCAAGCGCCGAGAAGCCCACCGTGGCGCCATACGGGTCCTGGAGGTCGCCCATCACCGCCGATGTCGTCTCCAGCGCCGATAGGCGCCTCGGAGGGATCGCCCTCGCTGGGGATGGACGCCTCCTATGGATCGAGGGCCGCCCCGAGGAGAAAGGGTAACGGGCATCCACTTCCGAGCTTCAGTGGCCAACGTGTTGACATTTGGGCGCGGTGGTGTTTCTGAAAATTTTGATGTTGCTAGCTGTTTTTCTTTTAAATATTTTGATTAAACCCCAACCTGCTTGCTGGAGATGCTCTTTAAGTGGCCTATCTCAACTTGCTTGTGAATCATATGCTTTATTATTGTGTATTTTGATTAAACCAATAAACCCCATGCAACATGAAAAGTGTTCTGCGTTTGTGCTCCTCAATCTCAGCCTTGAACGACTGTGATGTTTGATGTATTACACATGGCTGGTAAATTGGGTAAGGCATCTAAGTTGTTTGTTTTATGGTTTTTGAGTTAATCTTACGTTATTTACTGGCCACTTCACTATATGCGATTGTTATTATAATTTTGTTTGGGGGCATCAAGCTACATTGGGGTAGTTCTATGTCCTGTGGATGTTAAGTGCATGGAGATTATACAAGCAGCAGTAAGACATTGTCAAAGAAATGTGTGATTGTTTCTATTTTCTCTGTTCGATTGGAGCAGTACATCGCGCGAGTAATGAATCAAGGGACAAGAAATAGATCAACTAATGTTGTTTTGTCTGTATGAAATTGGTTCTTAAGTCGTTGCCTAGGTGACATTGCATATCTGGGTCGCCACAAGGGTCTAGTTAAGCATTTGGTATGAACAAGCTAAAACATGACATGCACCAGAGTAAAATAGCAGGACTTGGCGGGTTTGGTTTCTTGATGAAAGTTACTACAAAATGAAGTCATTTTAAGAAACTTGAGGACCCAGATTACATTTTGTTTCTGCTGTCTGCATGTGTGAGCAATAGCATTCTAGTCGAAATGATACCAGAAGAATGATGTTGTATAACAGAACATATTGTTGCACTGTTTGGTGATCATTAAATCCATTTGCGTGCACATATCAATACAGCTGATTAGTAGTACAGTACATTCAACTCCTTGGTAATACTCAATTAGTCTGTCTTTGAACAACTTTTCATATTATATTTGACTAAATTTGTATTCAGGCGCATGGTTATTGTAAAGGAGGAGGATAAACCTGTTGATGTCATACCTCAGGAATTTGCAGCACGCACCCTGGCTCAAGAATATGGAGGTGGTGCATTTGCAGTTGACAAGAGTATTGTTGTGTTCTCAAATTACAAGGATCAACGTTTATACAAGCAGGCAATTGGAAGTAAGTACAAAATTGGGACGGGACTGTCCCATCCCAATTTGGCTCCCAACCAAACACATGGTTACTGTTGAGGCTGGCTTAAACTATTGATGTTCATTAAGAACATAAACAAAATGTAAGGATGTGGTGTTTAGTAATCTGGAAATGCTGTACATTTACATGTCACCACATACTAGTTCATCTTTTTTAATACTACCAAATTATGCTTACTAAGCTTGTCATATTTTTAGAAAATATGCAATGAGAATTATATATTTTTAATCACCCATGGTTATTTTACAGTTGGTGGTCCACGTGTGCCTCTTACACCCAATTATGGTGCGCCAGACGTCAGTTATGCTGATGGTGTATTTGATCCTCACTTTGGCCGTTATGTTACTGTGGTTGAAGGTACTTGACTACTTAGCCTTTATCTGATTTCAATATATGAAGTTACACAACAAACTACTAATATGCTCATATCTTTTGATAGACCGTCGCAAAAGTAGCTTGAACCCCGCTACAACAATTGCTGCTATAAACCTAAGTGGTGATGATGTCTGTGGTAAGATTTCCAGAAAATGTTACAAGCAACCAGTGTCAATAGAGATCTAGGTTTGCTTTTGATGTTTATCCGTCTTTCCGTCACATCAGTGGCTTATATATTTTTCTTTATTGAAGAACCAAAGGAGCTGATCAGCGGCAATGATTTCTATGCTTTTCCTCGCATTGATCAAAACAAAAGGCGGATGGCATGGATTGAATGGAGTCATCCAAACATGCCGTGGGATAAATCAGAACTTTGGGTTGGCCACTTCTCTGAAAGCGGGTAAATGTCATCGTCTTCTGAATGGCATGTTAGAACTAGTCTTTTGTTGCATTCAGGTATTTCATGAATAAAAGCCTATTTTCTCTGCACCAAATAACTGCATAAGCTACTATAGGAAAAGACAATACATTAGGAGGACATTTGTGCATATGGACATCAATGTTATCAAGTCGTCGCGATTAGTCGTCCTAGTCGGTACTGAGGCAACTAGGTAAAACCCCAATTGGTCGGACTTATCGCCCAATTGATCGCAAGTAATTGTCCGATCAGGGCCTTATCGTTGCCATGGTAACTAGGTTCGATTAGACGATTTAATAACACTGATGGACAACATTATCTCATAATGTTCAAGGATTATTATGACAGCTTCTGAAACCCATGAAAGGCCAGCTCATTTATTAAACATCTAAAACACGAGACGTCATGTTGTAGTTACTACAACGAATTTTGCAGAATTAGCAGTAGAAAACCAGATACTTCCTCCTTTTTCCCTTTTAATTTGACTTGCTTTTATTATAATCAATGGATAAATTTTGAGACTTGAAGGTTGCATTGGAAACACGGAATTTCTAAAACCGTAGATATATAGTGCTGTTATCATGAACTTACATCATGGTACTGTGACTCTTTTGGAAAGCACTGAACTTGTTGGATGTTGATGTTATGGGCTCCTTTGGGAAGCAATTCCAATGCACGAAGAAGGCCCAGGAAAGAACTAGTGGCCTGGGAATTGTTTGAGTTTGTTTGGTTTGTTGCAACGCTGGATTAGATTAGTTAGCCGGCTAGAAAATTGGGATAAGTTTGTTAGACGTTCGGCAGTCCTTTACGTGCTCAGCTTCGCTAAACTTTGGATTAAGCAGAAGACAAACCTTAAACTCAGCCTCCAAGGGAGGGCGAGTTGGTTGTGATCTTCCTGCTCATCGTGATCTAGTGCCAATAAACTAGCCATAACAGTTGATGTAGCTTAATTTCCCTTTCTGACTGTTGCTGATTTCTCCCCATATTTATTTTTGGGTGTTTTCAGAGACTTGGCCAAACGGGTCTGTGTTGCTGGTGGCAATCCGCTTTTGGTTGAATCTCCTACCGAACCTAAATGGTCTCCGAGAGGTACCATATTCCTACTATACTTGTATGGACCCTTAAAGATATTTTAAAATAAAGCAACTGGTAGCTTCTGAACGGCTGAGCGCTGAGCGAGCCGCTCCGCCCAGCCACCTGCCGGCGGCCACTCCGGCCCCGGCGTCCACCGCACTGCCCCGCCTGAGCGCCCGCATCACATCTAGCCACTCGCCGGAGGCCACTCCGACGCCGGCGTCCACCATCCCCGCTGAACACCAACGTTCCACATGGCTTAGGATTGTCTCACTAAATCGTTCATGGCGCCGCCGGATCTCCTTGAGCTGAAGAAGGATGCTCAGTTGGCGGAGTTAGTCAAGGATTGGAAATTTGAGGAAGGATTCAAGTTTCAGGAAAAGGTTCGTCTTGCCACCAATCAAGCAGTCCACCATGCATCCTCTTCCAAGCTTGGCTCTTTCTCGCTGCTGGCGGTTTTCAGAAGATACACTTTCAGGTTGACAGAAGAGTCAGTCAGCATTGCTCTCCATGCTTGTTTGGGGGGCTCCCCAGCTGGTTTTCATGTTTCTCTAGTCAAAGATCGACACTTCAAATTTACGGTTTCCAGTAAAGCAGTGGGATTCATGGTCTGTGAACTTAAAAGAGTGATCACAGAACACTTTGATGTGTATTTCCACCTTTGGAGGGATGGAGGAGCCAACTGGATTAGGGAAGAAAAACAGTGGATCAGAGAAGAGGAGCAGAGCTGGGAAAAAATTTCGTATGAGAAGAAGAAGAAGAAAACAAACAATTGCAATGCTCAGCCCAAGAAAGTCAGATTTCGTGAGAAAATAATACAAGATTCTCCAATTCGCAAATCTGTGCCACGGGAAGTCAACTGCAGTAGCAGGCAGACAATCAAATTTGGAAGTTTTGAATGCAATCTGCAAAATCCAGGTGAACATGTGGGCACTGAACAATGCGTTGGAGAAAGCTCCTCTACCATCCGTGGCGCTGCTCGCCACCAGCCATCAAAGGAACGGGAGGTAGAAGACGAAGTCCATTGCAGCAGGGCCTTTGGAACTCTCAAGCGGGATCTCCGCATTAATGACGGAGATCGCAGCTATATCCCGAAAGGCCACCTACATCCCCGGCCTAGTGCAGTTATGGACGCGTCGCCCAACCGCGCGTGCATCCTCCGCTGGGGGGTCTGTTTCAAATGCCTAGCTCATGGCCACCATGTCAGAGAGTGCAAAGGTACCTTCCGTTGCTTGCATTGTTTCAATTATGGTCATCGTGCTAAATTTTGTATGGGGAAAAAAGCCAACCTTAAATGGGCACCAAAGCCCTTTAAACCCAAGAGGCACGCCCCTGAACCTCCTATCAGCGGCAGCAGTCAGCCAGAGGAGCACCCTTTGAATTCTCCAACCAATGAACCCGCCTCCCCCATTAGAACTAATGCTAGTCTAAACCCCTCGGGCACTGATATATCTGCTCATCCTTCTCCACAACTACACTCGGCAAACAACACTGCCGACCCAAACAGTCCCAGCGAGCAGAGTGAAACCCTGACCCCATTTCAGCAAGATAGCATACCTTCAAGAGAGGAAGACGAAGACATGGCGGCCTTTGACATTGCGCCAGAACGCTTCATCCCAACTGGGATGGAAATGGAAGATGGTGGACCGAATAGGAGGGAGAGAGCCACGGTGTACTTCTCTGGTACACCCAACAAGAGAAACGAAGACCTGGCCATCGCCATCACTGAAGAGGACTTAAGCCCTGCACAGCGTCTGGCCTTTCTACATGAGGTACGAGAATACATCTCAGTCGAGGCAAGAAAGCATGTCATCTCCTACAGCCCTCACCCGCATGGCATAGGCATCTTTCAACTTCAGTCCACCTGTGATAGAGATACTTTGGTTTTCAATAGCCCCCATTGGATTGGTAACCGTAGCTTTTCCTTTGTCAACCATGATGAGGCCATGAATTGTAGAAGAGCTGCCTTTGCTAGAACTGGATGGGTGATGCTAGTTGGTTACCCTCTGGATTACAAGGAACCTCATTTTATTCATCAAGCCTGCACACCAATAGGTCGAGTTATCCACTGGCACTCATCTGATACCAGCAAGGCCAGGGTCTTAGTCAAAGCTTTGATTGACAATGTGTCAATGGTTCCTCGGGTGATCAAGCTCAAAAATGGAAGAGCTCTCGACGGAGAAGGGAGATCCTGGCTTGTTAGAGTATTTGTACTAAACAGCCAGTTTGCTGACCAAATAATTGATGAGGATGAGGATGATTTCCCCAACAATGGAAACAATGGTAATGGTGGCAATGCAAATGCTGAAGAAGTACAGTTTGTAGCCAATCTTGCTAATATCCACCAGCAACAAGGCAATGAGCAAGTAAACCAGAACCAAAATAACAATCAACAGCAACATGAAGGAGAAGATTCAAACAACAGCTCAGTCAATCAAGCCTCCCTTGAACAAGGAATTTTTGTTCCTGGATTTGGCTCTGATAGAGAACTGGTGTTGGAGCCCACTACTGACCCTAAGGGGAAAAATCAAGCAGAAATCCTCCCAATTGGCCAGAAGAGCAACTCAAGTGGCAGATACAATGAGCAATATATGATGGAAAAGCAGAAGCAAAGCACAGAAAGCTATCAACTGCACCCCAACATTTTAGTTCCAAAGCTAACTCAGCTGTTTGCAGACAACTTGAGGTTGTTTCTACAGAAGGTACAAGGCAGCCAAACCCAGGGGGTCAGGCAATCTGTGACCCTTGACACCCCCAAACTCAAGCTCAACATGATAGGAAACAACATTGAGTCAATTCAGATCATGCTAGAGGCAAATAGCCAGGGTGCTGTAGCTAGTCCTATCAACTTACTGAACAATGATGATACAGCAAACAAGAGAGCAAATGAGAACATGATGGAAGAAGAGGTCAACACTAACAACTTCACTGATGGACCAGTGGACTTGGGCATTATCAATCCCACTGATGGACCAGTAGATTTGGAGGAAGATGAAGCCAGAGTTGGAATGCCCATTGATGGGCCAACAGAAAATCTCATCAATGAAGGAGAGGTAACTACTGCTGAAACTTTTGCTTTCTCTGCTCAGCCAGTTAGGAAAGTTTATATAAGGAAAAGGAAGAAATGCAGTAGCCAAAGTAAGGACAGCCAAGTCAGCCCAAAACAAGTTGTCAGTAACTTAATAAAGCCACCTCCAGCAATGACAGGGGAGAAGAAGACTGCCCAGCACAAGAAGAGAAGCTTCTCTGACATAAGTGCTCAAGACAGAGCCCAGTACCCCAAGAGGAGCATAAGGCTCAATCAAAAATACAATGGGTGTAAAAACAGAGCCATCCTTGAGTCTGCTGGAAGCAAAAACACTAAAGCAAGCAAGAAAAGGAAGATTGCCAGTCTGAAGGAGTTGAATGCCAAGCTAATCATTCCTGCTGCCACTCTAAAGAAGGGCTTCCCTGGTCTGGCTGACCTTGAGAGCTCTGACCCTTACCCAGAAATAAATACAAGCACAATACAAGAAGTTGCAACTGCAAGATGTGGGATGTCTCCTTTGGATGTCACCCATGAACTGCTCCTTGCTACTGATGGGAGTGGATCCACTGAACCAGAAGAGAAAAATGAATAGTCTCCTTTCATATAATCCTTATAGTAGGGTATGCCCTACTGCCATGCTGTATTTGTGGGTTAGCTCCATGAGGCAACCTAAACACTCTTATTGGCTGAACCTGCTGGACACCCTGCCTTTATGCCTGGACCATGTTAAATCTTTTGGTTTATCTATCTGGATGCATGGTTATTCTGGTACTGCTTTGACACACCCTTTGATTGGTCACATCTTCTGTTGGGTTGGAATAATCAGAAATTCTAGCAACTGTGATATAAGCTACTATAATATTTGTTGGCTGCTAAACTGCAAGGACATCACATACCCACCTAGTACTGCTCTCCTTTGGAAAAGCAGACACTTCTCCCTCACTACCAATGCAAATGGATAGTACAAACTATAAGAGATGTTGGAATGTTTTAAATTGGAATATCAGGGGCATCAATTCTGAGGACAAATGCAATGCAATTCGCCAGAAAATAGATGAAAGCAACTGTGCAGTATATTGTATACAAGAAACTAAAAGAACACAATTTGATCACTCCTTCATCAGAAACTTTGCCCCTAAGAAGTTTGACAAGTTTGCTTTCTCCCCATCACAAGGATCATCTGGAGGTATCATTCTGGGCTGGAATAGCTCAATCTTTAGTGGAGAAGTCATTCACACACTGAGGTTTGCAGTCACAGTGAAGTTCACCTCAAGACACAACAATGATACATGGTTTCTCACCACTGTCTATGGCCCCTGCCGAGGCACTGAAAGAGTGGAATTTATTGAGTGGCTCAACAACCTACAAATCAAAGATGAGGAAAACTGGATGATTATAGGTGATTTCAATTTCTACAGATCCCTAAATGACAGAAACAGGCCAGGAGGGAACATGAATGATGTATTCATTTTCAATGAAGTAATCAGCAACCTGGGCCTACAAGAAATACCTTTAAAAGGAAGAAAATACACTTGGAGTAACATGCAACAGGAACCTCTCTTGGAGCAAATTGATTGGTGTTTCACCTCCACCAACTGGATCAGCTCTTATCCCAACACTCTGTTATTACCAATGGCCAAACCAACCTCTGATCATATACCCTGTATGGTGCAGATTAACACAGCAATCCCTAAAGCTAATGTTTTCAGGTTTGAAAATTTTTGGGTTGAGCATCATGATTTTCTGGAAATAGTACAGTGTACTTGGAACACAGAAGTAAGAAGCTCCAATAGTGTCACAAAAGTTGCTGCCAAATTCAAACTACTCAGGAAAACCCTGAAAAAATGGAGCAAGAGTATCTCAAAAATCAACAACTTAATCACTCAGTGTAATGAAGTCCTAGGCATCTTGGATAAATTAGAAGAGCAAAGACCCCTATACATCCAGGAGAGTAACTTCAGGAAAATAGTCAAAAAACATATTCTGAAGCTCCTGAAAATGCAACAGGAATACTGGAGAAAACGATACACTGTAAGATGGACAAAGTTTGGAGATGAGAACACAAAGTTCTTTCATGCTGCTGCCACAGAAAGATTCAGACAAAATACCATCACAAGCCTGGAAACTGAAGATGGAAGAATAGTTTGTGAGCACTTTCAAAAGGCAGCAGTACTCTATGAAAATTTCAGAGCTAGAATGGGACAGACAACTCAGCCTCAAATGCATTACAACCTTGAAGAACTTATTAATGCACAAGAAGGTCTGGAATCTCTATCAACACCCTTCACTAAGGAAGAAATTGAAAATGTGGTGAAACTCATGCCAACAGACAAAGCTCCTGGACCAGATGGTTTCAATGGATTGTTCTTCAAAAGATGTTGGCAAATTATAAAAGAAGATATCTACCAACTTTGCAATGACTTTTTCTCTGGAAAGGTTAGCCTACAAGCAATCAACATCTCTTTCATTACTCTTGTTCCAAAAAGCAACCACCCAATAACACCAAATGACTTCAGACCAATATCACTTCTCAACTCCATCCTCAAGCTAATCACGAAATTATTAGCTGATAGACTCCAGAGTGTCATAATATCACTGATCCACAAAAACCAGTATGGGTTCATCAAAAGTAGGACTATCCAGGACTGCTTGGCCTGGACCTTTGAGTACATACACCAATGCCAACAATCAAAAAGAGAATTGATCATCTTAAAGTTGGACTTTGAAAAGGCCTTTGACACCATTGAGCATGTTACTATTCTGAAAATTCTGCAGAGAATTGGCTTCAGTGAAACTTGGATCAATTGGGTTCAAGGAATTCTGGACAGTGGAACTACCTCCATATTGCTAAATGGCATTCCTGGTAAACAGTTTCATTGCACTAGAGGGGTGAGACAAGGTGATCCTCTCTCCCCCTTGCTATTTGTCCTAGCTGCAGATTTATTACAGTGCATTGTCAACAAGGCTTGCATAGAAGGGCTCTTCTCACTCCCAATTGAAGCTGACCCCAGCAACAAGTTCCCCATAATACAATATGCAGATGATACCATCATGATCATGAAAGCCTCACAAAGAGAAATCTTCTGCCTGAAGGGACTTCTACAATCTTTTGCAGAGTCAACCGGATTAAGAGTCAATTATGCCAAGTCACAAATGATCCCCCTTAATCTGTCCCAAGAACAGGCAGAAAATCTGGCAAGCACATTCGGATGTCAAATTGGAACTTTACCCTTCACATATCTGGGACTTCCCCTTGGAACAACAAAACCTAGAGTGGATGATTATATGCCCTTGATGGACAGAACAGAAAGAAGGCTAACTTCTATATCAACCTTCCTCACTCAA
This sequence comes from Alloteropsis semialata, assembly GCA_004135705.1. NCBI lineage: Eukaryota > Viridiplantae > Streptophyta > Magnoliopsida > Poales > Poaceae > Alloteropsis > Alloteropsis semialata. The sequence goes on from CM014273.1 coordinate 56,593,058, forward strand.
GCTGGGAGATTGCAGCTGGTTAATTCTGTACTCTCATCTCTACCAACCTATACAATGTGCAGCCTGAAAATTCCTATTGCAGTTTTGGATTTTATTGATAGAGCTAGAAGGCATTGCTTATGGAGAGGGTCAGAGGTAAATGCTAAGAAGAAATCTTTAGTTGCCTGGCATAAAGTGGCCAAACCAAAGAACAAAGGTGGATTAGGAGTGGTTGATCTCAGATCTCAGAATGACGCCTTGCTGATCAAGCATTTGGATAAGTTTTATAACAAAAGAGAAATCCCATGGGTAAACATGATTTGGTACTCCTATTATTCCCAAGGCCAAATCCCACACGCCACTGCAGATAAAGGCTCCTTCTGGTGGAAGGATTTGCTACACTTGAGTGACAAGTTCAGAGGTGTGGCCAGCTGCTCTGTGGGAAATGGCACAACTGTGCTATTCTGGTTAGATGTTTGGAATCGACATTATCTGCAGGAAAAATTACCAAGACTCTTTTCTTTTGCCAAAGACCAGAAAATCTCGGTGGCTGCGTTTCTATCAGCATCTGACCTAGCTGACCATTTCTATCTCCCTCTCTCTGAGCAAGCTCAACAGGAGTTTACAGAACTACAAGGAATTATACAAGACATACAACTGAGAGAAGAAGACAAAGATCAATGGCGATACATTTGGGGTACACACAAATACTACTCAAAGAGCTTTTACAACCATGCATACAAAGATTTTCAGCCTCCAAGACCTTTCCTCTGGATCTGGAACTCAAGATGTTGTAACAAATTGAGAGTCTTCTCATGGCTGCTACTAATGGACAGGCTAAACACCAGAAACTTATTGAAAAGGAAGAAATTCAAAATTGAAGGAAACAACTACAGATGCGTCCTATGTACAAACCAAAGAGAAGAAACAGCTATGCACCTTTTCTTCACATGCCCCTTTGCAGCTAGTTGTTGGCTGGAAATTGGAATCCAGTGGCAATGTGGAATCCCTTTCTTTCAAATGATAGAGATTGCCAAACATAACTTCAATGACAGCTTCTTCATGGAAATCTTCATTATTGCAGCCTGGCAAATCTGGAAGCAAAGAAATGGACTCATTTTTGAAAATATTCCAGTCAGCATGGACAGATGGAAAAATAACTTTGTGGATGAGTGCCTTAATCAAGCTCATAGGATGAAGGAATCACTCAAAACGCCCTTTCTAACCTGGGTCAACTCTTTCCCTGTATAAATTCCTCCTGTACATAGATCTATCCCTTGCAGTTCCTCTACTCCCTCTGTATAGCACAGCAAGTTTTTGTAGTTAGGAGTTGTACTTTGTTTGTACCTTACACTTTCTGTTATAATAAATTTCATCACAGTGGGGGTCTCCCTCGCTGTGTTCCCAGTTCAAAAAAAAAAAAGATATTTTAAAATGCTACTTATGTGCTATGGTTGAGAGTGGTAATAACATCAGCTTTGTATCTGAGACTTTGAAATTTATATTCTGAAGCATTAACCTATCTTATCATACTCTTTGTTCTTACAAGTCTTAAATCAGCTGTCCTGTCAGAAATTAGAACTCATTATGTTCTGTTGAGATTTCATGTAACTTGTGTCTGTTAGTTTTACATTATACAACATTCAACATTTTCTTAATCTTTATTTGCTCCATATAAATGAACTAGTGTAGTCCAACTAGGCAGTGTTAACTACGGACAAAAAGGGAGCCATCAAACAGCAATATCAATATATTTTCCTTCCACATATTGTGATTACGTACCACTGTAATCTCATACCATACTTCATCAAATGCATCAAACTTGCAGGAGAATTGTTTTTTGTAACTGACAGAGGGAGTGGCTTTTGGAACATTTATAAATGGGTTAGTTTTCTCTCAACTGTTGGGCTTTGTTCACAGTATGTCACTATATTGTATCTGTATTTTCGCTGATGAGATTGTTGCTGTTAGTAATAAATTTGGAGTTCATAATCCATGTGCCTCATGAGCGAGCTAAATTTATTGTTATATTCCCTTTTTCTATCAGAATTCATCATCGGAACTGTAGTTGCCATATGATTTTTCTGCACTGCTTTGCCATCAGGTTGAAGATACCAATGAGATCGTTCCAGTATATGCACTGGATGCTGAATTTACAAGACCATTGTGGGTTTTTGGCATCAGCTCTTATGATTTTCTTGGAAACAGCAACCACATCATTTTTAGTTACAGGTATTGATAGTAGTGAAAATGTGTTTATTCTCTTCTTGCTTTTGTTTGTGAAACATCTTCAGTCATCACTGCAATAACTATGCCACAGGCAGCAAGGAAGGTCATATCTTGGTGTGCTTGATTCTGATTCAGGCTCTGTTTCATTGCTTGACATCCCTTTCTCTGATTTATCTAATGTGGTATGTGTCCAAATCTTCATCACCACAGTTTAAAATATTAAAGTGTATATGTTTGTTTTGTGATCTATATTTGCTTGTCACTTGCTCGATCTGCCAGGTTGCTGGAGATGATTACTTCTATATTGAAGGTGCTTCTGCAAGTATTCCATTGTCAATTGCAAAGGTTTGTTGGATGTCAAATCCATATTTTTGGTTATTTGCTGATGATGTGCAGATTTTGTGTATTGACTGTCAATTGATACGTCTGTTATTTCTTCAAGGTGACATTAAATGAGAGCAAAACTAAAGTAATCAATTTCTCAATAGTGTGGTCCTCTTCGCCAGATGTGGTACAATATAAACCTTTCTTCCGCACACCAGAACTTGTTGAGTTCCCTACATCCAAGCCTGGCCAGAAAGCTTATGCGTATTTCTACCCACCTTCCAATCCAAATTTTCAAGGTTTGCCGGATGAAAAACCTCCGTTGCTTGTCAAAACACATGGTAAGTGATTTATTCAAATCTTTAGATGTCTGAAAATAATTATTCACTTTGACCCTGCGGAAGAATTATGCAGAAGTGATTTTGCTATGTGATTCTTTCTTTTCAAACAAAAACCACAGAATCTTTACACTATTGAAAATAATTTTCAGGAGGACCAACAGCTGAAACACGTGCAGTTCTGGACCTCAGTGTCCAGTATTGGACAAGTAGAGGGTGGGCATATGTTGATGTTAACTATGGAGGAAGCACTGGTTTGTCCTTAACTTCCACTATTTAGTTTAAACCCTTTATGCAAGCTTTGTATGTTTGTTATCAGGCTGCATAACTAAACTTCCAAGTCATTTAGTAACTATATCTGTTCCAAATGTTGAAATTTATTGAAATATTAACTGAAGGTTATGGAAGAGAATACCGGGAGAGACTATTCGAGAAATGGGGTGTTGTCGATGTTGATGATTGTTGCAGTTGTGCGAAATTCCTGGTACATCCTTTCAGGGATCGATTGCAACATCAAATTAGCATTTTGACTTCTGAGCGATGATAACAATGGTCTTGATTATTATTTTTTTATTAAGGTGGAGAGTGGGAAAGTAGATGGGCAACGCCTTTGTATTACTGGCAGATCAGCAGGTGGATACACTACTTTAGCATCACTTGCATTCAGAGACGCATTCAAGGCTGGAGCTTCTTTGTATGGTGTAAGTTTCAACTTTCTAGAATTCTATTGTTTTTTTCCTTTTGCAATACATATAAACCAAATATTTATCTTTCTCCTATTCTTCTTCTTGCTGAGCAATTTACCAGTCACACCTTAATTCATTTGTCTAAGTATCAACTGTCTGGTTTGCTGCATTTATCTGCATGTCTCCTGCACACCTTTATACCTTCCTTGGTATCACTTTCCAAAGGTGCTAGGGCAATTATGCATGTTTATGCCTGGTTACTCACATTGAATATGATCAAAATGCTCAGCTGGCTTGGCAAAATAGCTTTTTTGTTCCAGTTGTCACTTTAGTTTTTGTTTGTACAGATATAGCCATAATAACTAACTGCATTCCAGATTGGTGACTTGACTTTGATGAGAGCGGAGACACACAAATTTGAGTCCCATTATATCGACAATCTTGTAGGTAAGAAAGGTTATCTGTTATTTCTTTGGAATAAGATGTTGCCTTGTGTGATTTATAGTTATTTCTTGGTCCCCTTCCTTTAGGAGATGAAAAGGCTTATTATGAGAGATCACCTATCAATTTTGTCGATCAGTTTACATGTCCGGTGATTTTATTTCAAGGGTTGGAGGACAAGGTATGTGCTGACCATGGACCAAAATAGATATACTGCATTATTTGGTGGTATATCGGTGTTTCTATATCATTTACTCAAGTTACATGTTGAGGATTGTAGCAAAATTGTCATCCATGTTAATATTTTCCAGGTTGTGCCACCAGATCAGGCACGAAAAATATACAAGGCCCTAAAAGAGAAAGGTTTGCCTGTTGCTTTGGTGGAATATGAGGGGGAGCAGCATGGGTTCCGCAAGGTTTTAAGCTAACTGCGTTACTATCTTCTTCTTTTTAGTTCATTGCTACTAGGTTTTACACCTTCAATCCCATTGTTGTTTCACTGTTAACATAGATGGCAACTTCTTTCACAATTTTGAACAGGCTGAGAATATCAAGTTCACCTTGGAGCAGCAGATGCTGTTCTTTGCACGACTAGTTGGGAAATTTGAGGTGGCGGACGAAATAACTCCAATCAAGATTGAAAACTTCGATTGATTTCTTTGAGAAGCAAGTATAGCTGCAGTCCACACGCAATGAAGCATAATCTTTTAGGTGGAACGGTGTCTGATTTTCAGTTTTGCCGATGTTCTGTATACAATCTCTGATTACTCTAATGTTCGTTCTTCAGGGCAAAAACTTCAAGTCTGTACTTCTTAGGTACTCATCATTGTTGGTAATTAGCTTGCAGTGCAGTATATATAGCCATTATCCAGTTTTCCGTTGCCAAGATAAAGGCTCTATAGCGTTATATAGTTCACGATCCTCTTGAAGTTCGAGCAACCGCGAACAAGTTAGCTTCTTGGATAGTAGAAAGGGGCTCACGACGCTTATATATGTTGAAGCCTCAAACACCATTGGCCAAATTGTTCCAGTTCTTTTTTCCCTTCAAATTAGGATATTTTCTATTCCAAAATAAATTGATGACGCATAAAAAGATAAGAGAATGCATCTGCGGTTGAGCAGCGATGAAGCTTGTGTATAACAGAAAATCCATGCTGCTCTATGTTCTCTTCATCCCGTTTTTGTATTATTTACGTATTCATATAGGGAAAAGAAGCTCGTATGAAGAACAATCTGGTGAACATAAATTTATATATAATAATCCTGTTTCCAAAACTATGTTGTTTTATGATGAATCTAGTGATGTTAATCATGTACTATTAATCTATGTAATTTGATAGGGACCTGAGCATTTTGCGGGCCGGGTCAAAAAAAAGTACGGTTTTTTCAGGCCTTAAAAGTCTTGCCCACGCTCGTCCCATGGGCAACTACGGGCTTCTATTTCAGGCCGGACTCAGGTTGGGCGCTCGGGGTTCCTGCTCTTTTTCAATGGAAAAATAATTCATTTAAATAGTTCGGGCCGGGCTCGGGCCAAGAAAAAATTATTCGGGCTTTATTTGTTTTGCCCATGCCCATCCCATTAAGCATCGTGGACGGGCCAAAACCCATCGGGCTCGGGCCGGGCCACAAATGCTCAGGTAGGCCTAGGCCTTGTTTAGTTCGCGAAAGTTGCAAAAGTTGTATTGGAAAGTGTGTCACGAGAGAGGGGGCACGTTTTTCAATGCATTACTTTTGCGAAACTTGCAGAAATTTGGACGAATTAAACAAGGCCCTAGATAATGAAGTTTGAGGGACTAGAATCGTAATTTTAAAATTGAAATCAAAACTGCAAAGTATTCAGGGTGCACGAGAGACCGAGAGGCTGTGCTCCGTGGACAAGTCGGCTAATTGGGTGATCTTTAAAAAAAAAAAAAAAAACTGAAGCAGACATCCTCAACTCGCCTCTTGCCGCAGGAGAATAACAGGAACGCTCCTCCGGCCGCCCGACGAGACGCTCCCGGCGCGCCTCCGCACCAAAATCCGCTCCTTGTTCGGCTACGCCGTCGATCTCTCGCCGTCAGAGGCGAAGCCGCGTGTCCCGTTCGCGCGGATCCCCTGCCCGCCGCCATGACGGAGGTACTCCCGCTTCCTTCGAAATTCAAGGCCGCGTCCAATCTCTAGTGAGCTCCGGTGCGAAATCGCAGTGTTGTTTGGGCTAGCTATCGATCTTTGTCGCCACGGGGAAGTAAGTTTTTGCAGGGCTGGTGCTAGCTTGGACCTCGCTTGCTCTAGCTTCCCATCTCGTTGGTGGCTTAGGGTTATAGCTGCTTGTGCTTGTGCTTGTGCCTGTGGATGCTTGACACTATTAAATGCCATAGTAGAATAGAAAATGTGGCTGCACGAGGTAGGACTGCATAGATAAGGCCATAAAGGCCCTCCGATGGCATTCTTTGGTTCTGCTGGTTTTGGGGGAATTACCGATTAGGGTTTGATTGGTTTCGTGAATGCTAGCCATTGGCCTCAATTATTTGTTCTCAATTTCAATTTGCTTTGTAATGACTTTAAGTAGATACTAGGCGTTGAGAGTGCCAATGCATAACGCTGAAGTTATTTAGTCCCATTCTGAGTACATGAATAGCTTATATAATGTTGTTCGAAAAAAAAAATGAATAGCTTATATAATGTCTATCCTTTGTAAAAAAAGGATAGCAGTTTTTTCCCTTACAAATTGTTGTCTGCAATCAGCTGCTGACTGGCTATTTCTTAAACCTTTGCTATTGAAAACATCCAATTGTGCAAGGTTAGCTTTGGGGATAATAACTTCTCATTTACCTGCCTTGTTTCAGTATTGGGTGAGCCAGGGGAACAAATGGTGCGACTTCTGCAAGATTTTTATAGCTAATAATCCATTCAGTATCAGAACACATGAACTTGGTAAGCGCCACAAGGACAATGTCACCAAAAGATTGTCAACGATGCAAAAGGAGAGTGATGCGAAGGACAAGGAACAACAGCAAGCTGCCCGAGCCCTTCAGCAGATAGAAGCCGTAAGTCTATTCACATTTTTTCTGTCTTAAACTCATAATGTTATCCAATTTCCATCTATGATACACTGATATGCTATGATTATCTCGTTCTCTCATAAATTAGAATTATTTTTACACAGAAGACCTTCCTGCATTGATAAAGCATGATGCTGTTTATTTTTGACTTTGTATTCATGCATTTTGCTTTTTTAGTGTGCTTTTGTAATCTGCGTTGCAATTTGTTGATGACTACAGAGTCATGCCTGATTATGTTCAACTTTTCTTTTTTGCTGCAGAAAGCTAAAAAGAGCTATCAAAAGGATTTGGAGAATAGCCAGAGGAACGTTGATGGAGACGCTTCTGCGGCACCTGGAGATGGTTGTGTATGGTTTTACTGTTTCTATATACGAACAATTCTGGTTCAATGCATTATTTGTATTCCATTGTGATTTTACTCATCTTTCATTTGCACAGCACAAAACTGATCCATATCTGGCATCATCTCCCTTGTTCGTGTAGCTGAATATATTTTGGACCTTGTTCCTATCCAGTTCTCATCAACAGACTTGCATTGTTGAACCAAGAAGTAGCGTGATAAGTGTCCATGTTATTGTTAGTTTATAATTGCCGCTTGTTTGATGTAGAGCTTGTACAATTATTAGATCAATTATTCAAACACTTATTTCTTCTAGCCCAGAGGTATATCATTGCTTTCCTACTTTCTGTTGTTCTAGCTTACACAATTAGATTGGCCATTCAAACACTTATTTCATCTAGCCCAAAAGTATATCCTTGCTTTCCTATTTTCTGTTCTTGCAAGGTGTGTCCTTACTGGTGAAGAAGGCATAAAATGCTTCTGTCAGCCAACAAATGTATTGTTGTGCTACAAGCTTTTTTACAGCATCATTTCAATGAAGTCAAAGATGTTTCATGGCTGTACCTCAGCTGTTGCTTTAACAAAAAATTCATATCTGACCTGGTTTGTGTGTATGGATTCACATTATGTACCAACCTTAGCAGATATGCTGGCTAGCAATCACTACCTTAGCAGATATGCTGCCTAGAGATCGCTACCTTAGCAGATATGCTGATCACTGGATACTAATGACTATCTAACAGTACAGCCATCAAACCGAGCCTTTTAGACTATACTTCCCAAGCCCCAAGCCCCCAAGTGATATGGACCAGTGGCGGAGGACTTGGTATGGCGAGGTATGGCGCCCGCCATACCTCGATGGCTCGATCTTTCCGCAAGAAGCCCCTGTCGTTCCGCTTTCTGGATCCATATGTGACTGGCCGCCACCATGAATTGAGCAACTGAGCTTTGAGGGAATAACGGAGGGAGGAAGAAGGCCACAAGGGTCGAACCATTACTGGGTCCATGGGCCATATGCAGCGTTCATTTATTTCATGAGTCCATGATCAGAGAGCCTGAGAATATATGCCTTCGTCAATCCAGCCATGGTGAGCCCGTACCGGCGGAGGCGCGAAACTGCCGAGGCCGAGCCAATGAAGGACACGAGGGCGGCATGCCATGGGGCGTAGGGTGGCTAGCCGGTGCAGACGTGCAGGCAAAATAGCGGTGGCTCTGAACCTGCGGCAAGATGGATAGGATGGGCAAAGAAATGCCATGGCCGAAATAGACAAGATATACACTGCAATGTCCATGTTTATGTACAGGCTACTTTGATTTTGCATATTGTTGTTTGCAGTGCTATCGGATTCGCCATACCTCAATTTAATTCTGTCCTCCACCACTGATATGGACTATGAAGCATCCTTTGCATAGACCTGATCATACTACATCGAATGATTGCATGTCTGAATGTTCTCTTTCTCTTTGGTAACATTTCCTTAAATCTGGTATGTGCAGGATGGGTATTTGACTCAGCATCAGGATATTATTATGACAAGTCTACTGGACTTTACTACGATTCAAACTCCGGCTTCTATTATTCCGATGGTTTAGGTGATCTCATCAAGCAGATGCACTTATCTGAATAATTAATCAGTTCCATCCAGTCTTTTTTTCTTCAACTTATGCTGATGTTTGTTTTTTTTTAAAAAAAAACAAATGAGCAGGGAAATGGGTTACTCAAGAAGAGGCGTACAAAGCTGTGCAAACTTCCAAAACAGGTGTTGGTCAATCCTCAACTTCACAAACAAAAGCTCCTCCTGCTGCGGTAACGGCTGTTCCCACTATTAAAGGAGGTCCAGCCCCAGGTCAGGTTGTGACAAAATCATTGAACCCAATGAGACCTATTAAGGCCAAGGGCACTCCTGCTCCGTCTGCCATTGCGGTTAACAAGAGGAAGAGAGAGGATAGCAAGCCCAAGGCGATCTCCAAGGAGGAGGAAGCGGCCCTCAAAGCCCGGGAAGCAGCAAGAAAGAGAGTAGAGGACAGAGAGAAGCCACTGATGGGATTGTACAAAACGTACTAGGTTTCTGTCATCCTTCCCATACTACTCTCCCCTATGGTCCAGCCAATTGCACTACCTGATGTTGTAAGAAATAGTGACAAATGGTGTTCTGAGAAAGAACAGGCAGGGTTTCAGAGAAGCAACTCATTTGCAGTTTGTGCCGACCATGTGTGCCTGACTGTCTGTATTCTGCCCAAGTGGCTCTTGAGTCGACCAAGTTCCCTTGTGGAGATGTAAAAGAATATGTTCATTACATACTATTTTTCGCGAATGCATATGCTCGGAATGAGACATGGCGGCGGTTGTTTTCAGGATGGTCAATAGCTTGTTCTGTGCCTGAGATCTGTAACAGCATGCGCCGAGGACTTGGCCAGACAGTGAGCTCTGGTTTTGTATTTTGGACTTGTTCAGTTCATGTGCTTGGTGCCTTAGTTCAGTCCCAAAAAAAAAAGCTTATTATGTGGTCATAAGATCTAGCCTTGTACTCCTGTAGCAGCTTTCTCAAAAAATCAACGTCGTGGGTGTACACTCTCAACAGTGGTCTACCGCGGCACACATCTTGCCATACCCGTTAGAGTCGTTGACAGTGAGCACGGTGAAAGCAGCGGGTTGTCTTGCCCACCTCTGCCGTTTCCTGGCCCAAGCCAAAGCCGGCTGCTGCACATTGTTCAGCTAGCAGCTAGCGGCCGGAGCGAACGACCCAAATTTGCCGTGCTCGGCAGGCGGGGGTTTCCTGTTTGTTGCTGGTATGCATAATTCATATTCAAATTTAAATTCATCTTAAATAAAGAGGATAGGGAAAATTGGTTCTGTACCATCAAAAGATCGACACCTCCGGAAAATACCATCGAAATCTCACCGTTCCGTAAAATAGCACTGAAAGAGTGAACCGTTACCTCAAAATAGCATTCTGTCAAGTTTGCCGTTGACGTCGTTGATCTGTCACAATTTGTGTGTCCAAGCGCATGCTCAACAACTTCCTCTAGCTCGCGAAGGGCCATGGGCCATGGCAGTTTCCGAGTTCCGACAGATGCTGGAAAGGCCGACATCAGGCTGTCCGCACTGGTCGTCCCCTAAATGCATCCTCTAAAAGGAATATTCCGTCCTGGTCATCGATATTCCATACTCCAAATCAACTTCTTCCGCAGCCGTCATACTCTAAATCCCATACTCTATCCCAACCACCCTATATTTTATTCAACCATCCCAACTACCATCTCCTCACTCCTCACCTTTTCTTTTTCTTTATTTTTTCTATCTCCTCCATTCTTTTTTCTTTCTTTCTTTTTTCTTTTCTTTTTTTTTCTTTTCCTTTTTTCTTTTTTTCCTTCTTTTTTCCTTTCTTTTTCCTCTCTTTTTTTTTTCCACCGCCGGTCCCTCTCTCCCGTCGCCCCTCTCTTCCTCCCTCTCTCCCGTCGCCTCTCTCTCCCCGCCGCCCACTCTCCCTCCCCTGCGCTCGAGCTCGGCCGCCCCCAGCTCCATCCCGCGCCGCCCACTCCACCTCCCGCGCCGCCCCCTGCCTCCTCCCCCCNGGAGGAGCGGCTGCGGCCCCTCCCTCTCCCTCTCCCCCTCCCCCGCGGCCGGGCCCTCGCTGGTGGCCGCCGGATCCACCTCGCTGGTGGCGCGTGGTGGAGGCGGATCCGAGGCGGGGGAGCAGCTCGGCCTGACGCGGCGGCTGCTGCTCGGCATGGAGGAGGAGGCCATGGAGGGCGGCAGCCAATGTCCGGCCTTCGAGCCGCAACTTGTGCAGGAGCTCCTCCGGCCGTCCATGGAGGAGGAGGGCGGCGGGTGCGGGGCGTGGCGAGGGCGTGGATCCATGGCCGGAGCGGCGGCGGCTCTCCCCTTCCCTCGGCCGGACTCTGCTCTTCTCTCTCCTGTTCCCCACCTCCGGCCATGCCCCGGCGGCGGCGGGTGCGGGGCGGCGGTCGGATGCCCCTCCCTCCTCCCCTCTCTCCTTGCTGTTGGCTCCCTCTCTCTCCCTTCCTGCTGCCGGCGCGGAGGAACTGCTCGCAGCGGGCCCCGCGCCACGTCCGCGCGTAGCGCACGCGCGCTGCTCCGCTCGGAGTAGCGCGTGCGCCAGCCGTCCGGAACCGTAGCGCACGCCAAGGAGTACCCGCTGCGGCGTTTTTGGTACTCCAGTACCGGGTTCCGGACGGCGTAGCGTATCCACTGCGGACAGCCTCAGCAACCGCGCTTCTCGGCTCACAGGTCGTGCGCGACGGTGCTGGCAATGCCCGGCGCCCGTTCCTTGACACATCGCTCGTCGCTTCTTTCAACCCATTAACCTGGAGCCCCTTTGGCTCTTCTATTTCTCTCTTAGATGTTTGCGTACATGAGCAATGGAGTAGTGGATTACCTCCAGCAAGCGAACAATGTGCGTGGCGTGGAGAGCATGCGCGGGTAGGGCTGTTGTAGATGTATACTTTTGCCTCCATAATGGTATTCTTGCGGCTCTGGTTGATGGATTTGACGAAGGATGGGCTGTTGCAGAGAGAGACACAAAGATCTAGGGGTGCTCGGAATGCAGAGAAGCTGGAGCTTGGTGATGAGTTGTTGCTAGCTTGGTGTTTTGGACAATGACTGTCCCAATCTACACCTGCGCTCGTGGCTCGTCTACGGCTGCACCGGCGCCATCTACCAGCTGCAAGGTCCACACCAAGCTCGCCACCTGCACATGCACGCCTCCCCAAGGTCACTACTGCGCCGTCGACTACTACTTCTCCACCTCTCAGTTGTACACCATCGATGGCGGCGGCAGCGGCTTGCAGGTTGTTGCAGCTGGTCTTGTAGAGCTTCGACCTTCCAACTCGGACGCCAGCTTTAAGGGTCTCCGTTGCAGTGGAAGTGCGTCATGCGCCTGGCTGAAACTGCCAGCTTTAAGTGTCTCCGTTGCAGTGGAAGTGCGTCATGCGCCTGGTTGAAACTGCCATGGCCATTCGGAAGGCGGAGGAACTCGCCGAGCACTCGTTTGGATGGGCGGACGGACAGCATTAACGGCAAACTTGACAGAATGCTATTTTGAGGTAACGGTTCACTCTTTCAGTGCTATTTTACAGAACGGTGAGATTTCGATAGTATTTTCTCGAGGTGTCAATCTTTCGATGGTACAGAACCAATTTTCCCAAGAGGATATAGACAAAAATTGTTTATCTATTAGAAATATGGAGAACAAGGTATGGAAAGAAAACTATTTATGCATTAGATATGTACAGTATTTAGTACTACAAAAGAAATTATCCATTGGATATGAGTGAGAATGGAGAGGGTAAGAATTAGATAATATGTATTTGGATTTGAGTGTGAACAAGAGTGGATTTGAATGGCAGGTCTACTTCGCGTTCGTTAAAGTCAACTCACCCACGACCGCCACGCACACGTCAAGCAGTCAACTAATCCCGGCCAACGCTATCCAATCCGCCACGTAGGCGCCGCCGTGGGCGGCTCCCCGTCCAGGCGTCCTGGTCGGCAAAGGCAGAGGCAGCCGGGAATGCCCCGTGGGAGTTGAACGAAACCGAGCGATCGAGCCCCGTGACCCCCGTCCGACGGCGCGAGCATGGACTGCCACCCACCCTGGTGCCCGGCACGGCGTGGCACCCAGCCACCCACGCGCGAGCGCACGAGGCCGAGGCGAGGCGAGGCAGATCACCGCCGCAAGCAGCAAGCTAGCCGGCCGCCGATTCGCGGGCGTCGCTCGCGTCTCGCGGTGGGAATCGCGGCGGGTTCGGACTGTCGCGGGCGTTTCGTCGTCTTACGTGTGATGAATTTCCTTTTCTCATTTCTCAAAAGGTGCCCGGCACGCTCGATGACGCGCGCGGGGATGGCGCGCGGCAGCCGCGCACGTACGCGTATTCGCGGTCCGGCACGGAAAAAAAAACAAAGGAGAGACGATTCCGCGGCTGGCGTGGGCCCTCCAGGTCACGTCACGTCCCGTTTGACCGGCGAAACGGTGGCGCAGCGCAGCGCCGTGCGGCACCGAACGAACGGGAAGCAGAGCTGAGCTGACTAGTCCGGTCAAAATAAGCACGCGCGACGGCGCGGGGGCTGGGGCCGTAGAACGGCAACTCCTGCCACGCTGGCCTCACAGGCGGAATAAACAAAACAATGAGAGCGAGACAGAAGAACTGGCAAAGTGTCAATCGGAGTTGTCTGGCCCTGTTTAATTTAACAAGATAAGTTTAAAAAATTGACTGTAGTAAAACTAAATCGAAAATTTGGAGGGTTAAACATGATCTAATTATAAAACTAATTATACGGATGGACGAGAAATCGCGAGACGAATCTATTAAGCCTAATTAATCTGTCATTAATCCATATTTAATACCTTTCATTAGTGTTCTAATATTTGATGTGACGAGATGAATAAGAAAAACTTATGGAATTAAACATGGCCAGAATTGCTCCAAAAATAAAAAGAGTTGTCGGGATAGAAATTAGAGGCGGATCGAGGATGTCACCGTCAACGAGGTGGGGCCTCGATCGAACACGATGCCATTCTGAACGGCCGACCTTTGTCGTCGCTAAGCCGATAGCAGTTGGCACTTGTACTCGTCACCGCTCCTCCGTCCTCACCTACTGATGCTCAATGACCCGGGTTTTCCATGGGGTTACGGTTGGTGTCGATGACCTTGGGGCAAGGCCCCCGCTCAATTAAAGCCAATTCAGACGCCACTAGCGACGACATGAGTAGCACCAAAGCGCCACTCCGAGCTTGGATTTTGTGGTTTTAAAAATCACAAGAAAAGTTGAAGAAGATAGCGCTAGGCATTAGTTTTTCTGTCTGATAATTCGGACCTACGCGGACGTGCTCGCAGCAAGCCGCCGACCAGAGAGGGTACGACTGGCACTACCAATGGCTACAAGCTATACATACAACCTAGATGGAATATACTCCTAAATTCCACCCTAATAAGAACAATTAAATTATTATGCTGATAATGGTCTTACTAGGGGGAACATATCAGGTGCAAACCAACCCTCCCGTGCAAACTATGGAAACTTCAATCTGGACCACACGATATTGATCCAAGGGTGCACTCAGGGGAGGTGGGAGGGGTGATTTGCAATACGACTTTGCAACGATTGAAGCATCAGAATTTCTGGTGTGGACGCGGATGGTAATATGCATTACCTCCATCTTTTGTTTTACATTTACGACAAGCCAATTGATTCAATAGAGTACTAATTAGCATGTACTAGACGTCATATATTTAAGGTTTAAGAACAGTGATGAGTACCTGACAAAAGTATCCTGTGGCATGTGGGAGCCTAATGATTGGCACTGACGATCAGACGAGGATATATCTTCCATTTGGATCTTCCGTGTTCAGATTGGGGACAAATTTTTTGCGTCTTACTTTGACCACTAATTAGGGGTATTAAATAAAGTCAGTTTATAAAACTACCTCCACAACCTCCTGACAAATTCGCGAGACGAATCTAATGAGGCCTTTGACCGCATGATTAGAGGATGATTACTGTAGCATTACTGTAGCAAATCATGGATTAATTAGGCTCGTTAGATTCGTCGCGCAAAGTTGCACTCATCTGTGAAAAGATTTTATAAATATACTTCATTTAGTACTCCATGCATGCAAGATTCCTTTGGACACCCCTTTTCTTTTCGAAGATGGAATAATAGAGTTTATCCTTTTGGTGCATTTATATTAATACTTTTAGTTCTTCAGGGCCATTTTTCTTGCTACTAACATGAGCAAATCTTATGAACCTCTATTAGAAGAGTTTTAGAAGAAATATGCTTTAAAAAACTGTACCGATGGGACATAAAATCTTTTACATAAGTTCTTGCTTCAGGGGCACTAAACTAGTGGGTCTTTGGCACGCGGAACTTTTGGTATTGCAGTTCATATAACTGACGCGATGGATGGGGAGATGCCCCTGCTGGCCACAAACTCACATGGGTCACTGAAGGCCTTAAGCTCTGCCACTGAGCACACCACTAGCTAGGTGTCCCGTGTGGCCGTGTGTACTCCTTTCCTTTGGTGAGAGGAAACGAATTTCGGTGGAAGCACCTTTAAAGAGAATGGCAGTGGATAGAAATGCGCAGGATTCTGATTCTCGTACGAAATCCAGCATCAATGATGGAACTAGCCGAATTTGCGAAATAATATTTATCTTTTTTTTAAAAAAAATGTTCAGCCGTATTCACCTAAATAAAAGTTTTGTGCTCGTGCCCCAGTGGACCTGACTCGTCCGTGTAACATGAGTATTCATAAAAAAAAAGTTGAAAAGTGAACAGATGGGGGTGCAAACAAATTTATTTCTTGCATGTTCGGCGTAGCTCTATATCTTTTTCCATAAGAAATAATTCTTTTGGAGAAGTAATTCTGTGTGACCGAAAATAGTTCTCTGAGCTAATTGCAGTTCGTTTGGCATCACTTCACAGAATTAATCTTGAATCACTTCTGTTCAAAATAGCATGGGAGCTACTCCAGGAAGATCTACCAAGCCGTACTAATTCGTGTTCCTAGAAATGGACTTACATACATTATTGCCTTCTTGTCTACAGCCTCCAGTACACACAGAACATTCCATATCAATAAGACACCACCACTTTCTTTCGCTAAATGTGAGAAACCCCAAGCCATCCCGTGATGAAAGAAACACCTATACAGCAGCGCAGCTACTGTAGTTTACTAGTTGTATATGCAACCTTCATGATGCTAGGGCATGCATGCTCCATTTTGATAATTGAAGCACTTTTGTGCGGGGAGAATCTAACTTTATCACAAGTTTTAAGAAGAAAAAACTTGACCGTGCCAATGATCAAGAGCACATTAACCCATGGGAATTAACAATCCTGGCATCATCGTATAATCTCTTCTTCTTCTGCCAATAGGACACGACAGTACAGTCAAGCTCCACAAAGAGAGAGAGAGAGAGAGAGAGAGAGAGAGAGAGAGAGAGAAACCAACACCAACCAATCGTATTGGCGGCAGAAGAACAGTATTGGCGGCAAACTGCCCTTGTACATGGTTTCACACTATAAAAAAAAAAAAAAATCGCCTCTTGTATGGACAAGAATTGGGCAAAGCAATACGGCCGACGACTCGGAATCTTCAGCCTTTGGTCGCCGGCGCCGCCATGCCGCGGCCGTAGTGCCACGAGTACGCGCCGAGCCCTTTGGCGAGCCGCTGCAGCGGGCTCAGCCGGGCGCACCCGGCGACGCTATCCGCCGCCGCGGCCGCGCTCCTGTTGCCATGCTTATTGGCCTTGCCCATGTCGCCGCCTTTGCCGCCGGCTTTGATGGTCACCGCCGGATGCGCGATCGCCTTCTTAACGGGCGCGTCGAACTGCTCCGCCGTCTTGAAGATCGGCTCCTGCTTGTTGGCACGGGCGCCATCGGACGAGCTCCGGAACAGGAGGAGGTCGCTGAGCCGCCATCTTCTCCACCCGGCGCTCCTCGACGCGGGACGCGTGGCAAGTTTCTTGGGCGGCGAGCCTGTGGCGACGCCGCCGTTGGCTTCTTTGCCGCCGAGCGGGGAGGGCGCCTTGGTCGCCTCCAGCAGCGCGGCGGCGAACGGGTCGAAGTCGAAGCCGGAGCCGACCCTGCTCCGCCGCCGCGGCGAAAACATGCCGCCTCTCGCCATCGGCGACCGCGGCGACGACGCGACGCTCCCGCCGTCGAGCAGCCCTGGCGGCGGCTTCAGCGGACGGACCTTGGGCTCGTCGGCCGTCTTGAGCCGCGGCTTCAAAGGCCTGATTTTTCCCTCCTCGAAGAGCTCGTCCGCCGTCGTAAGCGTCTCCGCCGGCGCGGCCTTGTCGGCGACCGTGCCGAACTCGAAGTCCGTGTCCCATGCCGCCTCGTTCGCGGCCGCGCCGCCGCCGATCCCCCTCTTCGGCGTGCCGGGCCTCTCCTCCCAGTCGAACGGCACGGACGAGCCGCCCGTGGCGTAGGACCCGCGCGGCTGGAACTCCTCGTCGCCATCGTCGTCTTCCTCGCCATCCCCATCGCGCCCGCCGTTCTCCTCGGCGAAGTGCGCGTATATGGCCGCGGCGCGCCGCGGGCTGGCGGGCGCGCTGGTGAAGTGCTGGAAGAGGTCGAACGGGTTGGCGCTGGTGAGCCGCGGGGTGACCGGCGGCAGGAGATCAAACGGGTTCGGTGACGGTGGCGCCGTCAGGAACGGCCCGCCCGCCGCTCCCTCGTCCCGGACGAGGCGCCCGCGCGGGCTGGACGGCGCCGTGGCGTACGGGCTCGCGGCCGCGCTGTCTAGCGGGAAGTCCTTCGGGGGCGGAGCTGGCGGCGAGGCGGGAGCCGTCCTCAGCTCCATTTCGGTGGTCTCGGGATGGATTCTTGGACCTGGAGAGTCTGTGCTGGTGACTGCCGCGGGTTTAAGAGGATGGAGATGGAAAGAAGCCAAGGAAACAGGGAGGAAGGCAGGAAGCAGGGGAAGTCTGGGAATGGAAGGATCTGAATACACGTACTGAATATAAAAGGAGATGGATTTTTAGGAAGTTTTATATTTATCAAAATATACCACCCGAGCACGTTTGTAACACTTGCCAATTTGCCATCGTAAAAAAGATGTCATTTTCTGAATTCTTGTTCGAGAATTGAGATAGAAAATTTGAGCTGGACTCTGACAGTATTTGATGTTTTTTATTGACTTGTCGGAATTTAGAGATGCCACCGTAAGACAGATGTTTTCTGAAATTCTTGTTTGAGAATTCAGTTAGACTTTTGAAAATTTGAGCCGGACTCTGACAGTATTTGATGGCTTTTCATTGACTTATCGGTTTCGTTCATCTTTGTATTTTGCCGACAAATTCCGTCTGCTGGAACTGAAAGTACTACAGAGGAAGGCGAGTTGGACCAAACCACGCATGTTTTTTGGGCTTGTCAAGACCTGTGAGAAGAGTAAGGCTGGTGATACACTGACAGTGATAGGCTTATGCGATAAACAACCGCTTTGCCTGGCGTGATTCTGATGGACTAATGCGAGCCTTCTGCAAAGCCGTCGCTGATGACGACACCGATTTGACAATAAAATATCATCAGATAGGAAACAGACGGCCGCTTTCTCGTCGAAACAAGGGGGACTCGTGTGCTCTGTGGCCTGTTCTTCCTTCGCAGATCGCTTCTGATTTGCTACGGCCGCTAATGACGCCGGACCTGTTGATCTAGCATTGCTTTATCGACATCAGCTTCCATCGATCTTCAGTGCTGTGCTCTCTGGATGTGACGCAGGCAAAGCTTGATTCTTGTAAGATGCCAATTCCACAAGAAATTATAAGCCTAGGGACTGTTTAGTTCACAAAGTTTCAAAAAGTTTGAAAAGAAAGTTACCATTGGGAAGCGTGTTCTGTGAGAGGGGGTACGGTTGTCAGTGTGAAAAAAGTTACCACTTTTTGATAACCGAACTAAACAGGGCCCTAGTTAGGAATTAGGCCATCTCCAACACATGGTGTCTATGGGTGGTGTCTAGAGAAGAAAGAGATCAATAAATGCTTGTATAGACACTACCTCCCCAATGCATAGTTTCTATAGCAGTTTCCATGAGACAAAAAATAAATAGCTCTTTGCATGTAACAATAACAGAGTAGGATCTGCTGTGGCAAGCAAGTAGAAAGTCACTTCGCATTGGCAGATTTAGCTAACCAAACATGCCACTGGGAATTGAAAAAAAAAAGAGAAGCAGGTACCAGAACAAATCGTTATCATCTTGGATACCTGCAAGAGCTGCGCCAAGCCCTCAGCCGAGTTCAGGATTGGTCCATCACCACAAAGTTCGAGATTGGAGGGAAGGCCGCTGGATTTGGCACCGAGGCATGCGCAGGCGGAGTAGTAGGCGCGAGAGCAGGAGATTCACGCACAGAGAAAAAAAAACGCTGGAAATTTGCCCCGTTGGAGAACTGATGCGGCGCGGGAAGGAGCAGCATGCGCGCAGGAGGGAGGAGAAGGCGCGCGCGGGAGGGGAGGAGAGGCGCGCGAAGGCATGGCGGCGGGCCGCGGGGGCGAGCACAGCGGATCCAGAAGCGAGGAAATCGCGGTGGGGAAGAAACGAGTCGACCACGCAACGGTGATTTTGCTGGTTTCCATCGTCTTGGAACTACCGTCGAAACGGTGTCGTGCATGCGACCGGTTTCTACGATTTTGCTTCTCTCTTCTTTTACTCTCTTGCCACGTCAGTTTTTTGTCTAGTTGACAGCCTAATTAATTCTATGGACACCAGATGACATGGAGGGTTGAAGAGGGCCTTAGGATACATGAGATGAATTTCTTTTTTTCTTTGGAATTAATTTGAATCGTTTTACGAAGTTCTTCTAGAAGAGGGACATCCCTTGTTCTGAACTCAAGTGCCAAATTGCGTCTTCTGACTTCTGAGCCTACGATCCGTTGAAACGGCAGGCGAAGAAGTCAACGCCGTGGCTACATTCGACATGTCGTCAAAGAAAATAGGGAAATGAAATTGCTTTTGACCCAACAAAATCGCGGTTTCCTTTGGGAGTTCACAAAAATTTCGCGTGCTTCGCTGTCATACCTTCATGCGTCATTTGCTTTCTTGGAGCAGAACACAAGGACTTTTCAGATTGAATAGAAAAATGCGGCCACCCAATGGAATAGAGATCAGCATCAGAATGAGTATTCCGAAGATGACTCGGCATTTGGAGCTTTTGCTTGAAGGAGCGGTATTGGTTCAATTATTGAGGAGTTGACAAATAAAAAAATTTAAAATCTATTAAACATTTGACAAAAAAGAAGTTCTTATACGTGGGCACAGGCGCACGGCTAATGCCCTGCGAATTGTGGCCTGCGCTTTTTTTAGCTAAAAATTTTAGCATATATCCGATATCATAATAGCATTTACGCAGCTGGAGTTTGAGGACTGCTTCAATAGTAGAATTTTCCTGAACTGGATGCCTCGACAGTGATAGGAAACTGAGGACCAAAGACCATTGATAAAACCTTTCGCAATGACTCTCGACATCACGGACGGTCAGGCGTTCGCCTCCATCGCCGACACCTTGATCAGATACAACACTGCATCTCCCGGCTAATCGTTTCATCAATACGACGGCGTGTCTGCCACTCTGCCCCCGCCTTGCTCGTCGTCGCCGGCACGTCGGAGCCGGCGAGGCAGGTTGGTCCATTTGGGGCTAACCACCGCCCGCCCTTTGCCTCCTGGGTCCTGGCCGCGTGGAAGACCAGGAGGAGATCCGGCGACCGGCGTCCGCTCTTGAGCTGCGCTTCCTCGCTTGGACGTGTCGCCGTCGTTGTCGTTTGTGCCCGCCACCGCGGGGACACGGGGCCCGCATGCCTTTCGCATTGACGAGTGGGTGTTGACCGGAAAGACGTTTCCAAGGCAAACTCAGATTTGCTTATTAGATAGATGAGCATCTAATCTGCTACGAGTTTCTTATACGGAGTACACCGCAGGCCACTTTTCTTTTGACGAACGCGAAGACCAGCAACCCAAGCCCAGCTCAAGACTTTTTTTTTGATAAACCGTACCTTGTATTAATACAGGACGAAACCATACATCACCAAGTACAGGTACAAATATATGGATATAGAGGACAGCTGTCCCCCCATATTTGCACAAAGGGCTCTAACAAAACAAAAATTACAAGCAAGCCCTTGGACCCTCTGCTCATCGAGGTCGCCTGCATCCACCGCCGCCGGTCATCGCCGGAGGGGAGCCAGCGCCTCCGGACTCCGTCTTCCCTAGATCCGAGAGAACTCCATCGCACAGAGGCTTTGCACAAAGCCGCAGTAGATACTGGTTGCAGACGCGTTGAATCGCCGTTGAAAGCGCATCGGCCGGGGACGCAACCCGAGCCCCCTCGGACTTGGATCGGAGCTCGCCATCAACGACGACCATCGCCATGGGGAAATCGAGCTCGATCCATCCTCCACATCGCCACAGGACCCACAGCTACCTCTCCATCCTTGAAACAAAAGGCCGCCACCAATTGCCATGTTTATGGGAGATTCCTCCTCTCAGTTTCAAATTGTAACTCCTTTCAATTTTAAAGAGTCAAACACAACTTTAAGTATAACAAAAATTATAAAGAGGATTCCAATGATTTATGGCACTGGGTAGATATGCTACGAAAATATATTTAACGAAGAATTTTATGATATTTATTTAGTATTGTAAATGTTAATATTTTATTGTATAAACTTAATCAAATTTGAGATAGTTTAACTTTAAAAATCGAAATAATTTACAATTTGGAATTTGAATGGAGAAAGTACTACGTATCATATAAGCCCCGTTCCATCGAATGCTAGGTTGGTAATTAGGAGTATTAAACGTATACCAATGACAAAACGAATTTCATAATCTCTAGGCTTTTTCGCGAGCCGAATCTATTAAACCTAATTAGTTCATGATCAGCCAGCTCATGTGATGCTACAGTAAATATGTGCTAATCATGAATTAATTAGGCTTAATAGATTTGTTTCGCGAAAAAGCCTTAGGCTTAAGGATTAGTTTTATAGTTAAACTATATTTAGCTCTCCTAAATAACATCAATATATTCAATATGATAGGACTTATTTTAAGCGTCCGAGAACCGAACACCCCTAAGCATTCACTGGAATACCAAAAAAGTGACACAGCTTTGCCTTACTCTCCCTTTGTCATTATTATATTATTGTAAAAGCTGGCACATATGGATACTCCGTGTGGGAAATTGCCTTGCATCTTCACAGCTACTGATGCGTGACAGGAGCTAATTTCAAACCATTTGTTTAGATTTTGGAGATAAAGGCATCCCTTGACCCTGAAAAAAAGAAGGAAAGGCATACCTTAAATTGATTTAAAAAAAAATGAAAGAATGACAAATAGTAAATGGGCCTCCGTTCAAATTTGAGGTTTTGATAAGCCCATAGGAGCCCATATAGGCCTGGCTTAACAACATTGCTAAAAAAAACAATCTTAACGATACTCAACGAGACCATTGAAGCCCGTATAAATTGCAACAACTATTTGAAAATGTATACACCTGTCGTCCTCTACGGGGTTTAGAGATTTTTTTTTGAGAGGTATGTGTTTTAGAGATGACTAGTGTCTCATGCTTCCTTTTGTTGAAAGCATAGGCGGCGAGCTAGCAATAGCGTGGTCGTATCTCCTTGGCTGAATTACCGAGTTAGCTAAGGGCAGCCACAATGTGTTGCGAAAGTGGTCTTTATAGCTCTATATGGCCTGGCTCATCATTGTGGAGGTAGTCTTTATAGCAGTCTTTAACTAAAGGTACTCATATGGCTATGGCCTGCCTATAAGAACAAAGAACTATTATTTCTCTCATTTCTCTCCCTTCTCCCTCTTTGGTCTGACGTCTTTATTAAGGCCCTGTTTGTTTCAGCTTCTGGCGAGCTTTCCGTGCATAGCTTTCCATATATCTAGGGATGAAAACAGTACGGGAAAATCCCGTCCCGACCGGCACCGTATCCCGTCTATGCTGACCATATACCGTAATCACGGGAAAACCGGGAAAACGGGAAAAATACCGGGAAAATCTGGCGGTTGCAGTAGCGGAATTGGTTGAGGTGTTTTCCCGACCGTATTATCGGATCCCGTATTTAGCCGGAAAATTCCCGCGGTATTTTCCCGTATATTAGACCACCAAATCTCAATTTTAGCCCACACCTCAATTCCTCGGCCCAGCCCAAAACCTCCCAGTCGGCCAGTCCCACTCCCACCCACGCCCGACACACGCTCACAGTGAGTGTCTTTAACCCTACTTCAACATGTAGTAGAGTATGTTGCTGCCTGCTGGAGTGCTGCTGTGCTGGAGCTTGCTGCTGCGTGCTGGAGTACTTCTTTGCTATCTTTTCTGAACTTGAGAACCATGTCACCATGTGGCATGTTTATTTGGACTTGTGATCTGTAATATGTTGGCTGGTGGCTGCTGACCTACTGTTGGTGACTTGGTGTGTTGTTGTTGTGCTGCCTGCTGCCTAAACTACTGGATTACTGATCACTAGTGAACTGCTGGACTATTTGCATTTGTCTTCTATGTTTGCTGGTTTTATGTTCTATCTACTGTCTTCTATGTTTGCTCTTTGCTGCGTGTTCTGTCTGCTGCTGTGTGCCTGTGTGTGGCTGTTTGTGTGTGCTGTGCACCTGTGCTGAACTGAAGTTGTGCATGGCTGCAACTGTAGCATTGTGCTCAATGTTTGAAATGGTTATTTGTGTGTCGATGTTTCCCGATTTGAGTTGCCGATTCCCGACCGTAATCGACATGTTCCCAATCGAA
This sequence comes from Alloteropsis semialata, assembly GCA_004135705.1. Taxonomy (NCBI): domain Eukaryota; kingdom Viridiplantae; phylum Streptophyta; class Magnoliopsida; order Poales; family Poaceae; genus Alloteropsis; species Alloteropsis semialata. The sequence continues at coordinate 56,616,703 of CM014273.1, forward strand.
ATGTTCCGTTCCCGATATACCGTAATCCCGATTCCGTTTTCCCATCCGGCTTTCCCGCTCCCGCTCCCGTTCCCGGCCAAATAATATAGTTACGGAAGTGGTTGAGGGGTTTTCCCGACCGTTCCCGACCGTTTTCATCCCTACATATATCCGAAAGCCGGAAAGTTCTGAATAGTGGAAAGCTGGAAAGCTCACGAAAAGTGGCTTCTGGCTTTCCACTGTTCAGAGCTTTCCGGCTTTCGGATATATGGAAAGCTATGCATGGAAAGCTCGCCAGAAGCTGAAACAAACAGGGCCGTACATGGGTCCCAGCTTACGGACTGTTTTTGTCTATAAACATTGTGAAGGTTATATGACAACTAAAGACTACTCACGTGAGTCCCATCTATATAGACCACTTGTTCTTTATACATTGCCCTTGCCCTTGCATGGCATTCTAAGTACCAATAGACAGTATACGTATACATACATATACAATAAGCAGAAGATTATTTGGCCAGCACTCCATCTAGATGGTGAAATATGTACTACATACATGTGTTTCTTTGCCTACAATATATATATAATATAGTTTATGATCCAAAAAAATAGTATGATAAAAAGAAACCAAATTAACCTGAGATAATTGAATTATCTTTTTCATGGAAGATTCTTCATGTGTGAGTTGGTAAATGAAGTGGCGGTAATCTGTAACACCCTAATTTTCATCACAAGAAATTTTAGAAACATTTCTGGAATTTTGTATGATTTATTTAAGGCATAAATAAATTTCTTTGTTTTAATTGGAATTTATTAAGTTTTTATTCAATTAAATAATTAATTAATAGATTCAATAAGTTTATTATTGCATTCATGCTGTTGCATTGTGTTTTGTACTTTTTGCATGTCAAACGAGAATTTGAATTCAAATTAAATTTGAATTTGACTCGCATTTGTGTGAACCCTATTAGAGTTGTTTCTGATTAAGTTCGGTTTGCCTCCTTGAACCCTCGCTTAGTCCAACTTCAGCCTTTCAACTCTCGTCCCCGTTCGCCTCCCGCTCGGCCCAGTTTCCTCTCAAGCCCAACTGCCACCGCGTCAGCCTGCTCCGCGTTGCTGTAGCGAAAGCGCGTCGCGCCCATTTACGTCGGCGCCTCCTCTTTGTTTCTTTCACCAACCTGTGGGGCCCGCTTGTCGGTCGTCGTCCCCGTCGAGTCGGACTCCTGTGCGAGTCCGACCCGACCCCGTCGCGCACGCCGCTCTGGCCTGGCTTGGCACGAACGCCAATGCTCCCCGCCTCGGCCTTTATTTTGCGAGCGCCGCAGCCCCCGCGAACCCTAACCACCCTCGCGCCCTAACCTCCTACAACTGCCGCAGCGATCCCGGGCTGAGCTCGTAGCCGCCGGCGCGGATTGCGCTCCCCGCTGTCATTCCTTCGACGGGGAGTCCACTCGAAGCTTTGAGAGGTGGCCAGGAAGCTTTTCCCGTTGATCTTGCCCTCTGTCTCGTTTTCCTCTCGCGTTAATTGCTCGCCGACGTTCTTCCACAATAGCCGTCCGCCAATCTCCGCTGTTCACCGTCGTCGCTATTCCATCGCCGAAAGGAGCACCAGGGTTGAGTTCTACGTGATCTTCTCGTCGTTCCAGTCAGAGTCTCACTGGAAAAATACCTCTGGAGCACCGGATCGAGTTTCTTCGGTGTGTTGACGCGGAAAATCGGCGGACGTATCTCCCGCGTGCAGCACACGATGACCGGGGAGATCAGCTTCGCTCCAGTGCCAGTCTACACTCCAGTTCAGGTTTGCGGCGTGCCAGTCAATTTGACCTGAAATTGACAAGGGATAAAACAGTTAAATTGCTCTATGATTGTGCCGGCTCTATTTCAGACGATGGAGTAGCGTCGAATTATAGCCAAGACCCAATCAGACACGCATCGGCCGATACTGATCGGACCTCAGAATCGGACCTCAATGATGACGTCAATCGGACCGAGTGATCGGACCTCAATCAGACACCAAATCGGACCTCAGGATCGGACCAATCAGGATCGGACCTTAGTTGATATAACAGACCAGCCTTTGAATAATGAAATAAAGCATAAAACAAGGCCAATATGTAAAATAATGGATCAGCTATGTCTTGAAACAAGATATTAAATAATCACAGTATAAGCCGATACATTGTCCACCTTATCTAGTTGCCAGTTTGACTCGTCTTATCGGACCATCTAACCAGTCGATCGGACTATAGCCTTTTCAGAGAAATCTAGCTCCGACGTAGGGAATCTAGATTTCTCCAACTATGATCAGATCAGATAGCTAGATAACCAGACTCGATTCATCAACCTGTCAATTAGATAAGATGCTCGCACAGGTGTTGATCAGAATAAGCAAAATAAGCAGGCAAAACATTAACAGATACGTTCTGATTCTAAGATATGCTATCAAATAATTAAGCAAGATCCAGCTCCGACGTAGGGAATCTACACCATACTTAACATTCAAATAGCAATAAGGCATAACCAAAGCTTCCTTTAACTAATCAAGATGAACCTAGCTCCGACGTAGGGAATCTAGACCAAGCATGACAGTCAAAGATTAATCTAAGCGTATTACAAAGATCCAGCTCCGACGTAGGGAATCTACACCAGTGTAATACTCCAAAGAACAACTAGATTAAACCACAAGGCAAGATCGGACATAGAACGATGCTGTAAGATAAATAATGCTTAAATCGGACCAAGACCTATGCTCAAAGCCGTTGAAGAAGTAGAATTGATTCACATGGCGTAGATCTAAACCAATCTAGCAACTCCAACAAACCGCAAAGACTACCTTTAGTAACCAAGATTATTCTAGCTCCGACGTAGGGAATCTAGACTAATCTTGATACCTAGCTCCGACGTAGGGAATCTAGGCTTAAAGTATAGTCCGATAAACGATAATCTGTTGAATAATCAATATTGATCTAGCTCCGACGTAGGGAATATATATCAATCTTGATTATCCAGAGATAAATCGGTTGAACAGTATAAACGAGAAAGGGCGATGCGCCTCAATTCAAAGCCTATACTAGTTCGATAAATTGACTAACTTACTGGTAAGCCGGAGATCAGAACTGATGCAGCCCGTCCACCAATGAGCTTCGTCGGTAACTACTACTAGGGTTTTGGCGTGAAGCCGGGTTGTATTGAATGTGAGGATTGTTCTTTACAATGGACGAGGGTTCATATTTATACCCTGGTCATGGAGAGTCCTGATCGGACCAGACTAACTAAATTAGGTAAACTAAACTTAAGATACAACGGGACTCTTAAACACCTTCTGAAAAGGAAATAGTCCCTGAACTTGATACGCCTTCCTCCTTAGCCGACGTGCCTTCCCTCTCGAACTCGTCATCAGATCGGACTCCTGCTTCATTGGACCCCTGTTCAGCATCGGCTTCCTTCTTTGTCGCCTTCGGCCTTGACCAGTCAACGGGTCCACTGCGCAGCCTCATCTTTACCATGTCCTCATCCGACCCAGTATGTCAGGTGCGAAAATCTGGTGTCAACACATGCCCCCCAATTTTGGAATAAAATATCATTTTGTTCCAAAATTCGTATCTGTCACCATAACTCCTCCACCGATTTTCGTGCCGAAACTTTCCATCCCTGCACTGCGCGGCTCCCCGATCTTTCTCCTGGGTAATAACCTCTGACATCAAACAGATATGGATCCCTACATTTACCTCATGGGTATCCATACGTCTTCTGACCCAGTCGATACGACTTTTCAATGCAGCCCCTCAAAAGACGCTCCTCCTTTAATTACGGCAGCCCTGAATCAATGCCGCATTTCCACGAGAATACTGTTCTTCATTTGGACGGTTTCCACGAGCGTCCCCTGGATTCCATTCCTCCTCTAACGCATCCATCGACCGCCGGCTATAAATAACTGCCTCAAGCCTTCTTCTTCCACCATCCCTTAGCCATGGCGCAGCTAATATTCATGGTAGAGCACAAACTCCTTCTGTTTGATATAGGATCCGACTCCTTCCTCCTCTTCTGCTAGAAGAATTCTCGTGAAGAAGTATAGGGTACTCCCCCCTTTTTCTGATCCTGCAGTGAATCCAGGTGGAACTTCCGCTAGAAGAATCCTCGTGAGGTTCCTCTCATGGTTCACCAAAGGGAAGGTTTTTTAGAGGGGTGTAATAGAGTGCCCTTTACAGGCTAGGGCGGAGCGTCCACCGGCGCGCTC